>JAJHZJ010000337.1:942500-1599703 GCA_023548195.1 Bettongia penicillata ogilbyi
GAGGTATGTGGATTATTAAATATTCAATGTGAGCATATATACCTCAGAAATCAATAAATGCTACAAATCAGGACTCTATTTATGGTTTTATTGATTGTCTAAGAAAGTGATAGATAAAATGTTAATAATGCAGATTTAACTTAAAAGTGTTTCATGCATACTTTTTTTTGAGAGCTTGTTGTTAAATATTTACTAGCACACCCCTGGCTGTAACCCAGTTCAGAAAGGTTTAGGACTTTTAAAGCTGACTCATCTTTATTTCAGCATATGAATTCCAAAACAAGTAACTTGAATGATAGTTTTGAGGGGTTCTTTATGTAACAAAATGAAAATCCACTCGGCAATCAAAAAGCATGAGGTAGATGTTACATCCAAGAGAATTAAAACTTTTACTCTAGCCCTTCATTATCTAACTTTTCAGGAGACCTCAGTTTTAAAAAAAAACAAGTTATGGGGTCCCTTTAATAAAAAGGTGGGGTGGAGAAAGAGAATGGATGAGTGCAATTCCAGCACTGACCTTTTGGAGGTACCAGAGAGTTCTCTGGGTCATTGTTGAAAACATTCCAATGTGCCCAGCACATAATAAGGGCTTTATAAACTCTTTTGATTTGATTTGCTCCTGGAAAAACGTGGATAGGAAGTGTTAGGTAACAGAGAGTTTGCTTCAGCCTCAAGGAAGCCTGGGTTCAAGAACTGCCTCTAACATATTCTGGCTAAATCAATTAGCTTCTCATTGGCCCCAGGCTATGGTTAAAGATTTTAAATTGCAGGCCAGTTACAGAATCTTTGTGATAGAAGGAGTTTTCTCACCAGGAGTTCTCTATGCCATTGTAATCACTGGTCGAAATTCTTCCTGTGTGAGGTGGGGAAAAGAAATAAAAGAAAAAAGAATTACCAGGAAGCTTTTAAAAAGTTAATTAATAAAAGAAAATTCTGTCTACATCTTAGGTTCAAGAGAACACTTGCCTGACTGAGCTATATCTCTATTAAGTAAAGTATTCAGAAGCCTGATTGTGTCATGTCCTTTGAAGATGACAGTACTTGAAAGGCCTTCATGGATTAAGGGAAGAAACAGGTATCTGTGAATTATCACATTCACTGCATGGTTACTGGGGTGTTTAACATGGGGGAAAGTGGATGGGTATGATCACCTTCAGAGGATATATATGATAGAAGGACCAAATGCATATAATATATACATATATGCCTAGGGTTGTTATTACAAAGATCTACTGGAAAAAAGACATTTCTTATCTTGACTCTGTGGCATTCTCTCTGGTTGTCCCCTTGCCTGGAATGCACTCTCTCCTCCCTTCAGACTACTGACCTCCCTAGCTTCCTTTAAGGCACAACTAAAATTCCATCTTGAGGTTCATCTCCGGTCATTCTGATCTGTATCTTGCCACTGGACCCACATGGTTCTGAAAGAGAAATTGAGGCTGGTGACTTTGCACTGTCCTCCCTCCCTTAAATCCAAATTCATTTGCAAGTCATGGCACCTTACTGATATCATGGTCCTCCTCAGGAATGGAGTACAAACAACAAAATCCTATCTTAGACTGGAAGCCTTCTCCAACTCCTCTTAATTCTAGTGCCTTCCCTCTGCTAATTCTTGTTTTTTCTGCATATCACCTTTTTATGCACACACCCACACAAACACCAACACCCACACATACACACACACACACACACGTGTGTGTGTGTGTGTGTGTGTGTATTTTGTGATGGCATGTTTGCCCAGGTTCTTGGTAATAGACAAAACTCTCATGCCTTCCCAGTCAGCAATGGAGTGAAAAAGGGCTGTGTGCTTGCTCCCATACTATTTAGCATGATATTTTCAGCCATGTTGTCAAATGCCTTCAATGAGGATGAACACAGCATCAAGGTCAACTACTGTACTGATGGTAAGTTCTTCAATTTGAAAAGGCTACAAGCCAAGACCAAAGTGGATGGAGTGTTGGTACATGGTTTTCTGTTTGCAGATGATTATACACTCAATGCAGCCTCTGAAGCTGAGATGCAACAAAATATGAATCAATTCTTTGCTGCCTGTGCTAATTTTGGCCTAATAATTAACACCAAGAAAACACAGGTGCTCCAACAGCCACCATCACACCATCCATATATGGAACCATCAGTTACAACAAAAGAAGAAGTTTTGACTCAAGATCAGAACATCATAATCTATCAGTCAATCAATCCATAGCATTTATCAAATGCTTACTATGGACCAGGCACTGTGCTAAGTGCTGGATTCAGAATTCCCCAGGTTTCATAGCCTCAAATTGCACTAAGACTTTGGGGACAATCTATGTATTTGATATTCTATACCCATAGACTCTCACCTTTACAAAGAGGGGATGAAAGTTCATTTTCCCAATTCTTTTCTGGGGCTAAACTTGACCATTATAATTACACATTCGACCACATTTCTACCATGACAGTCCACAGCAAAACAGCAAATATCTGTTTATGGAAGTCAGAAGGATAAAGATATTTTCAGTCACAATCTTATATGCATAAAACTGAAAATACTTATTTCAGAACCAGAAAAATCCAAGTCAGAGCACCAGTGAGCACCAATATTTCAAAATCTCTTTTCCTTTTTTTTCTTTTACTTTTATTTACAGAAGGCAATATGGTATTGGCCACAGAGAAGTGGCTTCAAACCAACAAGACCTTAGTTCAAATACTTCCTCTGATATATATTGGGTGTTTGACCCTGGGTATATCACTTGACCTGTCACTGAACATGGCTACTCTATTAAGATTAAAGTTTAAGAGAAGGTACCAACATGCATTAGTAGAGGGAGTTCCCACATTTGGGAGTTCCCTAGACCAATGAAATCACACATCCATTCCCCACCCTTCCTTTTATTTACCAGCCTTCCATCCAACATTCTGACTAAAGTATGTTTTATTAACTCAAATTATGCTTGCAGAGTTTTCCCCTCAATCCCTGCACTAAGCATTTAAAATGTTCTCATTTGTTCTGCCTTAGTCAATTTGTTGGTCAAAGTAATACATCCCAGTTAGGCAACCCAAGAAACAGTGCTTTTAGAATATAGCACAGAGTGTAAGTGAACTGGACTCTCTTGAGAGAGTTGATAACAAAAGCTTCTCATGAGATCAGAAACCTGCAATTAGGATGGAAATAAAGCCCAGTCATGTTTTCAGTTATAACAAGAGCCAGAAATCAAAGATCCAAAACCCAGCTCATGTTTGTTCTTGCTGATGAATTACACATTGCAGTCCTGGGCTGCTGGGGCATCCCCTCCCACAAAGGACCTGAGTCAGTATGGTGGGTTGAATCTGGGAGGTTTATAAATCAAAAGCTTGCAAGGGAACAATGAGGACCATGCATGATTCAAGTCTGTGTTTTCTTTCCTTGTCGAGGGATATTTGTTTATTCATCCACATCCTTCCAGCCCAGTTAAAATTCATTTTATCCAGAGTGATGTGCAGGAGGCAGGTTTACACACAGAGAACATTACCTGGCTAGCAGTCACACATGAATTAGTTAGAAAGCTGCAGGCTTGGTTACAAAGAGCAGGCTTGAATATTGAGTGGCTATAAACACTCTCCCTGTTTCTGTGTAACACCCAAAGCCTCTTCAAATAAAAACAAATGGACAATTTTGCTTTGCAGAAATTCTTGGTGTAGTCAAAGAGGGATTATTGCCATCTTACAGACGGGGAGAAAAGGGTTGAGGGGGGATTTTCAAAGACAAATTGAGGTGCTCTCAAAATGCATCTCCCCCTCCTTCCCTTGCAAGTACTTATCATGAATGAAAGACCATGGAGCTGGGATGGGGAAATCTATGTCCTACTATTGGTAAACAATTCCAAGAGCATCTTGCCATTGTAGGCACCATCCTTCATCTTTCCAGACTTCCTTCCTCCTTTGTCTTTGCCTCTTCCATTTTCTTTCTTCTTTCCCTTCCTTTTGCTTCTGCCTTAGGATAGTCCATGACAGCTATGGAACTTGATTCACCCCGATCCCAGTGATAAATGCCTTTATTTGATGTGCCTTACTGAAGTTGGAGTCAGGAAGGCCTAGGTTCAAATCCTTCCTCTTCAGAAACTTGATAGCTATGGCACCCTGGATAAGTTGCTGAAACTCCAGGGGCCTCAGTTTCCTCCTCTGTAAAATGATGGGGTTAGACTAAATGACTTCTGATGTCCTTTTCAGCTCTTTATCTATGATAACCCCTGTATGGGTTAAACAGCATGAAGGCAGTAAAAAGAGGACTTCTTTAATTCATCTAGTTGGTTTTACCTTTGCATTTGGACATCACTTTGCCTTTGGACACCATTTTGTTCCTCTCTAATGGACTTAACACATATTATTGAATGTGTCATAGTGGGCAGAAGGCCTACTAAACATCAAGAGGGCCAAAGGTGGACATTCCCCTCCAATACACCCTTGCTATGTGACTTTAGATGAATCCCTTAAACTCTCGGGAGTTCCAGATATTGCATTATGACTACAAGTTATATATCACTTGCCAGTGTATGTTGGTAAAGATACCTCCTCCCTGAGAACTGCCCACATAAATGTAGCCATAGGTTGGGTAAAAAAAATGTTACATATATATCTGTATATATGTCTCATCTTCCTTCTTGACTGTAAGGTCCTCCATGACAAGGGTCATATCTTCTTTGTAGAGGTGTTTAGAGTGTGGCAGTCCATCCAAAATCTATGCAGGCCCATGGTCTTATCAAATTTTTTATTTATTTTTTTTTCCTTTTTTTTTAAATTTATTTATTTATTTAAATTTTTTACATTCATTTTCACAAATTTTTGGGTTCCAAATTTTCTCCCCTTTTATCCCCTCCCCCCACCCCAATACCCCAAGCAATCTAATTTTCCCTATCTCCAATCTGGCCTCTCTTCTGTCATCTCTCCCTTCTCTTGTCTCCATCTTCTCTTTTCTCCTGTAGGGCCAGATGACTTTCTATTCCTCCTTAACTGTATGTCTTCTTTCTAGTTGCAACAACAATACTAAACAGTTGTTCCTAAAATTTGAGTTCCAAATTCTCCTCATCCCTCCCTCCCCACCCATTCCCTTTGGGACAGCAGGCAATTCAATATAGGCCATATCTGTGTAGTTTTTGCCAATGACCTCCCTGATAGTCGTGTTGTGTAAGACTAACTGGATTACCATCCCTCCTAACCTGCCCCTCATTGTTTCTCTTCTGTCTTTTGATCCTGTCCCTCCCCAAGTGTTGACTTCAAATTGCTCCCTCCTCCCTTTGCCCTCCCTTCCATCATCCCCCCCCTTGCAATATCTCTTTCTCCCCCACTTTCTTATACTGTAAGATAGGTTTTCATACCAAAATGAGTGTGCATTTCACTCCTTCGTTTAGTCAAATGTGATAAGGGTAAACTTCTTGTTTTTGTTTTTTTTTTTTTTCTCAGCTCTCCTTTTTCCCTCCACTAAGAAAAACTACCTGCCTCTTAAATGACATATAGTTACCCCCTTCCCTTTCCCTCCCCCTACATTTCTCTCTCACCATTTACCCTAGTTTCTTTTAAGGTATGGTCCCATCCTATTCAGTTCAATCTGTGCTCTCTATCTCTGTATGTGTGTGCATGTGTGTATGTGTGTGCATGCGTGTACATGTGTATGTGTGGTCCCACCAACTACCCAGATACTGAAAAGTTTTAAGAGTTACAAATATTGTCTTTCCATGTAGGAATGTAAACAGTTCACTCATGGTAAGGCCCTTAAGACTTCTCTTTGCTGTTTACTTTTTCATGCTTCTTCTCATTCTTGTGTTTGAAAGTCAAATTTTCTTTTCAGCTCTGGTTTTTTCATCAAGAATGATTGAAAGTCCTCTATTTCATTGAAAGACCATATTTTCCCCTGAAGTATTATACTCAGTTTAGCTGGGTAGGTGATTCTTGGTTTGAGTCCTAGTTCCCTTTGACTTCTGGAATATCCTATTCCACGCCCTTCGGTCCCTTAATGTAGAAGCTGCTAGATCTTGGGTTATCCTGATTGTATTTCCACAGTACTGGAATTGTTTCTTTCTAGCTGCTTGCAAGATTTTTTCCTTGAGCTGGGAGTTCTGGAATTTGGCCACAATGTTCCTAGGAGTTTCTCTTTTTGGATCTCTTTCAGGTGGTGATCGATGGATTCTTTCAATACTTATTTTGCCCTCTGGTCCTAGAATGTCAGGGCAGTTTTCCTTGATAATTTCATGCAAGACAATGTCTAGGCTCTTTTTTTGATCATGGCTTTCAGGTAGTCCCATAATTTTTAAGTTGTCTCTCCTTGATCTATTTTCCAGGTCAGTTGTTTTTCCTATGAGATATTTCACATTCTCTTCCATTTTATCGTTCTTTTGGTTTTGTTTGGTGATTTCTTGGTTTCTCATAAAGTCATTAGACTCCATCTGTTCCATTCTAATTTTGAGAGAACTATTAAATTCAGTGAGCTTTTGAGCCTCTTTTTCCATTTGGCTCATTCTGCTTTTGAATGCATTCTTCTCCTCATTGGCTTTTTGAACCTCTTTTGCCAATTGAGTGAGCCTATTTTTCAAGGTGTTAATTTCCTCAGCATTTTTTTGGGTCTCCTTTACCCAGATATTGACCTTTTTTTCATACTCTTCTTGCATCTTTGTCATTTCTCTTCCCAGTCTTTCCTCCACCTTTCTAACTTGCTTTTCAAAATCCTTTTTAAGCTCTTCCAAGGCCTGAGCCCACCCAACACCCCCCTGGGGTGTCTGGGGTACTGAGGCCCCGCCCTCCACATCTTTCCCTGATGGGAAAAATACATTCTCGTCCTCCCCATCAGATCCGAAGGTCGGGATCATTTGCATTTGTTGGAAAAAACTCTCTAAAGTCTTATTTTTCTTCCCTTTTCTAGGCATTTTCCCAGCCAGTTACTTGACTTCTGAGATTCCTTTCCACCCCTGCCTGGATCCGCCCAGCTAGTGCTTGGCCTCTGAGATTTAAATGGGCTTTCCTCCTGCAGGCTGTCAATCAGTGAGCTTTAGTTCAGGTGCTGGGGTGGGGCCAGGGCTGCCTCCGAGACTGAGCCCTCGGGGCTTTCTGCAGAGACTTTCAGGAATGGAGCTGGTGGGGGCGGGGTGGGGGGCCCACCTCCCAATCTCAGCTCCCCTGGGGGTCCCGAGCAGAAGCCTTCAGCAACAGAGCGGGGTGGGGGCAGGGCCGTCTCCCAGGCTCAGCTCCGTCAGGTTTTATGCGGGAATCTTCCGTAATGAAGATCCTGCCTGCTGCTGGGGGATTCCTGAGTCCTGGGCCGCTGCCGCCTCAGCCACCGCCCACACCTCTGCCTCCGCCGCTTCCTGCCCCCGTCTCTGCCGCCGCCGCTTCCTCCCGAGGGGGCCCGAGTCACGGAGACGCCCCGCTTCCCCTCTCCTTCAGCCCTGCCTCTCTCACTGACCTGCTTCTGTGGGCGGAGGGACTTTCCCGGCTGCTTCAGCTTCAGTCTCTGAAGCCTGCTCGGATCCGCTTCTCTGAGGCCCTCGGCCAGGGCAGCGCTGGGGGTCGGGTTTACTCTCCGGGGCGCGCCGGACCCTGGGGACGGGTCCTCAGGGCTCCCTGGAACGGAAATCTCCTCCACTCTGCCTCTGCACACCTTGCACTCACCCAGAATCTATGGGGGACTCTTTCTACACCAATTCCATGGGCTTTGGTTTCGGAGCTCGTAAACGTGCGTCCTTCTACTCCGCCATCTTGGCTCCGCCCCCAAATTTTTTAAAAGAGAAAAAAGTTTCTTCCTTTGGGAAGAAAAATTATTTTTGTCTGGCATCCTCCATCTGTTGGAGCCTCTCTAATATAGACCCAAACATGTATTTGGGCACCCATACTTTGACAATGGACCACATCTACAAATTGTTCTATGCTCCAAAATCACTTACCTCCCCTTTTGCTAATCAGAATGCTCATTTCTCAAGATATCCATTCAACATCAAACAATCATAGCATTTAGACATGGAGAACACCATAGCGTTCATCCTTTCTGTCTCCCACATTTTATAGAAGAGGAAACTGAGGACTAGAGAGAGAAAAATTAGCTTGCCCGAGGTCACAGTTTCCAACCCAAATTCCAAATCCAGGACTCTGAAGGAGTCATGGGGAGTCTTTCTAATTTAAAAAAAAAAAACTAGAGTCCTTAAAGTGGCATATAAGAGGTACAACGTGGGACTAGAATCAGAATCTTCCTGAGTTCAAATCCAGTTTTGGACCCTTCCTAGCTGTATAACCCTGGGAAAGTCACTTGACCTTTTTTGCCTCAGTTCCTTCATCTGTAAAACAAGCTGGAGAAGGAAATGGCAAACCACTGCGTACCTTTTGCCAAGAGGACCCTAAATGGAGTCACAAAGAGTAAGACAAAACCGAACAACAACGACAACAAGGCCCTTAAGTCCTCTAGAGTATTTGCATTTCAAAGTAAGGATACAGGTTACCCAAAGAAAATCTATAATCCTTGAGATTTCATGTAATATAACCAAGTGAAAAGGAAAACGATGGGTAGTGATGAGGACCATATTGACCAGTGGATCTTCACCTGCATCCAATGCCCCTAAGTTTGTTGCTTTTTTGCACCTACCTTCCCACCTGATCGCAAAGATTCTTTAAAAGCACCAGGTTTATTTTTTGTTGTGCTTTTCAACAGTAAACCTTCCTGGCAGCTAGCTGGGTGTTTGATGAGAATCTGGGGAATGGAGAGCAGAAAGGTTATTTGAGTCTAGGGACTATTTATTCATCTTTCTATCTCCAACATCTGGCACAGTTCCAGGCACATAGTAGGTGCTTAACAAATGTACATTGATGAAATGATTGAGAATGTTTGCAGAAATAGGTCATCAAATTGAGTGTCAGCTGGAGGGCTGCCTGTAAGAAATAGAAACCAGAAAAGAGGAGAAGGCCATGTCCCTGTTCCATGGACATCTAATTAGGGGGCACAATAGTGGACTGCATTTTATGATGGATAATAACATACTGAATCCCAAATCATATGGCCGGAAAAAACTCACACAAACACACACTCACAAGTATGAGCTAAACACTATGTCTGGCTTCTTCCTTAGAGACCATGCTCAGAGATTAGCTCCGTGTTCCTTGCAATCAGATTTAATGCATGGGCCATCAGTCTCCCACAGAAAAGCAGAAATTACTTTGCTGACAGCAGATAGTCTGTATCCATTTCTCTGCCCTAAATTGCGATGTATTGGTGTTTTACTTCCAATCAGCTTACTGTACAGTGATTTTTTTTGGCTTTGATATGGAATGTATAGAAGGCTGGGTTATTAAATCTGAGTTGCTCTGAAGGAAATTTGTTATGAGACAAATCATGGTCAAAATCAGAAGCACAGTCTTTAATCAGTGGCTGTCAGTCAGTCACTCAGTCAGTCAACAGCATTTATTGAGCTCTTGATGTGGTCAGGGTATAGCACTAGGTATGATGGTGAGCATATAAATGAAATCAAAGCCATCTTCCTTTTACCCAAAGGGCTGAAACGTACGGAATCTTTCAACTAGAATCACGGGATCCCAGAACTGGAAGCAACCTCAGAGACCATCTAATCCAAACAAAGGAATCCTCTCTACAATATTCCTGACAAGTCATCATCCAGTCTTCACTTGGAGACCTCTAAGGATGGGGAACTCTCTCCCTCCAGAGGCAGCCCTTTACAGTTTTGGACAGCTCTAATTGTTGGAAAGTTTTTCCCCCCTTATATCATCTAACTCAAACTCTGAAACTTTTAAACATCATTCCCAGTGCTGTCCTCCGAGGTCAAGCAGAACAGAACTAATCTCACTTCCATATGATAGCCCCCCAAAATCTTGAAGAAGCTAGCATGCCATGCCCTTCCCCTCTGCCCCAGTCTTCTTTTCTTTATGATAATATCCCCAGTTCTTTCAATCACATCTCCCACTGCAAGTATTTATGGGCGGCAGAAAAAGCTTTGCTTCTGAAATCAGAGTAGCTGGATTCCAATCCTTCTGTACTGTTTAATTATTCGGTGTAAAATCTTGTCATGTGTACAAAAATTTTAAAAACTCACCCCATGAGAAATGAATATGTCTCTCCCTTTTCCTACATCCTCATCCAGAAATCAAACACTGTGGGGAGTGGCTCATAGAGATCTACCCAGGCCAAGATCTAATCAGACAGTACAAGAAATTCTAGGTTTGGGCTAACGGATGTATTTCTGCTTGTCTATTTACTCAGGCAGATCAGGGGAAGTGTTGATCCTCCCTATTGTCAAGTTCGATTATATGGAAATTGATGTCTCTGACCAAGATTTAAGAGTGACCTAAGTCAAATACACCAAGATAGCCCACTTCCCATTGTGTTAACCAATCAGAGTTGAGTAGGCACCTCTCAGGAAAGCCTGCTCTTTGAAGGGCATATGAATTGTGACCCTACTGCCATTAGGGGTCTTTGGCCTAAGAGAGACAACAAAATGACCATCCTTTTATTAATAACTTCTGGCCTTATTAATAAAATGATCAAACTACCCAGAACCCATGTCTTTCAAAGCTTTTTGATCATCACACCTCCCCTCCCAAAGAAATAAGGAAGTTAGACTCAGTGGATCTAAATTCTCCTCCAGACCTATGATCTGGGTTTATATATTTTTTATTAAAGATATGGCATGAAGGAAATACCTGAGTAAGTAGATTGATAGCCCTTTGCTCTGTTCTAAGCCACAGAGGTCAGTCAATCAATACACATTTATTAAGGACTTACTATGTGCCAGGTTCCATGCTGAGTGATACAGAGAAAGCAAAGGTGAAACAATCCTTTCCCACTAATGAGGAAGACAATGTCACATAAATCGGTATATAGAAAACAAATTCAAAATGAATGCAAGGTAACCTTGGATGGGAAGATATAGATTGGATTAGGGAGAGCCTTCTCTCTACAGAAGGTGACAGCTGAGCTGACTCCTGAAGGCAATTAGGGATTCCAAGAGGTAGAGGTGAGGAGAAAAAGCATTTCAGATGATGTGGGAGTAGGAGCTAGCACAGAGGCATAGAGAGGGGAGGGAGCATATCCTGCATGTATCAGAGATACCAAGCAGGAAAGTTTGCTGCCCCAAGAGCCCATGGAGGGGAGTAAAGTCTAAGAAGATTAGAGAGATGGATGGGAAAGACTTCAAATGCCAAAGAGATATCTATTAGATTCTTAAGGTGGACTGTTGGAGTATAAGCCCTGTTCTGGTTGGTCTGTAATAATAATAGCTTAAAGAGAACTATAAAAAGTATTTTCATTACAACTATCCTCCAAAGTTGGTAATGCTGCTATCCTTATTTCCATTTTGCTTTCTAGGAAATTAAGGTTCAGAAAAATTCAACGAATTGTCCAAGGTTATGCATCTAACAAAGAGTAGACAACTAGGTGTTACGGTGCAGGACTTGGATTCAGGAAGACCTGAGTTCAAATTCTACCTTACACACTTACTAGTAGTATGGCCCTAGGCAAATCGCTTAACCTCTGCTTGCCTCAGTACTCTCATCTATAAAACAGGAATAATAACAGCACCTACTTCCCAGGGTTGTTGTGAGTATATGAGATCATAATTCCAAAGTGTGCCGTATCTGGCTCATAGTAAGTACAATAAAAATGTTAGTTATTTGTGGTGATGGTGATTCTGATTTTCTTGGAATAGGCAATTTCTTTGTAGATATTGTCCTACCAATGCAGGAACTCCTACCATCAAAGCAGATCATTATCTACTCTGCCACCTATAGCCTTAGAGGGTCGTTTGGGGCACTGAGTGGTTAAGATATTTGCCCAGTGTCACCCAGCTAGTGAATATCAAAGGTAGAAGAATTTAAATCCAAGCTCTCCTGACTGTATCCACATGCCATGTTGCCTCTCATAATTCAATAAAAAGGTCTATTATTCATTTTGATGTCCCATGGGGATTTGGCTCACCATCAAGTAACAAAGGAGACACAAAGATGAATCTCTGACCTGTTTTCTCAAAGCATAGTGGTTTTATAGGGACACCTTTCCAAAGACTAACCAAAGATTGACCAGTATGACTACATACCTGTTAGGCCTCAAAACACAAGTCTACTAGCTCTGGGTATCAATCAGGTGAAGTCTATTTGAGGCAGAGAGCAGCTATCTGGAATGTGACTCTTGTGACTCTGCCAGGGAACAGTGTGGGGAAGGAAGAATTTTAAGACCTACACAAGCTAGACCCAAATTTAGCTTAGAAGGAACAAAAGAACACATGAATGAACGAATGAATGAAGCATGTATTAAGGGCTTTGTACAAAGCATTTCAGATATAAACAGAAAAGTAACCCAGTCCCAGTTCTCAAGTAGCCACATTCTAATGGCTACAATAACATCTATGGAAGATTTCATCTGCAAGTTAGCTGGAAAGGTCCTATGGTCCTTGCCCTAAGTCCCAGGAACCATGCACCAAAGCAGGTAGTAATGCATCTTCTTTAACATCTTTTTCACTGGTTGAGTCATATCAGTTTCTGATGTTGAACCATTGCATAGTGCTAAGGTCTTTGGTGATAAGAACTTTATTTTCTGGGTCTTCATTACCTATGGCTATAGGACGTATAAGAGCAGTGACCAAGCTGCTTCTCCGCTGGGGACGCTTCTCATGATGGTGTCTGTAATGCTGAGCTAGTAGCCCAGCTGGGAGGTAATGACTAGGGTGGCTATATTGCCAGAGCAGAGAAAGTGACATATATGGCAGATTTATGAAGGTAAAACTGACAGCCTTGGCAATAGACTGGATGTGGGGAATGAGAGAAAGTCAGGAGTTAAGGATGACACTGATGTCGAAAGCTTGGAAGAATGATGGTGTCATCGAAAGTAATAGGAAGGTTAGGATGAGGGAAGGGTTGGGGTGCGAGGGATGATGATTTCAGTTTTGAACATGTTGAGTTTAAGATGTTTACAGGTCATCCAGTTCAAGAAGTCTACTAGGCAGTTGGAGATGTAAGATTGGAAGTCAGAAAAAAAGTTAGAGCTTGATAAGTAGATTTGAAAATCATGAGAAAAGAGATAAAAATGAATCGTTGGGAGTCAATGAGATGACCAAGTGAAATAATATAGAGAGAGAAGAGAAGAAGGCCCAGGACAGAGACCTGTGGGACACTAATGGTCAATGGGCATGACCTACATTAAGATCCAGCCAACAAGACTGAAAAAAGAGACCAAATAAATATGAAAAGAACCAGAAAACAGTAGTGTTATGAAAACCTAGAGAGAAGAGAATATCAAGAAGAGAATGCTCAACAATATTGAATGCTCAACCTGCACAGAGGTCAACAAAGATGAGGATTGAGAAGAAGGCATCACATTTGACCATTAAAAGATCATAACTTTGGAGAGACCAGTTTCAGTGAATGAGATTAGAAATCAAAATGCAGGGAAGTTGGGTGGGGGTAGAGAAGTTGAGGCACCAATTGTAGACTGCTTTCCCAAGGAGTTAAGCCTCAAAATGGAAGAGAAATGGGATGATCGTTATTAAGGATGGATGGGTCCAGTGAGTTTTTTGAGGACAAGTAGATATAGGGATGTTGATAGGAAGTAGGGAAGCAGTCAATAGAAAGAGAGAGATTAAAAATAAGTGAGTGAATGGGAATGCTAGAAAAGGCCATCTGCTGGAAGACACAGGATGGAGTGAGATCATTTGTTTCCTATCTAGGATTTGCCTTGGCAAGAAGGGCCACTTTATTATAAGAGACAGTGATAAAGGATTAGATAAGGGCAGAAGACATCTGGGTCATGTGAGATGAGGAGGAAGGGAAAGGGGGAGCCCCTTGCAAGCAGTCTCAACTTTTTCAATAAAATATGAAGCAAGGCTCTCAGCTAAGAGGGTGGAGGGAAGGCAAACCATAGGAGATTTGAGGAAGAAAAAAAGTTTGGAAGAGCTACCATGCTGAGAGGGATGGAAGCTATTTAGGGAAGTGCAAACCAATTGGTTTGCACCCCAGTTAAGATTATTTAGCATAAATTTGTAGTGGACCCCGCCAGCACATCATCATGAATTTCCCTACCTTCATTCAACAAAAAGTGTATAGAAGCAAGAGTAGGTGATAGTGGGCTGAGGCATCGCAGGGCAAAAAAAATCAATTACTAAACATTTATTAAGCACCTACTATGTGCCAGGCACTATGGCAAATACTGGGGATACAGATTTATACTGAAGACTCTCCTAGCTGATGATTATAGTACACACACTAGGGATGCAACTATGTAAAAAGAACAACAGTTCCAGCTCTCCAGAACTTTACAGTCCAATACCAGAAGACAACAGACAACAGAAAGATGAAGTCAGGAGAGGGAGGAGGTGGCCCAGGGCATAAAGAAGCCAGAGAAATCCCAAAGTAGTTTACCCAGGTGGGAATGAGGATCTGGTTCAACAGTGGGCAAAGATGGGAAAGAGAAGAGAGTGTAGCTAGTACAGGGATGCTGGCCTAAGAAATAACCAAAGCAAAAAGGACTTGTAGTTGACGGTGTGAATGAGCAACAGGAGTTGGGGTTGCAGAGTTCACTGGTGGATGCTTATGAAGTCCAAATCCAAAGAATCCCTTGAATGTGGGGCTAGTTTGCCCCTCCCCCAATGGCTCACCCCACAAACTTGTGAATGTGGTATTGCAGAGATAACCTAGAGGGGATGGGCTATTTATTTGCCTTATTAAGTGGAATATTTGGATCCCACAATTAAGAAATTGTCCCAAAGTTTGTTTGTGTTCCTAAGTGGCTATTTAATTAGCTCTTAATAATAATTTACCTTTGTCAGGAATATATTTGCTTTTCCTTTTGTTATTATGTTTAATACTTCTAGTAAACCTATCCTCCCATTCATCAGCACCAAAATCCCTTCCTAGCCCTGGTCTAGTCCTATTGCAGCATGAAAGCCATAAAGAAGCCTGAAATTGCTATCCAGGAGAAGTGAATCCAACAGCTATTTTCAAGAGAATTAACTCTGTATTTATGTTCTGAGTATCTGCTGGGAGGAAGGCAAAAAAACACACCTGTAGGAAATCTTCAAAACGCTATAGGGGCTTTGTTAAGATATTTGATGTGCTCAAAATAATGCAGGCATTTTTACTGATATAAATGCACAGGCAGCCCCCCACCTTCAAACACATTGTATTGCAATAAATCATTTGTGAGTTAGTTGCTTGGAATGGAGAGCACATTCTCCTGCTAAACATGGTAATTTCGTTCCCAGGCCAACCTGTCTATGCTTTTGTATAGCTAGAAAATAATATATGTTTACAGTGAAAAAATGAGTAGGAAGCAGTCTATTCAATACTAGCAATTAAACAAAATAGCATCCCTCTACTCCGTCTTGCTCTCCTCATCCCTTTGATTCTGAACATATTGCCAAAGTGTGTGGGGGCAGGGGGGACAGCTTCTCTTCCATTCCTAAGTCATTCCTATGCAACTCAACTCTACCCCACAACTCCTATCCACCACTTCCACGTCACACTCCAGATCAGTCCACCTTTTTCCCCATGCCCTCTTGAACCTTTGCTCTATAATTAACAAAATTCTCTCCATTTTATCCTTCCTCTCCTCATTCCCCTCCTAGCTTCTGGCACTTACTGAGACTGCATCCACCTGGATGATTCCTATGTCCCTGGCCATACTTTCAGTAATGGATGCACTTTACCTCATACCTGCCAACTCAGTGGTCCTCGTGAAGAACTAGGATGAAGGAGGAGGAGGAAGAGAAAGAGGAAAAGGAGGAAGGGGAGGAGGAAAAGGAGGAAAAGAAGAAAGAGAAGGAGGAAGAGGAGAAGGAGGAGGAGGAGGGAAAGAAGAAGGAGAAGCTGGAAGAGGAGGAAAAGGAGGAAGAAGAGGAGAAGAATTTGTACAGTACCTTAAGGCTTACAAACTACCAAATGCTATCTCTTTTGATCTTCGTGACAACCCTGGGAAGTAGATGCTCTTATAATCCCCATTTTACAGATGGGGAAATTGAGACACAGAGAGGTTAAGTGAGTTTTCCCAAATCACACAGAAAGTATCTGAGTCAGGATTTGAACTCAGGCCTTCCTGACTTCACCTGCATGCTCTACCCCTTGAACTGCCTAATTGTTTATAATGTTCTCTAGCCATCAATCAGCATCATCTATTTTGAGGTTCATTTGATCCAAATTTATCACCTAATTCAGTTCTTCATGACCATTATCTACCAATCCCTCTTTTCTCAATGTTTTCAATGTCTGGTTACAATGTCCTTCTGTACCCCAACTCCTCCCCTGATAGTGGTGCAGTGGATAGAGCACCAGTGCAGGAGTCAGGAGGACCTGAGTTCAAATGTCATTTAAGACACTTGATACTCACTAGCTATATGACCTTGGGCAAGTCACTTAATCCCAATTGCCTCATCTTGGGTCATCTCTAGTCATCCTGATGAATAGCTGGTCACTGGATTCAGATGGCTCTGGAGGAGAAGTGAGGCTGGTGACCTGCACAGCCCTCCCTCACTCAAAACAAAGTCAAGTGCAGATCATGTCATCATTTCTCTGATGGCATGGTCTTCTTCAGCAACAAAGGACGAACAGACACATACCCTGATACTGGAGATTTTAATATACCTGAACTTCCCAGCTCTTTGATTTACTCAGCTCTAATGGCCTATTCCTTCATTCCAAATCATTTACACACAAGGAAGGTCAAAAGGCTGATCTTACCCATAATCAACAAATCTTGCTCTTTCAGGTTCAAGAATTGTGAAATTATTTAATTTGATCATAATCTCCAGTATTCCATCTCTGTTATCCTTTTCTCCTCTTAAACCTATCATTGGTCTTCATTGTGACCTCCAATCTCTCCACTCTTCAGTATTTTCCCAGCCCAAATTCCCATTCTTGCTTCTTTTCTGCTCTCTTCTCAATTAATCCCTTAGAGAGCCAATTAAATCCAATACTATCTTCCACCCTCAAATCTCTTGCTCCCTTATCCTACTGCTGCTCATGCTTTGCCACACCCCAACAATGGATGGCTGCCTCCATCTCACCACTTCTTTCCTGTTCACATGCTCCTGGATGGAGCTGAGGGAACTCACATAACCATGTTGACTGGGTGCCTCACACATTATCCCAGTGTTCTTTTATGCCAACTGGGCTCTCACTACATCAAGGCAATCCTATTCCTCTCTAACTAATTCTCTAGCCTACTTACCAAACCTCTGTTCTAAACATTTTCTTAAAGTATTCCAGCAGAATACTTCTTCCAGCCTCTCACTTGAAAACTTCATCTCATGTTTCACCAGTCAGTCAATAAACATTTATTATTAAAGGTGTTTGTATGTTCAGGGAGGACTAGCTCCTCTGATCGGAGGATTTGCTGAGCCCTTTTCAGGGGCTCATCCACCTTTAGTGTCCACCTTCACCCAGCTCTTATCTGCGGCTCCAAGAAACTATAAGCTTGTGCAGTAGTCACAACCTGGGAAACTGTCTTGGCAGACAGGCTAAACAAGGTTGAAGGTAAGCAGCAGGCCTCAAACCTGTCAGTGAGTTAGGGGAATGTCTATCCCAAGAATGTGAAGACTTTCCCTGGGCAGAGTGGGCAGATGAGAACATATTGTTCCAACAGCCATGAAAGTGGCTGAAGCAGGCACTGTGGAGTTCTTGGAATTTGGTCAGACATCAAGGATGCCAAGGTCCGCCACTGCATCCCAGGCCATCACCAGTCTTCTTGACTTTTTTCCTGCCAGTCATGTCCACTTCTAATCCTGCTCAGCTCCTGTCTCTCTCCTACCTTGTGTCCCCAAGGAAACCTTGATGCCTCCCTAAACCTTATGGCCCTGAGAGATGGGCTTGGGGTTCTGGTCTCATTAGTTTCTTCTATTGGGTTCTAGTTTCAGGGAGTAGAGTTTCCAACTGGAAGCTTGAGTAACGTGGACTTTCCAGCTCATCAGGGAAATTCAGAGAAGTCAGGGTCCCCCAGGAAAACCTGGAAGGCAGATGGGGTTGGATTTGGAATTTGTGGGGACTATAGGTAGGAATTGAGTTAAATTGTAATCCTAATCCCCTCCCATTCCAACAGAGCAACTTAGTATATGGTGTATTATTCCCCCCAAGTTGCTAGGGAGAGGGGAGAGAGGAATATTTATATTGGTATTTATTCATATACATATATGCATATGTGTGTATGCATATATGTATGCATACACACACACATATATATGTAAATACTCCTTTATAAAAGCTAATCTAAGTGGTTAAATGAAACTGGGATGCTTGGACCCCTAAAATTGGGGGGAATACATTAGATATGCATGTATATACATATATTCATAATATAGATATACACATGCATATACAATATATGCTTTATATATGTAAAATTTTAATTATACTTTGTTATATTAAATGATATGCTTATAGATTATATTTAATATATTTCCTAATATATTAGAAATATATTAATTATATAATAATATATTATATAAGTTGTGTTATATAATTTAATGTATATTATAAAGCATATTATATATTAATTATACATTATAGTTATAAAAAATTATATATGATTAAGTTATATTATTATATAAAGTTATATATATGACTATAGATTATATTATAAAAATTACATTGTATAACATACCATATTAAATTGTATACTAACATATACTATTATGCTACATATTATATATACTATGCTATAACATTATATTATATTAAAATGATACTATATAATATATTACATAATTATAACAGTACAGGATGTTTTAAAAGACTTAGTGCAGTTTTAAGCTATTAAAATTATCTACATATACGCACAATACATATCTAGGCACATATATACATATAGGCGTATATATAGATACAGATATGTGCACTTTTTTACTTGTCACTATAACATTATTTCCTTTGATAATATAAAATGTAAATTCCTAGAAGGCAGAGACTATTTCATGTTTATCTTTCCATCCCATCAGCTAGCATATTGCCTGGCACATAGTCACTGTGTAATACATGCTTGCTGAATTGGATTGATTTGAACAGAAAGTTAGACAAATTTTGGATGTGCAGTAGATCCACACTGGGAGCCCCTACACTGAAGAAGTCAGGATGAAAAATTAAAATTAAAATAAAAGGATGGTGACATCAAAAGAATTGAACCCAAAATATAGCTGTCCTTTAAAACTATAAGCCCTTCATAAAAAGACTTTACAGTAGCAAGGGAAATGCGATGTGAGATGTGCCAGAGAAGCAAGATGAGAGAGTCTTTCAAATCTGCCACCTCCCTATTTTAAGTCATCATCTTCAGTCATGAAGGGGCCTCAGAGGTCGGCCTTCTGTAACCTCATGTAACAACAGATGAGAATGTACAAGCTTCAAAGGTTTCCTTTTCTCTTTTGCATATGCCTCTCAATTTTCCCTGGTGATCTTCAGTGGAGAATGTATTGTGTTTGGTACCCATTGGGCTGCTTAGCTCATTTTTCTCCAAGTTGTTCTGATCAGAAATGCCCTGAATGGAACTTCCTATCACACAGTTCACTCAACAGGTGCTGAGAGAAGATGTAACATCCAAAAAAATCCCATGACTCTTTTTGCTTTCTTTGGTCACCCTGGCCCATTTTAATTTAAACAAAATTTCTTCCCAGGCTGAGTTCTTTTTCTGCTCTCTTTTCTAAGCACAATAGCCTTCCCTCCCTCCTTCCTTACAAGGTCTTTGATTCTTCTCCAAAAGATGTAGGAATGAATATGAAATTTACTTATGGTGAGAAAGAGCTATGATCAAGTTATAAGTAGCAGTAAAGCAAGTCCTTTCAGTCCACCAGCCAAATATCTAACACTTCATCCCAGACACAAATACACTCTTCTATCCCATCCTCTTAGAGAATTACCTCTTTAGGATTCCAACATGATGAGACCTGACTCAAAGTTAAACCATTCTGATTTCTTGTTTAGTCTTTAATCTCCAACAGTTCTACTGTCATCATCTCCTGAATGTCTCCAATCTGTTCAATGTAGAAAATACCAGTTTTATTGGGCTGGCAACTAAACTGGGCAATGGGGAATTTGGGATTCCCAATAGGCATTCAAATGGGCACAGGAGCAAAGGTCCCATTATGGGAACTTGAAGGACAGATCCATCTACATCAGAAGTGAACAAACCATAGTCCTTGGGTGAGATCTGGTCCACCACCAGTTTCTGTACAGATTTTTTTCTGCAAGTCATACTTTGCCAACTCCTGGTCTAGAGTCACATCCTGGTAGTCAGATCATGCCAGCTATAGAAGACAGATTTAATTATTATCATCCATAAACTAAACACAGAAATATGTGAGAAATGACTCCCTTGGAAGGAGAGAGTGAGAGGAGATAATCTAGGATGAGTTGAATACATTATATCTTTTGAGCGGGTAACTCTCAGTATGGAAACTCCCTTCATCAATGTAGGTTAGTAACTCATCTGCAACTTACAGTCTAAGTGAGTGTTCTGGAAACTGTGAGAAGTTACATAATTTGGCCATGATCATGCAGTATTTATCAGAGGCATGACTTGAAGGCAGGTCTTGCTTATTCCCAAGACATCCTTCATCTCCTGTTTCCAATGTCTCTGGAAATTGCCATGGGCCTGGAAAATTCACCCCATGTTTTTCTTTTATTTTTCAAATCCCAAGTTAGCATTTTCTACTGAGTTTATCCAGCAACAGTGGGAATGGCCTTATACAGGAGTGAGAACAAGAGTTAAATATGAAGTGTGGGAGAGCATGGATTTCTTGTAGAAAAGAAGGTAGAATTAACTTAATTGACTTTCTGAAATATAGTAGAAAGGACTATAGTAAGTTAAAAGAAGATGATGAGGATGAGGATGATGAAGACAATGGAGATTATGAATGAAAGATGATGATAATGAACATCATCATCTCTTCTCTGGTAGGTCCTTTCATCAGAGACCAGAGAAAATTAATAGTAAAAGAAAATATAATAGTCAAATGCCTAGTAGTTAGGAAAAGAGAGGAGTGGCATTTGGAGGAAATTGTGAAAGATTTTATACAGAAAATGGTATCTGAGCAGCATCTTAAAAAAAGAAAGAGATTCTATGCAGCAGAAGTAAGAAGGGAGTGCATTCCAGACAGCAAGGGAAAAATTATGAGGTCAAGAAATGGCTTTTTGTAGTGAAGGAACAAAGAGAACAGTTTCGTTGGATCACAGAGTGTAGAAGGATTAACATCCGGCAAGACTACAAAGCTGCCATGTACAGGTCAGGTAAGCCAGCAGGAAAACACCCCAAAAGAGACACAGGAGGCTGCAGGTGCCAGATAGGTCAAACCACCACCACCATCTTGACCTACTATCTCCCCTCGGATGCTAATAGAAATAGTCCAGGACCATGAACCCAAGAGTGTTTGAAGTGGCAATGTTCCCTTAAACTACCAAATCTGTTTCCATTCCAGTGTCCTACACCATCATCCTGGGAAACAGCAAAGATATTGCTGTAGTTACAGAAAGGAAAGTTCTTATAGCCAGAATCCTCACACCTTCGAATGGTTTAATATCAGATACCAATAGCATTTTATGAGGGGGAAATGCCAATTTTAAAAAAAAGATATATTGATACCTGCTTTGCCACTAAATCTTTAGGATCATTTTTATCTGACTTACAGCTGAAATTTCCAAATGTAATGTCTCCCTCACTAAAATGTGAGCTCCTTGAGAGAGGAGCTTCCTTACTTTTCTATATGTATCCCCAATGCTTGGCATGACACTGAATACAGCAAGTATTTGATAAGTGCTGCATTCATTCATTCATTCATTCATTAGTTTGCTTTGCCTCTCCTCTCATAGAATTATTATATATTGTTTTTGTCCTTAGAATTTCCCCATTGATTGGGGTGCAATCTTTTGTCATTAAGGGGTTCTGTGATGACAAGCCCTTCCCAGGACAACCTAAGATTATGTCTCTGATACATAACCTATATCAAACTCTGTGTCATCAACCAAAGATAGGTGAGATCCCCAGATGCTACCTTCTTTGAAGAAGGTTGACTCCTTCCTTCTTATTTTCCAGTGTCAGTGAACTGCCAGGTGACTTTGATCACCATCCCTGTGATTTTCCTGTCCAAAACTCTCTTCCCCGCCCACCCCTCCCCTATACATGTGATCTTCTCTCAGAATGTGAGACCTTTGATGGCAAGAACTGTTATTTGGCAGCATTCAGCACACAATTTGGCACATAGTAGATGTTTAATGTTTTCATTCACTCTTTGCCAACACTATTAACTTAACCAACTTGAAAATGGCCTCCTAACGGATCTCACCCCTTCCATTGTCTTAACATACCACTTCTAGACTCTTACTAGCTATTGGACTAAGTCACTTAACTTTGTTTGCCTTTGTTTCCTCAACTGTTAAATGAAGATAACAATAGCACCTCCATTCCAGGGTTGTGAAATATTATTTATAAGGGGCTTAGCATAGTGTCTGGCATCTAGTAGGCATTATTTAAATGATTGCTATTATTAGTTTCTTAATGTATTTCTCCAGTTATATTTGGTATTATCACTTTCCATGTTAATGTCTTATTCCCTGCCTTTTTTAAACCAAATCGTTAAAGGTGTTTACCAAGAGTGGTAGTGGAGGTGTTTACCAAGACGCATTAAACAAGGAAATAAATAATTCTTTTTTAATCAATAAACACTTATTAAGAGCATACTGTGTACCAGGTACTTTGTTAAGTGCTGAAAATACAAAAAGAGTCAAAAGAGTCAAAATTATCTTATGTAGAGAAAGTCCCATATGTAATGAGGCTAACCTGTGGCAAGGGGTGTCCTACACCTCCCACCTCCCAAACCCCACCTATGGAATGAGGATTGGTGTGTGGCTTAGAGGGAGACAAAATAAACATCTCTAGCCTATTCTCCCTCCATCTTTCTCCAAGGAAGAATTTGATTCATGTGAGGTGGAGGAGCAGGAAGTTGGGGCCAAAGGCCACTCTGCTGTCAGAAAGAGGGGACATAGAGCTAGAATTCTCTCATTAGTCTAGAGGATATGATCATGCTCCATCAAACTGTGTCATCATACTTGGATCAAGGGGAACCCAACCTTTATATCCAAGGTTTGAATCGTTTCCCACCAAATACCAGTTCCACAATGAATATACATAGTGAATAGCAAATCATAGCAAATCCAAATCATAGCAAAGTAGTAATCAGACAAGGTATACATAGGGTAATAGTGGTGGGTTCATCCTTCATTGCCAAAGAAGACCATGCCATCAGAGAAATAATGACATGACTTGCATTTGACTTTGTTTTGAGTGAGGGAGGGCTGTGCAGGTCACCAGCCTCACTTCTCCTCCACAGCCATATGAATCCAGTAAACAGATATTCAGCAGGATGACTGGAGATGACCCAGGATGAGGCAATTGGGGTTAAGTGACTTGCCCAAGGTCACACAGCTAGTGAGTGTCAAGTGTCTGAGGTGACATTTGAACTCAGGTCCTCCTGACTCCTGCTCTATCTACTGCACCACCTAGCTGCCACATAGGATAATGCATACCAGACAATGAAGGAGCTCACTACTGGAAGCAAGATAATTGAGTTGAACCAAGAGACAGAATGCTAGATCTCCCCTAGGGGGATTCCCTGAAGTCTCCTGGATAGGCTTGGCCTCTTCCATCCTCCCTCTCAAAGTCAAAAGCCAAAAGTTACCAAAGTAACTTGAAACTTGAAGGGTCCCCAAAGAAAACTGAAGAAGTCTAGATTTCTTTGCCCCTCAAATAGGGCAGCACATTCATAAGGAGAGAAAGTCCTGTATAAATGGGCTTGGGGTAGTTTTTACACTTACTTATTCAAAAAGCTGCTCATGGCATTTCTCCACCCAAAAAATCTTCAGTTACTTACCAAGTAATACTCAAATTCCTCAATCTAGCATTCAGAGACCTTCAAAAGACTTTGAAACATTTAAATTCTAGGCTTAGCTCCCACGACTTCCTTCTACACCCTATATGCCTTCGAGAAACCACACTTTTGACACCTTTATATCTTTGCTTACAGTGGCCCCTATACCTGGAATATTTTTCCTCATCCTTTTTACCCACTGTATTCCTTCCCACCCTTTAAAAGTTCAACTTGAAGACAATCCTATTTGGTAATGCCTTTCACTCTCAGATACCATTTTGTTTTTGAGGCTAGAGCACTGGATCTGGAACCTGGAAGACTTAAGTTCAAATCCAACCTCAGACTCTTACTAGCTATTGGACTAAGTCACTTAACTTTGTTTGCCTTTGTTTCCTCAACTGTTAAATGAAGATAACAATAGCACCTCCATTTCAGGGTTGTGAAATATTATTTATAAGGGGCTTAGCATAGTGTCTGGCATCTAGTAGGCATTATTTAAATGATTGCTATTATTAGTTTCTTAATGTATTTCTCCAGTTATATTTGGTATTATCACTTTCCATGTTAATGTCTTATTCCCTGCCTTTTTTAAACCAAATCGTTAAGAGCAAAACCACATATTTCTTAAACTTTTCATCTCCCTAGTGATATAGCATATAGGGTTCTGAATCTGAACTCAGAAGACTTTGGTTAATATACTGGATCCAACATTTGTGTGACCACAGGCAAATCACTTAATTTCTCTAATCATTAGATTCCTTGTCTGTGAAGTTGGAAAATTAGTATTTGCATTACCTACACAGTGAGGTTGTTCTGAGTTATTTGTTTTGCAAACCTTAGAGCATTCTCAAAACCAGTGATTGCAAATTCTAGCCGTGATCACAGCCTGCCAAATCTCAGTGACACTTTGCTTCAACAGATGTATTCTGTAGCCTAATAGAGTCAAACTCAAAACTAAACCATAGGTTAAAATCTCCATGGCAGGATATTAGAAAACCATGTGTTAATATTATCTACAAGCTGTTATATTTTTATTCATTTTATTTACTTATTTTTATTATATCATTATTCCCCAATTACATTTTAACCTGGTTCTGACCACATTCCCCTTTCCAATCTACCCTCCATTCAGTTGTCCAATCAATATTCCTAAAGAACAATGATTCCCCTGCCCAAGAACTTTTGGTGGCCCTCTGTTTCCTCTAGAATAAAATACTAATTTTTCATTTAAAGACCTGAATAACTCTGCTTAATATCCCATCTTTCCAGGCTTATAACGTATTACCCCTCACATACCCAACATTCTGTTCAAACAATTCCACTTGCTATTTGCCATATACAACACACTATCCCACATCTCTGTCCCTTTGTATGGGCAGTCTCCTATAACTTATATCTTGTCACTTATCTTTGTTTGCCTCAGTTTCCTCATCTATAAAATGAGCTGGAAAAGGAAATGGCAAACCACTCCAGTTTCTCTGCCAAGAAGACCCCAAATGGGTTATGAACACTGAACAACATCTCCCTCTTCATCTCCTCTTGGAATCATTTGCTTTCATCAAGATCTAGCTCAAAGTCCATCTTCTACATGAAACTTTTCCTGATTCCTCCAGTTTTTGGTGATTCTACCTTCAAATTACTTTGTATTTATTATGTATAACTTATGCAATTATTTCTTTTCCTTTTCTATCTATGCAGACTTCCTTAGCCATGGGGCTGCCATTTTCCTAACTAGATTGAAATTCCATGTGTTCAAGAATCACACCAAATACAATTTGGTTTCTCTCTCAGGATCTTACATACAGTAAATATTCATAAAATTCTTGTTCGATAGATGTGAGATTACTTAGAGCCAAAATTCTATCCAAAATTAAGATGCCGCCAAAGCTTAGACCATGATAATTGGATTTGGATAGTAAAGGAGCCTTCAATAAATCAGATCATATGAATTCATGTAATGTGGTTTTCACTGGCATTAATATTTTCAGCATGCTCTATGGTCTCAGTACTTTACCCTTCCTGGTTCACTGCTCTTAAAACATTCCCATGAAAAACATAATGAGTTTTCCAAGTAGAAATGGATTGGGGTTGGGGGGAACAACTCACTCCCAAAGTGACTCAGACCCAGGGTGATTGTGGCCCTGGATATAAGGAAGTGAAATTAACATTCTGTGGGTCCCTGGAGGGGAACAAAAGCTCTTAATAGAATCTCATTTTCTCCCACATAATGCACATTTGGCAGAGCTGCCGAACTATAAAAATTAGTCAGTGCAAAATTCTCCAGCCATACTTGCCACTTGCACTCAGAGTTACAGATGCATTAGTCCAATTCATTCTCAATTATTCTGACTTCTCATTAGTGAAAGGATTGATAACCACAGTTTTTGCTAATGGCATATAAAGCTTTTTGTGATCTCGATTTAATTTAGGCTAATTCCCAGCACAGTGTGAGCTACTGTATAGTCCATGCAATGAGACAGCCTAATTTTATCTACTTCACACACACAGCCACACAAGGGTACTGGCTTTTGCCATCCTCTTACAATCATGCCTTAAATGCCTCATTTACCATTTAAAAAAAAAAAACAACTATCTACTTATAGGGTAAATAAATCAGACTAGTGGGAGGAACGTGATAAATAGTTAACCAACATTTAGGAGGATAAAGCATTTTCAGAACCATTCTTTGATTCATATCAAGGACATATCTCTAAACCTACTCTTTGTTTTAATCAATTAGGCATATTCAAAATTCTTTGTCTGTAAAATGAACAGATTTTTTACAGTGATCTCTAATAAGTAGAACTGACTTTCATGGGATCACAAAATTAGAGGCTAGAAGAAACCTTAAAGAACACATGGTCTAATCCCTTCCTTTGATAGGGAAACTGAAGCTCAGAGATGTAATGTGACAAGCCAAAGGTCACACAGGTATAACAGAACTGGGGTTCAATCACAAGTCCTCTGACTGTAAATCTTGTGTTCTTCACTCCACCTTGCTGTTTCCCATTCATTCATCCATTGACTGGCATACATTTTCTTGTAGTAAGCATGTGAAAACAAATAGTGAACATAAGAAAGCTGCAACTTAAAATCAGTGAGGAACTCTGTAAAAGAATGAGAATAATGGATTATACAGTAAGAAGAGAGGAGGGACTGATTAGGAGGGATGAACGGTGAGTGGCCAGAGTGATTCACTGATATCCTGAAACCAAGGAAAGCCTCCATCATATTGGATGGATCACCTATGGCAAATTTTGGGAAAGACATGAATAAGAGGCACACAAGCTGAGGAAACATGGATAGGTCGCAATCCATGTCAATAGAGAGGACGCCTGAACTCATGATACAATTACATAATGATAACATTTATAAGAGTTTGTAATGTGTTTTACATCTGTTATCTCTTTTGATTCTTAAAATAACCCTGCGACATAGGTACATATCATTTAATCTCTCTGTGCCTCAGCTTTCTCATCTACAAAGTGGGATAATAATAACATCTACCTCCCGGAGTTGTTATGAAGATAAAATTAAATATTCTACATAATAGGTTCATGGTATCATGAGTATCATATGTTTTAAAAAATTTCTTTGTATAAAGAAATGATCATGTTTATTGGTTTTGGAATAAATGTCAATAATTTTATGCCCTAAGGGTGTCAGTTTTACAGATGAGGAAACTGAGGCACTAAGAGGTTAAATGACTTGCCCAGGGTCACACATATAGAAGTGTCAGAGACAAGATTGGAACTCACATCTTCCTGACTCCAGGTCTAGCAGTTAATTAAATACATGACCTAGCTGATTAAATATCCATTTAATTATTTAAGATGGGGTGGAGGAAGGCACAAAGACAGAAAGGAAAGGTCCCAACCAGAAGGTGCTGTCTTGGTGCTATTAATTCTGGTTCATCCATGGGGCATCATGAGCTCATCTGATGTTTGGGATGCTAAGCAGCTAAAATGATAACAGGGCAACAAAAAGAGAGGCAACAAATACAAAAGATAAGCCAAAATCCAGGTTCACTTTCACACTATGACAATGCATTAGGGTGAGGTTTTAGTATTAACTGACGCAATACGTGTGTGAGTAGGTACATGAGTATATATGGAGAGAGAGACAGACAGAGAGGGAGAGGGAGAGTGAATTGGAAAGATAGATGGAGAGAGGTAAATGATGGATGGATGGAAGGAGATATAGAGGAGTAAAGAGACAGAAAGATAAAAGCAGGTTGGTAGATAATAATAGATAGATGGAGGCAGAGATAGATGAGAGAGATGGACAGATAGATGGAGAGAGATAAATGATGAATGAATGGAGGGAGAGATAGATTGATAGGTAAATGATGGGTAGAGAGAGGAAGAGGGAGAAAGAGAGATAGTTTTCACAGAATTTCATATCTGGAAGAAACTATGCTGAGGAATAAAAGAAGGAAAAAGAAGGGATCATCCAGGGTAAGAAAGAGCTTCAAGGGTTTAAGAGTTACAGAAATTTTGAAGAATCCAAAGAAGGGAAGAAGGAAAACTAAAATAATAGTAGATAGGCTAAGTTACCAAGGCACTCTATAAATGAATAAATATCTTTTATGAAAGGAATATCACTGTGAGAAGTCAGTAAAGCAGGAGAGAGTAGACAAGAATCTGTTGATGCTTCTATACCCAACCTGGAAGTAAGCAAAGGAATAATAATTTCTTGTAGATTACCTAATCCAAAAGTGTCAAATACTCTGACTGTGCCACATGCTCCTAAGTGAGACCTAAACCAAATTAAAATATAATTTGGAAATATTTGACCAAACAAATAAAAGTGCAATTAAACATAACATTATATTTTAAAATTGAGTCAGTATATCACTTACAGGGATCTTTTTGTTCAGATTAGTGGCCCCTATTTCTATTTGAATTTGGCTCTGCTGGTCTAGCCTACCTCCTCATTTTACTTATGAATAAACTGAAGCTGAGAGAAGTCAGGTGACTTATAGAGTCATAGGATGATAAATGAAGGCTCTGAACCTGGATTCAGGAAGGCCTCGGTTCAAATCTCGCCCCAGATAATTACTTGTTGTATGATCCCAGGTAAGTCATTTACTCTCTCTCTCTGTCTCAGTATCCACATCTCTAAAGTGGTATAATAAAATAATAATAACTACCTTCCAGGGCTGTTATGAGTATAAAATTAAATACTCCATGCCAGGGGTAGGGAACTTGTGGCCTCAAGGTCACATGCAGTCCTCTAAGTCCTCAAATGTGGTTCTTTGACTGAATCCAAACTTCACAGAACAAATCCCTTTAATAAAAGGATTTGTTCTGTAAAACTTGGACTCAGTCAAAAAGCCACAGAACAAATACTTTTATTAAAGGAATTTGTTCTGTGAAGTTTGGATTCAAAGGACTGCATTAGAGGACCTAGAGGGCCACGTGTGATCTTGAGGCCACAGGTTCCCTATCCCTTCTCTGTGCAATAGAGATTCATGATATCGCATACTCAGAAAACTCTTCTTTGTATAAGGAAGAAATCAAGTTTGTCAAGTTCACAAAAATAAAATTTATATAAAATTTGTATCAATATATTTATATTATAGAAATAATATAAATATAATCTATATTATATAAGTAATATAACTTTAATCCATATTATGGAAATAATAAAATATAAACTATATTCTAGAAATAACATAATCAATATTATAAAAATAATATGGCCATATATTCTAGAAATATTATAATTATAATCCATATTATAGAAATATGGCTATAATTGATATTATAACCTCTGTTCTAGAAATAATGTGACTAATATATAACATAAAATTAATAGAAATTTGTATTATATAAATGATAGAAATATAACATAAATAATGTGAGTGATTCTATTGTACATGTAGTATAAATAATAAATATAAACATAACATGAATAATAAAAGAGAAAACTGAAAAAGACAAAGAATAAACTTAAAGATTCTCTATTCCAACCCCTGAATTCCAAAGGTAAAATAATTAGGTGAAAGGTCACGTAGCAGTGATATTATTAGCAGTGATATCAGACTCTAAATCCATCATTATTGCTATTCAGTTCCCTAAATGAATGACTCTCACACGCAAAGTCATACTACTTTGAGCAGGTAGGGGGAAAAATATTTCAAAAAAGTAGGAGAAAATAAAAAATTAAAAGCCCAGATTCTATGTTCAGATACATGACATCCCTTTCACTCAGCTGGATTATAGGCTTAGAGCTGGAAGTTAGAAAATGGTCATTGAATCCAGCTCCCTCATTTTACAGATGATAAAACTGATGATCTCTAAAGTCTTTCCTGGATTTTATTACTTCTCTGACTTGGCAGGGCGGGGGGTGGGGGGGAATTCATTCCACTCCTGATGCAATACAAAATAGAAAGACAGGAGTGAGAGGAAGGTTTTGTCTACGTCTCAGAAGCTTTCTGACAATCCGTCAAGAGACTTTTTATGTAGCTGAGGCTTTGCCGACCATGTCAAGACAGCTTGCAGGAAACTCATTTTTTATTTAGAGAGCTTCTGTTTAATGGTGGCAGTGACTGAAGCTACCCCTGAATCAAATTTCAGAGGTGCATTTTGGTTCCATTTCATTTGGAATCTACTAGGAGAAAAATCCTGGAGGATAATGCCTCTTTCCTAGGTAGTCAGTCTCCTAGGCTCAGGGTAGAGGCAGTCAGTGATTAATTAGGATTCAAGGCAAAGCCAATATATTGGCTGACTGAAACTAGAATATGGCTAACTATATTTTATTAGCATATTCCATTTTGTGATTGCATTTCCCTTACTTTTTTCCTCCATATCGAGAGTCATTGCAATGATATTTTATTGGTATCAAGTTTGTTATTCCATTCCCAGGTGGACATTTATCCTATTGCTCGTTGTCTTGACTTGGTGTACCTCTAAGAGGTTCCCTGGAATAAGATCTCTACATCATTCAGTGCCTTGATTTATTTCTAGCAAAGAGTCATTTTTCTCACAGTTGTTGCCTAGCATCCTTAGCATATTTAAGCCCCAAACTAATGAAGATCTTTATGGAATTAGGAGCTACCCAAGTAGGAGCTACTGATTACATTCATTTGGCTTGCCCTTAAAAGTGAAAGTGTGGTACAGAGGGAGAAGCATTTTGAAAGACCCAGATTTAAAATTATTACCTGTGTGACCTTGGGCAATTCATTTAACCTAGATGGACCTCTATTTTTTCATTCACCAAATGCCTTCTAGGATCTAGATGCCTTCTAAGGTCCCTGCCAATTCTAAATCTTTGATCTCCTGTGTCATCAGCTGGGTCTGCCTGAGGCTGGTCTTCTGTTAAATTAGTTCTGAAAGTAGAATGAAGTAAGATACTCATAGTCTAACCAAAGGTTAGCAAAAGGAGGCTTATTTAGCCATAGCTAGGCAAGGACATTCAGAGTTGGGAAAGAATATTCATACAAGATATTTATCCATGACTCAACTGAATCTAGCTTCCCTGTGTCAACTACGTTGCTGTCTATGTCTCAAGACAGGGAGTATGGCCAGCCCTCTCACATCCTGGATGTTTCACACTCAGATGACCAGAAGTATATTAATAAGCCTTACTCCCCAAAGTCAATTAAATTTAGAAGACAGTTTCAATATATTTTCAGGGGAAAAAAAACTCACCTAAAATGCATGGAGAGTAACTTAGAATGCTGCTCCCACCACACTAAGATTTTATGGAACTTGACATACTTTTCAGTTAGATTTGTACAATTGGGAAATACAAGAATGCCTACCTCTTGTTTCTCCTTAATTCCTACTAACTTTCTTACAAAATCAGGAAATTCTGTATAATCGATCTGTTTGTTAGTGATGCCAGGATGAAGATGAAAATGGGAAATGTGGTATTATTGATCACAGCTTGTCATGCAATGAAGTGGGTAAAATGCAGCTTGCCAGAGTACATTTTCCTAGTGCACTTGATGTATTTCTTGCTCAGTAGGCTGAGTTTTTAAGGATGCTGTGGGAGAGAGAAGTGGGAAAGGGGACAGTAGTGATATTCTCTGATTTCTTTTCAAAGGCAAGGGAAACTACTCGTGTGTGTGTGTGTGTGTGTGTGTGTGTGTGTGCCACCAAAATGTAAGCAGAGAACATCACAAGGCTTAAGTGACTGGTAATTGAGATCAATTATGGCTTGACTGAGGAGCTGTGATATTAACTGAACATAGAATTTACTCTGTCATTGATTACAAATCCCAATCATTGTGTGGTCTTAAAGATGAATCAGATGAGATAGTACAAATTCATAGACATTACCTACTCTATATTCAGTTTTGGTCCAGAAAAATAAACAAGTCAAATTTCTGGTCACATGGTTGATTGCTGAAGTATGAATTTTGCATACTTCCAGAATGTGTTGATAATATACAACCCTAGCAGCATCTTTAGATTTAAAAGAGATTAAATCGAAGACTTTTTCAGAGTTCAGAAAAAATTACTTAATAAACTCAGAAAAATGAAGGTCAACATAGACTCATAACTAGCCCAAGGCAAACAAAGCTTTGCCCCAGGTCACTGACTTCTAGGGAGATGTACTTCTCCCACTATAATCTCTACAACTCATCTGAATTTCCTCATCACAAGTGAATTGGTCCCAAACCTAATTAGTCATAGCTCTGTGTAAAGAGTCTTAAAATCTATATATGAATATACTTTGTTTAATTGCTAAGGGGTCCCTTAGGGCATTAGACCAATGTTGTCCAATAATAGCAATCAAACATAGAGCAATCCTGTACTCACTCAGGTGGTTATGTGTCCCATCCAACATTAGAAAGCATTTGTGTGAAATTCCAAGTTTTCTATGGTTCTCAGGAGTAGGTGACATTTATTTCTCCATTGGCTTCATTCTAAATTTGAGTGTAACTTCTAGGGGCGTGTTGGAGTGATTTATCCAATTAATCTATTGAGACAGGTTCTCCCCACTCTCTAAGAAAACCCCACCTATGGGCTACATTTCCATTCAATCACTTATGAGGTGTAGAGATCCCATGGGATATCTGCAAGCATGGATAGGACCAAGAGAATGACAGCAGTATGAAGGAACTTAACGTTCTTTAGTACAATTTTCCGTAAAAGGATCTTCTAATTGACATGAGAGCTAAAGTCAGAAACTAGAAACTGATTATTACAACACCAGAATTTCACATTTTCAAATGCCTAGGAACCAGGGACAAGAAATATGAATGGATGCAAAATGAAAAAAACAGAAACAGTAAAACAATCTTACATGATGACTATAACAATGTAGAGCGCAAGAACAATGACAAAAAGAAAGTGAATGCTTGGTATTTTATCATCACTGATATGTAAGAGAACTTATTCTAAAAATATTTATATATGAATAATAAATGAATCCCAGAAATGAACAGAAGGAAGAGAGTAGATGGTATTACTTTTGTGAAATACCAGAGAGCTTTCAATGATCTTTAGCCACCTCCACAAGATGAAAACTCATATTTTTCAATTTAATTTAATTTTTTGAAACTGAGTTTCCCTATTTCCATTAGAAGTGTGGTGATGACTCATGGGATCAAACCGAGTACTGATCAGCATGGAAACTTTTACCAGCTCTATTTTTTCCAATCTGGGCCAGTTCACCCTTGCTAAGGTAGCATGGCGGTCCTACATTCTTGGAAGGTCACCATATTGGTGCCAGAATTGGTGCAGTGACCTGGTTAGCTTTAGTCCTAGCATTGCTCTGATTGTTGTTGTGCTTGTCCTTCGTTCTTGAAGAGGACCATGACATTGAGATGATGACATGACTTGCACTTGACTTTGATTTGAGTGAAGGAGGGCTGTGCAAGGTCACCAAACTCACTTTCTTCTCCTCAGCATTGCTCAGAGCTCCTTAACTAAAGCAATCCCTCAGCCTCCCTTGCCATAGGGCCTACAGGTATGTGCTACCACCAAATGTGGCCAAAAACTCATTTTTTTACATCAAAATTCTTCCAATTATGATATAGAATTCTAAGTCATGGAATATCACAGTCTCTGAAGAATCAGAATTGGTCACCCAAGGGCGAATGGTAAAAATTGCAATCATTGCAAACTGCATCATATTTGTGATGACGAATTGGATGCAAGAATCATTATGAAATGTAACATCAGGAGATATGAGAACAGAAAATGAGGAAGGTTGGTCATGTAGAAAGAGATAATAGTTTAACAATGTTGATACTTCATTGGTACGCAACCACTTGATATTTAAAGACCTATATTATGAGGACTTTATGAGAGGATGGTCACAAAAGTAGTACAAGATAAACGATAGATAGGTTCCATGCTATACTCTTCCTGCACCAGTCTATCTTGACCTCTAATCTCACATCTCCAACTTCCTTTCAAAGATTTCAAATTGAATTCCAGTAGGCACCTTAAACACAAATTGTCCAAAACTGAATTCATTATCTTTCCATCTAAACTCTCCCCTACCTCCAACCTTAACTATTACTGTTGAGTACATCACCATCCTCCCAATCCCTCAGGTACACCACCTACATCCAAGCTATTGCTGAGGCCTGTCAATTTCACCTTTGCAACATCTCCCAAATATGTCCCCTTCTCTCCTCTGACACCACCAACACCCTGGTATAGACCCTCATCACCTCACACCTGGACTGTTGTAATAGCCTGCTGGTGGGTCTGCCACCCTCAAGTCTCTTCCCTTCTCCAATTCATTCTTCATTCAGTGATTTTCCTAAAATGTAGATAGAATCATGTCACCTTCCTACTGAGTAAACTCCTATTGCCTCTCTGAGCTAGTACAGAATGCTTTGTTTGTCATTAAACACCCTTCAAACCCAGCCCTACTCCTGCCTTTCCAATCTTCTTACACCTTACCCCCCCCAACAGGTACTCTTACATCCCATGACACTGTCCTCTTTGCTGTTCCATGGACAAGATGTTCTATCTCTTGACTATTGGCATTCTCTCTGACTGTCTCTTGTGCCTGGAATGCTCTTCCTCCTCCACTCTGACTATTGACCTTTCTGGCTTCCTTTAAACCTCAACTAAAATCCCACCTTCTCCAACCTCTCTTAATTCTAATGTTAATTACTTCTTATTTATCCTGTATATAGCTTGCTTTGTATTTATTTGTTTGCAAGTTATCTCCCCTACTAGATTGTAAGCCCCTTGAGGACAAGAACTGCTTTTGCCTCTTTTTGTATCCCCAACACTTAGCACAGTGCCTGACCCATCATAGGTGCTCAATAAATATTTACTGATTGATTAATTACAGAGGGAGTGCCCACATCAAAAAGATGGCTAGAACAATTGCTTAATTAAACATCTAGTGCACTGTTCTAGTTTTTTAAAAAATATATTTCTTTTTTTTGCCTTTGACAGGAGTAAACATTCCATTATTTCATGATGAGAAATAAAAAAGGCTTATTATACACTTGAAGTTCAGTGAGATCACCTTCTATTCATAACCCTCTGAATAGAAGAAACTACATTTAAAAAAAGGAAGGATGAATGCAAGAATCAAATTTCAGCCCAAAGCCAGTATTTCTTGCATATCAGTTTCAATCAGACTTTCTATACTATTATTTTAATATGTGATTTAAGGGTTTGCTGACATTTGTGTTTAAGAGGTATAAAACAACAACTTTTTTTTAAAATTTACAATTGTATGTTCTGTTTGCCTACAACTTAAATTCACAAGTCTGGAAAAGTGAATAACAATACATTTCCTCCCCCAAAACAAAAAGAAAATAGTTATTCACTTTCATACATCTTAAAGTATAAAGTCATATAAATAACAAATTCTCCAGCAGTTACAAAAGTCTTGAATTTTGTGAGTTTCACTTTGAATTCTGATCCAGATGTTTAGAACCAAAAAATTCCTAGGCTATATAAAAATATTGCAAACATAACATTTATCCTCCATTTAAATAGCAATGCAGTCATTCAGCACAGGAAATATTTCCATATGGCATGCATAAACACCCTGGTTATTGATCCCTTAAGAGTTTCTCTACTCTAATCTTCTTGAGATCTGCAAGAACACTGCAATAGTGTTTCCTAAATTATTATATTCTCTCTTTTTTTAACATTTGGATAAAATAAGTTTAGCATCTTAAACCTCTATAAATCTTAGGTAGTTTCCAAACTTAAATTTCTTTTTCATGTATCCATTCTTTTCTCCTACCTTTTGAATTGTTCTTTAGATGATACCTTTGGTTAATGGATGCAATCTAGTGATGAAAAAAATCAGTAGTTATCAGAAGAGAGAGGAAAGAGATATAGAGAATGAATGGAAGAGACTTAAAATGAAAGACATGAAGGGTTTTGTGCTTGGAAAGTAGATTAAATTGTTATTCAGTAAGTATTTGGAAGTGGAGAGAGAGAAGGGCATTGACCTGAGAGAAATGAGGAGAAGTTGAGACAGGGTGTAGCACCAATGTGATATTCATAACATCTATGGCGGCCATGAATACGCCAGCATAATTCTGAATCATGAAATACAAGAGACACTCCAGGTGGAAGACAGAACCAAAACATTTATTCAGACACCAGAAAGCCAAATCCCAACACCAGAAAGCCAAATCCATCATAGTAACAAAGAAATCTATACACAATAGCAATGCAGAGGGCAACACCATGCCCAAGCCTTCCCTCTCTTAAGGCTTCTCACAAACCAACTCCCTTAAACAAACCACAAACTAACTCTTCCACTCATGCTAGTTGCCTGCTCTTTCTTTCCCAGCTGTCATTGCTCTCTGACTAATTTACTCTCAGCTGTGCTCCAGCTCTGTCTCTTCCTGTTCCACGTTTCCTGCTCCAACCCTTCCTGTTCCATGTGACTTAACTCATGTGATTCAGGCTTCCTTGTGACTTAAGCAGGTCATATGAGTCTATTAATGAATAAGAAAGATCTTCCCATTAAGAAGAAAAATTATGTTAAGAATAAACAAAAGTGTTTATTGTTAACAATATTACATTACAATTACATTAATAATAAACAAAAATGTTAGGGCAGCAAAAACAGGTAAAGATATTCTTGGATGTCCTCCCACCATAACACTGCTCTTTGAGATGCCCCTTCACAAAAGCATCATAGCTCTAGAGCTGGAAGGGACCTTAGGGGCTATCTAACCCAACCCTCTCATTTATAGATGAGAAAACTAAGGCTCAGAGAAGTCAAATGTCTTACCCAAGATCCCATAGATTGTGTGTCAGAATTTGACAATGCAATTTCCCTTATGCTAGGTTGCTTCATGTGTCACCACATCCTCATCTTTTTTTCATGTCCTTGTCTTAAGGAAAACTTCATACGAAACTTTCTCTGTGTGAACTTTCTTTATCTTTCATTATTTATTTATTCTTTATTCCTTTACATTTCTCTTCGTCATAGAACTAAGAAGTGGAAAAGACCTTAAAAACCATCTAAGAGGCAGAGCCAAGACGGTGGAGTAGAAGCAGAGACCTACCCAAACCCAAACCCTTTGGAATACCTGTAAAACATGACTGAACAAATTCTAGAGCAGCAGAAGTCACAAAATGACAGAATGAAACAGATTTTCAGCCCAAGACAATCTGGAAGGCTGACAGAAGGGGTCTATTGCACCATGCACCTAGCACAATGCAGCCCAGCCAGACAAGACTGGAGCAAACCTCAGGGTACTGCACTGCATTGTGGTTTCCAGACTTCTCAACCCACAATTTCAAAGACAACATAAAAGATCAGTGGGAAAGCTCCATCACCTGGGTGAGAGAGGAAAGTGGTCCAGCCCCAGTCCCAGGGTAGAGGCAGCCACTACCCCAGAAGTGGCTGCTTCTGGAGCTCTCTACCAAAAGAGAGTGGGGAAATTGAGCAGCTGATCTGAGTCACAGTCCTGGGTGGTGGCCCTGGGGCAATGGGCAGTGCTGGCATGTAAGAACTGGTGGTGGATGTGGAGAAAGAATCCTATTAACAGATCCAGGGCAGAAAAGAGTGCTTGTGGTGGCTCACAGACCAAAGTGAAGGCCAGGAGAGTAGTAAACACCTCTCCTTTGGTGATACTACTTTGGAAGACCTGAGAATTTACAGGTCCCTGGACATATCTCTGAAAACAGTTGTACAAAACCCCTGAAACTTTGAGCAGTGCACCCTTAACTTAACAAGGAATTCAGAGGTCAAGTAATAGGAAAATGACCAAAAGGGAGGAAAAAATAAGACTATAGAAGATTACTTTCTTGGTGAAAAGGCATTTTCTTTCAATGGATGTGGAAGATCAAAGCAAACAACCAGAGGAAGACCAAAGCATACAAACAGAGGAAGACAGCAAGGTCAAGCGTCCTCCATTCAAAGCCTCCAAAAAAAATATGCAGTGGTCTCAAGCCATGAAAGAGCTCAAAAAGGACTTTGAAAGTCAAGTAAGAGAGGTGGAGGAAAAATTGTGAAGAGAAATGACAGCAATGCAAAAAAATCATGAAAAATGAGTCAATAGCTTACTAAAGGAGACCCAAAAAATGCTGAAGAAAATAACACCTTTAAAAATAGACTAACTCAAATGGCATGTGTGTGTACATATATGGATATGTATGTATGTGTATGTTATATTGTATAGGTATAAGTATATATACCTATATGTATATGTATGTATACAGAGACAGAGGGCACAGAGCAAGCTGAATATGAAGGGAGTATAGCTAAAAAATAAAATTAATTGTTGAGAAGAATGTAATGGGAGAAAGAGAAAGGTAGAGGTAGAATGCAGTAAAGCATCTCTAAGAGTGTGTGTGTTCATCCTTCATTGCCAAAGAAGAAATAATCAGAGAAATAATGACATGACTTGCACTTGACTTTGTTTTGAAAAAGGGAGGGCTGTTCAGGTCATCAGCCTCACTTCTCCTCCAGAGCCATCTGAATCCAGTGACCAGATACTCATCAGGATGACTGGAGATAACCCAGGATGAAGCAATTGGGGTTAAGTGACTTGCCCAAGGTCATATAGCTAGTAAGTGTCAAGTGTCTGAGGTGAGATTTAAACTGAGGTCCTCCTGACTCCTGCACTGGTGCTCTATCCACTGTATCACCTAGCTGCCCTAAAGCATCTCTAATAAAAGAGGCAAGAAAGGGTTTTTACAATGGAGGGGAAGAGGGGAGTGGTGGGAGTGAATAAGTGAGCCTTATTCACATTGGATTTGGCTTAAGGAGGGAATAACACACATTCAGTTGGGTATGGAAATCATTCTTACACTGCAGGAAGGCAGAGGGGAAGGCGATAGGGGAGGGAAGATAATAAAGGGGATGGCAGATTGGGGGAAGGGGTAATCAGAAGTAAATACTATTGTAAGAAACAGGTCAAGGCACAGAATGGAATAAATGGAGGGCAGGACAGGATAGAGGGAAATGTGGTTAGTCTTTGCAACATAACTCTTATGGAAGTATTTTCCATGGCTACACATGTATGACCTATGTTGAATCACTTGTTTTCGCAATGAGGGTAGGTGGGGAGGGAGAAAGGGAGAGAATGTGGACTGGAAAACTTCAAAAATGAATGTTAAAATTTGTTTTTACATGGAACTGGGAAATAAGTTACACAGGCAATGGGATATAGAAATTTATCTCATGCTACAGGAAAACAGAGGGGAGGGGGAATAAGAGAAGGCGGCTGAGAAAAGGGAGGACAGATTGGGAAAAAGGATGGTTGGGGTGCATGCTGTCCTGGGGTGGATGGAGAGGAGAGATAGGGAGAAAGTTTGAAATTAAAAATCTTGTGGAAGTGAATGTTGAAAACTGAAAAAAATAAATTGTATTAAAATAAATATGACTTTATTTTACAGATAAGGAAACTGAGGTCAGAGGGGGCCTCAAGATTATAGCTCTGGGGCTGACAGGGACCTCAAAATCCATCTAGTCCAACCCCTTCATTGACAAAAGAAGAAACTGAGACTAGGGGAGGATAAGGGACTTTCAAAGACTCAAACAGGCATGACACAAAAGGATTTGAACCCACAGCCTCTAATTTTCCTCTTCTTTTGCCTTTTTTTGGTCTTTCCTATTCCATCCTTTTTCCTTTGTTTTTCTTCTATTTTATGCCTCCTTCTGTCCATTTTATTTATTCATTAATTTTAACAAGCATTTATTAAGCCCTTTCTGTATAGCCACAAAGTATTCCTACTACCTCCATTTTGCTCCCTTTTCTCTCTCCTTTCTCCTTTCTTCCTTTTTTGTCTATATGTCCCCTTCTTTCTGTTTTTCTGATTGCTCTGCCCCTCCCTTCCTTGTCTTTCCATGTGTTCTTGGTTGAAACTCTGTGATCTGTTATTTCCATTCAAGGACGCTAACAAAAATGAAACTTGGCCCGTGTGTCCCTACTGGAGAGTTCTACTCTGACACTTTGTGGAAGACAGTATAATCACTTGCTTTTTCTATCACACTGATAATCTTATGAGTTCAGCTTCTGTTGATGGGACTAGCCTGCCTCGTTAGAGTCAGAAAGGCTTCTGCCTGTGCTGACTGCACACGAATGATGTCTATGACATCTAAGATGTATGATTCTTAATAACTCTCTGATAAGTCATAAAAGGGTTGCAATGTACTGAGTAAAGGAAATACCCAAACCAATGACATCACATATCTTTTCACTCAGAATTGAAGTAGGGAAAAAGGTCTATCGGATTTCACAAAAAGCCTCACAAATGAAATATTAAAAATAAATGTACATACAGTAGCTGATTATTCAGAGAGATATTACCTTATGTATTAGAGAATTTTGAAAAAAGGAGTAAATCAATGAGAATGAGCTTATCATTAGCATATTCATGTCTGACTGTGATTGCTGTAAAAAGTTTTTCCCTCTTAATTAGGCAGATATTTTCCTTGTTTAGACTATTAATTTGGTTAGAAAACTTCTGAATAGACTCAAGTAAAATCGTGACAGATGAGTCAGATTCCCCATTGTTTTTTCTTCTTAAGCAAAGAATCTATCAACAAGCATTTTTATGAAGTATCTATTAAGTCAGCCAGGTGGTGCTGCAGACATAGTGCAGGGTCTTAAGTCCAGAAGACCTGAGTTCAAATTTGACCGCAGACACTTCCTAGCTGAGTGACCCTGGGAAAGTCAACTTAACCCTATTTGCCTTTAGTGCCTCATCTAGAAAATAAGGTAGAGAAGGAAATGAGGAACCACTCCAGTATCTTTGCCAAGAAAACCACAAATGAGGTCACAAAGAGTCAGAAACAACTGAACAAGTCATTCAGTAATCATGTATTAAGCTATTTTTGTCTACCTAGGCACTAGGTTAAGCACCAGGGACAGAAAGAAAGGCAAAACCACTGTTCCTGTCTTTAAAGAGCTCACACTCTGATAAGGGAGACAACATATAGTAGGCATAATCAGTACACAGAGAAGGAAGAAAAAATATGTACTTTCAGAGGTAATGGTGCTAGCAAATGAGGGTGGTATAGAAAGGCCTTCTATAGAAGGTTTTATTTGAACTGAGTCTGGAAGGAAGACAGAACAACCAAGAAGCAGAGGTAAAGAGAGAGAACATTTCGGGGATAGGAGAGAGACGATGCTAAGACATGGAGATGGGAACTACAACACTATGTGAACAGAATTCTAGAACAGCAGCTAAGCCACTACAATGGACTCAGATAGGGCACAGAAGGAAGTAACACATTAGATGACTAGAAATGTAGAAAGGAAGCAGGTAGTAAAAGAATTTTTAAAAACCAGCAGGGGGATAGTAGGATACCACTGGGGTTTAGAGCTAAGGGGCACAAATTGGGGAGGGTTGAGATGGTCAGATCTATGCTTTGGGAAAATCACTTTGAAGAATGAATTGGAGAGGGGAGAGAATTGAGGCAGAGAAACCATTCGAGGAAGGCTAGTGCAATATTAAAGGGAAGAGGTGATAGGGGCCTGAATTAGAATGATATCTATGTTAGTGGAGAGAAAGGGAGGATATTGAGAACTGATAAGATCTAGCAACTGATTGAATATGTGGGGTGACTGGGAATAAGGAGTCAAGAATGGAAAGTTATAAACCTGGGAAACTAGAGGGATGGTGGTGTCTTTAACAGTAAGAAGGAAATTTAGAAGAGAAGATAGTTGGGGGAGAAAAGTAATGAGATTAGTGTAGAGCGTATCGAATTAAGATGTCTGTAGGACATCCAGTTCAAGATTTCTAATCAGTATTGATGTTGAACTCAAGGAGAGAAACTAGGGTTGGATTTATAGATCTGGAAATCGTCTGCATAAAGATGATAACTGAACCCATGGGAGATGATTATGAAGAAGATGATGTCACCAAATGAGATGATATAGAACTCTCAGGCAACTCTTTGTAGATTCTAAGTTACAGAGGAATTGCTAACATGCATAGTAGAGGGATTTTGCGCACTAGGAGCTCCCCAAACAGTTCCATATCCCAATCTGGCCTTTTAAAAAAAAATTTAAAGCTTTGTTTGGTTGCCTTGACTAGTCAATATCATGAAAAGAGTTGTAGCAATTTTACAGTGTATATATAGTGTTTTCTGCCAGCTAATCCAGGAGACCAGAGGCATAAATTTTCCAGAGTAGCAGATAATTTTTAAAAATCTTTTCCATTTGGTTTAGGAATGAATGGTTCTTGAATATCTGTCATGCTTGACTTCTTTAAAATAATGTATGAAACAGTGTCAGGATCAAAACAAAACAAATTTAATAGAAGAGTATTTCATCTAATTATAAGGCAGCACACTCCAAACTTTAAAAAAATTGGAAAACAATATAATAAAAATCTACAAGCAAATGCATCACTTCATTCTAAGAAAATATGAAATATTTATTATGGCCCAATGGGGTGATTCATTCAAGGGATCAATAATTAATCACTTTGAAGGTTTTGGATCCTTTACAAATATCAAAGGCTTTTAATAATTACTTTACAAATCCAAACTAGCAGGGAGTCTGCTGGCCTCCTATATCAAGGGAAATGAAGACAAGTCCCGAAGATGAATTCTGTAAGAGGAATACAGCAAAATCCCCAATGTTCATATCTTAAAATCCTTGCTATTATACCCTGTATTAACATTGAAAAGCCAGTTGGGGAGAGGTGGGGTGGAGTAAAACAGAAACAGACCCTGACAATCTCATTCTGGGCATTAATAGAGACTATGTATTTATGAATGATAACAACCCCCCAAAAATTCTTTAATGTTCTTTTATAGATGTTAAATATGTATCCAAATCTTAATTGGCCATGGTAATGAAGGACAGGAATAGTTCAGCATCATGAAATGCATGGATAATCATTTTGGCCATTATTTTTTACCCCATCTCCCATGGCACTGATAAAATTAACTGTCTTGAATTTCATATCTCTCTCTCTCTCTCTCTCTCTCTCTCTCTCTCTCTCTCTCTCTCTCTCTCTCTCTCTCTCTCTCTCTCTCTCTCTCTCTCCCTCTCTCTCTCTCTCTCTCTCCTCCCCCCTCCATCCCTCCCTTTCTCTCTGTCCTCTCTCCTCTTCTTTTCTTCTCTCTTTCTCCCTCTCTCTTTTTCTCTTTCTCTTTCTCTTCCCTCCCAAACAGTCAGTCATACATACAATAGTTGAAAGTCATAGAACAGAAGGGACTAGAAAAAGACGTGTCATTTATCTACAACCTAAATAATCAAGCTCTAAGTAATTAAGAAATGGTAAGGTAATTATCAAGTGTTCAAATTTGAGTTGAAAAGAACCTTAGAGCGTATTTCTTCCAAACTCCTCCAAATGAAGGATTGTTTTCCATAGTATCCCTAACAGGTGGTCTTCCAAGACTCGCTTTACAGTCACAAGGAATTCATGACTTTATGAAATACATATACCATTCCATTGGTGGACACCTCTAATTGCTCTAACATCCTTCCTTGCATTGAGCTAAAAATCTATCTCCCTACAACTTTGACCTCTTGATCCTACCTAGTTTTTTCCTTTAACATAACACAGAATTATGTTGTTCATTCTTTCAAATTCTAGCTCTTCAAATATTTAAAGGCAACTGTTATGCCCTTTGTTAACCTTCTGTATCCTAGGTTAGAAATTCCTGACTCCAATTTGGAACTATGCCCAAAGGGTTATAAAACTGTGCATACCCTTTGACCCAGCAATATCACTACTAGTCTATACCCAAAAGAGATCAAAGGAAAGGAACCTATATGTATAAAAATATTTACAACAACTCTTTTTGTGGTAGCAAAGAATTGAAAATTGAGGTTATGTCAATCAATTGGGGAATACAAGTTGTGGCATATGATTGTGATGAAATATTATTGTTCTATAAAAACTGTTGAGCAGTATGCTTTCAGAAAAACCTGAAAAGACTTATATAAACTGATACAAGATGAAGTGAGCAGAGCCAAGAAGATGTTGTACAGTAACAGCAGAACTATATAATATGTATATGTGTGTATACCCATATATGCATATGTATGTGTATATGTATTTGTGTATACATACACACACATAGAGAAAGAGAGAGATATGTGAATATATAGTATATTCTATATAGTATATATAGTATAGTACATACTATAGTATATATAGTACTTCAGTTGTGAATGATGTGGTCACTCTCAGCAATACAGTAATCCAAGACAATTCTGAAGGACTTGTGATGGAAAATGCTATCTACCTCCAAAGATAGAACTAGTAGAGTCTGAATGCAGATTGAAGCATATTTTTTAACTTTATTTTTCTTGATTTGGTTTGGTTTTTGATCTATTTTCTTTTGCAACATGGCTAATATGGAAATATGTTTTGCATGTATATGTATAATCTATATCAAATTGTATACTTTCTCAGAAGGAGGGGGAGGGAGGGGAGAAAGGGAATTTGGAACTCAATATTTTTAAAAATTGAATCTAAAATTTGTTTTTACATATCATTGAGAAAAATAAAAATAATTTTAAAAAAAATTCCCAACTCCTAGCTAAATTCATAGAATTTGTGGTCACCAAATTGGATGCAATAGTGGGGTGAATTTTTCAACCACCACTCTCAATAACTATCTACCAAGGATACATCATGAGGTAGAAGACCCCCAAAGTGACAAAAATAACAGACCTTTGAAATTGAAGGTGGAAAGAAAGAAGGAAAAAAATTTAAGTGTTTACTAAGAACTCTGCTGGGCACTGGAGATATAAATGGGAAGCAAGGAGCTTACATTCTACTAGGGAAAGATAACACATAAAATAGAGCTGAAAAAGCGAGGGGAGGAAAAGGAACAAAGGTGCCTGGCAGAAAAACTTAGTTTTGAAATGTACAGGACAAGAACGAGTCGAGGTCAGCTGATCTCAACAAAACAGAGGCTCCAGGATTCCATTCATCAGTGGAAGAAAGGAGTGAGCATTACAGTGGTACATTCCTTCTTGAACAAGGCTACAGGGATAGTTAGCTATTCCAGGGAATTTTCTGATCCAGGTGCTGAGGAAAGTTCCAGGATGATAGAGTATGGTTTGGAAGTCTAGGAACCAGGATGAAGGCCGGGATGGGAAAGGACATCAGAATTAATGAAATTTTGTAAGGAATTTTTAAAAGAAATTTAGTTTTAAATATATAGTAATATTTCCTTAAGTGGAAAAAAGACACACTGATGAAGACCCTTTCTAGACTGTTAATGATCCATTTATCATCCCTCCTTGAGAAAATGTATTTTAAAACCTGCAATCTATTAAATTTTAATGTAATCCAGCCTATTCCTTAATTGTTTTGCTATAATAGTCTCTCATGTGATATTTCTAGCTTTCCTCACTATATTGAATATCATCCATGGAATAAACTCTATAACATATGTGTATGCACAGACAATTTATGAAAAGATGTGGAAAAAAGAATTACACAAAATAATGTGTGAAGGAGTTGCAGTTTGTAACTCGTTTTCATCACCGAGGTCACAGATTCAGGGAAGTAATTTTCTCTCTTTTTAAACTCTTAAGGATTCAGCTTTCTTTGGTGACTGCTGAAGAGTTCATATAAGTATATTTTGAATCAAAGAGATATTTTTTCTTTCCTCTTAAAACACTGACATTTCAAATTCAGATCTTACTTTAAAATCATTTCAAATATGTTACCAAGTAAAAAAGAAAGGAACTTTTTACACACAACTGCAACAATGACAGAAAAACAACAAACCAATAAAGCTAACAGCTATAAAATTATACTGACCATGCTTAGTAACAAAGAAGGGGCGAGGAAATATGCCTTCTCTTTTTTTTGCAGAAGTGGGGGAATATGGATGTAAAATATTACATAGAATATTGGATTTTCTTGACGTGAAATTTAGTTTGGTTGAGTACCTTTTTCATTTTTTATTTTGTTATGAGTTGTATTTCTGGGAAGGATCTATTGGGAAATGTAAGCCTGTAGAAAGAAAAGAAATGATAGCAAAAATGAAACAAAACAAAATAAAGGAACTTTTTCAAGCTTCCAAAATTTAAGGCTTATTACAAACAATGAGTTTTATAAGACCATGTCAAGTTTTCAGTGCAATCCTTTCTTTAAAGAGGGTACAAATATAAAGAAATCACTTGAAATTGACTGAATAATTTGGAAAAGTTCATTGTGTGATATTTCTTGTGAAATGTAGATATTTTACTCAGATGTCATCGACTTTTTCCCTGAAGGAAAAAGTAGGGTATTCTGACATTCCATCTAGCTATACCTTTCAACCTGCCAAGATTCAAATTTAGAACAGAATGAGAGATAAAAACTCAAACACTTCAATAAATGAATAGGTCAAGAAGCCTAAAATGCTCTCATTGGGGAAATTGTAATCTTCCTTCTATCACTTTTCCTGACATATAAGGTACCGTTAATGCTTTTGTACTTAATTTAGATCTTCAAGAGATCTTGAGTTCATTGATGGGAGTACTCCCACCATTAATATTACCTTCTCTTCTTCTTAGTAGGATATCTTCATGAATTTCTATGGCCTCCAAAATTATCTAGTCCTTGGATGATGAAAGACACATAAAACATCACCAGGTCTAGACTCAGTGCCTCTACAGCTTGCTACAATTGATTCAAGCTTGGGCTCTCCTGCCATAGCCTCCAAGAACCACAGGTCACTTTCACTCCACAAAAAGGCAGAGGAAAGTGCTTCATAAAATCAAAATCAAGAAATTACTATTTGGTGAGCTATGGTATGGGCACAATCAGCAATCAAGCACTTGTGCCATTTGATTGTATAAAGGGGAGTAGGGACTGAATCTTGAGCTTTCATTAGTACAGGAAACCTCCAAGAAAGAAAGCTCTATCATTGAAGGCTGAAACCTTCGCTTCAGCTTACTAAGTTAGAGAGTTACCTAGAGCACTGATGGGCTAAGTGATTCACCAAGGGTCCCAGAGACAGGAGACAGGACCTGAACCCAAGTCCCAAGTCTTCCTAACTTTGAAACTAACTCGAGAGAGAGAGAGAGAGAGAGAGAGAGAGAGAGAGAGAGAGAGAGAGAGAGAAATACATATAGATAGATAAACTCTCACTGTAATATATACCATGCTTTGTAACTTGTTACTAAGATGATGATGATGATGATGATGATGATGGCGACAATAGGTGATATTTACACAGCACCAAACATTATCTCATTTTATTCTCACAACAACCCTGAGATGAAGATGATTTATTATCCCTATTTACAAATGAGGAAACTGAAGCAGACAGATTAGCCCAACGTCACATAGCTAGTAAGGATCTGAAGTCAGAATCTGGATTTGAATTCATGTCTTCCTGTTTCCAGGTCTGGTGCTCTATTCACTTCACTGAATGAAAGGATGAGTTGGGAATATTGGGATAGTCTTCATATAGAACAAAGTCCTTGAGCTACATCTTGAAGGAGGGCAGGAATTATCTGACGCAGAGTTAGAGAGGGAGTATATTACAAGCACGAGGAATCAATAGTCAGGACTCTTTCTATTGCACCATACTGTTTTCGATAACCTGTTCGTAATAACAACAGCAACAAGAGAAATGGCATATATATATATACATATATACATATATATATGGAGAGAGTACATTAAGGTTTGAAGAAGGCTTTTCATGTTATCTTAGTATAGATTTTGTGTAAATGATCAGACCAATTAAGTTTCATGGTGGAGATATTGCTACCATCTTATGAAATAACAGTAGTTTGTTGCATGCAAATTTTGCTAGAGGGGCATTATTATTGAACAATTGTCTATTATAATGAGTCTGTCTCGGTGAAATGAAGGCTTCCCCACATCGTAACCAAAGAAGCTGTGGATAATTCTAACGACTCCCCCAGTGCCAGCGAAGAAATAGTCAGTTTTCAAATGTACACAGACACTCAGTACTTGGCTTTGCACTCAGCTAATAATTTATGGCTTATGACTGAATCTTAACACATCTCTCAAAAGTAACTGCACATGTTATTACCAGAAAGCAGGAATATATCCATGCTTTGATTACCTCTGTTAAGAAAGCTGCCTTTAGAAATCTGTAAAATAATTTCTCTGTTAGGATTGGACATTGATATACTTATAGCTACAACATTTAATTTAATATATCCATTTAAAGTAATAATGGAAAATATCTAGCTTTTCAGAAGTTATCCCAGATTAATTATTAAGGTGATTTTCAGCAGTGAAATATATTTCAGTGAGATGAAGATTATTAAATGTTTTAATGGAGTCATTCATTTGGAAGAGATGCTTTCATCTTACAATTAATTTCCCAGTTACCAAAATGTTAAATTAATAAAATTTTCATATCTTTTCCATGTAATTAATCATGTAACTGCAGTTTGCAAAGTCTAACAGCTAAAGCATTCCTCCCTGGCATACATTGCTTTGCTCCAATTGGACCATTCGCCCCAAAATGTGGGTGCTATTTAGTAAAAACTTGGAGAAATTAGCATTGGTTCCTATTTTGCTCTTGTTTTCTTGGTTTAGGCACAGCTGACTCATCCACAGGATTAAATCTGCTCTTTTCCAGATATTAGTTACTGATTTTCATATTTATTCTCTTACTTTTCCTCACTAGAGTTTCCTGAAAAATTTAGAATCATCCAAAGTCAATAAACATTTATTAAGCACCTACTATGTGGCAGGCATTGGGCTAAGACTTGGGGATACAAGGAAAGGTTAAAAAAAAAACAGTCCCTGTTCTCAGGTAGTCCACAGTATAATGAGAGATACAACTTGTTTATATAAAATTTGTGTGTATGTATATGCATGTATGTATGTATGTGTATGTATATATAGATGTTTAGATAGATAGATGCATAGATAGATGTCTGTGTGTATACAGGTTATATACAGGATAAACTGGAAATAATCCACAGAGTAAAGGCACTAGAAACAGGAAAGGTTTTCCGTAGAAGGGAGAATTTTTGGATGGGATTTGAAGGAAGACAAGGCATATATTACCCATTTCAGTACCTTGTCTATGTTTGTATTCCAAGCATCTCTTCTTTTTTTCCCTGATGCTGGGAACACTCCCTTATCCTTGAGCCCAAGATTGAATTGTCCTTTGGGAATTTGAATTGGGAATGGAACTGAAGCATGAGGAGCCCAGACTGAGAGGACCAGTAGCCCCAGAGCAACAAATCCAGGGCAATCCAACATGGCAGGTGAAGCACAGAAATTGGACAACGTTGCTAGCATCCTTGGCCTTTACTTCTACTGTGCTAGATCTGTATGTAAAGAAAACTTAAGGGGGACCTGCAATACGTTCCATAACAAATGTAATGAATATATGTTGTTGTCCAGTCGTTCTCCAAGAGGACTAGTGATATCATGCGACTTACACATGAATTGGAAATGAGTGAGGCAGAGGTACATAAAGTTGTCAATCTCATTCTCTTTTCCAGTCATTGAAGTCCAGTGACAAGACAAAACTCAAGACAACTGATTAGCCCAGGATGTAATACATGATCATGGCCTTTCTAAATTAAGGTCTTTCCCTGATGAACTTATGGGAGGACATAAATTTATCTGCTCAGTAATTTTTCCTTCCCCTGGCCAAAAAATAGAGAGAGTAGAGCCATTTTCATATATTTTATATGTGTGTACGTATTTATGTATGTATATATGTACATATGTATGGCCACACCCAACTATGTTCTTTGGTTTTGAATATGCAAAGACAATGTTTAAACTCTATGATAATTCAATCAAAACACTGTTTCTTTCAAAGGTGACCTACTAGCCTTTGAAAAAATTAATTAATTACAAAATTGCCTGGGAGCACTTTAATGATACAAAAAAAATTGTTTATTGTTAATGTGATCATTCACCAAAGGAAAAACAAAATTAGGAAATTTGTTCACAGAAGCATTTGAGGATAGTGTGTCCTTGGGAAGCATCTGTTAGTCAAAGTTTCTTGACTTCAAACAAAGTGTTGAGGAAAGGAAAATACTCACGACATGAACATTCCCTCCTGTATCCAATGGTACAGATAGCAAAACATCCAAGCCTGCCCAATGTGTTGCAATTCTTGTCCATGTCAGTCAGTTGATCAATATGCATTTAGTAAGCATATGTTCACACTGCAGCAGGCATTGCAGATACAAAGAAGTAGTTAAACAGTCCCTGCCTTCAAGGTATTTACAATCTATCAAGGGAGACAATTCAGTAGAAAGTACTAAAAGCTGTGAACAGCTTGAGGTGTTTGTACAATGACTTTAGACAAGTCATTTAACCTCTGTCTGCCTTAGTTTTCTCATAACTGTCTAGGGAGGCACCTCTTATGGGATGAGGTGAATTGGACAAATGGGAGTTTTTGTCAAAAGAAGTAGGAGCAACAGATAAGTATAAAGGAAGTGGGCTAATATGTAAGACTTGTTGTTGGGGAGTAAGGGTGGAGTTTCAGTTCATCCTAGTAAACTAGAACTTTAGAGTAGAGATGCAGAATTTTGGAGGGTCTTTACTCTTTGGTTTGATAGAGTGTCTGAACAACTAAAGGAGAAGACAAGCATGTAAGTAACAATGAGCAGACATTCAGAGACAAAGTTCATCAAGGAGGCATTGGTTCAAGTTCTAGAAAAAAGGGGGAAAATAGATTCCCTAGAACCACAAAATCTCAGAGTAGGGAGGCATGTTACCAGGAGCATTAATTGATGACAATAATCCTGATGCATAGTCATCAAATGAGATAATAGGGAAAGGGATTAAGCATCTATTAAGCACCTACTTTGAGGTCACTGGGTAGCTCAGTGGAGAAAACATTAGTCTTAGAGTCAGGAAGATCGGAATTCAAATCCAGCCTCAGACACTGGGTGACTTCTTGCCTCAGTTGACTCATCTATAAAATGAGCTGGAGAAGGAAACAGCAGACCATTCCAATATCTTTGCCAAGAAAATCCCATGGATAGTATTGGCATGCTATGGTCCACAGAGTCACAAAAAGTTGGACACAACTGAACAGTAACAAAATACCTACTATGTGCCAGGCTCTCTGCTAAGCACTTTTACTAATATTATCTCACTTCATCCTTACAACAACCTTGGGAAGTAGAAGCGATTATTATCTCCATTTCATAGATGAGGAAACCGAGTTAGAAAGAGGTTAAATTACTTGTCCAAAGTCAAATAGCTAGTAAATGTCTGAGACTGGATTTGAACTCAGGTCTTCCTAAATCCAAGTCCAGTGATCCTTTCACTATGCCATCTACCTATTTCATATGATGATATTTGTCAAGTGCTCAGCAGGGCCTGGTGTATGGTTTCTTCCCACCACGTATCTTTCACCTAAGAAAAAGGATAAATGGTCATTAGAACTGTGCTTTACAATTGTAATGACACATCATGCTCATTGAATATCAGAATTTAAAGGGAGCTCAGGAGATACCAAGTATGACCAATGGTAGCTGATCATGATACTAATAACGAGGAGGCATATGGTATTTTAAGGTTTATAGCACACTATCTCATTTAGTACTTACAACACTACCTGTTGTTTGGTCATTTCAGCATATCCAACTCTACATGACCCTATTTGGGCTTTTCTTGGCAAAGATCCTGGAGTGGTTTGCCATTTCCTTCTCCAGCTCATTTTACAGATGAACAAACCAAAATATACAGGGTTAAGCGACTTGCCCTGGGTGACATGATCACAGAGCTAGTAAGTGTCTAAGGTAAGATTTGAACTCAGGTCCTTCTGACTCCAGGCCTAATACTCTATCCACTGTGCCATCTAGCTACCCTAATAGCTTGGCCAATCAATGAGACCAGAGTGAACTGGGTTTAAGACATGGTCTTTGAGAAAGAAATCTAGCCAGTAATCCCCAAGATAAGTAGGTAGGTTTTAGCCATCAAAATTTACCTTCCTTTGGGCAGCACACTCTCAGGTAAGGCCATGATATCCCTTAGGGGGACAATAAAGGAGGAGAAGAGAGAAGAGGTGAGAAGGGTAGAGAAGAGAGGGGAGGAGAGGTGAGGGAAGGGGAGGGAAAGAGAGGGTAGTGGAGGGGAGGGGAGGGGAAGAGAGGGGAGTGGAGTAGAAGGGAGGATTCTGTCTCGCATTATTAATCAGAAAGGGGCAAAGATATTTAACTCGCTTTGTACAATATCATATATATGTGGTGGAAGGTACCACATGTACATATATACACATTCAGGTATATATACATCAATGTGTGCATATATTATTCATATCACATATACATATATGTGTGTATATGTGTACACATATGAATACAACACCTATGTATGTGCACACACATACATGTATCTAGACATAGATGTGAATCTAGATAGATATAAAATACCTTGGTTTCTCAAGCTTTGGTCCCATTCCCTTTCAATCCATCACATCAAAGCTGGAATATTTATCTGAAATCTCAGCTCTAACCCATTACTCACAATCTTTTGAGTCCCCTCTTTCTTCACATCCTTCCCACTTTCCTGTTGTTGTTCGGTCATTTCAGTCATGCCTGGCTCTTCATGACTGCATTTGAGCTTCTCTTGACAAACATCCTAGCATGGTTTACCATTTCCTCCTCCAGCTGATTGCACAGATGAGAAAACTGAGGCAACCAGAGTTAATTAATCTGCCCAATGTTGTACAGCTGGTGCAGATTTCAACTCAAGAAGATGAGCCTTCCTGACTTCAGGCCTGGCACTCTATCCACTCACAACCTAGCTGCCTACCTCCATGAAATTAAATACATTTTCCTTAACCTGGCATTCAAGATTCTCCGTACTCTGGAGTCATCCTACTTTCCCAATTTAATCTTCCTTTACTTTTCTTTCCATACCCAAATTGGATTATTTGCCATACCCTTTACCTGCAATGCATTCCCTCCCATTTCCTCCCATTAATACCTTTCCCATCTTCCCAGGCCCAGCCTAAATGGCACCTCCCTTATGATATCTCCTGTGATAATCCCACTGTTGAATACGATCTTTCTCCCCTTGGAATTCTCATGGCATTTTGACAATGGCTGTCTTATAGCACTTACTATTTTCTGTCTTATACTATAGTTATTCATGCATTTGGCTTCTCCTCACACTAACTTATAACTTATTCATCTTTATATTCCCGGGAGCACTTACCACAATGCCTTTCACATAACAGAATCTCAATAAATATTTATTGAATGAATGAATGATCTCATCGATATGGGTAGTCCCTTGCTAGCAAAACAGACTATAATCCATCCACACCTTTTCATCCTGTAAAATTCTAACCCAAATCCTCCATAAATATTCCACAGAGGAAACAACCCAATGTGCTGAGGGGAGGGGGGGATATTTTCTTCCTCTAGATTTTATGACACTGCTCAGATACCAAAGGAAAATAAGAGACATCCCCCAGTTACCCCCTACTCTCCCCACAGGATTTGCCAGCCTCTTTTCCTGTCATGCAGCAATCTGATGAAATCCTTTATGCTGTCTCTTTTTCCACACCTTCCTTAGTAATCTATTCATTGCCTATTCAACACACACTCAAGGTCCCCCATTTCTCATCGTCCCTTTTCTCCTGCCCTTTCCACCTCCCCCTTTCAGATCTCAATCCCAAGCTCTCCCCTCTTATCACCTATTCTCCCATCCTCCAAAACCTCTTCCCAGCTCTCCCCTTCTCACCCCCCAAACTCCTTTTGCAGTCCAAACTTTTCCCCCAAATGTTCCCTTCAAGTTTCCTCCCCCATCTCCCTCCTTATCCCCCCTTAATCTCTTTATGATCCTTCTCATTCTTCTCCCTAACCCTCCTTTTTCTTCTCTCTCCCCTCCCTCCTTTCTTCCATCTGCCCTCCCTCTGTCCCAACTCTCCCTTCCCCTCCTTTCCCCTCTCTCCCTTTTCTCATTCTCTTTTCTCTTCCAGCCCTCCATTTTTTTCTTCCTTTCTTCCCCTCTCCCTTTTCTCTTGGCTTTTCTCCCCTTCATTCTATCCCTTGGCCATTTCCTACCCCATCCACCAAAACTTTTACTTTTTTTCCTGAATCTTCAATTACCTTGTAGTAGGAACATCATGTCCAGCTATAAGAAGCCTCCACAAGGAATTTTTGTTTTGCCTGATCCCCTTGACATGACTGAGATCTATCCAGTAGTCACAAACCCATTGAACTCTCCTTATGAAGGGTATTTTTCTTGTTGTGTTTCAATGTCCTGGAGTTTATCATCCACAACAGGTCAAACTGATGATGACGGGCAATAGCATAGCAAGGTATGTGTGTATTACGTAGATAGATAGATAGATAGATAGATAGATAGATAGATAGATAGATAGATATGTGTATGTGTGTATATGTATAGACATTTTTGTGTATAATGGGTTCATGATTACAACGATATACTGAATTTCAGATGACACTGAGATACAGGCAGGCAGGCAGAGAATAGAAAAATAAATAGAGACAGAAAGAGATAGAAGGGGAACAGGAGAAAGGAAGGAAGAACAGATGGGAGAAGAAAGGGAGAAGAGGAGAGAGAAAGTGTGAGTCTTCTGGCAGGAAGCAAGGTAAAGAGGGGCAGTGCAACCTCTGATTTAGCTGTAAGAAAAGAGAATGGAAATCTAAAAGTTTTCCCACAGCTTCTCTTTCCTGTTACTATCACTTGAATCTGGGCATATGTAATTTCTATACCTTCTATTCTGCTTTACAGTTTGCTCCCCAACTTCCCCTGAAGTGTGAAGGCAAAAATTGCACAATCCCCATTTCAAGCTACATCAAATTTGAGAGTCACTGGGGGAGAGATCAGCTCTGAATCAGGAAGGTCCTACCCTGTTAACAACAGAAAGCAGCCTCCTCACTCTAGTCCCATGAACCATCACTATAGCCTTGACCGTCAGTTCTAAAGAGAGTTGAATGCACCTTCCTGGAAAGGACTTTGACACTTGCCTTACAAATAGTTTGAATATAATAAGATTTTGTCAAAGGCAATACTATACTATTAGTAACCTCTTACCAACTGGCCATGGAGTAGAGTCAGACAGATTCATGTTAGTATCCCCTCTGGGTACTTGAAATTTTTGCTGATGTTGCTCTAGCCACTCATCAGATCTCAAGGGCAGGCAACAGACTGAATGACTTCCAGGTGTGTGTGCCCAACTGTCTCAGGAACCAGTCATAGAGACCAGAGAAAGAATTTCTTTTGTCCCTAGTTCAGGCAATATTTAAAGAAAAATTCTAGGGCAAAGTACAGGCAAACCTTGACCCAAACCTACTGTTTCACATCCTATGGGCCAAACATTTAATTCTAAGGGTCATAGGATTTCAGATATGGAACTAATATTAGTGGTTAAGTCTAATTCATTTTATTGTTGAGAAAATGGAAGCATGGTAAAGGGGAGTAACTTGCCCAGGACCCTGGGAATAATATGGATTCAAAACCAGGTCTTCTGATTTCATAGCCAGTATTCTTCTCAATAAAGCATGCTGATCAACAGAAGGAAGTAGATGTGTTATATCTTGCACATTGTTCTAGATGAACTATATAAGAGAATCCTTGCTCCAAAAGAGCCGAAAATGGAACAAAACCAAATACATTTTGTTCAATGATGCCAAGTAAAACATTTTGAAATATACCTTAGTGAAATATCAGAACAAATAGTATTCCAGTAAAAATCTATAAAAAGAGAGGCTGACTTTTACTTAAAAAATCTCTAGTTAGAAAAGCAACATGATGGAAGGCACCGAAAGAGCCTGTAAAAATGTAATAACATCTGGAAAGTATGGTGAACCAAGGATAAGCGGAAAGAAAAATAAAAGACTATTTAGAGAAAAGTAGAGTATACCAGGGAGTCCCTAAGGTCTCAGTTCCTTACAATTTCTCCAAGGTACCTTCTGAACTTGTTTCTCACTTATTATTTGGATTAAGTTGTAAATAACTGAAAGTCTTAGAAATATTTCCAGTGAATCCTTCTATAGGCAGTAGGGATTCTTCAGGTATTTTCACTCAGAGACTGTCAGTGCACATTATCCATTAAAAGAAGAACAGTGCACAATGAAATGAATTCATTCCAAAGACACTTCATTTTCCTAAGATGCATTTCCCTTTCATCACCAAAGTGTAATTATATGTCAGGTACTATTCCACATAAAATGCCTTGATTGCTTGGAATGTCCAGAGACTCTTTCTTTTCCTAAGATCACCTCATATCCTCTGCTGGTTGGTCGCAGTTCTAGCAAATTGATTGACTGAGAAAAGTTTTCAGATCCTGTGTTAATCAATCAATCAGCAAGAATTTATTATCCACCTACTATGGTCTAGGTGGGCAGCTAGGTGGCACAGTAGATAGAGAGCCAGGTCTGGAGTCAGGAAAATTTATCTTCGTGAGTTCAAATCTGACCTCAGACACTTGTGAGCAGTGTGACCCTGGGCAGGTGACTTAAACCTATTTACCTCAGTTTCCTTATCTATAAAATGAACCACCCCTATATCTCTGCCAAGAAAATCCCAAATGAGGTCATGAAGAGTATCACACATCTGAAATGAGTGAACAGCACTGTTCAAGGTTCTGAAGGTTTAAATATGCTAGATAGGTAGATGATAGATAGATAGATAGACAGATTGATAAAGAAACTGTTCCTACCTCTCCAAGAGCTTACATGCTTTGAGCAGAAGCAGAATGTACATATATAAGGAGATACAGAATATATTAATAAACAAGGCATGGAGGCAGGAGGTGGGGGTGGGGGGCAATGGAAGGCACTAATATTCAGCTCCTAGAAGGCAAGAATTGCTTTTGCTTTTCAGTGTCTAGCACGTAGCAGGCATTTGAGGTTGACTTGACTAGCTGCTAAAGACAGCAGGACAGATCTCATGCAGGTCTTCTAGAGCCAAGATTTGAAGGAAAGGAGAGATTGTAAGAGTGAAGATGGAGTGTAATCCAACTATGGGGGGAAATCAGGCAGATAAAACATCACACTAAAGGAACAGCAAAAAGGTCAGTTTGTCTGCATCATAGAATGAAGGTGAGTAATGTTTAATATGGATAGAAAGATAAAAGCATGAATAAATCTGATAGAGAAGGGCTCTTTGCCCACAGGACATAAAAGAAATCTCATTTCACACTAATGGAAATCCTTGGAGACAAAATAAACTCTCTGTGTGTATGTGTGTGTGTGTGCATGTGTGTGTGCATGTGTGTGTGTGCTTTTGAGGAAAAAGTGCAATTCTAAAAAGAGATATGTAAACATTTTCAAGGACAACATACTTTCATGGAATTAAAAAATTAGTTCAAATGCCACTTGGTTTTGAATCATTCTCCACTTTTTCTCATAAGCCATGTCACACAGCAATACAATCTAGTGGTTCACAGGATCTAGACAAGACCGTGGGATCATGGATCATTATATCAGAGTTTTGGAGCTAAAAGAGATCAGAGCATTCATAGAATCTAATGCCCTAATTTTACAGATGAGAAAACCGGGCAAAGAAATTTAAAGTCAAGTTCAGGGTTACTTAACTAACAAGTCTTGAAGAAAGAGCTTTTACAATGGAGGTGAAGAGTAGGGAGATGAAAGGAAATAACTGAGCCTTATTCTCATGGAATTGAGCTTAAGGAGGGAATAACACACACTCCATTGAATATGGAAATCTATTTTACCCTGCAGGAAGGCAAGGGGGAAAGGGATAGGAGAGGGAAGATAACAGAAGGGACAGTAAATTGGGGAAAGAGATAATCAGAAGCAAACACTATTGTGGGAGGACAGATCAAGGGAGAGAATGGAATAAATGAAGGGCAGGATAAGACAGAGGGAAATGTGGCTAATCTTTTACAACATAACTATTTTGGAAGTGCTTTGCATTGTTACACATGTAAGACCTATATTGAATTACTTGTTTTCTCAATGAGGGTAGGTGGGAAGGGAGGGAGAGAATATGGAACTCAAAGCTTTAAGAATGAATATTAAAAATTGTTTTAGCATGCAACTGGAAATTAAGCTATATATGGAGTACAGAAATCTATTCTGCCCTTCAGGAAAATAAAAGAGAAGGGTGATAGAAGAAAGGTGGGTAATAAAAGGGAGGACAGGCTGGAGGAAGGGATGGATAGGGTGCATGCTGTATTGGGGTGGGAGGTGGGGAGAGATGGGGAGATAATTTTGAATTCAAATTCTTATGGAAGTAAATGTTAAGAACTGAAAATAAATTATATATTAAAAAACTAACAAGCCTCTAGAAAGAAAGGAAATAAAAACAAACTAGAAATTACAGGACTTTAATGAAAGCAGAAGAAGATGAATGTTTACAAGCAACCCATTAATAAAGTGCCATCCCAAAAGGAGTGATAGGCTGAGCTATCACCTATGGGGAGGAAGACTTTTTTTAATTGTCCATGTATATAAGCTTCAGACACTTGTTTCTGCAATAGTTTTATAGACTTACGGAATCTTAGAGTTGTAAGAGACTTTAGATAGCATCTAATTCAGTTTCCAATCCAGTGCCAGAATCACCTTCCTCCAATATGTTCTGGCAAAGTTTTTCCTCATATCACTTTTTTTTAGGCAATCAGGGGTAAGTGACTTGCCCCATGTCACACAGATAGTAAGTGTCTAGGGATGGATTTGAACTCAGGTTCTCCTAACTACAAGGCCAGCACTCTATCCTCATATCACTTCTAAAGGTTCCCTCAGTGTATAATAACTGATACTTATGTAGTCCAAACACAGAGTCCTCTGAGGATCCTTATCTCAGCTCTGACTCTCACAGACAAATCCCAGGCCTCAGTGCAAAGCTCTGTCTCTGCCTGCTCTCCTCTCTCCATTTCAGGGTTCTAGAGGTACTTTACAGAAGGAGTGATTCTCTAATGCCATCAATTCGAATCCCAAGGTGTACTCTTCTTGACAGCAACCTACTATTTGTCCCAAGAAACTTCCTGAATCCAAGCTCCCTCCTACCCACAGTCTGGTTTAAAGAAAGCAATGAGGCCTCCTGTACAGCTTGATAAAAAATAGTTATCATAATAATATCAGGAATTATGTATCTTTCACCTAAGGTGCTCACATCGAACCTCATTGATATGTATAGTGGAACCATGGGACCTGGTTTGTCTTCAATCTATTTTATTTTCCTGTGTATTTTCAAGTCCTCTGGAAAGGCAATATAAAAATTTGAAGCTTAGAACAATGCTTTGCACATGGTTGGTATTCAAAAAATAGTAATAACTCCTATCTTCCCTGAGGAATTTGTGCCTTGTGTCTAAGGAACACTCATTCACAAAGTAATCTGGAAAATAATAGAATTAGGTAAGCTAGAGACACTGACAGTTTGAAATCAATGCTGGCTGTTCTTTTGTACCAATGTAATAAGCTCCTTGAGGTCAGGCACAGTGTATCATTTATTCATGTTCTGATCCCAATAACACAACTCATAAGGAGGCAGAGGGACTCAATAAATATTTGTTCAATTAGATTGAGTTGAATTAAAATTGAGTTGAACTAAACTGAAAGAAACTGTGGACACAGCTACAAAACGGAACAATCCAAACCAGCTTTAAAAAGTCTAACGCTTACATATCTCTAATTTCATTTACACTAAAAACCTCTGATAATGATATCATGTTCAGTCTCCAGGTATTTCACTACCAGGAATGCCTTCTCTTCTCATTTCTTCATCTTAGAATGTCATTTACCATCAAAACTCAAATCAAATGTGACCTCCTACTTAAGCCTTTCCTGATCTCCCCAGTCATTACTATTTCCTCCCCAAAATTACTATACATCTAACTTATTTTATTTATATTTACATGTGTACATTTCCCACAGCGAGGGAGCAAGGTCCTCGTAGACTGGGTCTGTCTCATTTATGTCTCTGAGTCCCCAGAGTTTAGGACAGTACTTGACCCATAGTAGCTGCTAAAGAAAGGCTTGTTAATTGATCGGGATAATGCCATTTTGGACAGGAAAGGGGAAAAAAACAACAGCCTTGAGGTACTATATAATATTATTGATTTGTTGCTGTTATATGCATTTAAATCAGTAACTTATGCTGTTTTTATTGACCTTAACAAAATTGTTTTTTTATAAAAATGTTATATTTATTTTTAATAAACATTTACAAACGTATCTCTCTCCCATTATAACATAAAATAGAGATGCTTTTTGGTGCAAAATGGTACAGAAGATTTGAGCTTTGAAGAGAGATCAACAAAATTTATCACATTAAGAAACTTTCTATTTATTCTAATGATTTTAGTGTAAAAAGGTGTTGTATTTTGTTTAAAGTTTTTTCTGCTTGTATTGATATGATCATGTGGTTTTTATTGTTTTTGTTATTAATACATCCAACCCACTATATTTATAGCTTTCTTAATACTGAACCAGTCCTCTACCTCTAGGATAAATCCAACTAGGCAGGGACATTTTCACACCTTTTTTGCGGGGGGGAAGGGACAGTAAAATCACTTGTGCTCCCACATCTTCATTTAAAGGATCTTTGATTTTTCAGTGTGAGCACTTCCTCTATTGAGGCAGATTTCAACCCCTCTCTGCTTTAATAGACAGTTTGTGTGAGCGGCAGTAGCCAGAAAAAAAAAAAATCATCACCCTGAAGTCAACCTGGTGATGAGCCTCTCAGTGTAAGTAGGCCAGTCCTCAGATGATATACATGGTTGTCGCTGGACCCCAGAAGCTCTTCCAGCTTGGTAGAACCTGCTAGAGCTTACATCATACTGTTATAGACTTCAAAAATCAAATATATCTTCCCTGATACAAAAAGACACTGGAGAGGGACTTTAACCTAAGACATTCTTACAAAACTAGCAAACTGAGGTCATCCAATCTTCCACTGCTGTCAATTTTGTGTGTTTATACTAACCACAGGTGACAAGAGCTGTGAAATAAATGTTTCCATTTACTTACTGTGGGCAACTAGGAGGTACAACTGATAGAATGCCAGGTCTGAAGTCAGGAAGCTCATCTTTCATGAGTTCATATCTGACCCCCAGACACTTACTAGTTGCATGATCCTGAATAAGTCACTTAAGTCTGTTTAGCTCAATTTCCTCATTTGTAAAATGAGCTAGAGAAGGAAATGGCAAACCACTTCATCATCTTTGCCAAGAAAACCCTACATGGAGTCACGTAGAGTCTCACACAACTGAAATGACTAAACAACAAATTTACTTACTGTATAATGCCTGCATAATATCTAATAATTCCCAAAGGTAGTTAGATAGACAGATTTATATATGAGTTATTAAAGATTAAAACTTTACTAATATACCCAGTGAGTACATATATGTTTATCTGTATAAATATATTTATATATATGAATATATATGCACATATATAGAATATAATAAGGCTTCAAGCACTGCATAAGGTAGTCTTGGAAAGTCTATATTTTTTCTAGGAATATCTTAGAGATAGAAAGATAGATAGACAGATAGATAAAAATGATTTGTATTGAGAGAGAGAGAGAAAGGAGGAAGGATGGAGGGAGGTAGAAGGAAAGGGAAAGAGAAAGAGAGAGAAAGAAAGAATACTCCCATGTAAGGATTGAGTCTTATTAATTCCAAGGAAAGGAACTCAAAGAAGCATATGTTTCCCAAATCATTAGCAAGAGCAATTGGTTACATAGTTGGTACCTAATAAAATGCTGAAGTACAAGAATTTTGATAGAAAGTAGCTAGAACCAAGTGCAGCCTTTCAATGGGTCCTAAGTACTGAGTACTTGGAGAAAGAGAGTGCTTTAACAGATATAAACAAACCCACAGAAAACTCTCCCTAAAAGTTTTTTCCATTTTGCTTTCCATTTTGTATCCCCTGAACTCTAACATCCTTGAAAACATCCCAACCATGTTATCATTTCAGAGATCTACTGACATGGCAGCCATCTTGATTCAGGCCCTCATGACCTCTTGCCTGGCCTATTGAGTTATAACCTTCTCACTGTTCTTCCTGCCTCAAGTCTTTTCCTACTCCAATCTATTCCTTAGAAAGATGCTAAAATGAGTTTCTTAACTGTCAATCTGACCATGTCACTTCTCCAAACCAACAAATTCCAGTGACTTCCTATGACATTCAGAATAAAAAAAAAAATGCTCCTGCCTGCAACAGCAATCTGACAACCCTAAATGTCTCTTCTACACCTAGTAGGACTCATTTAGAAATATTACAACTAGATGCTATTTACATGGGGGATGGAGTTGGAGAACAGTGACATGGGGGCAGGAGGGGTGGTGAGCATTACTTCAACATCAGATTTCTAAGTATTCCTCACCCTCCCTGAAAATGGTCCAATATTATTCTGAATTGCTTTATTTCCCAAATACTTGTTAATAGATGTGACTTACAAGGTCATTTTCCTGGCCTTGGCATTACTAGATAATGTGATAGCACTTTTTATTTAAAGCCCCATTTGGATTGCCTGTTCTCTACAATGGACATGCAGATGGAAGTTGCCTAGAGGAAAAACCTGCTGCCCAGGCAGGGCTGTCCAATCTGGAGTCAGCTATCTCCAAGTCCTCCTACTGGCATTCTGGCACAATGTGCACTTTGGCACTGCTGGGGACAGCTGCAGCCTTGTTTTGCCCCAGTGCTCCTCATAGAATGACGCATTCTTTTCAAGCTTTCTGCTACTTTGGGGCTTCCAATTAATAGAAAAGGCACATGAAAGAGGGATTTCTTTATTCCACGAGATAGTACTATATACACTCTCCTGACTGCCCCAAATTCAGTCTCAGACATTTATTAAATATATGACCCTAGACAACTCACTCAACCCCTTTCAGTCTCAGTTTTCTCATCTGCAAAGTGGGAATGATAATCTCATCAGCTAACTAGGTCTACAAGTGTTGTAAGGATCAGATGAGATAATATATGTAAGGTTCTTTGCAAATCTTCAGGTATATAATAATATAATATATTATATAAGTTATATTATATATTATATAACATATACTATAACATAATAATATATAATAAATGTTATAAATGTTAGCTGTCATAATAATCAAGAAAGTATTTTACTATAAGAAGAGATAAAATTTCATTTAAAGTAATCTAATTTACTGAAGATACTATCATTTATTTCTAATAGCAATGAAAGTGCGTGAATTAATTCACCATTAATTGCTTAGAAATAAAAATTTCAAGAGTGTTATTAATTTGAAAAAAACAGGATCTGTGTTAGATGGTCCCTTGCTTATTCGGAAATTTTTCATTCACTTTGAGGGATATTTTTATTTCATTCCTAAGTATCTAGGTGGCTTGCCATTGTGGCTAGAAGGTCAGTCTTAGAGTGAGCTGCGTCCACATTCAGATCAGCAGCTAGGTGAAACGATGGATAGAGCATTGAGCCTGGAGTCAGGAAGACCTAAGTTCAAATTCAGCCTCATGTACATCCTGAGCTATGTGACACTTAACCCTGTTTGCCTCAGTTTCTTCAACTGTAAAATGAGAATACTGATGGCATCGACCTACCAGGATTATTGTGAGGAGCAAGTGAGATAATAATTCCAAAGGGCCCAGCACATAGTAGGTAGGCACTATATCAATGTTAGCTATCATTGTTAATTCACTTACTTATCAGGACCTCCTTGCCTTCTAACACTATACGTAACCAACAAGGTGGAAGGTATTTCCACACTGAAAGTTGCCTTCACAGATGAAATCCTAGGTATGAAACCTCCTCAAACCCTCCCCCTAAAATAATAAAACTGTGTTATTCCTTTGTGTTGGAAACTGGGGTTTGTGTTTTGCCCACACCTGGCTATTTCATTGGGGTATTTTCTCTCCTTTTGAGTTAAATGCCCTCTTTCATTTCTAACCATCCAGTTGACAGGTGTCCCACAGTCTCCAAAAGCCTGCTCACCGTATCTGGTTACCTAATGACAGACAATTCTTTATTTCCGCCCCCAAAACACTGTGATGGAATAATCATTTGCATTTGTAACAAGAAGGCTCAGAGAAACAGAGGCCCTAATCTTACTGGATTCTGTAACTGCAGCCACAGAGTGAACATAATAGCAGTCAGCTCGTGAGTTGTTTCCTCTCAGACCAAATTCTGGACACATAATCAGGCTATTACGAAAACTGCCTGTGGGAAATGAGAAAGTAAAAACCATTAGAGTGCTATACCAACTGACGGGCCAGATGACAGCCAACTGCATAACACTTAGTCTAATAAAACAAACAGAATCTGAACCATGGCTACCCTGCAGATCACTGTAAGAAAGCATATGCTCCCCATGTGTAAAATGCTTTGGAAAAAGCAATGTATCCTACACAGGACATTCAGTAGTCTATTTATATTTTATTTATGTAGCATTATTTTATTTTATGTATTTGTTTGGTTTCTTATACTTTTATTTTTTTATATTTATTTTATGTATTTATGTGTATTATTTATTTATGAGAGGAAGTCAGGAAGATCTGGGTTCAAATCTTGATACATTATGCCAAGGTATAACTGGGAAAAAGCAACTGCGGCTTTGTCACAGGGCATCAAAATTTAACTGGATTCCAACAGCATTTGTAGGCAAATATAACCTAGAAGTAACTGAATTTAGTGTGTAAAAAGCAAGAATAAATAGTTAACGTAATAAGTTACCAGGTGGCATGCTTCTGCCCCTCTGCAATCCTAAGTGGGTTTTTCCCTGACCTATTCCTGTCCTCCTCCTCAACTGCCAAATTGATTTGAGGATGCATTTTGAGATTTTCACCCTGTGTGCCAATATTTTTGTTATAGCTCTGTAAATGTGTGACCCTTGGACAAGTCATTTAACTTCTTATCAGTGCCCCAAACAATGTTCTAAAATAGTAAGTTATAGGGGAGTTACCAGTATGTGTCAGTAGAAAGAGTTTCAATGATGAGAGTTTCTCACACTGATAAAATTATATAACTGGACCACCCATGCCCCCTCCTCAAAAAAAAAATTCTATTCCCCAAAACTCTAATAATGGTGATTAAATTTTCTACAATTATAAGAGCCCCCCCCCCCATTTCTGGAGGAGGTAAAAAGGACAAATCCTTTGGCAAATATGACTCTGGTGAAGTGGGAACAACTTGCTCCCTGAAATGATTGCCCTTACTCCCAAGGCCAATAACCACACAGATATAGGAAGATTAGGAATATGTCAGTAATTCATACTTTTCACAGTTGAGAAACACATTGAAGTCATGGGAAAAAGATTTCTAACAGAAAGTAGATCAACCCACAAAAATCACACCCAGCACAGTTCCATTGTCTTTTCACATGGAGAGACCTAAGTAACACAATATCACAGATTCATGGCAAGAGGAGACTAAGTATACTGGTGTTATAGGTGAAATGTGTCTACCTTTGTTGGAAGCAGTCAACCAAATCCAACATCAGAGTGACTTCAAATGCTGGTAATCTATTTCTAGTCCCCTTTTGTCAATCACCCAACCAATAAGCATTTATTAAACGCTTCCTACATGCCAGGCACTGTGTTAAGTGCTGGGGGTACAGAAAGAGGCAAAAGACAGTCCCTCAAAATCATAGCACAAAGAAGCTCACAATCTCATGAGGAAGACAACATGAAAACAAATATATACAAAACAAGCGATGTACAGGATAATTAAGAAATAATTAAAAGAAGGAAAACACTGGCAGTAAGAGGGTTTAGGAAAGGCTTCCTGTAGAAAGTGGGACTTGAGTTGGGACTTAATAGACTTGAGGGAGGTCAATAGTTAGAGCAGTAGAATAAGAGCATTCCAGGCATGCAGGATATCGTTTCAGAGTATAATTCTGTGAGTTTTCATTGCTGGAACACTAAAAAAGAATCATGTATGCCAGAGGTTTCCCTTTCTTTGATGTTTAGGGTGCCTGCCTCCAAGTAATTTCATGTGTGTTTGTATGTTTCCCTCTGGGTTGTCTTATTAGGACTTGGCAGGAAAGAACCTGTTTTATGATGTGTCTCTACACCCCAGCTAAGAGCTATGTTAGCCTGTATCTGTAGGTCAAAAGAAGGAACCCAGGGAACTGTCCTAAATTGGTTGAATGTCTTGGATATGATAGATGCTGTAGGAACTAACCCCAGAATAAGATCATCAGTCTCTCATCTCTTTTTATGAGATGGAAAGAAGTGTGATATTTGGCAGTAGCCACTGTTCTACTCTTTCCAGAGCGTTACTGGACAATTTGTAAGCTCAGAATCTTAACTAGGACCTTCTTCTTGTGTTAAATCAGAAGAAGGAAAAGAGAGGGAGAGGATACATGGATTATTCTCCACGATTGTACCCTTTATAATTGCCAGTGATCTTGTAATTGCCAAACCTGATGGACTCGTCTTCATCTTCATCGTTCTATCCTCTTCTTGTGGATGCTCTCTCCTTTCTGATATTTTATGGCACAGATCTTTCTAAGTTCTCCTACTTTCTTCTCAATCTCCTTTGATGGATCTTTTAAACATGATATTCCTGTCACTGATACACTAAATTATCTATTAGAACCAGATCAATCAATCTAGCACAAGCCAATCAAAACTGTCTAGCCTGTTATTGATTGACAACTGAGACAACTTGAGATATGACATATCATGTTCCCCATGACTATTTTAAAAACCCCAGTGGATGGACATCTACTTTGTTTCCATTTCTTTATTGCAGCCAGAAAGTGCTGTAATAAATATGGAACCTTATTGACAAAAACCATCTTGGAATATGTGCCTACAGTGATATCTCTTGAGTCAAGAAGTAGGAATATTTTTTCTATTTTATTGGTATAATTCAAAGTTACTTTCCAGAATGCACTAATCTGCAGCTTCATCAACAATGAATTTTTATTTGGGGAGAAGAGGAAGATATAAAGAAGAGAGAGACAGAGACAATAGACAAAGAGATTAATGAAGTCTTCAAACAGACTACTTATCTTAGGACCCATGGACCCCATTTCAGAGGATCCATAAACTTGGATGGGAAAATGATATTTTTACTTAAATATAACTGGCTTTCTTTGTAATCCTGTGTATTTTTTATTATTTTTAAAACATTATTCAGAGGAGTCCCTAGATTTCACCAAACTGTCCAAAGGATTCATGACATTAAATAAGGTTAAGAAACCCTCCTTTAAAAGAATGCTCAGAAGAGAACAGAAAGAGGGTCAGAAGGAAATATAGCCAAGCAGGATGGTCTTGAAATAATCGTGTTGAATTTGTTATATATTTTGATAAAGGAAACAAGATGAACTTAATGGAGATACACAATTTCATCTTTAATCCTCTTTTTTTGTTCCTGAATCAATAAATGAATAAAGAATTGATTCATTGGTTAATGTGCATAATATTATATTCAAAGCACTGCTACAATTAGAAAAGTAAGATAGCTCTTGCTCTCAAGGAGCTCACATTTTAATGGGGAAGACAACATATAAGTTCTTCTTTACATACATAGATGATCATGTTTATCAGTGTTTGTCAAGTTCAGAGATGTACATGTGTATATTTACACATTGATATATATGCACATATATGTATATATAGATATATTTTATATGTGGTTTCCCTTCCCAAATCAAGATATAGAACCTCTTCTGCATCATTGAAACGTAAGGGTATGGAAAATTTTTATCAGGGAATATGCTTTGTAGAACATGAAGAAACTAAACTATTTCTAGGCAATTCCCTCCAAAATAAAAATTAATGAAAGGAAATCAAAAAATGAAAAATAATCATTGTAAGAGATGAATTGAACTTATGTTTCCACAGAAAATATATAATACCTGTAATACCGTGATATTCATTTAATATCATTTTTGAACCTTAATAAGGGCCAGAGTCTGAGTTAATCATCCAGAAGAAGAGCCTGGACCTAACAGCTTCTTAATTCTCAGAGAATATGTCTTCCTATGTCAACAAGGACAGATGGAGCTGATTTACAAGCATTCTTTATGAGACCCTTAACCTGAGACACTATCTTGAATAATGGGACTTTTTCTTGATGTTTCATGGACACATACTATGTTACTACATGCTGATGGTAAAGAAAACACAGATGTCCTGAGCTGTAATTTCAATTGACATTTTGTCAACTCTCTTACATTCTTTTATTTACCACCTATTCAATTAAGATACCATTTAATCTGTTTGCCTCTTTAAGCAAAGTTTCAGATCAACACCAGAAAGACTGTACATCAGTTAAGGGAATTTCTTTAAAAGAATACACACACACACACACACACACACATATACATATATAATATATAATTTATATATAACTAAAATATATAAATAACATATCATGTCATTCTATAAATAGAAAATGAGGAATGTGACCCACATAGGGTGGGATGAACCCTGGAATGCTGGCTGATGGAGAGCAAGATGGGAAATTTGAATGGGGAACAACATAAAAAGACTTGGACTGGTCTGGAGAAATGTAGCGATCCATTAGGAACTACCCATTCATTCAGGAGGAATGATCATAAAACTTAACAAAAACTTTCCTGATTCACAAGTATTTTTCTTTATTTAAAGTGCATATGTTCCTAACAATCATGAAGCTATCAGATTGTTTATGGCAGGGGTAAAAGGAAATGAATTACTCTAAGGTGAATTCCAGAACACTGTGTTGCATTCAGCCAGGTCAGAGTAGAGATTTTTTTTTCCCTAGATTTCTTTAGGTGGGGTAGCTTGGATAAGAGAGAAGTCTATTTGTCAAAGAATGAAAGATTGTCCTCCCACCCCCTCATTAGAATAAACTCACCTTTCATTGATTGCCACCCTCAGGAACACCCATTCTTCCAAAGGCATATATAAATATTGAGTGGATTCCATGAGGGGTCTTTGGCATTTGAGAATGGCACTAACCCTTTTTAGTAATTTTCTGCTAGCATGATTAATAAAATAATTCATTATCCAGAAACTATGTCTCAAACTCATGACCAACAATGACTTCCCAATTTTCCCTTTTAATTCCATCTTTGACATATGATAAGGATATTCCCACTTTCTTGGGATACTAGAGGAGTGATTTATGCACAATCAATGTACTATCTGTTAAAACTGCTCTAAGAAATATGATACCCAATCTTTTTTATAACTAGTTAAGGGGGATGGAAGATAGGGAGGATAGGATTAGAATGTTCATTTTCTCTATGGTAATCAAGGTTCATTAACATAGGGCTGCAAAAATATATTTGTGATTCCAAGAGCTATAGAGTCTTAAAGGTTTTCAGCTGGACTCCAGTGGATGCTGATATATGCAGCTGTAATATCTGGAGACTCAGGAAGAGCATTTTGGTATGTTTAAGGGGTGTAAGGCAAAAAATAGCAGGAAGCAATTAAAACTACATGGGTATGCAAAATAATAAACAGTTTGTCTGGGCATAAGAATCCAAGGGAGTTCTCTTGATCTGTAAAGTGCTTGGCCATTGCCAGGAGAATGGCTTCTGGCTATTCTCTCAAGTGAGTGAACAAAGACCCTTTGATGGGACTTATAGCTTTCCCCATGGACTCTATGTACAAATAATAGCTTAAATAATTAAGTGGCCGGGAGAGGGGGAGGAGAGGGGCAAGGAAGGGACATATCTATGCTGGTGTTAGGAAAAAGGGGGTCTTAGCTATTACTATCAATATAACTGTGTGTAAATCGTATAAGCATTTATACTTTTTCTAGCAAGCAAGAGCAGTTCATTTGTATTCACAAAAGAAGATTTGTATTTACAAAAATCTTAAAAAGCAAGTCTATCCATATATACATATATGGCAGCTACAAACCAGGCATTATGGAATAAATTACATCAAACAGTTTAGCTGACCCTCCCACTGTCCATGTCCTCTAAAGTTCCTGCAAAGAATGCTGACAGCTCCTACCTTTGGAAAATTTCTCATTTTTTTATACCTACACTCAACAGTCTTAGGAGCATAGGATAATAGAGCTGAAATACCTTAAAAACCATGCAGTCCAACCCCCTCATTTTATAGATGAAGAAGAGAAGTTAAGTAAATTCACTCAAGATCATGCAGACAGTATGGAATGGAAAATTGGTACCCAATGCTATTCTGTCTTATTTATTAAGTGTTGGTTGAGAATCATATCTAATCACTGGAATCAGTATTTTGGGATTAGTTTTTAAAAGACCTTTTTTGAATTTAAAAAACAATTCTTAACATTAGAGTTTATATAATATATTGAGCTTTTTTGGAGAAAATTGGGGTTAAGTAACTTGCCCAGGGGTTGCACAGTTTAATAAGTGTCTGAGGCTGACTTTGAACTCAGGCTCTCCTGACTTCAGGGCTCGTACGCTGAGTCACTTCTTGACTTTTTTGCCCATTTCTCTGGGCTACAGGGTGCACTCAATCCCTCTTAACCCAGAAGGGAGAAGGGAGGATGAGTCCAGGTGACCAGAAGATTTTCTGCCTGGTCACAAGCCTGGCACTGGACTGCTCCAGTACAAGGTGTCATTGTCACAGGATTTTCTAGATTTTCCAGAAGACATTGCTTAACCCTCTATTTTCTTCTTGCCATGGACTTTGGAAACACCTTTTTGCAAGCAAGTCAGCATAATTTTGCCAAATACTAGCCCACCCTTACCTCTAAATCAATCAAATCCTAGTTTGCATCACTGAGTCTTAGGTAACCAACTACATAAAAGACTTCTCTCATGTCTCTAACGCATCTGTGGCTGGGATCTCACTTGATCCTGCTAATTCCTGCCATCCTTGCTAATCTATCATACTTGGAACTTTCTGCCTCAGTTTCTCTTCTTTGCAGATTTTTCTCCTGACAGTAATATATGACAGAGTCAGTTTCCAGATTCCAGTGTTAATGCTCCAAATCTAATCTTCTTTCCATTGCACCACACAAATGGTATTTTCAGGTAGCTGTAGGAGAAGGCTGTACTAGTTCATGTTTAACAACTGTATCTCCCTAAAAAAGCTGAATTTGCATTATTAACATTTTCTCTATCACTTTCTTAAGTCTAGACAATCAACAGAACAATAAATAAAGCCCTGATTCCTGATTCCTAGCATTTTCTGATTTCCCAGGTGTAAGCACTCACACTGAAAATTTAATGTTAGGCTCTGGTAAACCCATACAGACCAACTCCACTATTCCTTCTTTGTCTCTTGTACAAGTGTCTATTTTCCAGATAGTTTCATGAATAATTAGTCACATTTGCCTTCTCCATGGTCCGTTACTCTCCAGGGCAGCTGGGCTAGGTTATGCAAATTTTCTCAGACTTCTTAAAATATCTCTAAAATGGAAGAGAGAGGCAGAATTAATTGTTCCCTGATTTCTCTTTTTTAAGCAATTGAACTTAAGTGACTTGACTAGGGTCTCATAGTTACCAGAGGCCAGATTTAAACTCAGGTCCTCCTGACTCTAAGGCCAGTACTTTATCTGCTATGCCACCTAGCTGCCCCAGTGTCTACGATTTAAAAGGAGAAATGTAACCCTTCCTCAGGATGAAAGTGTGTGTCCTTAACTATGTTTGAAAAGCCAGTCACTCCCCTTAGTCAAATAAGATTTTTTTAACATGGATTTTCATGCTTTCTTTTCTTATTCCTCCCTAACATACTGTTCCCAAGAGTTATAGCCAAGACCCAATTTATAATGCCTCTTTCCTCTTCCTGCTGACTCAGGAGGCAGCGGTGACATAGTAGAAAGCCTGTTGGACATACACCAAGGAGAAAGCTGAGTTCAAATCCTGACTCTGACACTTACTAGCTGGGTGACCCTGAGCAAGTCACTTAACCTCTGTTTGCTTTAGTTTCCTTAACTGTAAAATGAGGGAAATAATGGCACCTACCTCCCAGGGTTGTTGTGAGGATAAAATGAGATAATATTAATAAAGTACTTAGCACAGTACCTGGCCCATAGTAGGCATTTCATAAATATCTGGTCCCTTCCTTCTTTGTGAAGAAAGTGATTTTGAAACTCGAAAGTATTAGATAATTACTAATCATTATTAGGACTTTCTGGAAATTACTCATAATAGATGGGCACATATATATGTGTGTGTGTTCCATTATATATACAGCCAACACAGAAAATATGGTGGTAGTTGAAAAAGCACAAATCTGTATTTCTATTTTTAAAATTCTGAATTTCTAGATGATCAAGATATGAAAGAAGATTGGACAATCAGTAAAATAAAAGTATTCCTCACTTTCCAGAACAAGAAATAATCATTTCCACCTTTGAAGAGTTAGGAAAAAGAGGACTCCTAATTACTAACGTTATGACTGTACCCAAGTATTTAGTGTTTCAACTGCCCCCATTTATGTGGTGTTTTGTTCTGGCACTGATAGGAGAAACTATGGTATTTTCAGAGGAAATCCTCGATAAGAATACGAGCGAAAGAGAGATTTGTGTGAAAAGCCCTCAAGATTGAACTTTGAGCTCCAATAATGGCCTGCAGGTTATATTTTGAAGTATTCTCAAATTTTTCTTTTTCTTGGTACCCCTAGACAAGATTTCCCCCTGGCAACTTTAAAATCTACCTCATGTCTACATCTCCAAAAAAATAAAATGAAAGGAAATGGGTTCTCAGCTCCCATAAGGTTAAAAAGATATTAACTATAGACTTTCCTTAAATCCAATAAAATAGTGATAGCTCTCGTTTGTACATCATTTAAAGGTTTGCAAAGCACTTGACATATGTTATCACATAACACACGATAATATATCATATTTGATCCTAACAACATCTCTGTGAGGTAGGTGCAATTATCATCCTCATTTTATAGAAGAGGGAATTGAGACAAAGAAAGGTTAAGTGAGTTGCCCAGGGTCACACACCTAGTAGATTTCTGAGGTAAGATTTGAACTCAGGCTTTCCTGATTCAATGACCAACTTCCTGTAAACTCTATCACCTAGTTGTCTAACAAAACATCACAGAGGGTACATATATATATATATATATATATATATATATATATATATATATGTGTGTGTGTGTGTGTGTGTGTGTGTGTGTGTGTGTGTGTGTGTATGTACATGAATATACACCCATATATGCAAGGCACCTTCTCTTTCCTCTGTGATAAACTTTTTCTCTTCTCCAAGGACTTACAGAGTCCTGTAAACTTATGGTACTACTCTAGATTTCCCATGGTAAGAAAACAAAACAATGAAAATGAAAAAGCGTGTATTATGTGGCATGAAAAGACGAAGGGAATGATTTCTGAGAAATCTGGAAAGATTTCTATAAGCTGAGGCAGAATGAAGTGGGCAAAACCAGGAGAACAATTTATAGGACAGCATTATAAAAACAGACTTTGAAATATGAGAATTCTGATCAATGTATTTACCAACTACAATTCGGAAGGAAGGAAGGAAAGAGAGAGGGAGAAAGGGAAGGAAGGAGGGAAGAATGATTTATTAACTGCTCAAAATAAGTAATACCCTTAAGTATCAATTGAAGGAGTTTTTAGACAAATGATCATATATGTGAAGGGGAATAAGAAGGGACTTTCCCTTCCCCAACCCCAAATCCATTAATTGTTGTTTCAGGTATGCTTCTGAATTTAATAATGCCCAGGAATGCAAAACTTCATTCAGAGATGCATTCTTAGGAGTAAATAATATTTCTGAAAAAAAAGAAAAAAATTAATCAAAACTCCAGTTCATCCATTGTCTTGATCTACGCCAAAAATCTACTATAAAGACACGTACCCTCCAGACTTATTTGCATAGCCAGTACCTAAGCTGTGATTACACATATTCTGCAATACAGTTTGGAGTGTGGATCACAGTACTTACTCTCAGTAAATTCCCCTCTCTTTGAAGAGAAATATTCAGAGTTCTCCAGGGGCAGAAAACTGGAAAATTGTACAGAAAGTATTGTTAGCTGGGTACTCTCTGAATCATTCCCATATCCACATTCTCTTAATGCTGCTCCTTCCCCTCAGCCTAACAGCTTGGTTGTTTGCCTGTAACCTCACTCATCTTCAGGAATGCCAATAACTCATAAGCTCATAGAGGGCAGGGGTCTTCTATTTTATAGGCTCAGTACCTAAGGGGGAATTCAATGAATATGAAATGACAGCATGGAAGGTGAAAGCTGGCTTCTGCTACACATTGCCTAGCTTTGTAAGTCACACACAGCAGGTTCCCCCAAAGGCTCTACCTACAGTTAGGAGAAATAAGGTGGCCCCAAAGGAATAGATTGGTAGCTTAATAACAACCTTAATTCATTGTGTCAGCTGGAGAGGAAATGTTAGTAGAAGCAAGAAATGGCAAATTGCAGCTTCTACTGGGCAAAGGGAAGAAGGACAAAAAAGGAAACTAAATGAAAAAAAAGATCCTTGAAACACAAGAGGGTTGCCTTAGCACTGTTCAAATAAAGATATCTTCAAGCAAAAGTTTCCCATGCCTCCCTTTGGTATCATTAATACTGTAAGACATAAGAGTGCACCCTGTGATATCCTAAGAACTACCAAATAGCAAAGGAAAACTAAAGGTGAACTAGACAATGAGAACCCAGAAGCATTCAACTCACAAGGCTGTTTATTCTTAGGCAATTTCAGCACAGAGCAAGCTGGTGGCTTTCCTAATGCCTTAAATCAAGCAGCAGGAATCCATGGCCTCAAAGTAAGAAATATTAAGCATTAGACAACTTTCAGACTGAAAACATTGCAGAGGGAGAAGCAGGGGGATTTCTCTCTGCTGCTTTTTTCCAGTCTTTTTTTCTTTCTTTACCTTCTCATCCTGAGAAGGGGTAACCATAAAAATCATGTTTCCCAGCTTTATTTGTAGGGGTGGAACACAAGGGATGTGTGGGTGGATGGATAGATAGATAGATAGATAGATAGATAGATAGATAGATAGATAGATAGATAGATAGATGGATGGATGGATGGATGGATGGATGGATGGATGGATAGATGGATAGGATTATAATTTATTAAGCCCTTATGTCAGATACTGTGCTAAGTACTTTAGAAATATTCCATTTGAGGACAACCTCCTTGAGCTTCATTGTGGCACTCAAAGCCTCAATAGAAGTAAGGATCTATGTGTGAGTCATTGCCTGAGTTTCAAGCTGATAAACAAGCTGGTCTTTCAGAAATATTCCCCAACCCAATTCCCTTGGAGCCAGAAAATCTGAGGTTGAGCTTTTGCTTCTCCATTTGCTGTGTGGCACTGGACAAATTTCATAACCTCCCTGAGCCTAAGTTTCTCCATTTATAAAATGAAGTTAGTAATACCTACCCACTTCATGGATGTTGGGAGAAACCAGTGAGATAAGAATGGCTGTCATTTCTGAACCACTTTAAGGTTTGCAAAGTTCAGCCTAGTTCATTGCAAAGAATATTGGTTCTGGAGTCAGAAGATCTAAATTCAAATGCTGCCACCTTTATGACCATGGAGAAGTCACTCTAACATCCTGGAGCTGTTACTACATCTATAAAATGAGGGGGTTGGACTAGATGAATTCTGAGGTCCCTTTCAGTTAGAAATTAATGGTGCTATGATTTTGTACAACCCTCATAATAGCCCAATTAGGTAAGCAGCATAGGTATCACTACCCTCATTTTACAGATGAAGAAATTGATTCTGGTAGAGGCAAAGTGACTTGACTGTGGTCATATAACTAATAAATGATAGAATCAGAATCTGAACATAGGTCTCTATTGGCTGCAGCCCTGATGCTTTTTCCATTAAGGTATGTTGGCTGTATATAAAAGGAACTTTGCCAACGGTAAAGATATATGGAAATATAAAATTTTGTTGATATTATTACTCTAGTCAACAGAAATATCCTTTGGAAACAGGTAGCAAACAGGAGTTGGAGTTAGATTACAAGTTATTGCTCTTCTTTCTTCAGTAAGCAAATATTAGCAAGTAGTGGAATGTTCCTATGGGATTCTGTTGAAAAAGGGGGGATAAGATTTATTGATATATATTTATATTTATATATATACATAATATATACATATATTTATTGATAGAATAGAATTTATTGATAAATACTGCAAATAAGAAATGAACAAATGAACGTAAGGAGAAAGGAATGAAGAAAAGAAGGAATGAAAGAAAGAAAAATGGAAGGAAGGTCTTATTAAACACCTGTACTAAGTACTTACAAATATCATCTCATTTGATTTTTACTACAACTGTGGAATAACCATTATTATCCCCATTTTACTGTTGAGGAAAGTGAGGCAAACAGAAAACAAGTGATTTGCCCAAGGACATACAGCTAGTAAGTATCTGAAGTCAAATTTGAGCTCAGGTCTTCCTGACTGCAGGTCCACGGCTCTCTATCCACCAATTCCTTTTTGTTTATTCATTCATTCTAAAAGCCCTTATTTTCAGGAGTGCTTTAGGACTGACAGCAAAGAGTTAACATCTTTAAATAGCATGGTTGGGAGATCCATAAGTTCATTTATAGTCAGACCATTAGAAAAAATTTAAAGCTCCATGCTAACTATGTAATTTAAGGCTTTTTAAACTATTATCCCAACGCTTTTTTCTTTGCATGGACATCAGGAAGGAGTAATTAATTGTAACTGATTAACAGAATGTAAACAAAAGACCAGGATGCTCTAGTAGACTCTTCATAAGTAAACCAGGGCAAAAAAATAAGCTTTGTACTAAATTCTTGGTTTGCTTGAACCAATATCACTTGGAAGTTAGGTAACATAATGAAAAACATAATGCATTTAGATTCAGAAACACCTAAATTAGAATCCTGCCTGATACATTTACTATCTACTTGATCCTGGACTAGTCACAACCATTCTCAGATTTAGTTTCTTCATTAGTAAAATACTCGTTATAAGAGTTCAGGGTAATTGCAATAATCAAATTAGATAATATATGTGAAATATTTTACAAACCTTAAAATATTATTCAAAAGCTTGAAATTAGGACTTCTAGAAGCTTAAATGAAAATGTCAGATAGCAGAACGGATAGCATTTTAAATGGTTGTTTATCCTTCATTCTCAAAGAGGACCAGTGACATCATGAGGGTGATGTCTTAACTTGCACATTAACTGGATTTAAATGAGGCAGAGTTGCTCGAAGTCATCATTCTCACTCTATCCTCCAGAGTCATCAGGGTCCAATGTCAAGAAAAAAGTCAAGACTTCTGGCAACGGTATTTTAAATATAAATATTTAGAAATTAGAGCCACTAGAAAATCATCTTTGGGAGCTTATCTTGAATAGTAGAAGTTCCTGTTAACAAATTAAGTCAACAAATATATTGATCCATTGATGTATTACTGAGACATTGTATGTAAATTGAATATTTGTGATATACATCACTTTTCATGTTTTTCAATACTTCAACAAATCTATGATCTCATCAGTTTGAGGAGTCCCTGACACAGGGTACTTTGCAACCCATCCATGCTCACTTGTTCTAAGCAATTCTTGTCCATGTCCTTTCATAAATATCCCGCAGGGGATCCCATCCAATATGTTGGGGGCATCGTCTTGACATTGTATATGAGAAGTGTCCATTATAAGCTATTCATCAAACTAAAGCAGGTGAGTTAAAGTCATCATTAAGATAGGCTTTGTGACAGGATACTGAAATTTTAAGTGTGTTGATAACACTTGTACTTCAAAAGCATAAAAATAATGAACTAAGCATCTAAAAGAAAGCATTTACAATTTAAAAAATATATATGAACTACTATGTCCCAACTACTAGTCATAGTAGAAAATTCAGATTATTTGACCTCACTGCTACCAAAATAATCATTATTAAGTTCAACTCTGTCCTCCCTTAGGTAGCCACCTCATCAGTGGACTTGCCCCATCCTGGAGGCTCCATCCACAAGAGTGGTATCCCCAAGGACTCTTTATTCCTTTTATAAAAGAGAACTGCAGTCTCCCTGATAGTCCCAGCATTTAAAAGTTTATTTTAGCATATGCTCTATGCTGCTTGCCCCAGTATGAATATTCCTAGCTACGGCTCTGGTGTGAATTATTAAAGGCATTAGGGGAATGTCCTTTTTAAAGGGACCCTAAGATTACTACTCTTGCAAGCTGCCTTTTGTCACATGGTTAATCATTTCCATATATATATATATATTTCCATATATATCCATATATATTTCCATATATATCCATATATATATTTCCATATATATCCATATATATTTCCATATATATCCATATACATATTCCCATATATATCCATATACATATTTCCATATATATCCATATATATTTCCATATATATCCATATATATATTTCCATATATATCCATATATATTTCCATATATATCCATATATATATTCCCATATATATCCATATACATATTTCCATATATATCCATATATATATTTCCATATATATATTTGGAATGCTTGGACATGGGATATATTGGGTTTTCTTAAAGCAGGAGAGGATATAACAAACTATAGTGTGATTTGAATAGATCAGCGATAGGAATCAATTTGATCCTGCTTTCTCATTAAAAAGCTAATAGCTCTTCTTAACCAATAACAACCATAAACAAAATTTACCCTGTCAGCCTGATGTTACACAGATGTTATGTACTGCTATTTGACTTCTGACCATGTGAAACCAGCTTTGGAATTTGAAGGGTTAATATGGCCTGAGTACAAAATTGCCGCTGTCCAGCCTTTGTTCTTAAAAGGGTGATGATGTCTTCACTTGCAAGTCAATTGGATTTGAGTGAGGCAGGACTGTGAAAAGTCATCATCAACCTCCCCTTCTCTTCTAGAGTCACTGGAGTCCAGTGATAGATCAAGACAACTGGTGATGGCCCCCTGACATTCAAAATAACCCAAATGAGACCCTACTTTCCATAAATCAAAAGGAAAAGATTGAAAATTCAGATTATTTGACCTCACTGCTACCAAAATAATCATTATATTATTACAAATATTATTCTCAATGCCCAAAGCTCATTGATTTCAGAGCTCCGTGTGAGGATATATATGTAGACATGCATAGTAATTATGTGTGACTTCAAGTACTGAAGTAAAATATTAAAGTTTAAAACATACTGGAAATCAGAATACACAAAAATAAAAAGTTTTATTGGATAATGAAGTCATAAGATCGTAGTTTCGGAAGTGCAAGGGACACCTCCCCTTTTACGGATGAAGATGCTGAGGAAGACGGGGATTTGTCACATGGGAAAGAAATAACAAAATCAGCCTTTTAACACACATCTCTTCAAATCCAGCGTTCTCGTACTGCATCATGCCGCTTATACTACGCGCAAAACCAATTTGCAAAGAAACAGTAAACCAGATTTGCTTCTGCCCTGAGATTAGAAGCCAAAGAGGTATGTAGGGTCAACCTTAGGAGAAACTGTGGAGTCGGAGAACTTCTTCCTCTCTGGCACCTGCCTCTAGTTCCCCTCGTGCAGGGTTTGCTCATTCCTTTCACTCCCCACACTTCAGCCCACTCCTCTGTTTGTCACTAGAGAACCCTGGTCTTGGAGTCAGGAGATCTGGGTTCTGACATTTGCTAGCCACAGGACTCTGGCCAATTCATTTCCCCACAGTTTGTTCATCAGTAAAATGGGAATGATAGTAGTCTCCACTTCAGGGTTTACTGTGAGGAAAGAACCTTAAAGCCTTATTGTTGGTGTTGTTACCTGCCTCTGGGCAGATAGGTAACACAGTGGCTGAATGGCCTGGAGCCAGCAAGACTCGTCTACCTGAGATCAAAGCTGGCCTCAAACACTTGCTAGCTGTGTGATCCTGGGCAAGTCACTTCACCCTGTTTGCCTCAGTTTTCTTATCTGTAAAATGAACTGGAGAAGGAAATGGCAAACCACTCCATGATCTGTGCCAATAAAACTCCAGATGGGGTCATAAAGAGTCAGACACAACTGAATAACAAGATATATAAGGAGGAATGACTGGTGAATATCACGAACAACCCTTCAATCATTTAGAAATTCACCTTCTAATAAATTAGGAACTAGATATATATCCCATCCACTTGGATCCAAGTTCTCCACTCTAAAATGTCACCACCCAATCCTAGGACCATTTATCTAGGGATCTCAGGAGCATCTAATCTGGTCCTCTCACTTCAAAGAGGAGGAAACTGAGAATCCAGAGAAGTTCATGTAACTGGCCTAATAACAAACAAGTAGCACGCATCCAAGGCAGGATTTGAACCCAGTTTCTATGACTCCAGAGCCTATGTTCCTTTCCCAATATTGTGCAAAACAGAAAATAAGTTAAAAGGCATACAGCAGAAGAGACTGTTTAATGCGTAGTTCCATCGTACATTAAATATTTCTTTTTGATTGAATTTGAAAAAAAGAAACAGTCCTGGGCACTGAAAGGTTCTGGACATCTGCCAACTTCTTTTCCAAGGATTAAGTTTAGTTTGGCATTAGGTGGGAAGGGAATAGAGAAAAAGGCATCCCCACTTTACCCACACCTGACTCTGGGTAAACAGCCACTTGGAGAGAATATAATTAATTAAGTTCAGCAGAGGACCTCAATTCAAGTCACACAGCTGGGGCTTCTCAGCTGGGGGCAGGAAAATGCTGGAGGGAGAACAAGTAGAGACTTAGGGCAGAAAGTTTAACCAATGGCCCTAGTGGGTAAAAACAAAACCAGAAGTAATCTAATGTAATTGGAGGCAGCTCTGTCTTCCTGAAAGACAACAAGTTTATTAATATTTATGCTGGGGATTTAATTGTTTATTTGTTCAAAGAAAAGAAGGAAGATTGACGGCGTTGAGTGGATGCAGGCTCTGGGGTCAATGTCTTAGAACTATCTTCGAATTCGTGGAGTTAGAGTAATTTAGAAGCCTCTTTGTGCCATCTAGTGGTGAATGCCCTTGAAATTCAGACACCAAATTGGTGGAGTTCTACCAGAAAGTCTAATGGATGTGGGAGGAGAAGGGAGGGCAGGGAAATTACTTCCAGATTCATTCCTATGGATTTACGAAGTGACATATTTAATCTCCTTGAGTCTCAGTTTCTTTATCTATACAATGTAGAGTTTGGGTCCCTAAGGTTCATTCCTGACCTAAATCTGTAATCTTTAGTGAATGTTCTAATGAGATGAGTTTGAACTGAGTCTCCATACAAATGACATTTTGTTATAGCTCCAGGATTGGGTAGTAACTTCCCCATTATTGGATTTGCCAAATTCTCAAGGCTCTATCCATGAAAGTTGGTATGCCAAGGTCTCTGAATCCCTTTCATAGGACATAATTGTGGTCTCTTTGATATCCTTAACATAATTTGCCTTTAAAGGTTTGTTCCATGCTGTTTGCCCCAGTATGAAAACTACTAGTTATGACTCTGGTGTGAGTTATTAGAGGTATTAGGGGACTGACCATTTAAAGGGACCCAATAATTGCTAGCTATGAAGCAAATATGGGTCAGTTTTCCATTGTTTAGTCATATCCTCATTTATTCCTTGAGCCTGAATTTTCTATCACATAGTAAGGGATAGGAAGTGGACCTATGATGGCATATGGAATGTCAAGATGAGAAGGTTCCCTCACAACCATTGCAGGTCAGTACCTTCTCTGAAACTTATAACACTAAAATAATGAGAAATTAATTGACTACCCAAGTGCTTAGTATAGTGCCTGACATAAGGTTGTTGTCTTTCATCTTCAAAGAGGACCAAAATGACATCACCATGATAAAGTGAAATTTCAGTGTGTCCGACTGTGACTGACAAGACCAATAGAGCTCGGAATGCTCTACCACATGTTGGGCGCAGATAGTCTGTGTGAATATTTGGGGTGGATATCCTAAATTTGCACATCGTGCATTTATTTTGTGCTGTCTCAATTCTACTTTGCTCAAAGAGCACAGCACCTTTTCTTAAAGTCATGCCATGCTGAGCGGTCCTGTGCTAGTGTCTCCCATGTTGCACTGTCAAATCCAAAGTTCTTGAGAGAAACCTTGAGAGTGTCCTTGTATCACTTCTTCTGGCCACCATGTGATCACCTGCCCCATGTGAGTTCTCCATAAAACAGTCTTTTTGACAAGTGTACATTTTGTATTCTAACAACATGGCCAGGCCATCAGAATTGCACTCTCTGGAGCATAGTCTGAATACTTGGCAGTTCAGCTCGAGCAAGGACTTCAGTGTCTGGTACCTTATCTTTCCAGGTGATCCTCAGAATCTTCCTAAGACAGCTCAAATGGAAGTGATTCAGTCTCTTGGCATGGTGCTGATAGACCGTTCACATTTCACAAGCAAATAACAATGAGGTCAGCCCAATGGCTCTGTAGACCTTCAGTTTGGTAGTCAGTCTAATACCTCTTCTCTCCAACTTTTCTTCAGAGTCTCCCAAACACTGAGCTAGCTCTGTCAATGAACCTCAACGTCAACGTGTACATCCATGGAAAGTACACTACCAAGGTAAGTGAACTTATCCACAGCATTCAAAACTTCTCCATTTGTTATAACCGATGATTCCAAGTGTCGATGGTGTGGTCGTGGCTGATGGAGCACCTGTGTTTTCTTGGTATTGATTATTAGGCCAAATTAGCACAGACAGCAGAGAATTAATTCATATTTTGTTGCATCACAACTTCAGAGACTGCGCCGAATGTACAATCACCTGCAAACAGAAAATTATGCACCCACACTCCCTCCACTTTGGTCTTGGCTTGTAGCCTTTTCAAATTGAGGCACATACCATCAGTACGGTAATTGACCTTGATGCTTTGTTCATCCTCATTGAATGCATTTGGTAACATGGCTGAAAACATCATGTTAAAAAGCATGGGAGCAAGCACACAGCCCTGTTTCACTCCATTGGTAACTAGAAAGGTATGAGAGCATTGTCCATTATCCAGAACCCAGGCAAACATGTCATCATGAAATTGATGTACAATACTGATAAACTTCTCTGGGCAACCAAATTTTGACATAATTTTCCATAAGTCCTCACAAATAACAATATCAAAGCATGTACATATAGTAGGTACCTAATAAGGATTTATTAATGGATTGATTATATGTACAACTAGTATATGTCAGAGACAGAATTTGAATTCAGGTCTCTCCTGGCTTCAAAGTCACCTCTTTTTCCAACGTGTTACACTGCCTCTTTCACTTAATGACTTCAAGTCAAAGGATCATAGATCTAAAGCTGATAACTACCTTAGAACTTATCCAATCCAACTCCCTTTTTTTTTTTTACAGGTGAGCAAAGTGAGGTACGGAAATGTTTAATGATTTCTTCCAAGGTTACAGGAGGAGTAAGCAGCAGGGCACAGTGGAGAAAACTGGCATTCAGACAATGGCTCATCCACTTAAAATTACTGTGAACTTAGGCAAAAGGAAATGCCCTTTGGGCCTCAGTTTCCATATCTGTAAAGTGAATTAAATCCCCATACTGACCTTCTCAGCTCTAAATCTGCTATGGTCAATGGCAGAATTAAATCTGGAATTGACTTCTTCTGACTCTAAAGTCAATATCCATTCTATTACACCAGAATTTGGGGCTCCCTTGATTTTAGTCTATACACTAAAACCAGTGGTTTTTAGAGTGTTTGGCTACAGGACATTCATCCTATATCTCTACAGCAGGGACAAAATATATAGACTATTCACTTTATAATGCCATCCTACAAGCACCACATAAAAAGAAAAGGAAAAAAGAAAGAAAGAAAAAAGCCATAGTCAAGAAATATATCATCTTAGCTTAAATTTATGCCTGGACACACACTAGCACTTCAGCAGAGGGGAAAGCAGTACCTGGAGAAATTGTAGTAAAACACAGAAACTTTTCAACTTGTTTATCCAAATAGCTGAAGTTCCTACGTCAAGTAATAAAATATTCGACAATGGTAGCCATTCTGCATCTATTTGTGTGATTTTTTAAAATGTATTTTACATCTTCTGTTATTTTTGACAGCTAATTTATCTGTGTCATCCCATCTCCTGCTGTCTGACTTACTGCTCCCCATACCTCACAATTGTCTGTTTCCTCGTTATTCACAGATTCAAGTGCTCCATTTTCAGCCTTTTTTTATTTTTTAAGTCTTTGTGTTGGCTTTCTTCCTGCCCTGTTTCTCAATTCGTCTCTCACTTGGTGTTTATTTCTTCCTACTTAATCCCTTAATGAAAGCTTTTAATCCCCAGATTCCAACACTCCTAACAGGTCCTCAACCCGCTCCAGCTGTATTTGATTTAAGTAGGTCCTTGGACTCCAAAAGTCACCTTTCTGAGAAGGCACAAATACAAAGAATTTGGACTTTCCCTTGGAAGACTATGGACCATCCCTGAGCTTGGACTGGGACAGACTGGCTTTCTCTCTTCAGTGCACACATGCGACCCATTATTACTAATGTGGGTTAGGCAAGGGCATCGAGAGAAGAATAGACCCCCAGAGTGACCCTAGCTCCATCTGTCTGCCTGTTTTTATTTTCAAATGCCAAAGAAACCCCCAAGTCCCAGTGTAGCTTCCCTGGATCCCTACGATTTCAAATAAATTATCTGGCCTGGTTATAAAGTGTCTTCAGTGAAAAGGTCATGCTTTGTTTATTTTCATCTTTGAGAAGTCCTACTGCTAGCATCAATGTGCTAGAAATCAGAAAGTGCTGCAGTTGGAATTTAGTTGAAAACATATTTTCCATTCCCATGATGATGGTGACCTCTAGTGTTCAGAGCAATGATGAATCTCTCTCTTTCTCTCTCTCTCTCTCTCTCTCTCTCTCTCTCTCTCTCTCTCTCTCTCTCTCTCTCTCTCTCTCTCTCTCCAGCTAAATTGAGCATTTGGAACTTGAGGAATTAGAATCTTAAAAAAAAAGAAAAAAATGATATGCATTTGTTTCCACTCACTGACAATTCAACAGGAAGGAATAACATTTTTGGTTGTACATTTTTGTATGGAGTTTTCAGACCTGGGTACCATTGCCTACCTGAGATCTTGACATGATCTTGAGGGTTAATGAGATCTCCCTCTTGAAATGACTTTGCATTACTTTCTTTTTTTTTTTAATTGTAATATTTCCTTTATTGCAGTGCTCTGGAACCAAACCCACAGTATCTCTAAGGTATGCTTCTATTTTATTATTTTTTGTAATTTTTTTTATTTTACCCTTAAATACAAAATGAGAAAAGAAAAAAAAATTGCCACATACACAGCAGACCAGAAGAAAGGATTTAATATAAAACAATAAATTTCCATTTCAAGAAAACCTATATAATAAATACTACACATTGTTTTCAACACTGCCCACCTTTTCTTTGCTTCTATGTTGTTTTTCTTGTGTTCTCTGCTATGTACTTTATGCTGTTTTTCCCCTCCCTAAAAGGTGGCTAGAATTAGCATGGAGATATACATATATATGTATATATGTATGTATGTATACATATGTATGTATATATGTATGTATATACATATAGATATCAATAAACATGCATGTGTATACACATATACATTCATATACATATATGTAAGACCATACTGTGCTGATTTCTACATATTACTGTTTCTCTGAAGGTGGATAGCATCTTCTTTCAAAAGTCCAAGTCTTTTCATGTTTTTCAAAATCAACTATTTCATCATTTTCTACATCCCAGCAATAGGCCTTTCCAGATTCAAAGGGCATCTTCCTCCATTCCCTTCTAAGTCATTTCTCTGTAAAGCTTCTGAGTCCTCCATCTCCACCCTCCCCACTCCCAAGAAGGTAAGCTTCCTGACAAGCAGGGACTGTTTTGTGGTTAGGTTTCCCCACACATAATAACTGTTTTATTAGATTGGATTGAATTGGATCTTATAATGAACTTTCAGTAAATTTAGGTCCATTTTAGAAATTAATGCTTTTTAGCATCTCATTGGCAACAAAAGAAAAAAATCATTGAGGAAAAAATACAATGAAAGTCACCTGCATTATTCATTTTACGGTAATTACCATAGAATTTAGAGCTGGAATGGATCCTAGACTTCTTCTAGTCATGGGAATTGGAGATTTAGAGCAAGCAGGCACCCTAAAAATTGTCTCTTCCAAGCTCCATTTGACGTATGAGGTAATCAAGGACCAGAGAGCTTGAATAATTTGTCTAAGGCTATACAGATATTAACCAGCAGAGCCAGGACTGGAGCTCAGACCTTTCGGCTCTAAGTACAAAACTCATTCTGCTGTACTGCTCATGGTGCTCTATTTTACCGAGGGAAACTGAGACCCAAAGAAGCGAAGTGTTACTGATTCCAGGTCATTTGGGCAATAAATGGCAGAAGTGGCATTCAAATCCAGGACATATGGTTCAGGATTCAGCATTTTGGCCACCACCCCATGAGGCATTCATGAAAGTTTCCTTTGGTCTCTCCCTTGAGAAAATTCTGCCTCACATGTATTCTTGTTTCTCTCACAGGGAGACTGGGTGGCACCATAGTGCACAGAGCACTGGAACTGGAATAAGGAAAACCTGAATTGAAATTCAGCCTCAGACACTAGCTGTGTGACCTTGGATGAGTCATTTAACCACTGCCTGCCTCAGTTTCCTCAACTGTAAAATGAGGATTAAAATAACACCTACCAGCCAGGATTGTAGTAAGGATTCAACAAAATATTTATAAAAACACAACACAGTGCCTTTCACAGAATAGATGTTTATTAAAAGCTTGGTTTTTTTTTGCTTAATGTGCTTAGTGTAATTTGTAGAATGCTTACCCATTATGGATCTTATTAGCCCCACTAGACTATGAGCTCTTGGAGGGCTCTGACATATTCATCTTGAGTTCTCTATAGAGCCCAACACAGAGCCCTACATGTGGCAGAAATTTATTAGTTGTAGATTTAAAATATCTGAGAATTCACTTTCAGCATACTACAGTAGATAGAAATCTGGACTTGAATTCAGGAAGACCTGAGTGTGAATCCCACTTGGGCTCTTTCTAACCTAGTCCCCTTCTCTCTTTCCAGTCTTCTTAAAATCTCACTTCCCAACAAATCCTCTTCAATCCAGCAATACTGGCCTCCGAGGTTGTTATGTGAACAAGACATTCCATCTCTCAGCTCCCAGCATCTTCTCTGGCTTTCTCCTACGCCTGGAATACTGTCCTTCTACCCCACTTTGCCTACTGACCTCCCTGACTTCCTTTAATTCCCAATTAAAAACCCACCTTTTACATACAGAAGTCTTTCCCAATCCCTCCTAATTCCAGTGCTTTCTCTCTCTCAATTACTTCTTCTTTGTCCTGCATATAGTTTGCTTTGTATACTCAGTTATCTCTTCCACATCTCAACTTTCTCATAGCAGTTTTGACATATTGCAGGTGGGCATAAGAAATTAAGTGGATATTTTGGGGGAGTTTTGTGGAAGCTGCAGATGACACAGAAAAGTTTAGAAATTAAAAATTGCATAAAATATGTGTTGTATAATAGCAACATATTTTATCTTTTAATACCATAAATACATACAATTTCTTTTTTAAATTTAGAATAAGTAAAAAGTTAAAATTTGCAAAAAAAAAAAAGTGAAAGCCAGCAGACAACACATAAAGGCTAGTATTTTTACTTAATATTGATCTACATACAGCTTAAGATCAAATACTTAACCCAATTTTTACAATAAGGTACTGTAAATACCTCATGAAAGAAAAAGAACAGAAAAACCTGGAAAGACTTATATGAACTGATGCTCAGTGAAAGGAGGAGAACCAGGAGAACACTATACATAGTAACATCCACAGTGTGGGGGGGACTGTTTCTAACAGACTTAGCCCTTCATAGCAACGCAAGGACCTAAAACATTTCCAAAAGACTCTTGATGCAAAATGCCATCCATATCCAGAGAAAGAACTAAAGTGTTGGAATACAGAATGAAGCAGACTATTCTTTATATTGTTGTATTTTGTTTTGGCTTTTCTCATGGTTTCTCCCATTCATTTTAATTCTTCTAAGCAACATGACTAATGTGAAAATATGTTTAATAAGAATGTATGTGCAGAACCCATAGAAGATTGTATACTGTGATGGGGAAGAAGAGAAAAATTTAAAACTTATAGAAGTGATTGTTGAAAACTGGAAAAAAAAGAATAAAATAAGAGGTTAGTAAAGGAAAAGAAAAAGAAAAAAATCAAGACTTCTTCTCCGGTACAAAGAGAGGGGCCAAAAAATTTTACATGAATTTTCCAGATCACAGGGCACCATACTCTTGACCCCCATGATGCAGAAGGGATAACTGTACTTGTTTGCATGTTGTCGGATATGACTGAAAAAGAACACTAAAAATTCTTTTAGAACCTTCTCTTTATTGAGATCTCTTAAAATAAGATACTGAAGTTCCTTTAAAGTTGTCTAGCATGGATTTCTTCACTGTGTGTTGGTCATAGCATCGTAGACTTGAAGTTGAAAGGAGCCTTAGAGGTGAACTTGTCCAACAAATTAAAAAAACTGAGGCCCAAACCAGTGAAGAGACTTGCCTAAAGTCATACACTCTCCTCTTTGTGGGGGCAGGCAGGTGGTGCAGTGGATGGAGCACTAATGCCCGAGTCAGGAAGACCTGAGTTCAAATCTCACCTCAGACACTTGACACTCACTAGCTGTGTGACCTCGGGCAAGTCACTTAACCCTGATTGCCTTATCCTGGGTCATCTCCAGTCATTCTGATGAATATCTATCTGATCACTGGATTCAGATGGCTCTGGAGGAGAAGTGAGGCTGATGACCTGCACAGCCCTCCCTCATTCAAAATAAAGTCAAGTGCAAGTCATGTCATTATTTCTCTGATGGCTTGGTCTTCTTCTGCAATGATGGACAAGCATACACTCTCTTCTCCCCTTCTCTCCTTTCCTTCCCTTCTTCTCTTCTCCCCCATTTCCTTCTTTTCCTCTCTCCCCTCTCCTCTCCTCTCTCTCTCCCCACTCCTTCCTCCAGGCTTCTACATGCTCAAGGTCCCAAAAATTTTTGTATCCCCAGTCCTTTCTAGAATAGCAGCGTTAATAGCGATGCCCTAAACTGAACATAACACACCAAATATGGTATAACTAGTACACTCTGAGTATCATTTCCCTTTTTCTTGATAATCAACTTCTATTCATATAGCTTAATATTTCGTTCACTTGTTCGGTTGAATACTGTAAAAAACTGCTAAATTTGCAAGCAACTCAAATCTCAAAATGTTTTCAACTGAAATGCTTTCTAGCCACATTGCCTCCAGTCCCTCCTTAGATAGTAATTGTTGCCCCTAATTTGCAATTAGATGGCACAGTGGATAGAGTGCCAAGCCAGGAATCAGGAGGCCTTGAGTTCAAATTTGGCCTCAGACACTTACTAGCTGTGTGACCCTGGGTAAGTCATTGACCTCTGTTTGCCTCAGTTTCCTCATCTGTAAAATGAGCTGGAGAAGAGAACGGCAAGCCACTTCAGTGTCTTTGCTAAGAAAACTCCAAATGGGGTCACAAAAAGTTGGACATAACTAAACCACAAAACACTAATGCAGAAAACACTAATGCAGAACTTTTCATCCATGAATTATTTTCATCTTAATTGTATTAGCTCTGACCCATCAATGAACCTATTGACATCTTTTTAAATCTTCACATTTAATAAATGTAGAACTGATATCTTTACCTAAGTAATTGACTAAACACATACACCTTCCCAAGGGAAAAGAATGTGACTTCGCCATCCCCTTGCTCCTCCTCTTTGAAAGGGGTTGCTACCCATTTCCCCTCCTCTACCATGCCTGTTTCCTGTTTTCTCTCCTCCTTTTCTTGTACCATCATAAATAAGCAAACTTTGGTAAGGACTGTGAACTCTTTGGCTTTCACATTCATGTATGTTCCTTTCTCCTGCAATAAATCTGGTTTTCACATAAGTCTCAAGATGTTGTGTTTGCCTGTTGACACTTGACTTCAGTCCTCTGGAGATTGTAATCTTCTGGGAAGCAGTCTTAAAACATCCCTGGAAAATACTGTTGTAAAAAATAAGAAGGAGAAAGAATGGTAGCATGTTGAGCATTTGGAGGAAATGAATTTAGGATTACTCGTTATACCTACATGCAGCAAACTGAACGAACTGTATGGAGAGTTACAAGGTCTCAGGTTGGAACATCCCATGATGGTTGACTTCAATGCATGTGTTTTGTGGTTTGTTTGATTTTTTTTCTTATATGGATGCTTTCTTATCCACCAAACTTTAAAACTTTTATACATCTTAATAGAATGTCATGAAGTGGTATCAAAGTAAACTTGCCAAATCAACATCTAGGAAAATATAAAGTAGTAAATCTCAATTTTAAAAGAAGAGAAAAAAAAATTCTTGAAATTCTGGCTTAGATATAGAATTGGTTCTTTAATATTTATTTCTGTCATTTGTGCTCCAGTTGGAGGATTTTATAATTTTCTTCTCAAGAAATATTAAGCACCTTGACGGGGAGAGTAAGACATCGGACATGGCATTGGGAAGGTCTGGTTTCAAACACTGTCTCAGACACTTTATGCTGTTGTTTAGTCATTTCATTCATGTCTGACTCTTCGTGGTCCCATTTTGGGTTTTCTTGGCAAAGATACTGAAGTGATTTGCCATTGCCTTCTCTAACTCATTTTACAGATGAGGAAGCTGAGGCAAAGTTAAGTGACTTGCCCCCAAAATGGGGATAATAATAGCACTTACCTCCTAGGGTCACTCCGAGAATCAAGTGAGAGAATATGGGTAAAGCACTTTACAAACCTGAAAGCGCTCTGTGTTAGTTATTCATTAGTAGCAATTATTTGTAAGTGTGTTCTCAGCTGTGACAGCGAGAAAGAGGCTTGAGTGGTGGACTCCTCCTCCTCCAAGTGGCCAGTGGTCAGTGGAAACAAAGAAAAGAAACAATTACATTAAAATACCGAAGCTTCCAGAGATCAGATGGAGTCCCTTGCTTAGTTCCGCTGGGTTCTGGCTGTTATCTTGCCTCCAGATTTGACACCGACTTGCTGGCCTGAATCTCTGCCCATGATGTTTTCCTACTCACTTTAACTCTTAAACAACCTCTTACACCCAACCTCTTACACAAAACCCAGAAGTCACTCTGGACAGCCACAGCGAAACTCACCCGCTAAAGGAGCTGCCCTCCCCTCTGGGGAATTATGCAAAGCTTCCTATCTCCTTTTTATTACTTACAAATTCACTTAATTCCACCAGACAATTATCTCTCTCAAGTTTTCACGTATATTTTCTTTAACCCTCTCTTCATCTCACCCATTCATCTTAGAAATTATTTATCCCATTTATCTGCCCCCCTGACTTCATTGCCTTGCCCTCTATATCTGTGAATCAAAACATCAAAAAAGCCTGATCATAGTTGATCCATGTAAGAGAAGTCTTAAGGTTTTACATCTGGGTCAAGACAAAAATTAAAGATAAAAATTTTGAGGAGTAAATCAGATAAAATAAGGATCCAGAGCCATTTCTGTTTTTATGAATTTTTTTCAAATTTTACTGTTGTAACAGTGGTGTTTGCAGGCGTGTATGAGCTAGCAAAGTTATTTTACTCCATCCACATTTTTGTGGACCCGGTTAACTCCTTCTCTGGGCAGTGGCTTTCTCTCTGACCACCCCTTGGCAACAAGTCATGATCACCTTTCTAAAGAGGGTTCAGGTAATACTGGATGCCTGACTCACCCAGCTTGTCAGCTTCCCACGTTTCTGACTTGATTTGATGCTCTGAGAAACTGCAGGGAATGTATTCCCTTCCTTGTGGACTGATTGTAATAAATCAGTAATTCTCTCCTTTGTCCAGATAAAGAACCTTTGCTGTCCCTCTCCCTCCCTCCCTATCCCCTGAGGATGTTTCTAATAACTCCCCCCTCAAAGCTGCACTCAAGCACAGCACAGTTTAGCAACTGGCCTGACCCTCAGTTTTATCACATTTGTCAGTTTGAAAAACAAAGCAAATTTCAAATATACAGGAATAAATGCCCTCCAGAGAGACAGAGACAAAGAGATAGAGGTTGTCCATGGTTGGGTATGCTTTATCCAAACCATCCAGCAGCTAGTGACCTTCCATTTGCTACTCCAATAATTCCAAATTCCTCCCTATTCTCTCTGCCTTCTTGATCATCCAAGTCTAAAAGGTAAATGGAGTCAGTCGGAAAGCCAGAGTCCTCACCAATACTAAGGGAGACTGAGTCTCCCCTGACAAGACTGTTGAATCACTGTCTCTTGAGGCACGTCCAAAAGCCCATTCCATTCCATTTATTTCTTTTAACTTCATTCTCTTCCAACTTCCCTTGGGACTATTAGTATGATACTTTCCTAGTGCCTTTAGGAATAAGTTTAGTTCATTTTCTCTATTTTTTCCTCTCATTAATATGAATACTTGGTGAAGTACACCCATGACATATTATCTAGAGATCCAGCCTCAAAGTCAGGATCTAAATCCAGTCTCAACACACACTGTGTGGCCCCTGGCAAATCACTGAACCTCTTTGGAGCTCTAAGGATCTTAACTATAAATTGCAGAGAAGTTGCTGATCTACATTGGTAGAGAGAGTCTTCCTTACTTGGAATTTCTCAATACTAGTGCAATCACTGATCCAGTCTCTCTCCAGAACGTAGGCATTATAGTGAGATAAATATCTCTTCTTAGACTTGTATCCCACTGATTTTGACAGGTGGAATTATTGTCTTTTCAATAAACTATTATTTTCTTCTGATTTCTTTAATGATTTTTGTTTGCATTTAGTTTTATAAGATGCCCACCTGTGTCATTATTCAATTCAAACTATTAATTTGTGTTCTGGAAATAATGCATTTTTATCTTTTGCCTTAAGCATTTGTCTATCACCCCATGACTCCATCACTGCAAATATGCCCTCAACGTGCTATAAGAAATAAAACCAAACAAGTCTTCTGTTCAAAGATTTTCATTGGTAACATTATGTGTAACAACGAAAAATTGGGAGCATCCTAAATGGCTAATAATAGGGGAATGTATAGGTAAATAAGAGGTATATTGATGGAATAAAATGCAATGATGCTTTCAATACAATTGTATAGAATAGAAAGAAATCTAGAAAGACCTGAAATAATGCAAAAGAAGAGGAAAACAGAGTCAAAAAGAAAAGATTACAAACTAACCAAGACCAGAGGAAAAGTCAATGAACGGAGAAACAAGCCATCCTGATGTCAAGTTTAACGGGAGTGGCTGTGTGTTTATGCGTGTATGGAAGGATATATGTATATCTACATATATGTATATCCATGTGTATGTATGTATATATGTGTACATACATATATTTATATAAAATACAAGAAATTAATTTGAGGATAAAGTCATATAGCATATTTAATTTGTATTGGTGTTTAATATTGTATTGGTATTTAATATTAAACTGAATTATATATTTTAAAATGCTTTAAAATTTGCAAAATGCAAAATGCTGCATTAATTCATTTGTTCTTCATAACAACCCTGTGCTACAATCCCCATTTTACAGATGAAGAAATTGAGACAGAAAGAGGTTAAATGATTTGCCCAGGCTTACACTGACTCCAGGTTCAACACTCTATCAGTTATCTATTAAATTATGTCCATTTTATAAAATAAGCACATACATTTAGAGATCATGTGCTATTTTACAAAGCAAGGATGTGAATTTTAGGAAGCTCTTCAACAAATATAATTATAATTTTTTTAAATAAGTGAAAAAAAGCAGAACCAGACTACAAGACTATGGTCATGTAAGAGAGAATTGAGTGAGAAGAACCTGGTGGAAACTTAAGATAGAGCGACTGAAAACTTAGGGTACCTTATTCATGGAAATGTATTTAAGGAAGCTTTGTAGTTGTCCCTCCTGTCTGTAATGTATTCTCCTCCCTGCCTTCTGCCCTCATAGGGGTGCCTCTCTCTCTAACTTTAAGATTTATTTCAAGTACTGCCTTCTGAAGTAAGTCTTTCCTGAATGTCTCTCCCTCTACTGACCTCCCTGCCAGACTACTTTCTCATAACTTCTTTACGTAAAGAAATATATATATATATATATATACCAATATGCACATATATAAAATGTATGTGTCTTTTATATATAGGATTTTATAAACATCTTAATGTAGTGAGTTTAAAACTGAACTGAGAATTTTGAGACACTGCAATTTATGTTCACATGTGCATTTATTAACTTTACATATTCTAGTTATGTACGTGTCTCATTATAATGCATGCTTCATTGTGAGTAACAATTGTTTCATTCTTTGTATCTGTATTCCCATCAGGTACCACAGTGCTTGGCATGTGGTAGCTACTTAATAATTATTGATTGGCATTAATTAAGCACTAAAAAAAAAACCAACAACAGGAAAAGTATCCTAAAGTTCCATTCAGAAAACTCCCTTGTACTCTCAGATGACTTCAAGGAAAATAAGATGAGAGCAGTGTAAACCCCTCTCCACCTTCCGTCCCTGTCTCCATCCCTGTTGTCCAGGTCAGTCCCTGGTAAAAAGCCAGGACTGGTAAAGGAGACTGGGGTCTTGCTAGGGTTGTCATGAGGCTCAAGTGATTTAAAAATGTTCAATTATTTTGAAAAGCTGTGAAACCTTAGGTAGATAAGCTATTCTCAGAAAAACTGACACATATAAATTAATTTAAGATCCATTATGGAACCATATTCAGGGTTATTCTATCCAGGCTCTACAGTGTATTTTGAAAGAGCTAGAAATATCAAGTAAGTATTTTTTTCCTAAATCTGTCCCCAGGCCTTTTGATTTAAACCTAGTTCCTTTCCAAGAAATTCATTCTTTAGGTCAAGTTAAGGGACAGTTCTCATTGGCCTACTCTTCTAAGAAGTCCTACCTTTCCCCTTTATTTCTATTTTCCTTCATTTATCCAACCCCCACCCCCCTGTATCCTCAGTTATTTTCCTCATTTGTTGGCCTCCCCCACCTCACCATCTTCTTTAGGCCTTGATTTCAGGTTCTTGCTTCTTGGTTCACAATTAATCCCATCATCAGCCTCATCCCTGAATGACACACACAGACAGAATTGGTTTTCAGAGTCATTGTTTACTGGTTCTCAGAAACAGAGCTTAGTACCATCACAATTTTCCTCTTATTCAGGAACAATACAGGTAAATACTCAGAATGATTATGGCCAAGTCTTTCTGAGAGGTTCTCTCTCATCCCTCATCCATTCTTCAGCTCTGGGCTGAAGAGTATATATTCATTCACAAAGCAAACATACATGTTGGGGCTGTACCACATCTAAAGGATGACCTTTTATCTTGGAATACTTCCTACTCCATCACCAGTTGAAGTTACAGAAGCACAGATCTGTTTATTAAGTGGGGAGACATAGTCATCTTATCAACTGCCCAGTGAACAGCTTGTCACCTGATTCACCTTCACAGGTTTAAATCATCACATGCTTGTCTCACTGACACAGTTTCTAATCCCTTCCAACTCTTTGTTTCTCAAACAACTGACTCTCTCTCTCTCCAGCTCTTGGTGAGTGCTTTAGACAGTATGCCACTAAAATCCATAGATGGTGGGCCCCTTCTCCTCCACAAAAACTGGAATCACATCTTTACAAATGAGTAAAAAAAAACAAAAAACTAAAAAACCCTGATTTTCCCCCAATAAAAATTGAACAATATCCTACCAGTAACCAGAGATGCATACAGATAGAAATATGAATTCCCCTAGACTCCAAGTTTCTTCTCAAGTTTGTCCTGTTTTCCATTTCTGAATAGCTTCTATTTTATTTCCATTATATGGAATATTTTCATCTCAATTCTATCCAGTTTTGGAGGTGGCATTCTCCTCATTGGCTCTGCACCAGGATTACCCATTACAATACATCGTACAACAACTGCCTTGTATATTTAGCAAACCTTTGTCTCTGTCTAGAACACATCAAAGTTTGGTGTTTACATTGGAATTCCTCTGAAATAACCCAGCACAGTCAAACGGTAACCCTGAGACCTTCATTCAATTAGTTTTAACTTCATCAGATGTCCCCTCTGAGGGCCCAATTTTGAAATCTAGATAAAAGAAAAGGAGAGGGTTTTTCATAAGGAATACTTTGGTAACATAGATCAAAGACACAATTTTACCCTTCAATCTGTGGTCAATATAACTTGGTTTACAATTAAAGAGTGCCTTTAATTGTCAAACTTCTGAATTTTATTAAACTTTCATGACAAATGCATTGAATGAATTCCAGACCTGTATAAATACACATGCAGCTTATCTGTTTGTAATTTGCATTTTTATCATTTTTGAAACAGTACAATGTACTTCCTGCATCTTATTTTCAGAATTTGCATTTTATCTTCTTTGGCTATCCAGTATATAGTATGAAGTACTTGAATATCTCATTCTTTGAATTTGCATTTTTATCATTTTTGATTGTAAATCATAGGATGTCCAGCACTTTTCTCTTTTCTCCTTTTCTTCTCTCAACCTCCTGTTTTACTTGCTTCCATTTCGTCTTGGCTCTAATAATAAAATACACACAGAAAAATTATTTCTTCCAATAACTTTTCTTAAGCATTTTCATATTCTTTGGGGCTCCAAGTTCAACATTACCAAATCTCAGGCTGAGAAGACATCTCAGGGATATCTAATTCAACCAATGTCTATGAATTTCTTCTCTTACATCAACAAAAGTATCCAACCCTAGCTGAAGGTGAGTTTCTATCCTTTCTATTATTTTTTTTCACTTCATAACTCTAAAGGCAACACTTACTGAAAACCAAGTAACTTAGTCTGAAAAAGTGGAGGTGGGGGTATGGTAATATGGAGTTGCATGGGAAAGGGTTGACCTTAGACTGGGGTTTGACCTCTAAGGTCCTATTTACCTCTAAAATGTTTTATACTCTTAAATGCTATTGAGGACTCTCAAAAAGCTTTTGCTTATGTGTTTTACACATACTGATATTTATGGCATTTGAAATTAAAATATCTTAGCATTATGAAAATAGTTTTGACTTCACAGACCCCTACACTTTGAGAACCACTGACAGTACACAAAGACCCTTCCTCTCTCAGAAGTGAGTATGAGTACTCTGAAGTCTGTGTACATGTATGAGTTGTGTATGAGGAGAGAAAGGAGGAAAAAGAAAATAAAAAGACAGAAGAGAAAAAGAATGAAAGAAATATTACCAACTACTACTACTTCCCTGAAGCTTGACTAAAGATCAACTCCGGGATGACTGGCTCCCTTCAAGGTACCATGAAAACCCAGAGTGAACACATGGCTTCATGTTAGGGAAAAAATATCAACAATTAGAGCTATTTAAAATTAGAATGGGTCACCTTGAGAAGTAGTGAGTTCTCTGTCATTGGAAGTCTCCAGGCAGAGACTTAATGACCCCTTGTTGAGTAAGTTATAGAAGGGAGACTTCTTCAGAAAATGGGTTGTTAAATGGCCTCAGAAGTTCTTAGAATTTCCTTGCCTGCAACCCAGGATCCCAAAGTGATTTTAAGAATGTCTAGTGTCTCATGAGGGCAGTTCTAGATCAGCTACCCTCAAGGGAACAGTTGCTTTGGATCAAGAGGAAGTTCTTTAGCCTGAATTTGCCTAGTGATTTTCAGGGAGTGTTCTGGGAAATATTAAAGCTAAGGGCAACAAGAATTAGAAACTACAATGTGGGCTCAGAGCTCTTAATTCAATTGGGCTTCCATGAAAGTAGGACTCACTTGGAAAGGTTCAAAACCACTGAGAGGGAACCAAAACAATTCTCCAATACTGTCCCAGATCAAGCTTAGGCTGTAAAAAATAAATGAAAGTAGAGAACTATAGCAGGTTTCTTGAATCTATTACATGGAAAATTCACATCCAGAAGAGGTCCCAGTAAGAACCAGAATACTCCCCAAAGTGACAGGGTGTGTAGACTATGAGGTCCACAGCCATTCTGTGTCTATTGGTATTTTCTATCAATGGGACTTTGCAGATGGTTAGGGCCCCCTCCAAATTAGGCTTTACGTATATTTAGTGCAAAATGTCATTTTATCAATGACACTGGAAACCTTATAGTAAATACTGGATTTTAATCAACTATAAAAGTCTCTGCAATCCTTATACATCTTATAGAGAAGAAAAATATCAAAATATTTTTCAATACTGCCCAAGAATAATTAGACCATCAAAATGTGATCCTACAAGAAAAATGGACAAAGTCTTTAAAATAGACTAGTAGTTTGCAATTCTTTTGGTCTTAAGGATGCCTTTACACTCTTATATGTTACTAAGGACCCTCAAAGAGTTTTTGCTTATGTGTTTTACATCTACAGATATTTATGACATTCAGAATTAAGATATCTTAGTGTTCTTATGAAAGTAGTTTGGACTTCATGGACCCCTACACCTTGAGAACCACTGACAGTAGACAAAGACCCTTACTCTCTCAGAAGTGAGTAAATGAATGAAGACCAACTTCAAAATCCATGCTTCATTTTTTCCCAGTGTCCCAAGTTATTTTTGATGTTTAAATTCAATACTTAATGTTCTCTAAAATTTCAAAATTAGTAGTTACCTGAATATATCTTTTCAGTTTTTGAGTATGTTTTTGAAAAAGGAATTCTTTTTCTCCATGTTGAAGCATTATAGGATGTTGAGGTATATTTGTCTAAAGAGAAAACAATGAGGCAATTATTACATACTTTGTAGAAACACAACAATTTCCCGCAGGTATGCCAAAGAGTTACAAGGACGCTATCAATACTGAACACATCCCTGTGGAGAGAGTCATTCCAATCATTTTACTGCTATTAAAGCGCCAGGACTTGTTAGGCAAGGTCATTCAAGTTAGTGAACCTGGGAACAAGTGTCCTTACTGGCTACCCAGTCCCCAGAATAACTATTCAATCTCAAACATGTTGAGATTGTAACAAGAATACAACGGTAATAGGAAAAAGGACTTCCTATAGGACAAGATCAGAAGACTCAATTGATCTGATTGGCTAAGCTTCCATGGGTCCTGTTCTTTCAATTTCTGCAAATCCAGAAATATGTACAAGGTCCAGTTCAATGCTGACTTTTTCCACAAAGCCTTCCCCAACCATTACAATGGTTCTTTAGCAATCACAATACTTAATTTGCTTCTACCATTCATGGGTCACATAATCACACATTTTAATCTCTATCAAACTTATTTTTACTATTTAACTCTTTACATATTCTTCCTGTAAAGTGATGGCTTCAGTTTTGTAAGTTTTTTTATGAATAGTACATCTAGATTTTTTTCGGTTTTGCCCTTCATATCCTCATACACAGTACCTCCTGCATTTTTAGGTTGTACTTATTAAGTACCTGTTGGATTGGGCTGGGAACTAATAGAAATGGTTTCATGATTGATAGGTACACTATATATCTCTCATCTCTCCAACAAAACTATAATAATATTTTTGAAGTATGTTTTGCATCATAGTTTGTAAATCTGTATAGTTTGGGTTTATAAACTATAGTGTAAGATATAACTACCACAGAGTTTTAGAGTAGACTTATGATTTCGCTGGTCTAAAGAACTCCTGATTAGGGAAACTCCCTCCACTGACTTTCATGATCATCAGCTAATGTACAAAGAGGTCTGTAAGAGTTGCCTGGGTCACTGAGCTCCTCAATGATTTGTCTAGGATCACATAGCTAGTATGTGCCAGCAGCAGACTCGAATCCCAGTCTTCCTCATTCCAAAGCCAGCTCCCTAGCCACTATAACACATTGCCTTTCTTCTATAATAGCAGGCATTCACTAAATCTTAATTTAATAGAGGAAATACCAATCCTTACACGAGAAAATACTGGACCTATCAATTGTATTTCCATACCTATGTACAAGAAGCTTGTTTTGCTACTTCATTAGCAGCTACCTTAACAAAAATCTCTCTGATCAATGAACACCTCTTTGTAATCAAATGCTAATGCTGAATTCAAGGCGCTAAAATATTTATTATGCACCTACTATTTTCAAGGCATTTCTGTGGTTAAAAAGAAATATGTTAAACAGATCCTGACTTCAAAGAACTGGTAAGGTTTTTGGAGGAATGAAAAGGATGATGCACCAAGTCATCATGATGGAGAGTGGGAGGAGGAAAGAAGAGGTTCAGAGAAAGGAAAACTGGTGAAGGAAGGTGAGAGAGTAAGAGTCACCTAAACTGAACTTTGAAGAAAAGGAGGAGCACTGGGGAGGAAAGATGTCAGAGGGGTTAAGTTCTAGACATGGGGGATGGCTCTCCTAAATTTCAGAGTCAGGAAGTGAGAGATAGCAGTTACAATTCAGAGAGCATTCTCTTACTCCAATTTGGCAGGAACACAGGATGCAAAAGGTAATAATGTGGAATAAGGCTAGAAAACAAGGTGCAAGCCAACACTTCGTGATGGGGCATTAAATGTGGGTTTTTAAAATCCACACTAGGGCTAATGCACAAAAGCTTTTGTGTTATACCAATGTCTCAAGAGAAGCATAGAAAGCATTCTGATGATAAAAGAAAGATGCTGCCAAGGTTTCATGTGCACATAAAGTTATATATGTTGCAACAGAAGAACCATAATAAGAAAATGGGATACAAGAAATTAATAGTTGGCTAAAATCATATGCTGAGTATAAATGGTTATATTAGCAATGTACTGGGAGATGGAAATATACCAGGCATGGTGGCAAGCATTATAAATCTACTGAGCAAGGACAGTCTCGACAAATAATAGACAATGACAAATATGGAAACAAGTTATGAATACCCAAAGAGGAGAGAAAAGGGATAATGGATGTGATGAAGTATTAAAGCAAAGCAGATTATGCAGAAAAATTAATAGGAAATGATACAAAAATGGAACAAGGAAATCATTTCATTGTCCAATTCTGAGCAAAATCCTGACCAACAATTCAGTCTTCATTATTACAGCATCAACTGCCTATGGATAAAGACTGTTCTTCCCTTTTACCACCCTGTTGGTTGTCACTCCACACATCAAAGGTGTGATAGTAAATGTTTAATAATCAGCTTCCCCCCTCAAAAAACAATTATGTAGGACACTTTTTTTAAGTTTAATCTGCATCATTAACATTTTGCTTAGCACTTTCTTATATCTACACAATCAACAAAATAATAAAACAAGCCCTGATTTGTATCATGTGCCTACTCTGAACAGTTAACAATTACAGGTTGCAAACCTCTGCCTCACACAAAACACTGGATGACTGTGACTCCTCTCTCCCTTTTTCTTTAACCATTTCCAGGATTTATTGAGGAAGACAAAAACATTTTTAATCAGTTGCCATATGTCCTTTCTTTGTGACCAAGATGGGGAGGGAAACCCAGAGACACTGAGCCCAGCTCCTACCACTGTCCTGTTTCCTGCCCCCCAAGTTTCATTATGCTATCTGTTCCCTCTCCCCATCTTGAAGGTCCTGCTTTCCTGGATGTTATGTCAAGACTGATGCTTTGATTATTTAAATAATAGAAGGTAGAACTTGAAAGTGCAGCTCTAGAGGTAAGGAGGTCAAAAAGAAAAATGGACAGCAATGAAAAATGGATAAAACAGCTTTGCAGGAAAGAAAAAGGTAACCCAACTGCCATTTATCTATGATACATTTTTTGGTGGGCCACAACACTTCTTGAATAAGGAATGGAATCATTTACATGAGATGGAGTTTGGGGAAAAAGTCATGGTGAAAAAAGGAAGCAGAAATGGTAGGGAAGTTAGGGGTGATCTTGAATATTCTGCCATAGAACTCTCCACTGACCAATGGGAAAGTACAATTTACTTTGCCCCTGGACAAAGGGACATCTGAGGGCTGTAGTAAAGGAAGTAGGCAGGAAAAGGAGAACTTTAGCAATGAAGCCAGGGAACTAGGCACTTTAATTCAAGCTAAACGTAAGGTATACTTAGAATATGAATTTTTTTTAAAAGTCAAAATCATCATCAAAGTGATGACAGGATATATTCATCTGTTGTCTATAAAATGGGGGAGAAAGTAAGTCTGACCATTTATAAATGCAAACTGGCAGTTTCATCAATGAGCAAAATGTAATCTGCAGTCTCTTCCATACAATAATCATCCCCTGTCCAAAACACCCTCCCTAGCTACATCTCCCCATTAGAATGTAAACACCTTGAAAGCAGGTCTGGTTTGTTTGCATTTGTATCCCAGAGCTTAGTACTGTGCCTTACATACAATTGCTTAATACTTATGGGTTTCTTTTTTTTCATTCATTAGTCATTGATAGAACAGAGCTCTATAAGTATGTATTTAAGAAGAATTAAAATTACAAGTAACTCAAAGAGCTATCAATGAAAGTCATAAGCATTATTACCAAGGATGATTTGCACATGAGAAGAAGTCTAAGAGATATTACTGAATACATGTATTACCAGAAAAGAAAGTGAACTTGTCATATTTCAAGAATGGGAAAAGGTCTAAGTGGTACATTGGTACCCCCTTCCCCATATACCTAAAGAATAAGAAGAAGCCCTTCAGTGAAAGAAATGACACATCAGTATATCTGAACACTTTCGAGATATCCAATACTGAGAATTCCACCAACCAGTCTCACAGCAGGAGTAAACCCAATATGAAATTTTATAGTTGAGTGACATTTTGTCAAGTTCAAAGAATTGTAACCCAGCCTTCAGAAGGGCAAAATTCATCAAGAGGAAGGAGGAAAACACTGACTTTTCCCTCACCAAGGCCTTATCTTGCTGACACAGTGCAATGATTTTATTACTTTACATGATCAAATGATTTACATGCAACATGTGATAGCTAGCCATCTGTGCATGGCACTGGAGATGAGACATTGTCAAAAAAATTGCAGTTAACCCTCAAACTAACCCTCTCAGAAAATAATCACAAAGGCCACAGAAGAGCCAAGTCACTGGACTGAGAGTGATAATTGCACTACATGTGACTAGAGCAAGAAAATGTCAGCCACTTACAAACAATCCACAAGGGTGAAATAAAGCAGGGGGAAAACAGTCTTTGAAGTAGAACTCCAGGGCATGCAATGTCAAAACTTCTCTACGTGACATGAGACACATGGAGATGCCCCTACAGTCTGTCTCTTTGTTAATTTCCCTGTCTGAAATGAAACAGAATCTGAGCCACTATGGTCAAGAGGCCCATTTCACTGGACTATTCTTGACTTGCTCTAAATGGTCTCTGTTTTTAAGGCCCCTTCTGCAACTCTTGTTACCATGAAAGCATAATACTGGAACTCTAGAACTTAATGAAGTCAAGGCGATATTCATAACATTTCAGGACTGGGCTTTCTCAAAGTTACAATTAAAAGACATTAAAAGACAGTGAGGGAGAAAAGAGCATAACTATACAAGAAAGAATGTTACCATAAAAACTGGGACCTACAGAAAAGGGGTGTGCTTATTTTCAATTAGTTTGAACAACTTGTTTTCTGCCAACCAGTAGAGACCACGAAAGTGCTCCAGGTTCGTTTGACTATATCCCAAGTGTTGGCTGCGTTCTTTTGGCATTCATCCAGATGGACAAACAACTCCCAAGATTCCTTTTAAAATTTCAAATCCTTGACACAGAAATGAGACTTTTTCCCACTTATAGAAATGAGAATGGTGATATACTTGCAAAATGAAAGGATACTGGATGACAGTGATGATCACACTCAAACTAAAGGAATTCAAAATGGTGGTCACAGTTGAACTGGCTGATTAAAGAGTCTCACCTGGACAGAGGTTGAGTTTGGGGTCCTTGTTAACACTGACTTTGTTATAAGTCCCATTTGTTGGCCTGCCACGTGCTGGTGAGTTCAATGAAACACTCCTTATGGTTTCTCTCTGAACGTGAACATAGGAGGTATTCTCCGTATTCCTGTTTTTATCATTTCGTTGGTAGCTCATTTTATTTTTGGGATTTGGAGCCTGTGCTGCTGTCAAGGAAGAGCAGAGATCAAATGGATAAATAAACATGACTATCAAAAGAGTAAGTGATAAAAATGAAGTCTCATTAACTAGCAACAACTGGATCTAAAGAAAAATATGATCCCTTGTGTTTTTCTGGTAGGATATCCTACTTGTTTTATTTTTTTTTAAATCTCTTTTCTCAATAGTAGTAAACTAGCTTTAATACTTTACCTTTCCTTGTCCCTGTGCCTGGGGGGTTCTTTGGTTCCTCATAAATCCATTTCTTTTTTTTCACCCCTTTAAAGTTAGGTTTCCTCGCTGACTGAGCATCATTCACTTGAAAAAGAGAAGAGTTTATTTTAAAGTTGTTGATATTTTTTTTAAAGAGACTCTTTCAAATATTAGTATAGGTGATAATTATATATCTGCACTTTAGTGAGTTGAGGAAAAGAAATAATAACTATATTATTTCTACTCTGACATTTTCTAGAACAAAGGGAGCTCTTTGAAGTGCTCAGAAATCTATTTTAGAAGCAGTGAATAGGAAAACAATTTTCAGCAGATAATACTCTTCAGCAACAACGACAAAACCAAGTCTTTCACCAAAGTGTGAATTACAGTAAAAGAAAACAAAATCTATTCCAAATCTAAGTCTACATCACTGACTAGTACATGTTATTAATAGTATTTGGAACATTTCAATTCTTTATTATTATTTTGGCCAAAAAATATACCCAACAATTTCAGTCATATAATATACTTCTAGCTAATCTTACTTTACTTTTTAAAAACTCTTCATCAGAGGATTTTGGCTATGTCTCTGTAAACCAAAATGCACAGATAAAAAAATGAAGTATTCAGATGTAGATTCTGTGACACTATCCTATACTTCAGCCTTCCTGAGGCTTTCCTCTGTCTTCCTCTTCATACCCTTAACTGAGGTCATTCCTCAAGGTTCTGTTCTCTATTGTTGTGTTTTGCTTGACTATATTTAGTTGTTCCAAGGAATGGCACTTCTTGAGTGGGGAAAGGGAGGAATGCAAAGAATTACTGGAAAATGAGATAAAGATTACCAATAAGGCATAAAAATACATAGGACAAAATAAGTTCAAAAGGGAAAAAAATTATTGACATATGGTAAAACTTAGTGTTTGTATGTGTGTGTGTGTGTGTACATATATATGTATGTATGTATGTCTGTATTATATAAATAACTATAAAACAGCTTACAGCTTCATATCTTTTAATTTTTATACTTATATTATTATGTTTATATATTTATATACATTTTATTTATGTTGATGATTAATAAACTGATTGCTAATTCCATAATAAAAATTAATTTAAAATTAACAGCTTAGATAGGAAAAGGACTAGAGATGGGAAAACCATAAAGTATTTTACTGCAATAGCCCAGGTAAGAGACAATAAGGGTCTTAAGCAGAGAGAGAGCAATGTAAATGTTAAGTGGTAGGTGAAAGAAGAGAGAGATTTGAGAAATATTGGAGAGGCAGAACTGAAAGAACTGCCAAATGATTGGATACTATGGAAGGAAAGAATCAAAGATGCCTTTCCACAGTTTTGAGTTTGGATGAGGACCATTTACAATCTTTCTATCAATAGAAAATTTAAAAATAATAGTAATAATAATTGGGAGAAGAGGAAGGTTTGGTAAAGAAATTCAGCTTTGGATATGTTAAGCTCAAGCTATTGTCCTGAATGTTCAGCAGGCTTTTGTAATTAGGAGACCAGAAGTCAAAGAAATTGAATATATGAGCTTGAGACTCATATGTACCAAGGTGACCACTGATGTAATGAGAATAAACAAAACCACCCAGAAATTATTGAGAGAAGTTGTGGGAAAGGAGGAAACATAGAAGCAACCTGAGAAAGTCTAGTTTGGTAGGAGGATCAGATCAGTATAAGGAAAGATGAAGACAATGGTCAGAACTGATAAATAGAAAGGAAAGGAGGGAAGAAGGAAGGAAGGAAGGAAGGAAGGAAGGAAGGAAGGAAGGAAGGAAGGAAGGAAGGAAGGAAGGAAGGAAGGAAGGAAGGAAGGAAGGAAGGAAGGAAGGAAGGAAGGAAGGAAGGAAGGAAGGATGGGGTTGAGAAGGATGATAACTAGCAAAAAGATAATTAAGAGGCAATTAAGAGTGTGGGGATGAAAGCAAAATTAGAGGGTGTTAATAGAAATTACTACTCTTTCTAGAAGTTTAGCACTGAAAAGGAGAAGAATATAAGTAGATAAGCTGAGGGGTGGCTTGTCAAAGGAAGTGTATGTATTTTTGACTAATGAGATCTGAATATGTTTTCAGACAGAAAGAAAGGAGCCAAGTAAGAGGAATGATGTAAGAAGAGGTAGAAGACACTGGAGGGGGCAAAGGGTACACTGCCACTGGAGAAAAGGCTTTGGGTTATGGATGAGCAGAGTAAAGGCCTTTACCATGAATGGCCTCAGTTTTCTCAATAAAACAGGCAAATTCATCAGTTGATGAAAGAAGCACTGTGGATAATATTGAGCTGGGTCTTGCAAAGGGAAGCGAAGGCTTGGAATGGCCACATTTCTGTGGGTTGTAGGAAGTGAAAGGCTGACATTGCAAAAGTGGGTGACCTTGTGTATTTTAACTCTTTTGCCCCCCCTAATAATGTCAGAGGAAATGGGTCCACCACATTGGACTGTAGAGAGAAGCCAATCTTGAAGAGGGGAGATTCATTATGAATAATTTTCAACCCATACAATATATGGGTAATCAAAAGCATTTATATGGTATTTATTTGTAGATAATTTTTTTTTAAGTTTGTTCATTAATCCTAAAAACAATCCTAAGTGATGCTAATTGATGCTATCTCAATTTTCCAGACATGAAGTCAACGAAGATTATATACACTTTTAAAAACCATATTATAGGGGAGGAGCCAAGATGGCGGAGTAGAAAGACTCACGTATGCTAGCTCCGAATCCACAGCCCATAAATTTCCTGTAAGAAGAACTTCCCACAAATTCTGGATCACTGCAAAGCGCACAGAAACACATTGGAAGAGATTTCCATTCCAGAAAGCCCTGGAGAGTGGTCCCCAGGGGTCTGTTGCACCCCGGAAAGCAGAGCCCACCCCTGGGCTGCCCTGGTGGCATGGCCCCAGAGGAGCAGATCCGAGCAGGCTTCAGGGACGGAATCTCTGGTGGCTGCGAAAGTCCCTCCACCCACAGGCGCTCCAGGTCAGTGAGAGAGACGTCTGGGCTGGCCGAGAGGGGAGCAGAGTGTCTCCGTGACTTGGGCCCCCTTGGGAGGCAGCAGCAGAGGGAGTGGCAGAGGCAGCGGCAGAGGTGACCGGGACTCCCCAAGCAGGAAGGAGCTCCATTACCGAAGATCTCTGCATAAACCCCCTGAGGGAGCTGAGCCTGGGAGGCGGCCCTGCCCCCACCCCAGCACCAGAACTTAAGCTCACATTGAATAGCAGTCGCTTCCCCCGCAGATAGCCCTGAGACTGGGAAGCAGCATTTGAATCTCAGACCCCAAGCACTAGCTGTACAGATCTAGGCAGGGGTGGAGAGGAAGCTCAGAAGTCAAGTAATTGGCTGGGAAAATGCCCAGAAAAAGGAAGCAAAATAAGACCATAGAGAGCTACTTTATTGGGGAAGAGATGTTCCTTCCTCCTTTCATTTCTGATGAGGAAGCACAATGCTTACCATCAGGGAAAGACGTGGAGGTCGGGGCCTCTCTATCCCAGACATCCCAGGTGGATGTCCGGTGGCCTCAGGCCATGGAAGAGCTCAAAAAGGATTTTGAAAATCAAGTTAGACAGGTGGAGGAAAAACTGGGAAGAGAAATGAGAGAGACGCAAGAAAAGCATGAAAAACAGGTCAATACCTTGGTAAAGGAGACCCAAAAAAATGCTGAAGAAAATAACACCTTGAAAAATAGGCTCACTCAATTGGCAAAAAAGGTTCAAAAAGCCAATGCGCTTTCAAAAGCAAAATTAGCCAAATGGAAAAAGAGGTTCAAAAGCTCACTGAAGAAAACAGTTCTCTGAAGATTAGAATGGAACAGATGGAGGCTAATGACTTTCTGAGAAACTAAGAAATCATAAAACAAAACCAAAAGAATGAAAAAATGGAAGAGAATGTGAAATATCTCATGGGAAAAACAACTGACCTGGAAAATAGATCCAGGAGACATAATTTAAAAGTTATGGGACTACCTGAAAGCCATGATCAAAAAAAACAGCCTAGACATCACCTTTCATGAAATTATCAAGGAAAACTGCCCTGAGATTCTAGAACCAGAGGGCAAAATAAGTATTGAAGGAATCCATCGATCACCGCCTGAAAGAGATCCAAAAAGACAAACTCCTAGGAACATTGTGGCCAAATTCCAGAATTCCCAGGTCAAGGAGAAAATCTTGCAAGCAGCTAGAAAGAAACAATTCCAATATTGTCGAAATATAATCAGGATAACACAAGATCTAGCAGCTTCTACATTAAGGGATCGAAGGGCGTGGAATAGGATATTCCAGAAGTCAAAGGAACTAGGACTAAAACCAAGAATCACCTACCCAGCAAAACTGAGTATAATACTTCAGGGGAAAATATGGTGTTTCAATGAAACAGAGGACTTTCAAGCATTCTTGATGAAAAGACCAGAGCTGAAAAGAAAATTTGACTTTCAAACACAAGAATGAGAAGAAGCATGAAAAAGTAAACAGCAGAGAGAAGTTATAAGAGACTTACCAAAGGTGAACTGTTTACATTCCTACATGGAAAGACAATATTTGTAATTCTTAAACCGTTTCAGTATCTGGGTAGTTGGTGGGACCACACACAGACGTACGCACACACACACACACACACACAAGCACGCATATACAGAGACAGAGAGCACAGAGTGAATTGAATAGGATGGGACCATATCTTAAAAGAAATCAAGGTAAATGGTGAGAGAGAAATGTCGTGGGAGGAGAGAGGGTGAAATGGAATGGGGTTAATTATATCTCATTCAAGAGGCAAGCAGGAAACTTTTTAGTGGAGGGAAAAAGAGGAGAGCTGAGAAAAAAACATGAAGTTTACCCTCATCACATTCGACTAATGGAAGGAGTAAAATGCACACTCATTTTGGTATGAAAACCTATCTTACAGTACAGAAAAATGGGGAAGAAGGAGATAAGCAGGGAGGGAGAGATGATGGAAGGGAGGGCAATGGAAGAAGGGAGCAATTTGAGGTCAACACTCTTGGGGAGGAACAGGATCAAAAGACAGAATAGAAACAATGGGGGGCAGGATAGGATGGAGGGAAATACAGTTAGTCTTACACAACACGACTGTTATCGAAGTCATTTGCAAAACTACACAGATATGGCCTATATTGAATTGCCTGCCTTCCCAAAGGGAATGGGGTAGGGAGGGAGGGATGGGGAGAATTTGGAACTCAAGTTTTAGGAACAACTGTTGAGTATCATTCTTGCTACTAGGAAATAAGAAATACAGTTAATGGGGAATAGAAAGTCATCTGGCCCTACAGGACAAAAGAGAAGATGGGGACAAGAGAAGGGAGGGATGATAGAAGAGAGGGCAGATTGGTGATAGGGAAAATTAGAATGCTTGGTGTATTGGGGTAGGGGTAGGGGATAAAAGGGGAGAAAATTTGGAACCCAAAATTTTGTGAAAATGAATGTAAAAAGTTAAATAAATAAATTTTAAAAAAAAACATATTATATTTCATAGAGGTACCAAGAGAATCTTGTCTCCTTCCTTCTCAGGACCTGCCTCTTACTTCTGAGCTATAATCATTTTTGACGGTCTATTTCATCAACTGATTGGAAATAGTTCAAATATACCCAAAGTCATCTCACTTGAAGAGGAATCCTCTTTGCATTTTGTGTTGATATTCTCAGTAGCATTTAATACGTGTGTTGTAGGTACTGGTCTTGTAGTTACAGGACGCTTCGGATGAAGACTGTCCTTGATGTCTTTGGAAGGATAAGAAAAAAGAAAAATGTCAGTATTAATAAAAATACCTTTTAAGTTTAACATTTCAAAATTCCCCCTGTGGTACTATCCCACTAATAAGAAAAATCCCAGCGTTTCTACATGTTATTTTTTAAATGCATTAATTGGTTGAAGAATGACTAAACAAATTGTGGCATGTGAATGTAATTCAATATTATTGCACCATCAGGAATGACAAAATGGGCTGTTACAGAGGAAACTGGGAAGCCTTTTTATGGACTAATTCAGAGTGAAAAGAGCAGAAATCAAATAACTTGCACAGTGACAATAATATTATAAAGGAAAAACAACTTGAAAAGATTTCAGACTCTTATTAATGCAATGACAAACTCTGAGTCCAAAGGACTAAAGGTGAAACATTCCATCCATCTCCTACCAGAGAGATGGACTTACAATATAGAGTAAGGCATGATTTTTTTAAAATAATGTGGGAATGTGCTTTGTTTGACTATACAAGTTTGTTGGGAGGGATTATTTTACTGTTCAATGAAAGAGGGAAGTAGATGAGGAAAATAAATACATGTAGGTCCTTTTGATGCATTTAATATCACAAGTCCTGTTCTTGTCACTACTATTCCCCAATTTACGGCAATCTGGAGTCAGGGAAGTGTTTCTGAAATTTAGATACCACAGTAATGATATACTATTTTAAAAGAAATAGGTGTTCAAAAAAGATAAAGACGCTCATCAATCCCACAAATAGTGGTGTACTCTAAAACAGAGCAGAATGATGCCACGGAAAGAGAATGAAAGAAGCAGGCTTGCTATTCTGGCTCCACTACTCACTACCTACATGACCTGGGCTAACTCATATAAATTCTTTGGATCTCAATTTCCTCACCTGTAAAATGAGGGTGTCAGACTAACTGACCTCTAAGGTTCCTTCCAGATCTCTATGACCCTCAGCATAGGTTCATACCAATCATGTCATTTTAGAGAATTAAAGTACCTTAGAAATCATTTAAACTCACTCATTTTACAGATTAGGAAACTAGAAGGTCAGTTCAGTGTTATTTCTCCCACTGTAAGTACCCTCAGACCCCTGAAGTCTCTCCTTCTGACTGGTTGGTTCTTTTCAAATCCTCCATTTTGAGGAGTAAACCCAAATCAACTATGTCTCCATTTCTCTCCAGGCTGCTCTACTGACTTATCTCCCCAGAACTTTGTCTACCATGCCTCTTCTCTAGTATTTTCATTTTCTTCCCCCTTTTTCTTTTACCCCTCCACCACCACCCCTTCAGTATTGTCTTCTCCCATGAGAATGTAAGTTCCTTGGGGAAAAGGGACTATCTTTAGTCTGACAGACTGAATATCTATCCACCAATCTACCTCTCTCCATCTATACCACCTATATAATACTTTCCTTGACAGACTACAACATTTATCTCAAAATTTCTTCATCTTTCATTGAAATTCTACTTTTCATATGAATGATGCAGGTTTTCCAATTAAGCCCATTTCCATTTTTTTCTGAACCCAAATAGAAAATGCTTCTTCAGTTATTCTTTAGCTAATTGAGAACACTGATATTACAAAGAAGTAGATACCACTGGGTAGTATTCAGGGAAAAAAGAGAGGAAAAGTCTCTCTTAGTGGCTAAAGATAGTACCTTCTTGCAGCTGGGGGTGGAAAGACTTAGGGAACCCACTTCCCTCCTTGAGAGTTCTCAGTAAAATATGAATATCAAAGTAAAAAACAAGGAACTACTCAAAAGAGGCATTTTGAGTTCCTGATCAGTTCCACACGATATTCCTCTAATTAGAGGGTTAAAAAGAGACAAGAAGGAAATCCTGTCTCTCTAGTTGCAACCTGAACTTTCCATGGAAATACAATTAGATTTTTCTTTTAGTGAATTAAAAAAGGAATTGGACTTTGGATTTGTGTTGGGTTATTAAGTCTGTAATATATAATAGGCTCTTATTACATGTGCCCAAACCAATTTTAAATGAAACAAAATTAATGTTAAGAATCACAAAGATTTCTTACCTTTACTACTGTTTGAACCTTTTGACATGATGAATTCGTTCTCTTCAGTTAAAGCTTCACTTTCATTCACTCCTAGAAATATGATCCTTTGCGGTACATAACAGTCACCCCCTGTGTTAGAGGAACACAGAATCTTAGCAATGAGCCTTAGAAGCAATTTTCCCTAACCTCCCACCCAGTTCAGAAATCCCCTCAACATCAGCCCAGTTGAGGGTGACCTGGTCTCTTGCTTGATAGACATTTCCAGTGATTGGGAAGTTCACTTATAATTTCATTTGGCAGCTCATTTTTTAAACAGCTCAGATTGTTAGGAAATTCTTGCTTATACTGAAGTGAAATATGCCTCCCTCCAACTTCCCATTACTTCTAATTGCGGGGGGAGGGGCGGCACTACAAGGTGTCACAGTGGATAGAGAATTGTTATGGGAATAAGGAAGACTCATCTTCCTGAGTTAAAATTTGGCTTCAGACACTTACTAGCTATGTGACCCTGGGAAAGTCATTTAAGACCCTGTTTGCCTCAGTTTTATCATCTGTAAAATGAGCTGGAGAAGGAAATGGCAAACTACTCTAGTATCTTTGCCAAGAAAACCCCAAACGGGGTCACAAAGAGTCAGACACGATTAAAAGGACTCAACAACTTTTCTGTTCTGCAATTTTGCCTTCTGGAGCTAGCTCAATGAAATAATTATCTATCTCTTTCATATGACTGCCTTTAAAATATACAAAAATAATATCATGTCTTCCTTAAGTTTTCTCTTTTCCCAACTAAATATCCCATATTTCCAAATCTCAGTTGCCCAACTCAGGACATGTTCCATGTTGTGAAAGCCCCTTTTAAAATGTAGCACCCAGAACAATACTCCAACACACTTTCTGAGAAGAAAGGATATGTTCATTTAGAGTACTGAGGTTCTGAAACTTTTTGACATTATCTCAAACACCCTAAGCTCACAATTCATCAATCTCTCCAAATGCATCACTTTCTGAATTTTCTATTTCTATCAAGGGTGACACCATTCTTCTCATCATTCAGGTAGGCAATTTTGGTGACATCCTTAACTCCTTCACTTACTCCTCCCACATATCCAATCAGCTGCCAAATCTTATTTCCTTATTCATAATATTTCTTGTATATGGTCCCTTCTGCACATCCATCATTTTATTTTCAGCCTTCTGTCACCTGTCACCAGGACTTTGGAAATGGATTTTTAATTGACCTAGCAGACTCTTCTCTCCCCACTCCAATCTACTCTCCACAGAGCCACCCAATCACAAATCTGACTCTGTCACCATTAATGTTCAAGAAACTCTGACTTCATATGGTCTTCTAGGGAAAAAAAAAACCTCTTCTATTTGACATCTCATAATCTGGTCCCATCCTACCTTCCCAGCCTTCTTTCATATTATGCCTGTCCACACCTTCTATGCCTCAGTCAAATAGGCCTTTCCACTCCTATCTCTGTGCTTTTATACTAGCTGCTGTCCTTCATGCCTGGTGTTTTCCTTCATGATAAAGCTCAACACCATCACCTTCTGTATGAGGCCTCTCTGGATCCCTACCAGCTCCTGATGTGTTCTCTTCTGCCCCCAAAGTAAGCACGTGTTGATTTTGTGTGTTTTGTACCTATGGACTTATGATGTAGACTGTGATGTCTCCCCTGTAGAATGAGGCAGTGGGACATGGTAGATTTAAGAGAAAATAGAAAGCTTGTTTTCCTTTGTCACCCTAGTACTTAGTATGCAGTAAATCCTTAGTGAACTCCAGTTATGTGATAGATTTTTGACAACTAAGAAACCAGACTGACTCAGCAAGATAATATGACAACTTGTTGAATCGGTCTGATTTATTCTTTGTAAGCATACGGTTTCTCAGAGGATCAAAACAAGTTACTGAAGCAAGGGCATTTCCCCAGTTCCACTCAGTGCCAGATCACAGGATCATAGATTTAGAACCTGAAGTGATATGAGAGGTCCTCTGGCTCAATCTCTTCATTTTATAGATGAAGAAACTGAGATCCCAACAGGACTTGAAGGAAGCAAAATGGCTGAGCTGGGATTAGAACCCATATTCTTTAAATCAATTCACAATACTCTATCGTCTCATATAGACAATGCCCACTCTAAGAATCACAGAGTTGACAAGGCCCTTAAAGCTTACCTACTTCCAATCCTTTCTCTAAATATAAATCACTTCTTTGATAATACCCCAAAATGTTTCTGGATTTTGTTTAATTATTTTCAGGGATAAGGAATTTACTCCCTCACAAATCAATCCAATCCATTTTCAGACTGCATGAATTATTAGGAAGCTTTTCCTATTGAGCAGAAATCTCCCTCACTCTCTGTCCTTCACCCTTGTCACCAACTTCTCTCCTGTGGTTCTAGATCTGTCCCCTGGAATGACAATAAATCAAATTTCTTTTCCACATGTCAGTGCTCTGTAGATGTGATGACAACTAACATGTCCTTTCCAACTCTTCTACTCTCCAGGTTATAAGCAACAATCTCAGTTCCTTCATCTATTCTGAAAGGAAATTTCACAGAGTTCCAAATACAACTGAGAGATCCCTGTGTCATCTCCCCAGGCACAACCTGCCACTGATTGCTAGTTTCAATTCTCTGTCAAAGACATGGGGAAAAATTAAGAGAAGAAGATCAATTAGCTTAGAACTTGAAGGTATCCAAATAGAGAGAAGGCCAAGAGAGAGTAAAGGAACAGCACTGCGACAAAGCATCACTGACGTAATATCTAAATACTCCTTAGCTTGAAACCAGTATTGCCTTTCTCTACTTCTCTCTCCTTTTCTTCCCCTACTCTTTATCTCTCTTTCTCATTCTTCCTCGTCCTTTTGACTTAAACAAAAGTTTTAAAACTAGTGACCTAAAGTGTATGGCTTTCAGATGCATTCTTGAAGCACCTAGTTCAGAATACCTAAGTAGGAGCAATAGTGTTGCTAGTAAAGGGATTTCCTAGAGCGCTGTATCTGAGGTTTTTTTTTACTCAAGACACATTCCACCTTCTCTCACACTTATATCTGTACACATTCTGTCTCCCTTGTTAGACTGTAGGGTACTTAAAGGCAGGAACGACATCATTTTTTAAAAATCTAGCACATTATTAGATGGTAGTTAAAACATTTGTTGTTGAATTAAATATGAACAGTTCGACTCACTGAAGATAAGTATGGAGATTAAGAAACAGCTTCAGACAAATAAAACAATATGCATGAATAAGCCATCTGTCTTGCATACGCCCAAATATACTCACCTTTACACAGCAGCTAGCACATTCACCAAGCATTCATTTAAAAAATACTTTCTCTAATGTTATGGAAATCATTCTCTTTAAAGAGAACAATAACATGAAAAACATAGGATTGATCAAAGAATGTCATTTTATAATTATGGGACATGCTTAACGTGTCCACTCAGAAGAATATGTCTTGTGGTCTGTGGAATTTCAAATATAACTAGTCGTAAATACAAAAAAAAAAAATGTTGTATGAAGTCACCTCCATTTTCAAAAGCAGCAAGGTCAGTTCTTGGTTTTCCATCCAATGATGCTTTTATTTCACCTTGTCTTTCAAATATATTGAACTTTGTTGGAACTGTAAGACCATCCCCTAAAATGGCACAAAAAGAGGAGTAGGGGAGGTTGATATATCAATAGTTAAAGTGAAGATCACCACAGGAACTGTTTTATAGAGCAGCACATTTATGAGATGCTTATGAGAAGACAGCAAGACTCTGGCACATGATCTAAGGCAAATATTGTTTGCACAGTGATGTCATGAACAATAAAGTACATGACTTTCTAAAGTAGTTTCACAACTTAATCAGCAAAGAAGAAAATGAGACCATTTTCTTATCTGATCAATTCAAAAATGAATCAGCAATTTGACATTTTTAAACTGTTTCTTCTCCATTGGACATTGAATTTGAGTGTTTTTTAAATATTGTGACTTTAAAGCCATTATAAATATTACCAAGTTTGACTTCCATTAAAAATATCAGATTTAGCAAAAGTTGTTACATGTTATTATTGACTGCTCTTGTAGAAATGAAGCGACTGCCTCACTTTCTCATGTATCTTAGTATCATTTTACTCTTTAGTAAATTCATGTTACAATCATAGTATAAATCATTCTAAAAGACTTTTATAATCACCTCCCCCCTCCTATCCCACTGTTTTCTTCTCTTTCATGACTGAGGCAGTATGATGTCATAGAAAAAAATACCTGACTTAAGAGTCAGGACTACCTGGGTTCAAATCCCACCTCTGACACTTATTAGTCATGTGGAAAATTTAGAATTAGAATTATAAATGCAGAATCAGAAGGGAGCTCCTTATGGGAAGGAGGCAAATAAAATTGAGGGAAGTCAAGTGATTTGCCCCAGGTCACACAGGTCATGTCAGAGGTGAGATTCAAACCCAAGTCATTTTCCATCCTCTTCCTCTGTGTGACCCTGGGTAAAAGTCACCCAACTTTTTTGTACCTCAGTCAACTCCCAAAGGACTTGACTCTTAAGTCAAACACTAGGGTGTGATCTCTATTGGTGGACTGAGTTCACACCTGAGGAGTTCCCCTACACTGAGGATATCATGAAGATGCTTCCTGGACCCATGTCACTGAGGGGTCACTTTATGTAGAAGGAGGAAGATAGGTCAAAGGGACCTTTAAATGCCTCATAATTTGTACTGTACCTGCCACGGGATGTTAAGAGTGCAGCCACTGGTTGCTGGAAGATTAAAGAGTATACCAAGTGATAGAGTTATGACTCGATAAAGGACAGGAAGACCATCTGCTCTGTGGATTAAGCACACATGTGGAAGGCTGTTTCCCTACCCCTACCCACCTTGGCCCTGGTGGCTTTCCCTGCTGGTCTGTTTGACACAAATCCCTGCTACTGCTGCAAAACTGGTTTTAAAGCTCATCCTAGGGGCGAGAATGTGAAGTTTCGTTGAGTCCATAGACTTTCACCGTGTTTTCCGGTTTCTAGCTAATATATCAGATAACTCTAACAATCAATTCTATACATATTGAAGTTAAACACACATTTCATCTTTTCAAGAAAGGAGGAAGAGAACATTCCCATCTGGCCTCCCAAGTGCAGAATTTTAGTTTTGTTCATTAATTACAGAAGGAAAGAGGAGGAATTGGAGGAGAGTGAGTCCCAGGAGCCAAAAACTCAATCCTGACTGCAGCCACTGACCTTCTTCTGTAATTATACACAAGTCACTGAACCTTGCTGTCTTTCAATTAGCTTATCAAGTCAGTAAGAAAATTCTTCACCTATTTTCACCCCTTCTATTGTAAGATAAAATGTTAAGAGCAAAATATCTGCAAAATCATCAGAAGAGGAGTGTTGTAGAAATCCTCATCAATTCATTCTGCACACCTGGGAAGGTATAATTACACTTCATGAAAGCATCTCATATTAAATTTAGGATACAGGATAAAACCATCATCCACTTTGAGTAGATTTATTTCTCACTTAAACTCTGTCCTGAGATGTAGAGTAATATGTTGGATAGAGAGCTGACCTAACAGTAATGAAAACCCGGGTTGAATTCCTTCCTCTGACACTGCAGTCTGTTAAATGGTGGGTAAGTCATTTAACCTTTCAGTGTCCAAACAACTTTTTAAAAATCTAATTATCAGCATCAGTGGAGGGAATTTCTGCTTTGGACCTTATACACATAAATGAAATCACAGAGCTAGCTCAAAACCAAGCAAACAAACAAACATAAAAGACCCTGTCTTTGCGTGTATCTCACTAAATAACTAAATCATACCATAGCACTAGATATCTCCTAAGCATCATTTTAAAGTGTTGTCATTTAATGGCTTACCTTCTTGCAATTCATTGCCATTTTCCAAGGGTTTTGCTAACTCTTTTTCCACTGTTGAAGTTACACTTTTTGCTGAAATGTCTGGAGGAGTATGAAATCTGTAGTATTCACCTAATCTCCCCACCGTAAGGAAAATAATGGTTAGTATAGTGCTCATGCACAGAAGTAGAAAAAAAACCCACACCATCAGCAAAGTGCTTACCAGACTTATAGCACATTTCCTTTATCGCCCTTTCTTCCTCGATTTCCTCCGGAGTCTTTGTCCACAAACTAGAAGCATCTGCAGGATATATTTTTCAAAGGTAAATTGTCTCCCATATACAAAGTCTATGAGAAATTCTATTACAAATTAGAAAGAAAAAAATCACAGCTGTTATTCTTACTGTGAGATGATTCCTTTTGATTTTTAAACTAATTTACAATTAAAAGAAATTATTTCAGAGTAAAACAAAATCAGTGAAATTTGCATCCAGAGAAATGTTCATGTTTGCCATGAAGGAAGAATAAAGAATGATTCAAAAGAAAGAAACCACCAATTATACACATTAAGCCCAATTCTTCCTTCTCCTGCTTCCTATTGTAGGGTGGAGTAGGACTTTCTTTTGACCACATCCATATATCTATTCCTATTTAATACTTCATAAGGACTTTCCATCCATCCATCCACCCGTCCAACCATCTGGCATAGTTTTTCTTTTAAAAGGGATGGGGAGGAAAAGTACAGTGTGATTCCATATATCCCTAAACACAAACACTTGGGTTTTGCATGTGTGTATGAGCCAACATAGGTAGTGGTAAAGCAAGAATCCCCTCCTATAGTGATCAACAAGTTTTTACTCCCTAGTGTGATGCTAACAAAAAACTAATTCCCCCTGCGTATAATGTATGCCCCTTCTTGCTGCCATTTAATAAATGGAAGAATGATAGATAACCAATGAATAGGGGAAGAGTTTGAAGAGAGGTTTTTGTTTATTTTTTCCTCTCTTGACATTTACAAGGCTATACAAAACTGTCTATGGATAAACACATAGATAGACTTTTACTATGATGTTATTTAAAGGGCATTATTTGTGATTGTAGGTATTTATGGATGTTATACGTGGTATATATATATGAAATATATACACAAAAATGTCCTTTAAATATGTATAATTACATTAATATATGTGCATATAAATATATATTGATATATTTTATAATATAGAAATTAAATATATACACGTAAATCTATTCTATAATATATAAATTAAATTAAACAGATGCATGTATATATGTGTATATAAAATTCATGTGTCTAAATATAATACGTTATATAAGCACCATTTCCTAGAGAGGTTTAACTCATGTAAAGACGTCTCCAAAGCAGAGAAGCAGAATCCAGAAATCATATATGCTGGGTCTTCTCAAATAGCAATACTTGACAGCAAAGGGTAACGCTGAGTTAGCACACATACTCATGTTCAAAAACTTATGTAAACGTATGGCAGAAGATTATAAAAAGCACCACCTCACAAAACAAGAAAGAGCAATGAGTTGGCAGAAAACTTTATGTGAAACCCAACTAAGTCAGATGATGACAAGAGCACTTAGAGATGAAATTGGAAGGAAGCATGACACAGATGTGTCATCAGTTCTTCACAAAACTCTTTTCATTATCAGTGACAATGGAAAAAGTCACTTGAGTTTGGGAGGTCTGAGCTTCAGGAAAGCTAAAGCTTATTAGATGTCCAGGCTAAGCCTAAAACAAATATGGTTAGCCCTTAGGAGCATAGGGCTATCTGGCCACCTAAAGAGAGTTAAACTAGCCCACATCAGAAAAATGAAATGTTTAAAGCATTGGAATCAGGCCTGTGAGTGTCCATTGAATTTCCAACTTGGACAAGATAGGAAGGCAGAGAGACAGACACACATACACACACTCCACGTGAGTATGTCTATAAGTATATATAGACGTTTACATATATATTGCATATTTATACATACATGCATATATATGCATATATGTATTTATATAATTATATATGCTAATTATACTTTATGTATTTTTATACATGGACTTATACATGTTTTCCTAACTTGTCCAGGTTGAAAGTATTGATCTCAGTGCCAACTGGCATGGAAGCTTTAGCTTGTTTCATTTTTCTGGCCTGGGCCAGTTAGCCCTACCTTAGGTGATCTGGTGGCTCTCCGTTCCTAGGGGCTAATTTGCTCTGGATGTAGCTAGGAGATAGATAGATAGATAGATAGATAGATAGATAGATAGATAGATAGATAGATAGATAGATAGATAGATAGATAGATAGATAGATAGATGGATGGATGGATGGAAAGACAGACAGATGATAGAAATATATATGTATATAAACACATGCATATATTTATATACACATGTATATGTATGTGTGTATTTCTATACATATATATGTATATACACATACATATACATTTTACAAGAAGGGAACTCACAGGCAACTACAAATGATTTTTCACAAGTCATATCTTCACAGTCACAAATTGACTGAAGGTATGAAGAATACTAAAATTCCTAGTTCTTGTTCGTTGATTATTTTAAAATCAAAATTTGGAGAATAAAATGAAGGCTTAACAGCTCTTCACCAATGAGTTATTTTTCATTCCTGTATTAAGATCATACCAAAATTCCTTGACAGATGAAACTACAGTGATAATTGGTTCATTATTTTACAATTATCCACTTCAAGTAATGGAGAAAAACCAAGAGTTCCCTGCTGATCAGGAGCTCTTTGACTGTTATGGAGGATACCAAGGGCAGAGTTCAAAGGGAAAGAGTGTCCTTGTCAAACCTAGATAGCAAGATCCTCCAAAAAAAAGCACTTATTTGTAACTGTTATACTACTGATTCCATCAAAGACTGGACGATGGACTCCATAATCACTCAAGAGGTTACTGAGATGAAGGATGCCCACTGTCCGATGATACAGATAGATACTCTTTAGAGACACAGAGCTGGGCATGGAAGGGACTCAGAGGAAATACAGTGGACTGGCTTACATTTGGACAGTAAGGCAGTGTTTTCAACATTACCTCCTGAAACAAATACTCATCTTTTTAATACTAACATTCATCTGGTGATGATACATCATCACCAGAAGCTGTAAAACCTAGAACACCATAATCTTATAAAGTATTCCATTTTAAGATAGAATAAAAATGATGAATAACCTAAAGGGTAAGGTAAAGAAGTAAGGAGTGGCTACAGCACATTACCTACAGGGTGTGTTTAGGGAAATGGAATAGAAAACATCCAGGAAGTATATAAGAATAAAATACAGTAATCATAATGAGGAATAACACATAAACAGACTCAGTGCTGAACTGGAATGGATGGAATGAGAAAAAGCCTACAAGGAGGTATCCAGTGAATTTTGGGATGGAGGATATATGGCCAAAAGCACAGACTGAAAAGGTTTGGACTTCTTGCAACCGGCACCACCAGAGGGAGTTACCTATATGAATGTGGGCACAGGTCCACGCAATGTTCAGACAAGTATATCTCTAAGCCCTAGTAGCTGCAATCAACTAAACATTTATTAAGTACCATCTTCTTCAGTTCCTACCATACATTTGTTTTTTAAAAGAATTAAAAGTCTATGGTACAGCAAAAAAAAAAAAGAAGAAGAAGAAGAAGATTGAACTGAATTTGGAAGTCACAGGACTGAGATGGAAATCCTGCTCTGTCACTTACCCCACACCCTCTGTGATTTTCGGCAAGATACTTGGCTTATCTGTTCCTCAGTTTCCCCCTCTATAAAATAAGGGGATTAGATGATGAATGGTAAAGTCTCTTCTAGCTATGGCTCTCTGACTTTCCTGCCCATTGTCCCAAATTAACATCTTTCTGCCATGAATTCCTCATCATACTCCCATTAGAATTCATTCCTTTGGGTCACAGTACTGTCACCAGAAAATTCCACATTAAAATGCAAAGTAAAAGTGGAAGGCACAAGGAAGGGAGGTGAGGGAGATGACCTACCAATCATTCTTTAATGAGCTGCTATATACAAGGTAACCTAGAAACTGTGGGGATAAAAAGAAGACCAGTCTCCTTGACCTCAAGGAAGTTACACACACACACACACACCTCAAGATAACCAACAATGTACTGTAACAGATATATTGTCTTCATTATATGACTGACACCTGGGAATTGAACATGTGATTTCATTGGTACAAGGTGAATGGGGAAATTCCCTCTGCTTGACCAGGTCTCCACTTTTAAGGCAACATATAGTCTTAAGAGAGCTGCCTAGAACACCAAGGGTTTAAATGACTTGCCCACAATGTGTCAGAGATAGTCCTTGAAAGCTGGTTATTCCAAGTTCCCCAGCTGGATTACTATTCACTGTAGCATAGTGCCTCTTCATATAGCTAAAGCACTATCACAAAGCCGAGGTACTGTTATGTATCATTAACACTGTAAAGTCATGCTTCACACACATAAGGGTTAAATGAGCAATAGTGATGATAGGTATTACCAGATGTGGACTGCCATTGTCATGGAAGACTTCACAGTGGAGATGGGACATTGCTTGATGAGTAGGATTTAGGATTCAGAGAAGGGGCAGAGAATGTAACCAAGCAGGGGGAGCACCATCAACAAAGATGAGTAAGTAGACAAGAATATTCCTGTTTATATTCATGGGATAGTGAGGAAATTTATTCCAGCCTGGAATGGAGGGTTTACCTGAAAAAGCAGTAGAGGTTAATTTTGGAAAGCTAAGTTTAAACCAGTTTGTGAAGAGTCTTGAACATCAGGCTTAAGAATTTGAGAACGTAAGCTCCTTGAGGACAAGGACTGGTTTTGGTTTTTCTTTGTATCCTCCAGTTTCTGACACATATATATTTAATAAATGCTTGTAAATACTTGTTGATTTAATTTATTCTATAAGCAATGGATTGGGGCAGCTAGATACAGTACAGTACATAAGAGTAGATAAGAGTGCTAGGTCTGGTATCAGGAAGACTCATCTTCCTGAGTTCAAATCCTGCCTCAGACACTTATTAGCTGCATGACCTGGGGAAAATTAATTTTAACCTTGTTTGCCTTTTTCTTATCTATAAAATGAGCTGGAGAAGGAAATAGCAAACTATCCCAATATGTTGGCCAAGAAAACCCCAAATGGGGTCACAGAGTTGGACATAATTGAACAACAAAAACAATGGGCTTTTGTCATTTATTACCAAATCACTGCCTCTCTGGCAGTTTCCTCATCTCTACAATGAAGGATGTGGACCACTTGATCTTAAAGGTCCCTTCTAGTTTTAAATCTATGATCCTATAAACTGTTGAAAGTATTTGACCAAAGAAAGGACTTGGCCAGTGGATATATTGATAGGGTAAACACTGAAGACTGATGACTAGATCGATAGGCAATGCAATGATCTAGTCATGAGATAAAACAGGGACTGATTTAGGTGCAAAAAAAAAATGTCCTAGCTGTTGACAATCCTTCCCTAAGTACAGAGTAGAATTATGCCTACTGGTTTAAATTAAAATTTAAATGACTATATGCTGCTGACATACCAGAAGAGAAAGATTTTAAAGGTGCTTAGGAAAAAGTGAAATTTTTGAAGTGGATAAAGTACTTTTTTAAAGGTCCAAAGCAAAGAAAATACACTAAAATATCATAAGAATGGATTTTAGGAAACGAAGAAAGCATTTTAATGTACTTTACAACTTTTTATATACAGGGATCATAACCACAGAGCATGGTCTTGCATATGATAGGTATGTAATAGACATAGTGATTCAATTTGTTGATTTCATTTTATCCGGAGCATAGCTGAATTCATGAAATTGCAAGATGTATCATAATGGAGTTTTGCTACATTTGCATAGTCTGCCCAGGAAAATTTCATCCCCAAATTCCCATGGAGGCATGTGAGTCACATTAACTTTATCTGACTACCAGTGTCTTCTGGGTACATCAGAAGAGAGATAACATAAGTGGTCTTGAAAGTTAATATATCTCCCCCAATTAAGGGATTTACTCCTCACTTATGAATAGAACCACATCCTTAGACTATTAAATTAGAACAATGAATTAAGAGCCTTATGAAAACTAAAGCAATTTTCTCAATAATATCTACCTTCCATCAGAAAATTGGTTATTACACACCTACAAAATGTTAAGACAAGTGTCAGGGTCTTTACATACATCACAGATCTAAGGAAGATGATACTAACTGTTCTCTTTGTCAATTTCATCTTCATCATCCTCTTCTTCTTCTTCAAAATTAATAGTTATGACCAATGGAGGATGAATGGGTCTTGAAATATTCTCCTGAGGTTTCAAAGGTTCTTGACTCTGGGAAAGGGGCAGAATTCCTTCCTGGGTTTCTTTTTGTACTGTGACATCTACAGGAAAAAATACAAAAGCCCAGTTGTTTTTCACTGTATCATATAAAAGTATGGTTTGAATGCTGTTTCAAACCTTTTGCCCTGAATTAATTGCATGCTTTGTTAAAAAATGCCTGATTTATTCCTTTTGAGGAGAAAATAAATCAAGTGTCAAAAAAATCTATCATCTTTTTGAGGAGTAGAAAATATTAGCATTTCTACTTTTCCTATAATTCCTTATTATTGCCTTGACTTTTTATAGCCCTTTCCTTCTGAGGTGATCAAAGTAATACTATTTTATTCTTATGCTATCCCTATGAGGCAGGCAAGTAGGGATGACATTACTATTCTCATTATGACAATGAGGAATTAGGATATAGTCAAAGGCAGTGGTGTCAAACTCCAATAGAAATGGATCCCTGCAGGCCACTTACTGACTTAGAAAACCACAAATCAACATTGTCATATTATATTTTTATCTTGTTAAACATTTCCAAATTACATTTTAATTTGGTTCAGGCCATACTCAGGAGTTTGGGAAGCCGGCAGGATTCAAGTTTGACATGTCTGGTCCGATGTTGGCATACCTGGATCTACACAATGAGCACGTGGTGAGAGCCATAGCAAATCCTGGTAAATCATACATGGAGAAAGCTTTCCATTTCAGCAATGTCCAAAGTTACCTATGTCTAGATATATAATAGCTTAGAAGAACTGCCCAGCCAGGTGAGAATGCAAAGAAAAAGCACCATAAACCCATCAAATCTAACCCTTATTCTTAAATAGGGATTCCTTAAACTGATGGTCCATGGATCCTAAGAGACACATGGACTGGGAAAAATTACATCTTTATTTTTCATAAATATCTAACTGGAACTTAGCATTTCATCTGATTATTAATTTCTTCAAAAGGTGGAAGGGAAAGATATGAGCATTTACATGGCTACAACGTGCCAGACAGTATGCTAAGTGCTTTCAAATATTATCCGTTTGATTAAAACATATAACATATTCTGAGGTCCATAGATATCACTAGGTAGGCAAAGGGGGACCACATGGCACGGAAAAGATCAAGAAATTCTGCTCTAATGGTCCCTTCTATATTCAACTGGCTAGTATTTTCAAAATTAAACTTATCTAAGTAATAAAGAATATAAATAGCAGGAGAAAATGATAGCATGGGTAGATTTAACTAAGAAAATAACATAACAGAAACAACCCAAGTAGAAACTTTGGAGTAAGGGTTCAATTGCATTTCATGGGCATTTTGTAGTGAAGTAACTGAATAAAATCTGATTAATAGAAACTGCTTTGATTTAAATGTTAAGTGACCTGAAGTTTACCAACTACTAAAAGTTTCTTAAATCAATATTATAAAGAAGATTGCAAGAATACTTGGCTAACCATAAGTGCACAATTCTTGGGAACATCCTTACAATTTCTTGAAGTCGCATTCATTTGCATTCAAGTTACTACTGTGCCCATTACAAAGGATATTTAACCATTCATTGAAGCAAGTCAAGCAGAAGTTCCATTTGCCAACCATTATTTAGTTATTAAGAAAAACATTTTAAAATTATGATAGTATGACTTAGACCTTATACTAATTCATCCTGACATTCTATTCTAATAAATGTGAATTAGTGAACATTTTTGCTGTGCATACCTATTCAGCTGATGGAACTGTGATCTCATCAATGGAGGTATGTCATTCAGTCGTCCAAACAGTAACCTATCCATGATATTCTTGGCTATCATTCCATAAATTTTCCAAAAAGGATCTACCCAGCACTACTTTCCTCTGGATCTTTTAGTATTTCTTAAGTTCCAGTGTACCACCTGCTCTTGTTTACCTCTTGTCTACATGACTGGTTCCTCTCCTTTTCAAGTCATGATGTATTTTACATTATTTCTTATGTACAGGTCCCTGCTGTTATTATAGTACAGTCTTTTACCCACCAAGCACTTTGTCATTGCTCTTGGGGTCACTTGAAACTTTCATTCTTCAGCTATTAGAGCAGTCTATGATTCAGTCATACTGCATCACCAGGAGAATATCAATGTGGAAAAGATGGGTTTGTGTATCAAGTAGCAACTTGAGATCACTGAAAACAATGTAGAGTATTCATTTCAAATGAAATCTATTATGTTCATCTCCTACTATTCAATTTTGGGGCTAGTTTACTGTCTCCTATACGTGTCCTAGATAGATAGATAGATAGATAGATAGATAGATAGATAGATAGATAGATAGATGGATAGATGGATAGATAGATAGACATTAAGACAGAAAGACAGACAGACAAGTAGATAGATAGATAGATAGATAGATAGATAGATAGATAGATAGATAGATAGATAGATGGATGGATAGATAGATAGATAGATAGATAGATAGATAGATAGATAGATAGATAGATAGGTGGATAGATAGACATTCAGACAGATAGACAGACAGATAGATAGATAGATAGATAGATAGATAGATAGATAGATAGATAGATAGATAGATAGATAGATAGATGGATAAATAGATGGATAAATGGATGGATGGATGGATGGATAGATGGGATATAGATAGATAGATAGATAGAGCTAGAAATAGATATGTTTATTAGTTTATCACTCTATTATTTAACTGTCCATATGGACAATAAGCTATCATCATCCTCTTGGTTTTTCTTGTGTGGATTGCTCGTCCAAAAAGACACTGGTTTATCACTATTCTTTATCAAAGCTGAACCAATGGAAGAGTCAAGAACACAAGTAAACCAAAAGAACCCAGAAACTGCCTTTGCCAGTAAACACCTGCTGAGCAGCAAGACAAGATATGTTGCCAAGGCTAATGACTCCTTTAAAAGCACATATTCGCATTACTGTATACCCACATATAAAGTATATATTAATTAGAAATTGTTAGCAAAGAACACTCCTAAGACCAAGATCCAACTAATATATCATGGAATTTGCATCTAGTGCAAAAACTGCCATTTTTCAGATGAGGACAGAAGACACAAAAATGTTGTGACTTGTACACAGATAAGACATAACAGAAACAGAATTTAAATGTAAATTCTCTGACTGTAAAATCCCATACTCTTTCGACTATACATAGTGTTAACCTATCACATGAAACCAAATCAGAAATTTTATTAGAATAGCACAAGATGTTTCCCAAGACACTCAAACCCCTCCTCCTCCATCCATTCATGTTTTCATACCCTATGTCTTACAGCTTGATCTTGATTAGTGTGAATAATGAATTTCCTGCAGTGGTCACATGTATTCAAACTTGTGATATTTAAAGTTATGATTATGTAAAAGATGGTAATTGGTTCCAACCCAATGGAAATATGTGGTGTGAATTCAGATAATACAACCCCTTTCAAGGGACTCATTCACACTAACTCACAGAATGAATTGTCCAGTCGATTCATTAACTAAACTCCTTTCTGTGTCTTTGTTTTAAAAATAAATTTTATTGATTTTTTTGTGTGTTTCCTGTAACTACATTGCCCCTTGGCATCTTCTTCCCTCCCTCTCTCATATAACAAATAATGTTTCCTACTTTGCTTTTCTTAGTGAAAGAGGGACAAGGAAATTCAAATAATGAGCATCAATCTGTAAGTGCTGGTTTCTGAATGGCATCAGTTCACACTTCACATTCAACTATTCGGACACTTCTAAAACAAGCAACCAAACTTACTTTGTGAAGTCAATGTCGTCATCATCATCAAGAGAACAAATGAAGGTGGCTTATTATCTGCATGGGGCCCTGTGCTAAATGCTATACCAAACAAGTTGGCAGACGTTATCTCCCTGGGAGCTCACAACACATTCTGATGTCACATTTTCCTGAGAAGGTCTGTGATTTGCTTCCAATTACCTCCTGTAATGAAGTACATTTGGGTTGCACCCAAGCATGAAATTCAACACTTTGTTTTATCTCCATCATTCTACTGGGCTTTTAATAGTGCTTGGGGGCATATGATAGCAAGCAGACAACCTGGGGCAGCAGACATCAAAAGCTCGACATATGTTGAGTTACCTGTGTCGATTTCTAGTCATGTTGTTCCTGTAAGTCCCCAAACACCAACTATCGTTGTGTTTTAAGGAACTGGTTGGGAACATGCCTGCCTCTGATGAATTTCTGCAAGCAGTCAATTGTTTCTGAAACCTTTATTTTTCCATCACGAGCACGGATAGCTTCACGCTGCTGTGTGCAATTTTAGGTTTGTCAGTTATGTTTTATAGAGCTGTTGGTGTTAGAAGCTTCATCCTTCTTATATGGCTAGATTGTCACATCAGCCGCAGATGACTGCAGTGGGAGGTACTGCTTTCTCTGCCTTGTCAATTTTTAAAACAAATCCTCTTTCTGCTACATATATTTTGTGCCCATGATACCCTAAAAAATGTTTGAAGCTATGAATTCCTTGTCTCCAAGGATATTCCCAATACATAAAATTGGTTGGGGTGCAAATTCAAAACTAATTGGGTTTTTTTTTTGTTTGTTTGTTTTTTAGGACTACTTTTTGCTAGTATCTTTCAGGTAATTATAACCTGAAAAGCATCATGGTTAATACCACTGGAAGCAGACTCTAGTTCTTCCCTTCAGGCTCAGAAAAGAATAGCAATTGATTAACTTACTACTTCAGAAAACCTTCATCTCTGTTCAAAGACATCCCCCATGGAATTACTTGTCTACTCATTCATAAGCAGGTCAGCTGGGCAGATGTCAGAGGGAATGGTGTCCCAAAACACTATTTCTCCCATAGAATTTCTAGAACTCTCATTACAAAATCTATAAAATGAGCAAATTCTCCCCACTTTGGGATTAATAAGTAATAAGTAATGGATTTTTTAAAAGAAATGCTGAATGGGTCTTTTTAAAGCACTTAAAATTCAGGATGATAACATCTTCTGAAATGATGCCCCAGGCAAACTCTATAAAAGATACACTATTTATGATAATAGGCTTATAAATTTGTAGCTGAGAAGGATCTTCTTCAAGATCTCATCTAGTCCAGTTTGTAAATAAGGAAACTGAGGTCCAGAGAGTTTAAAGTAAACTTGGCCAACCTCACACAGGCAAATAAGCGGAAAGGGTAGGATTCAACCCAGATTTCTAGCTTTAAATAACTTTCTTTCCTTCTGCACCTCCCAACCACCAGTTAAAAGTGAGACTATTGACTGAAGAGGGCAGGTGATGAGATGAATAGATAGATGTGCTTTACATGGCTCAAACCTAGCCTCTGGACATTCAGCATTAATTGTTCCCATTTTTAATACCGTCACAGTCATGGTTCAGCATCGGGGCCTTTTATTAAAAGGATTTGTTCTGTAAAATTTGGATTCAGTCAAAAGACCACACTTAAGGATCTAGGCCACAGGTGACCTCAAGGTCACAAGTTCCCCAACCCTGGTCCAGATTATAGGGCATATTTCACACTTATTAAGCAGCTATTGTATATATGTCACTCTATTAGGCAGAACGGGGAATGGGACAGGATTCTTACCCTCAAGGAACTTACAATCTAGTAATGTGTGCATATGAAAAAAACAGAGAAATTCTGAAGGTCTCTGGTATAGAACTGGCTGTCACTGACTAGATTTACTCTCTCCAAGGTATCAGTGCTCTAATAATCACTCAATCTAGAGTTCTTTTTCAGCTTTGTGGTATCTGATCCTGTTGACCACCAGGTCCTGCTCCCATTCTTTAAATGCTTTGCTCCTTTGCTTTTCATGACACTGATTTCTTCTGGGTCTCTCCTTTTCTCTAACTCCTCTACTTCCTTAAAAGCTCCTCTTGCCTTTTTGGCACCTTGGTGGTCCTCAGTCTGTGACCTCTGCCCTTTTTGTTTTTGTTCTTTTTTGGAAGTAATCATGTTACAAACCAGAGTCACACAGCTAGTAAGGTCCTCCTGACTTCAGGCTTGGGTGCTCTACCCACTGCACCATCTGGCTACTCTCTAAATTTTTCTCCTGCTTTTTCCCCACATTTATTTTGTATGTTCTAATCACTATTCCTGAACACAGATGACTTCTCTTTCTCTTTTGCTCATTATATTCTTTTCACCTTCAAATTTCTTGTTCATTTTTTAATATCAAGTCGAAATGTTAACTACTTCATGATCTCCCCCCGTCTCAAACCGAAGAAGGGATTTATCCTTTCTCTGAATCCCTGCATACCTCTGTATATCCCTTTAGCATACCTCTGTATACCTCTTTAACGGCACTTGTACCTTCTAATTTGTGTTTGTTGCCACATTTTAGTACAAGATCATACCTCTGCTGGGAACAATCCCTGTTTCTTAGTTATCTTTATAGTTCCATAAAGCCTAGCTTTATGGAAGTTTTTTTTTTTGACAGGTTTTCTGATATTTGACAAATATTTGTTGAATTGTGTATGCTTGTCCTTTGTTGACGAAGACCACCACGCCATTAGAGAAATGATAATATGACTTGCACTTGACTTTGTTTTGAGTGAGGGAGGGCTATGCAGGTCACCAGCCTCACTTCTCCTTCAAAGCTATCTGAATCCAGTGACCAGATATTCATCAGGATGACTGGAGATGACCCAGGATGAGACAGCTGGGGTTAAGTGACTTGCCCAAGGTCATACAGCTAGTGAGGGTTAAGTGTCTGAGGTGAGATTTGAACTCAGGTCCTCCTGACTCCTGCACTGGTGCTCTATCCACTGCACCACCTAGCTGCCATTTGTTGAATTAAAAGAAGGGCAGATATGATATCTCAGTTGATTATAAGGAATCAGTTACTGTTTACCCTTTGTGATTTGTGAATAATTAATGGAGGTAACTTGTTCATGATCAACAATAGCTTTTCCATAGCATTTTAAAGTTTCAAAATGCTATGTATTATTTCATTTGACATCTGGAGGTTAGTCTAAGTGCCAGAGTTAAAAGCGACCTTAGACTTCATCTCTCCTTACTCCATTTCACAGCTGGAAACCATGGGGCCTCAGAGGTAGAAGGAACCTTCATAGGCAGGAGTGCGCTGGACAGCTCCTACAGGCCCATGAGAGCCATCCTTAGGGCTCCATTTGTTTGGTTGATTGTCTAGACTTAGGAAAGTGACAAGCTGATAATTTAGATTGAACTGAAAAGTATGTCCTGAACTTTGAGAGTAAGTTTGTAAACATTTACCAGCATACCCCTAGGCCCTGATTTAACCCTTCATTTTTCCAGAAAAAAAAATTTGAGACTCAGAGGAATGAAGGGAATTAGCCACAGACAAGAGACAGTAAAGGGCAGAGACTCAAAACCAGGTTCTCTGACCACAAATTGAATGTCCTTTCCCTTGAGCCACACACCAAAGCCTCCTGCTCCAGATCACAGAACTGTTTTGTGCAAGAGCTGGAGGCATCTCTAACCAAACTTCACCTTCTCTCCTCTACTGCAAACATTACCTCATCCTCACTATACAACACTTCCTCTCTCTCTCAGTCAACAGCATTTATCAAGCACCCACTGTGTGTTGATTACTGTGCCAAGTTCTGGGGATACAAAGAAAGACAAAAAGCATTCCCTACCCTCAAGGAGCTCATAGGCTTACAGGAGAGACAACATGCAAGCAACTCTGCACAAAGCAAGACAAACATAGGATGTCATGACACCCACCTGGCTTTCTCATCTATGTTATAGCATGAGTTACTAATTACCTTAAAATTTGGGGGGCTGTGGGTCTGTTCTGTCTGAAACTTACTAAAGGGAAACAGCCATGGGCAACATGGTAGAAGAAGCACCATGGAAGCCTGAACAGTCACATTTTTAATACTGCCTAATTGTGCATTATTGACATCTAATGCTTTTGTAGTCCCCGTACTTCGTAGCATTAGGCCCGATGAACAGGGCCCTGGACCCAACTGTCTTGGTCACTTATTTAACATAACAACAATAATAATATTAAGAATAATGGTGGGGGGGAGGAGCCAAGATGGCGGAGTAGAAAGACTCACATATGCTAGCTCCAAATCCACAGCCCATAAATTTCCTGTAAAAAGAACTCCCCACAAATTCTGGATCAGTGCAAGCCACGCAGAAACACAGTGGAAGAGATTTCCATTCCAGAGAGCCCTGGAAAGCCGTCCCCAGGGGTCCGTCGCGCACCGGACATCGGAGCCCACCCCTGCGCTGTCCTGGCCAGCAGCCCCAGAGAAGCAGATCCCAGCAGGCTTCAGGGATGGAAACTCCAGCGGCCACAAAGGTCCCTCCACCCACTTTCTTGGGGGACAGATGTTCCCGCCTTTCAATTCTGATGACGAGCAACAATTCTTACCATCAGGGAAAGACGTGGAGGTCGGGGCCTCTCTATCCCAGACATCCCAGGTGGATGTATGGTGGGCTCAGGCTATGGAAGAGCTCAAAAAGAATTTTGAAAATCAAGTTAGACAGGTGGAGGAAAAACTGGGAAGAGAAATGAGAGAGATGCAAGAAAAGCATGAAAAACAGGTCAATACCTTGGTAAAGGAGACCCAAAAAAATGCTGAAGAAAATAACACCTTGAAAAATAGGCTCACTCAATTGGCAAAAGAGGTTCAAAAAGCCAATGAGGAGAAGAATGCTTTCAAAAGCAGAATTAGCCAAATGGAAAAAGAGGTTCAAAAGCTCACTGAAGATAATAGTTCTCTCAAAATTAGAATGGAACAGATGGAGGCTAATGACTTTCTGACAAACCAAGAAATCACCAAACAAAACCAAAAGAATGAAAAAATGGAAGAGAATGTGAAATATCTCATTGGAAAAACAACTGACCTGGAAAATAGATCCAGGAGACACAATTTAAAAATTATGGGACTACCTGAAAGCCATGATCAAAAAAAGAGCCTAGACATCATCTTGCATGAAATTATCAAGGGAAACTGCCCTGAGATTCTAGAACCAGAGGGCAAAATCAGTATTCAAGGAATCTACTGATCACCACCTGAAAGAGATCCAAAAAGAGAAACTCCTAGGAACATTGTGGCCAAATTCCAGAATTCCCAGGTCAAGGAGAAAATATTGCAAGCAGCTAGAAAGAAATAATTCAAGTATTGTGGAAATACAATCAGGGTAACACAGGATCTAGCAGCTTCTACATTAAGGGATCGAAGGGCATGGAATAGGATATTCCAGAAGTCAAAGGAACTAGGACTAAAACCAAGAATCACCTACCCAGCAAAACTGAGTATAATACTTCAGGGGAAAAAATTGTCTTTCAATGAAATAGAGGACTTTCAAGCATTCTTGATGAAAAGACCAGAGCTGAAAAGAAAATCTGACTTTCAAACACAAGAATGAGAAGAAGCATGAAAAAGTAAACAGCAAAGAGAAGTCATAAAGGACTTACCAAAGTTGAACTGTTTACATTCCTACATGGAAAGACAATATTTGTAGCTCTTGAAACTTTTCAGTATCTGGGTAGTTGGTGGGATTACACACACACACACACACACACACACACACACTCACACGCGTGCGCACGCACAGACATACACACATGCATGCACACACAGAGACAGAGAGCACAGCGTGAATTGAATAGGATGGGACCATATCTTAAAAGAAAATAAGGTAAACGGTGAGAGAGAAATGTAGTGGGAGGAGAGAGGGTGAAATGGAATGGGGTAAATTATATCTCATTCAAGAGGCAAGCAGGAGACTTTTTAGTGGAGGGAAAAAGAGGAGAGCTGAGAAAAAAAACATGAAGTTCACCCTCATCACATTCAACTAAGGGAAAGAATAAAATGCACACTCATTTTGGGATGAAAACTTATCTTACAATACAGGAAAGTGGGGGAGAAGGAGATAAGTAGGGTGAGGGTGATGATGGAAGGGAGGGCAATGGGAGGAGGGAGCAATTTGAAGTCAACACTCGGGGAGGGACAGGATCAAAAGACAGAAGAGAAACAATGGGGGGCAGGATAGGATGGAGGGAAATACAGTTAGTCTTACACAACACGACTATTATCGAGGTCATTTGCAAAACTACACAGATATGGCCTATATTGAATTGCCTGCCTTCCCAAAGGGAATGGGTGGGGAGGGTGGGATGGGGAGAATTTGGAACTTAAAGTTTTAGGAACAACTGTTGAGTATTGTTCTTGCTACTAGGAAATAAGAAATACAGTTAATGGGGAATAGAAAGTCATCTGGCCCTACAGGACAAAAGAGAAGATGGGGACAAGGGAAGGGAGGGATGACAGAAGAGAGGGCAGATTGGTGATAGGGAAAATTAGAATGCTTGGTATATTGGGGTGGGGGGAAGGGATAAATGGGGAGAAAATTTGGAACCCAAAATCTTGTGAAAACGAATGGAAAAAAAGAAATACATAAATAAATAAATAAATAAATAAATATACTTAAAAAAAAAAAGAATAATGGTGTTCGGTCCTTTCAGCCATGTCTGACTCTTTGTGACCCTATTTGGCGTTTTCTTGGCAAAGATACAGAAGTGGTTTGCCATTTTCTTTCCCAATTCATTTTACAGATGAAGAAACTGAGGCAATGAGGGGTAAGTGACTTTACCAGGGTCACAAAGTTAGTGTTTGAGGCTGGATATGAACTGAGGTCTTCCTGACTCCAGGCCCAGTGCCACCAAGGTGCCATGATGATGATGATGATGATGATGATAGCTAGCCCCTAAATAGCACTTTAAGATTTACGAAATGCTTTGTGATTTTTTTTCTCATTTATCTTCATATCAGCCCTCGGAGATAGGTGCTCTTATCATTTCCAGCTTACAGATGAGGAAAGTGAGGCAGACAAGATATTAAGTGACTTTGCTCAAGGTCACACAGTAAGTGTCTGCGGCTGGATCTGAACTCAGGCCATCCTGGTACCACATACCGGGTCCTAGTCAGTGCACCATCACCTAGATGCCTCTAGGTATAGCAGGGAGTCAAAACTACCATGGGATTAAGTGTTTGCATGGGATGTTCACTACGGTTGTGGACATTTCTTTGCTCCTAAAAGCAGTCACAAGCAATTCAAGATATGACTATAACTCACATGAGGAATGGTATTCCTGGTTCTACCTTCTTTTAGGACAGATCCAGTGGGGTCAATGACTTATTCACATTCTTTAAATGGATAATAATAATTTTTAAAAAGCCACCTTGGATACACACTGTTAGACCTGAGGCAGATATCATCTACCCTTTGATCATACCACCAGACACATACACTAAGTTGTCTGATGGCCTGTTCCAAGCCTCATTTCATGATTCTTGATAGACTCTTTAATTTAACATTGTCACAGTTATACCACTCTTCCTCATGATACTTTTGTTGGTCTGGCATCCCATGCTACTATTCCTAAACAGATGGTTTCCAGTTATAGAAGTTTATATTCAGATTTGAATCTGATATCAGATGAATATTATTAAGAAAATATACTCACTGCTACTTGGTGGCAAAAAAAGTCCATTGATATTACGGGGTTTGCTATGATAAAACACACAACTGATCTTCACACAACCAAGAGGCTGAGTTTCCCAGAAGCATGAAATGCTGCAGTTTTGCTAGAAAAAAAGGGGAAGAAATGGAATTTTCAGAGGTTGTATTCATAACAAACTCAATTATTTTGTAAGAGAAAAAAAGGAACAAAAAAATGCCAAATGAAAGCGATTGCTTTTTAATCAATGGGGATTTGTCCTGCTGTCAATGTCGTAGCCCTACATTTGAATTGAGGTCGCAGAGGTTCCTATGACATATTCCTATGTACTAGCCTAAGGTTTTAAGTTCAGTAGCAAGCTACCATCATCAATTCCATTATTTGCCCCCGGCAGGAGTAACATCATCTCCTTGTCATGTTGTGATGTAGGTCAAGAAGATTACTAACGTGCTATGTTATTGACAAAGAATGACGACGAGGAGGAGGCGCAATTCTACCTGCATTTCCATGTGTCTAAATCTGCAAAGTGGATCTAAACATTTTCCCTCTCTCCATAATGAGCACACAGTGTCACTGCCAAGGGCTTCTTCACAGTGTCGGAATCGGCACTGGGAACCCTAAGAGAAAAAAGTAAACAGTGCAGAAAACTCACAATATATTGATGCTAGAGGTCAACAATAATTGTAGGTCACTTACTCCTACCTATCGTTCTCATAATTTTTAAAATGAATATGCTTATAGCTAATTTAGAAAGCCATTAATGAAATAAATACCAGAAATGTAACCCTACTTGCCAAAAAACTTTGGCAGCTTATTTCAATTTATCATTAGGTGAGTCTGTCATATAACGAGAATTAAATAATGTTACAAAATAATGTAGAGTGGTATTTAATACTGTGTGCCAAAAGTTACTGGCAAAATCTGAGCTATATAGGTGTGTATATATATATATATATACTTTTTTTTATCTGCAGCTTATCAGGTAGATGCACAAAGGCTTAGGGACAACCCAGGCCATAGCCCAGGGATAGGATATGCATGAACGCTATAGCATTCTGAAAATCTCAGATTTCCAGTAGGGCAAAAAAAGCTTTCAAGTCCCAACAAGCTGATTCTACTTACATGGAAGATTCTTATTTATAATTTCAGATCTCTGTTCTCAAATCAATGCTTACGGACACAGGTTAGTTTATTTATTTTGCTATTGTTTTTTTACTGATTGGTACATGTCTAAGAAAATGATTAATGGATCTTAAAGTTTATATCTTCCTATTTTTCTATTTATATATTATTCATTTTTCCCATTAAAAAAACTGGGATATACTACACTATAACACTTATTATTCTTTTGCTCTCACATACCTTGTATTTTAAAAATCAGGTATATTTAAGTAGGACTATATTAATATACCACAAAATCATTAATTCTGCATTCTTTCCATAGTGTAGAAACCCCATTGCTCTGTTTACTATGTGTCAAAGGTGTTGTTTAACTTTGGGGTCAGTGTCCTGCTGTCAGAGGGATGGACAGATAAGTGATCGTCCCAGTACATCCCTCACCATATTCTCCATATTTGATCTCTTCTTCCTGTCTTCTCATATGTAAATGTCTCTAACAGTGACATTTCTACTATGTCCCCTGCAGAAATCTTTTCTTTGTGGTTTTATTGTAGATATAATTCGTAGATATTCTCATAGCAGAACTGGCTTAACAGTTCTGGGTATCTCATTTATATGATATTGAATTTCTAGCTCCATTATGGTTGAATTAGACCTAGTAAGTATTTCCTCTGCCCTGATTTTTCCATAGGTTATGTAGTTCAGTCATACATTTAGACTTTATTTCTAAATCTATTGACACTATGAATTCAAATCCCTTGTGTCCTGTATGAACTAGCATTGTAGAACAAGCACTGGATTTGAAATCAGATAATCTAGATTTAAATCTCAGCTCTGCCTTTTCTACATAACCTTGGGCAAATCACTATATAAGGTCTATAAATCTCAATTTCCTTGCCTGTAAAAATAAAGAGGGAATGGGCAGGATTGGACTAAATGATCTCAAGTATTTTTTTTCCTAATTTTAAATCTATTATCTGTGACCTTATATTAATAATGTTATTCCTATTTGACTTATTGAACTAATTTAAGTTAGAATTATAACTTTGCCAAACTGAATATATTTACTTTTATTTTTTTTTCCTCTGAAGATTACCCTCAATAAGCAACTAAATTTATTAATTCATTCTGCAAACATTTATTGAGTGCCTATTGTGATCAGAGCACTGTACTGGGTGCTTTGAAAACTACAAAATTATGAACTATTTTAAAGTGACATAGCAAAGCACAATAATTATTTTACTTAATTATTAAATGGAAAATGAATTGGATTCATTAAAGTGAATCTGAAGGTGACCTGAACTCAACTGAGAGTGCAAAACAGGGCTAATTTATGAAACCCTGGCACCACACCTATTATCTCCATTAATCACAAAGAGCCACATCCTCTGTAGAGTTTTCTATGAAATAGCATTCCAAAACTAGGAGCTCAAAGACTGGAAAAACTTCACTAAAGAAATGTATGTGGCTTAAGAGTCACATTCTGAATATGACTGTTGTAGGGAGTAAGGAGTTTCAGCCAAATAATTAAAAATATCAAATTCTCCTATATTTTCTTATAGAAATTCAACTTTACCATAATAAATAAATGGGTAAGTAAAAAACCAGAACTGGTTAATGTTGATTTGATCATGCAAATTTATGTTACATCTTCCCTCACTTTACTAGAAAGCTAAGAGATGTGAACATCTGTATATTTGTACAATATTTACCTTTATGCATGTGGAATAAAAAAAGAAATAGCAGTCATTCCCAACTTCTGTCATTTTCACCTCTCTTGCTGCTACTCCACTGTCCTTATACAAGAATTGCAGGAATGTAATTTTAAGAAGTCTCAGTGTATAAGGAAAAATAAAAAATAAACTCTCGTTTCCAGAGTTGTCCAGGTTATCAGTAGTAATCTCCTTTTAAAACTGACCTCCTGTTGACAGTGTATTACGCAATACGTAATTCTTAACAAAATTTAAATCAGAAGATACCTTCTCTCGCTTTGCAGAAATGTTGAAAGTGGTTGCTAGCCAGTACACAAATTCAAACTTCCAGAATTTTTCTCATTGTTACCTGGCTCATTATGTGCTCATCGTAAATGACCTCACAAGTACCTGTTGGTCAGTTTCACATTAAGGAATAATGTCACAGTATTTCCTTTACTCCTAATTCCAGGGTGATATCATTAACTAGGAGCACCATTAAAAATACAATAATGTCTTTTTTTTACCAATCTTTTGGTTAAAGAAAGAGACTAAGAGGTAGATCATGATTTCATATTTGGGAGAAAGGAATGAATATTCTATAACAATGAATGAGCTACTTGGTGCCTCCTAAAATATATATAAGTTCTAGGGTGTAACATTCCTATTTATTAATATGAACTCATTTTCTGTACAAATATATAATTGATTGCTGCTATTCATCATGTATCTATATTCTAATTCTTTTTTATCTTTTAAGGAGAAAAGGTTTCTTCCACAAGTAGAACATTTGCTGAGTGTAAGTTTTTTAAAATCAGATGATAAGAGACATGGAATTCTTATAGTAAGACATAATGTCTCATGCTCAGAATGAGGCATTATAATTTGGAGGTCTTGTCATTACTATTCTTAGAGAGCTATGAGAAGCTATCAGACATTAACGAAAATATAAATGGAGGCGACCTTTAAAAAAAAAAAGTCAGAGAAAACAAGAGATGAGCCTTTTCCAGAGAGGGGATTCTTTTTAAAATAAAAATGTACTCCTATAGTAGTTGGAAGTTCTTAAAGAGAGATTTACATGAAGAAAAGGTAATCAAAGTTCCTGCATTAGTTGGTTTAAAAAGCTGAAATAATCTTTCTGCCCACAATAGTTTAAATTGTTTTCATAACATAGAACGTACATAGAACAATGATATATATATATACATACATGTACATATATTCTACACATATAACATTTTCAAAAAGACAACAAAAAAGAACTTAACATTTAGAAAAACATTTTGAACAGAACTTTTTTAAAAATGCAACTGCTTTAGAAACTTAGTTGAAGAAACAGAAAATAAAAGATATATCTTGAATGAAAATATAAGCACAACAGATATAGAAAAAAATGTCTTGACTCTCATTTCACCCTACCTTCTAACTCTAGAACAACGAAGTACCCATCCTAAGCACATAGGCTACTGGGATAATCACCCCAATGAACATTTTTAAATGATCATTGACTCCAAATAAATGGCTTGTTCACCTATGGACTTGTAGCTGCTTTTGAAATTGTTTTCAAATACTGTTACCCAGGACCATTATTGCATGACTACAGGTGGCAATATGCTTACAGCCATTGTGAGAATCTGGTATGGATGTATAAGGGGACAATTTGTCTCAAAGAGATGTTTTTACATCATAAGAGTCACACATCATGATCAGGGATAAACAGTCATCAAGCACCTCAGCAGAGCTTAGGGAATCAAGGTCAAATGTGGAGATGAGAACTTATCATGGGGAAGATGAATATATGGTTCTGCTTCTGGTAATTTGATTACTCTAGGGAAGAGAAAACACTAAAAGTCTTTAGTCAGGGAGATTAACCTTTCAAGGGGAGAGACATCCTCTGTTAATAGAACTTTAGTCCTTGCAAGGAAGTTTAAGAAGGATGGTTGGAAAAGGATTGAAACTAACTCCCCATTTGTGGATCTGTGTTCAGACTCTCTAAGAACATCACTTTAGTGATGCCAGAACTGGTTGCATGCTACAATACCGGCAGTCTATTCAAACCAAAAGCCCTTCAAGGGGGTTTTCCCAACCCACAGCCTGCAATGCTGTTATCACTTACCTGGGGCTGGCAGCTATTTCTTCCTGATCCTTGCAGCCCAAGAGATACAGGCAGTACTGGTGGGTTCCCCACTTCAGGGTAGGAGTCCAGTTTGCGGCTGTGAGTTGCTGGTCCTGGGGCTGACAGTGGACATGGACAGCTGCCTCTGCTGCCAGGGACTTATTCCCACGGCTGTGTGGCAGACATTGAAGGAATCGCTGCATGTGTGATGGAGAGCACATGTGGACAGAGAGATTGGTGGCCTCTCTGCTACTACTCAAACTGCGCACGGAATGTTTTAGGTGATGCTCCTTCTCCAGAAGTGAGAGAATGTTGAACTTGAAAGGTTCTGTGGCAGTTTAGGAAATGGCAGTTGCGGGCTGCTATTTATTTAAATACCTGTCCTTCTAGACGGAAAAAGCAAAAGCTGCTTTGGATCATCCCTTTGCAGGAACAAAGAGACACTGATGTTTTGATATTAAAGATTTTGAAGTGGCTTATCCCACTATCGGATGACCCATATCTTGCTTCATTATTGTCCCACGGGAAAAAGTAAGATAATTGAAAACAATTTAAAATAGCAAATTTCTGTCTTCTTTTCTCCATCCTCTCCAATCAGTTAATTCATAAATAATAATAACCCTGATGTCAGCATCTTTTGCCCTTTGGCATGCTACTCTGCACAGATTCAGTTATGGTCAATAAATATTCATTTTAAGCTCATTTTAGGTACACAGCATCATACTAGAGGTCCTAGTACAATTCCTACCCCGGAGGAGAGCTACATTCTACTGGCCAGAGATTCTTACAAAGGATGTACTCTTTGGATTTTTGTCATCTAGTTGAGCAAAACACCAGACAACTGCATACTTAGAGCTAGCTCTGAATTGTAATGAGATCTCTCCACCTTGTCTAAACATATTTAAAGAATGATAGGAAGAAAACCAAAAAATTCCCCTTTAGCTTCAGTTAGACTGAAAAATGTATGAAACAGTGGAAATAGATACTATTACTTCTCAAATGTGTATTCAACTCTTGAAATTAAAAAGTTTCATTTAATTGGACATCTTAGAAGAGTTTCATCGCAGTGCTCATGTTTCAGAAGAACTGTATGATACTTGTTAACTTTCCATGGTTTTAGCTGAATACTTCTGAGAAGCAGTGTGAGATAGAATTGTTCTCAAAGCTATGAAAAACTACTTTTATGTCCCATTCCTAGATTAGGGTACTGGTTGTGTGACCCTTGTGCAAGTAACTTAACCTGTCAGTGCCTCAGGCAGCTAAGACTGTAAGTGGATGAGAAGATACTGACCAGGCTTGGTAGACATGAGACTTCCCTATACCAAGGAAATGTCAGATCCAATCCCTGTCTCCATCTGAATTCAACTCAGTTATGTCAATGACTAAAAGGCCTGACTTCCTAGGATGGCAGATTAGTCTCCTGCCCTCATCTACAGGTTGTTAGCTTATTGTATTATTTTGTTTAGTTGTGTTTCAGTTGGGTCCAACTTTCCATGACCCCATTTAGGTAGGTTGTTTGTTTTTTTGGAGGGGGGCAGACATACTGGAGTGGTTTACCATTTCCTTCTCCGGTTCATTTTATGAATGAAGAAACTGAAGCCAACATGGCGAAGTAAGTGTCTGAGGTCATATTTGAACTCAGGTCTTTCCAACTTGTTTCTGCTCTTTATTCTTCATGGTCCCTTAGTTTATTGCACTTATAATAAGTTCCTTGGATGATTTGACTTTTATGACGGTATCCATTTGAAGAACAACCCAACTCACATAGTTATTGTCCACTCCAAGCCTTCAATTTGCAACTGTAACATGTTTAATGCATGCAAAAATATCTAGGAAGCACCAACAAAAGAATTTTTCCTTCAGTAAAAATGTGTGCATTTGTTAAAAGGAAATTAGGCAGTCACGACCCAATAGATGTTTTTAAACTACTCATTAATCTTGAGCAAAAGATACTAAGCAAAAGATACTACCTGTTTAAAAAAAACAAAACAAAACTTTTTCCTATTTTTCAAAAAGCAATATTTATGGCGAGAATTTTAAGAAAATCAAGTGGGTTTGTGTTACAAAATCAGTTTCAGCCTAAGAAACCAAGATGAATATTAAGAGGAAATTCTCTTATACGCCCATATATCAGAAGAAAGCTCTTTGCTTCTTGCAATTCTCTTAAAATCAGTCTGACTTTAGAACACTTACCAGCTGACATTCCCTGCATAAGGGATTTGATGCTGAAATCTGGTAGAGAATCACAATAATTTTTGATTTTCTAGTATTTTTCCCTGGTCTGGGACCTCTCCCACATCTCACACGCTGCCAGATGTCCCCAGATGAACGACACTATTTGGTGATATCAGTTTCTGTCCCGCCCTAGTTGGGTGGCCTCCTCTAGCTTGCGGCCCCTCTCCTGTTACTTCCATTAGCTCAGGCTCCGTCCTGTTTTTTGTGTCCCCATGGCTTAGCACGTGGTCAGGGCTTCATTAATAAAGGCTTCATCTATTCATCCACTCACCTAGGTGGCTCCGCAGAGAGGGCGCTAGGGCTGGACTCTAGTGACCCTGGATAAGTGACGTCACCTCTGTCTGCCTCGGTTTCCTCATCTGTAAAATGGGGCTCATCAAATGAGACCAGAATTGTAAAGGCGCAAAGGTAAGCGCTATGTACTGTTAGCTATTATTAAGATATTCAGTCATTTCACTAAAAAGAGGGAGTTCTAGAGGAAAGTTCTAGAGAGCATATGACATGTTAAGTTACTGACAGCTCATTTTATGTGGTTTGAGTTCATTATCTGGATGAATTTTTCGGTTCGGGATCCACAGAGAGAAGGCCCCCTGGAGGTCACTAGCCACAGAACGATCCGAGCCTAGAGCGGATGCGGAAGTTCACCTCAGCCCTCAACTTTACTACAACTCCCAACGGCCTAAGCGGAAGGACCGCCCCTTCGAGAGGCGGTTTGTGATTGGTCGTTGATGGAGAGCCCGCCCCCTTGACCTTTGCGGTGCCCCTTCGTCTCGAGCCCGTGGCTTAACGCGGCTCGTTTTCTGCTCACTCGGTTCTCTTCGAGCTTTTCTGGCCACCTGCCGCCGGGTGAGCGGCGGGGTCGCGGGGCGGCGCCGGACCGGGCCGGGCCGGGCCGCTGCGGCCCGCGATGCGGCGCCTGGGCTCGGTGCAGAAGAAGGTGCCCTGCGTGTTTGTGACGGAGGTGAAGGACGAGCCGTCGGTCAAGAGGGAGCACCAGGTAGCGGCGGCCCCAGGGGGCGGGGCAGGGGGCTGACGGACCCCCCCCCCGGGGGCGGGGCAGCGGGACTCCGAGGGTTGGGGTTGATGGGAGGCGGAGACACAGACCCGGAAGGGACAGAGAGAGACTCGCGGGCTCCTTGTGTTTGCTGACCACCCCGGGAGCAGGCCCCGTGAACGTCACCGTGGGCTCTGCAGCCTCTGTGCCCCCTGCTGAGCCTCGGTCCTCTCCCCTTCCTGGGTGTCTGCACTCACATGCACACAAACATACACACGCATACATGCATGCATACACACATAACACACACCAACACACATTCATTCACACACACACACACACACACAAGAAAGCGTCCCCAAAGTCCTAGTTAAGTTTTAAGCTAGCTCTCTAAGCCACATTCAACTGTTTAAGTCAGCTTAAATCTTCATTAAGACTTTGGGGGCACCACACCCGTGTACTTAAACACACATACACACACACAGACATAGACATACAGGCATTTAACACGTCAGCCGCACAAGCACAGAAAATGAGGACGGAGTAAAGAACCTGAGGATGGCTTTACAAGTCCTTGCCCAGTGAAGGTGTTGCCTGTTGAGATCTGCAGTTGACTCAGCAGGTTGCTGTGGAAGATAAGGACCTAGATACTTTGTTTCCAGAAATGATTCCATACGTAGTTCTGCTATCTCTGGACCCACCACGCCTGCTGGGCAAGTGTGTTTTGGAAAAGATATCTTGGATAGCTTTGACTCCAACGATCTCAACTGTAATTACTTTCCCTGCATATATGCAAATAGTTGGTATCACTTAACACATTTGCCTTGCGTATATCAGGTCCCTAATAACCACTGAACTGAGATCCATTGATTTTTAAGTCCATATTTCCATCCCTAACTTCTTTCCCTCGCAGTAGTCCCATATGTGCTGTTGACAGATCCATTTAATTTTCTCACTGCTGGGACTGGGAGCTCACTGCCTTCTCAGCCTTGGCAGACTACTCTACTGTTGGAGACCTATATTGGGAAGATTTCATGCTAATCTGCCTCCATTAGGTTTAATTCATTAAGATTTAATTCATCTTTCACATGATAGCTCTACAAATAGTTGAAGACAGCTCTCTTGTCTTACTCAAGTTTTTCTTCTCTGGACTCAACATCCCCCATACAGTCAGCTGATGTTTACATGCTGTAGTTTCAAGCCTTCCTCTGAATATACTCCAGTTTTGGAATGTACTCCAACCAGCCAGCAACGTGCCAGATGCTGCAAGAGACATGCTGTGCAAGAAGGAAAACAGTTCCTAATCTCAAGAAACTTAGATTTTAAAAAAATTTTTTTTAATGATCAAGAATTTTTTTCTCTTTTCATTTCCCCCATCCAATTAAAAAACAAACATCTTAGCCTTGTAACAAATTCTTTAGTCAAAGCAAATTGTGTCTCCTCCTGTGTATTTAGTCAAACATTTTTCTGTCAGGTGGATAGTATTATTCATCACTGGCCCTCTGGAATCACTGCTTTTTTTAGGGTAAAATCTCAAAATGGTTAGGTTTTTTTTATAATTTTGTTATTTTATAAATTGTTTTCCTGGCTTTGTTTACCTCTCTCTCTAACAGTTCATGCAAGTCTTCCCAGTTTCTCTGAAACTGTTCCTGTCGTCATTTTTAGAACACAATGTTTTATTACATTCACATACTATATTTTGTTTAGCCATTCCCTAATTAATGGGAACCTCCTTATTTTTCCATTTCTTTATTACTACAAAAAAGAACTACTGTGAAAAGATTTGTGTATGTAGGGCTTTTTTTCTCTATGGGTCAGAGAACATGAATATTTAATAACATTTAGGGCATAGTTCCAAATTGCTTTTGAGAATGGCCAGACCACTTAATCCTGGTCACACAGTGGGTTCAGCAACTACAGCACCTAAAAGTGGATAGAATACAGTAGAAATGGGATAACTGAGGCACAGTGCATGGAATTTTCACCTCTCAAATTCTGACCAGTTTGTGAATACAGCCTAAGATTGCATTAGGTTTTTTGACTATCATGTTACACTCATCTATTTTTGACCACATTATCTTTCCTGTACTTTAAATTTTTGAACCCAATAGTATAATTTGTATTTATTCCTATTAAATTTCATTTTGTGAGACCTAGCCTGTTAAAATCTTTTGGGATCCTGATTCTTTCCTCTATATTAGTTATCATTCATAGCTGAATGCTGTTCAGACATTTGACAGGCTTTCTACGTACATGGTCAGCTGAGTAAGTCCTTCATAGTGTTGGACAGAATAGTCTGCTACACTAGTGACCTTCATTTTAATCACTATTTTTTACGTTTTACTATGCATCTAGTTAGTAATCTGCCTACCTAATGTTTTTCATCTTATTCCCAAGAACATCACGGGAGACTTTTTAAACTCTATTTTGAAATTCAGTATACTCCGGTGTTGGCAACCCTGTCAGAAGGGGAAATGAGTTTGTTTTTGATAAATTTGCTCACAAATTTTTAATGATGAGTTCTAGCATGCTGACAGAATTTTTTTTTTTTGTTGTCAGTTTTCTTTAGAAAAGTGTAACATTCAAATACCCCAGTTGCCCATGGAAACTCATTGTGGAAATGCTGTTCAACATAGGCATCAAGATGTTTTGTGAAGTTATTTCAGTCATCACCACCTCTCATGCTAAGGAGATTTGTAAACTTACCTGATTCTATATGAATTCTATATTTCATTTTATTGTCTAAATATTTTACAATAATTATAATTGTTTTAGATAGTTTACTGAGTGCTGTTCACAGAGTAATTTACAGACATGGTCTTAATCAGAAGTTTTCTTATGGCAGTTTTCAAAGAAAAAAAAATATATCATGCCCCACAAATGAAGGTAGCGGATGGCCTGACCTGGTGGATAAAATTCTCATCTTGGAAGCAGGAAGTCACCTGGGTTCAAATCCCACCTCTGATGCTCAGGATATGATGGCAGGTCACCTAACCACATTGAGCCTGTTTCCTCATCTATAAAATGGAGATAACACTAACAGACCTCTTTTGAGACTCAAATGACATAATAAATGTAAAGTGCTTTACAAACTTTAAGGTACTCAATAACTATTAATGTTGCTGATAAATTAGAAGCAAATGAAGCATCTATACAGCTTTGCTTTCTCCTTTGATGTATTTTGCTCTGTTTCTTATCATAAAGATTCTTTTAAAAACAACCAAACTCAATAAGTAAAAACTTTTACTATTGAAATGAGGACTAAGAGAAAAAACTTAAAAAGCAAACAAAAGATGAGGAAAAATGAAAGGTAAACAATCCTAGGTAGGCTGCAAGTAGGAAAAAGGAGGACCGGTTAGCATTGAACAAAAATCCATGTGCCAAGGTAGAGACCAAAAATTTACTGAAACTTTTCATTATAGTTCCAAATGAATTAGTTGTCATGACTCTCTCTTGATTCATTTAAGGGTGTTTGGCCAATGAAATAGTCCTTTTCAGTTTCACCATCATTCCTTTCCTGGACTATCATAGGCTTCTGATTGATCTTCCTCCCTCAACCCTCTCTTCATTCCATTCCATTCCATTCTCTACTTAGCTGCCAAAATGATTTTCCTGAAGCACAAACCTGACCATGGCTCCCCACCTCCAACTTTAGCACGTCCCTGTTACCTCCAGGATCGGATACAGACTCCTCTCTTTGGCATTTAATGCCCTTCATAACTTGGCTCCTCCTGACCTTTGGAAGTCTTCCTCCTCTTTACTCCCCTCTACCTCCTCTCCAGTGCAGATACACTGGCCTATTTGCTGTTCCTCAGACACAACACTTGCAGTTTTGGTCTCTGTCTTTGCGCTGGCTGTCCTCTGTGCTTGGAATGCCCTGTCCCCTCACATCCTTCAAGACTCAGCTCACATCCCATTTCCTGGAAGAGGCCTTTCCCAGTCCTCACAGTTGCTAGGCCTTACCCCTCTGAGATTTCCTTCCATCTACTCTGTATAAATTTTGTATGTACGTAGTTATTCACAGGTTATTTTTCCTATTCAAAGGTGACGTCCTTGAAAGGAATGACCATTTTTGTCTTTCTTTGTGTCCCTAGCACTTAGGACAGAGCCTGTCACTTATTATGTGTTTTATAAATGTTGTTTGATTAAATAACTGACTTTGGTGACATTATAGAGAAAATGGAAATACCAGTGAAGAAAAGAGTGGTTAAAGTAAAGATTAGTCAAGGACCAGAAGGATACTTGTTTCTTTGGAGACAACTATTCTTGGGCCACCTGAAAGTAAAAGAAACCGGCAAACCCCCAGATCCTTGAAAATCACATCATAGTTACCCTGTGTAGGCTTTGTGCCTTAAGCATATCTTTTGAAATATCAGAAGTCTTTAATTTTGAGTAGTCTATAACTTCAAGAACTGCTATCAATAATTGATAGGTGATATTTCAAGTTGATGCGGAGAACCTTTCCAGAGAATTTGTTAAACTTCAGTATAAACATTTCTGTATAAAAAAATCCAGTCCACAAATACGGTAGTAATCACGGTGGGACTCTACCTTCCCTTCCCTGGCTTATTCCACATTACACCCTTTACCACAGTCTGGTGAGCTGCCACACTGGCCTTCCTGCGAGTCCTTATTGGTTACTGCCCCTCACACAGACTGTCATCCCCCATGACTCCTCTGCCTCTTAGGATCTCTAACTTATATCAAAGTTCAGTTCATGTGCCACCTACTGCATGTGGCTGTTCCTGCCCACAGGTACTAGTGCCTTCCCCCTGAAATTACCTTCTCTTTAGTAATTACATATTATCTTTTTACTTCTCTGCACTCAGGTTGTCTTCCCTGACATCATCCCTTGCTTTTCTTTCTTTCTTCCCACAGTCTGACAAACAGGTGGTCCTTCTTGCTTGCCTCCTATCCATTTCTGCAGATTGCATCTTTAATCACCCCTTTTCTCTTCAGTCCTTAAACCCTTCCTATCTACTGGTCCCTTCGCTGCTGCCTGAAAATATACCCGTCTCCTTTATCCTAAAAAAACAAAACAAAAAACTTTACTGGATCCTACCATGCCTTCAGAGCCACCATCCCATATCTCTTCACTTTCAGCCAAACTCTTTGAAGAGCTGTCTACACTTGCGGTCTTTACTCTCTTCTCTTACTCCTCAACCCATTACACTTCGGCTTTGGACTGCATCGCTTAACTGAAATTGCAATTCCCAGTGTTAGAAATAATCTTATAATTGCCAAATCTAATGACTTTTTTCTGTCATCTTCCTTCTTTACCTGCCTGATTCATTTGATACCTGACCTCCCTTTTCATGATTCTCTCTTGCTTTTCATTAACACCACTCTCTCCTGGTTCTCCTACCTGCCAGACCTCTCCTTCTTAATCTCTTTGGTTGTTCTTACTCAGATCACACTGACTGTGGGCTCTGTCCTAAGCTTTCTTCTCTGCTTGCTCTACACTTCCCTGGGTAACCTCATCAGCTTCCAGTTTAACTGTCATTTCTGTGCAGATGACTTACAGATGCCGCAGTCTCTTCGCTGCACCTCAGTTCTGCATCATCACCTGCTACTAGACATTTTGGACACTTAAATTCATCATGTCCAGAATTAAACTCATTATCTTTCCTCCTTTACTCTAAACTTCCCTAAATCTTTTGAAGCTACCACCATTCTACTACTCACCCAGGTTCATATCATCATAATTGTCCATGAATTCTTAACTCTTTTTCATTCCACATACGCAGTTTGTTTCCAGATCTTGCCATTTCTGACTTCACCGCATAGCTACCACCTTAATTGCTTCCCTCTCAACTAGTTTACAAAGCTTCCTAACTGGTCTCCCTTTCTTTTCTTTACCTTATCATTCCAGTCCATCCTCCACACTGCCATCAGTTACCTTTCCTAAGTGCAGATCTGACCATGTGCCTCCCCTCTTGGTAAAACTCCTGTGGCTCCCTGTTACCTCTGGGATCCGAGGTTTAGTTTTTAATTCCCCTAAGACCCTGACTCTCACCTGTCTTTCCAGGCTTTTGTGCTCTTCCTTTAAGGATTCCTTTGTCCTAGCATTAGCCATCAGTGTGCCTGGAATTTACTCCCTCCCAGCTCAGAAAGCTCCTCTTTCTTTAGGGCGACACTCACACTGTCTGATACGTTAAGCCTTCTATCCAGCTACTAGTGCTCTTTGTCCCAAATTGCCTTGTCTTTAGTTACTTTGTATAGATCTGTGTTGGTTCACTGTGTGTATTTATTCATTTTATATTTATTCCCTGTATATCCAACTACGTGCTTGTCTTCCCCATGACAATTCAAGCTCTCTGCATATAGGGGTTATTTATACTTTTATTCCCAACAGCTAGCACAATGCCTAGCACAATAAATATCTTTTGATTGATGATGATGATGATAATCGTGATTAAAATAGTAAAAATAATAATACATCTTAGGTTTGAGGCTCCATATAGACATATAGTTTGCAAAGTACTTTACATATTATCATTTGATCCTCATAACAGCTGTTAGGTAGATGCTGTTTTTATCCCTGTTGTATAGATGAAGAAATTGAGGCTCAGAAAATATGTGATTTTCCCAAATTTGAATAATTACTTAAGTTTTTGAGGAGGAAGCTGCACCTATCTTTTCCTGATTGTCAGTTCCATAGATGGAGATCCGTGCTAAGTTATTGTAAGATCTGAGGCCTGGGCAAAGTGTAGAGTATGATTGAAGTGGAGTATGGATTGAAGCCGTTGGAATTGACAAGGTTGAGGATCTCTGAGGCTCATGGGTCAGAATAATTATCATCATATATGTTGAAGTTATCAGTGATAATACCAGGAAACAAGGGGAAGAGGAAGGCTGTACCAGGTGCCAGGATTATTGGATGAGGTGACTGGAGTGTGGGTAAAGAGGTTTCTTTTGATACGACCACATCTGGATTCTATATTCAGCTCTGAGCCCAGCATTTTCTAAAGCTGGTAAGCATTAAGAGTGCAGGGCAACTCACATGTTAAGGTGACGCAAAACTGTGTCATTTGAAGATGATTTGAAGGAAGTAGTGATAATTAGCCTGGAGAAGAGAATAATTAGAGGGAACAGATCTGAAATGCACTATTAAGTCCAGCTTTTAGAGTCCCTCATTTCCATCAAAGCTCAGCTCAAACGCCACCTCCTACATGAGGCCTCTGACTGATCTCCCCAGATTTCAATGCCTTCCTCCCAAACTAAAAAAGAAAGAAAAATGACCTTACCTTTATTTGTTATATACTTTATGTACATTTACATAACATGTACATACCATGTTCCCCCAACTCAAGAGTGTAAGTTTGAAGGTAGAGACTGTTACTGTCCTTTGTATCTCCAGCACATACTATGCTTAAGAAATGTTTTGTGAGTTGATTAATTTTTCTAGGCCGTGTGTTCCAATAGAACTGCCATGGAATTTGAAGTCAGAAGGCCGGGTTCTATACTTAATTTCTGTGTGAACTCAGGCAGATCACTGCTCTGGACCTCAGCAGCCTTCCTTGTCTTCAGGACAGGCTTAGACCAGATGATCTCTAAGGTCACTTCCAACTCTGTCTGTGAGTACATGATTATGCTGAAATGTTCAGAAACAGGTGTGACAACCATCAGAATAGCTCTAAATGAAGAGTATTAGAGAGAATTCCTGGAAGACCAATGATCATGCTGGGAAAAGATGAAGGGAATAATTACTTGGCTAAGAGCCTCTTAAAGTGGTGATTAACAGTAAGAAGTGTGTTATAACATACTTCAAAGATACAGATGTTGAGGACAGAAGCTACTACTTTTTTTTATATTTATTTTTATTTTTTTGGTGTTCTACAATCACTTCCTTAAAATTAAGATTTTATCCCCCCCACCCTCCCACCTTTCCCCCACTACCCCCCTCACTCCCCGCGACAGCATACAATTCTGTATAGGTTCGATATATACTTTCCTATTGAGTACATTTTCACAATAGTCATGTTATGTAGTCGAACTAAAATAAATGGAAGAAATCATATAACAAATCAAAACATAGTACACTAAAATACACACACACACAAACATGATCTGCTGTATTTTGCTAATGACTTCCATATTTCTTTCTCTGAGTGTGGAAGACATTTTGTGTTACAGTACTATCATTGGGATTTTTTTTTTTAGTAAGTTCTTGAATTATTATGAAGTTCCAAGTCTACCAGAAAAAACTCTTGCACACTGTGGTCATTGCTGTGCACAAGGTTCTCCTGGTTCTGCTCCTTTCACTCAGCATCAGATCATATAAGTTTTTCCAGGCCTCCCTGAAGTCTTCTTGTTCATCATTTCTTATGGCGCAATACTACTCCATTACATTCATATACCATAATTTATTCAGCCATTCCCCAGTTGATGGGCATCCCCTTGATTTCCAGTTCTTGGCAACCACAAAGAGTGCTGCTATAAATATTTTTGCACATGTGGGACCCTTTCCCATTTTTATAATCTCTTGGGGATACAGTCCTAGTAGGGATATTACTGGACCAAAGGGTATGCACATTTTTGTAGCCCTTTAGTCATACTTCCAAACCGTTCTCCAGAATGGTTGGATGAGCTCACAGCTCCACTAACGATGAATTAGTGTTCCAACTCTCCCACATCCTCTCCAGCATTTATCATTTTCTTGTTCTGTCATGTTTGCCAATCTTATAGGTATGATATGGTACCTCAGAGTTGTTTTGATTTGCATCTCTCTAATCAATAGTGATTTAGAGCACTTTTTCATATGATTATAGATATCTTTAATTTCTTCCCCTGAAAATTGTCTGTTCATATCCTTTGACCATTTATCAGTTGGGGAACGATTTATATGGTTATATATTTGAGTCAGTTCTCTATATATTCCAGAAATGAGGCCTTTATCCCCAAGCTTAGCCGTAAAAGTTTTTTCCCAATTTACTACATCCCTCTGAATTTTGGTTGCATTGGGTTTGGTTGTGCAAAAACTTTTCAGTTTAATGTAATCAAAATTATCCATCTTGCATTTCATAATGCTTTCTATTGCTTCTTTAGTGAAAAATTCTTCCCCTCTCCATAAATCTGATAAATACACTATTCCTTGCTTCTCCAGTTTATTCGTGGTGTCAATCTTTATACCTAAATCATGTACCCATTTGGACTTTATTCTTGTGTACGGTGTCAGGCATGGGTCTATACCTAATTTCCGCCACACTTGTTAACCAGTTTCCCCAGCAATTTTTGTCATACAGTGAGTTCTTATCCCAGAAGCAGGGGTCTTTGGGTTTATCAAACAGGAGGTTGCTATATTCCTTGCCTACTGTGTCTTGAGTGCCAAGTCTATTCCATTTGTCTACCCCTCCGTTTCTTAGCCAATACCAAGTGGTTTTGATAATTGCTGCTTTATAATACAATTTGAGGTCTGGTAGCGCTAGGCCACCTTCCCAAGCATTTCTTTTCATTAGTCCCTTTGATATTCTGGACCTTTTGTTTTTCCAAATGAATTTTGATATTATTTTATCCAGCTCTAGAAAATAATTGTCTGATAGTTTAATTGGTATGGCACTAAATAAGTAGATTAATTTAGGTAGAATTGTCATTTTTATTATATTAGCTCGGCCTACCCATGAACAACTGATGTTTTTCCACTTACTTAAATCTGACTTTATTTGTGCAAAAAGTGTCTTGTAATTGTGTTCATATAATCCCTGGGTTTGTTTTGGCAGGTAAACTCCTAAGTATTTTATAGTGTCTACTCTAGCTTTAAATGGGATTTCTCTTTCTATCTCTTGCTGTTGGACTTTGTTGCTAATATATAGGAATGCAGAAGATTTGTGTGGGTTTATTTTGAAACCTGCAACTTTGCCAAAGTTGTTTATTATTTCAAGTAGTTTTTCACTTGAATCTCTGGGATTCTCTAAGTGTATCATCATATCATCTGCAAAGAGTGATAACTTAGTTTCTTCTTTGGCTATTTTTATTCCTTCAATTTCTTTATCAGGTCTAATTGCTACCGCTAACATTTCTAGTATCATATTGAATAATAGTGGTAATAACGGACATCCTTGTTTCACCCCTGATCTTATTGGAAATGCATCTAGCTTATCCCCATTGCATATAATGCTTGCTGAAGGTTTTAGGTAGATACTGCTTAATATTTTATGGAAAGTTCCCTTTATTCCTATGTTCTCCAGTGTTTTTAATAGGAATGGGTGTTGTATTTTGTGGAAAGCTTTTTCTGCATCTATTGAGATAATCATGTGGTTTTTGTTAGTTTTGTTGTTGATATGATCAATAATGCTAATAGTTTTTCTAATCTTGAACCAGCCCTGCATTCCTGGTATGAATCCTTCCTGATCATAATGTATTATTTTCATGATAAGATGCTGTATTCGTTTTGCTAAAATCTTGTTTAAAATTTTTGCATCTATATTCATTAGAGAAATTGGTCTATAATTTTCTTTCTCTGTTTTGTAGAAGCTACTACTTTTTAGAAATGTGTTTATAATGAAATAAAAGTACCTAACTTCAAATCCGACCTCAGACAATTACTCTCTGTGTGACCCTGGGCAAGTCACTTAACCCTGTTTGCCTCAGTTTCCTTATCTGTAAAGTGAGCTGTGGAAGGAAATGACAAACCATTCCAGTATCCTTACCAAGAAAACCTCAGATAGGATCAGGAAGAACCACATATAACTAAAACATTACCCAATGACAACATAAAAAGATGCATCTGAAAATAAGTGAAACTCTAGATGACATTCTGACCTTGATCCATATTGAAATTCCTGTGTAGAAATAATGAGATGATAATTACGTGATTGTTAATATGGATAAAGTACTACAGAATATCAGATTTGACATCAAGTTCACTTTCAGGTGTTATGGTATTTTGTATCTCTCAGTTGAAAAATCAAGAGGAGTAGAAAGAAAGTTACACCATTTCCTGTATCTTTTGGAATTGGAAGAAGTCTCCAGAAAAAAGAAACAAAATAGCAGAATTCTGAGTGTGGGTGTGTAGGAAAGAACAGGTAGGCCTAGCCATCATGATCAGAGGAGATACAGAACTTCACTTGAGCCAGCAAGAATGTGGCTTATGAAAACTTCTAACTAAAGTAATCCACTCTCTTATTAAAGCTGTGTGATAAAGTTTATTTTTGTTTTGTCTATTTATGTTTACAAAGTAGGAGTAAATCTTTAGTATATTGGCCTCAGGGATGTTGTAGAATTCAGTAATTCTTAAAATGTGGGATAAAAAATAATCTTTAATGACTCAAACTGGAAGTTGTAGGAGAGAATAGTTAACATTTGAATATATAAGAATATCTTGTATTTATACCTATATTTCTAAAATTATGTTTTCTTTTTTTCTTCTTTAAGCCATTTAAAGTTTTGGCTACAGAAACTATAAATTACAAAGCATTAGATGCAGATATATACAATGCAATTCCCACTGAAAAAGTAGATGGAACGTGTTGTTATGTCACTACCTACCAAGGTAAGGTACTAAAATTTATTTTCTTTCTCAGTATCAATATTGAGCTCTATTTACTCTTAATGTTGTAGAAAATATGACATTAAACTGAAATGTGAAAGGGTTTGCTTCATGTCAACGTTTGGACTTCCTTTATCGTAAGGTTATGTCCAATACATTGTCACTCCCCAGGCCAACTTTTCAAGTGGCCTAATTTCTGCATTTCTATCAATGTTACCATCATTGTCCCAGTGACCCAAGACTCTAAGTCTCCCATGACTGTTTCCTCACCTTTACCTCCAAACATCCACCCATGGCCAAGTGCAATTGATTCTCCCTTCTTAATCTCCAGATGGTACAATGGAAAGAATGCCTAGGGTTCCAATCCCACTTCTGACGCTAGGCATCCTCTCAGGTCCTTCCAGCCTTAGATCTATCATCCTATCTCCCTTTTTAATACTTCTGGAAACACCTTGGCTTTTCTCCCCTGAACCATTATACAAGCATCCTGCTTGGTCCTTCTACCTTCAGCTTCTTCCGTCTCCACAGTATGCTTTATCTTGGTGCCTGAACTGAGTATCCTATCCATATGATTATCTAACCACTCTACTCAAAAACCCTCAGTGTTTTCTCCTTGTGATACAGTGAAAATAATCATAATAATGCCAGCGATAATATCTGGCATTTATTTTGAGATTTTCAGAGTGCCTCACATATATTCTCATTTGATGCTCACAACAACCTGTTAGACAAATACTATAGACATTATTATGCCCATTTTATAAATGAGGAAATTGAGGCCCAGTGAGGCTAGGATGCCTGTAAGTTACATAATTACTGTCAGAGGCAAAATCTGATCACAGGCCTCTCCTGACTCCTAACTTGGGTGCACTTTGAATACCAGATTTAGATTGAGACTACCTGCCTTCAAATTCCAGTTCTATTAAAGTTACTACTTTTATAATGTTGGGCAAGTTATCTCTGAGCCTCAGTTTCATCATTTCTCAGAATGAGGGGCTTGAACTAGATGAGCATTATGGTATCTTTCAGCCCTTAATTAGATGAGCTTCATGAATAAACTATTTAACTCCTCATCCTGGCATTCAAGACCCTTCTGAGTCTGGCTCCAACCCACTTTTCCAACTTTATATCATACTACATTTGTACTGTATACATTAAAGCCAGATTGGCCAACTCCTTGTCCTCCATTTTTGTCCTTTCCCTTGTCTCTTCCTTTGTTCATGCTGTTCTGGAGTACATTCTGGAATGTACTTCTCTGTTATACAGTCTTCCCAACCACCAGTCACACTGTCTTTTGACATTTTTTTCCCAAGTCACCGTTTGTGGAGGTCCTCCTTGAAGCCTTCCTATCTTTCCCATAAATCATTCTATAAAGTGTTCACCAAACACCCTGGAGACATTTCTCTGCGACGTTTAACCTAAGGTGGGCACAGTTGCAGCCCTCAGACTGCCCGTACCTTTTCTTTGTCTCTTTGCTCACACCACTCCTAATGCCTTTCCCATTGTATGGTGGGCCTTTTTGTTATACTTGTGGTGTGTGTAAGTCATTCTTTAGTAATGTGCTGAGGCCTGTGGACCCTCACCACACATAATTTAATGTCAAAATGATAAAAATGATAGTGGTTAGCTTTCTCATCAGATCATGAAATCTTGGGCTGCTGGAATTGCTACTAATGATTATACTGGTATTTATTTTGATATGTAAGTTTGAATATAAGGGAGGAAGCTAAAAATTTTAAAAAGCATATGATCAGAAGACAACTCTGGCACATACTTTTAAGAAAGAATTATAGAAAATCTCTTGAAACTTTAATAGTTATTTTAAGTTTTTACATTTCTGTGAGAAAACATAAAAATTACCTTTACTAGCTATTTACCTTGTATCGTATTTCCATCTGTGGTGGTGTGTTTGTGTCAGTTCTCTTTCTGGTCAATAGTGCAGAATTGTCCAACCAGACCCAAATGACAACAGAACAGGGCTTTGCTGGGATTGAAGTTTTGATTTTTTTTTTCATCCTTTGATCTTCCCAAACTACCTGTTGGTCTTATAGGTAGGATCTATGTGAGACTGCATGGTACAATAGAAAGAGGGAGCAATTGGGAGTTAGAAGAGAGGCTAGGGTTCAAATCCTGGCTCTGCTATGCACCACCTTTGTGACCTTAAACAAAGTTACCTGATTTCTCCTGTTGTCTGTCTTATCCTTCAGAGCACTGGATTTAGAGTGATAGACCTTGGCTTCAAACTGTGACTTACTTACCTTTACTTATTTTTGACTAATATCATCAACATGATCATCATCATTTTATTTTACCAAAGGTCCTTCTTTTATCTTTAAAATGAGTGTTGAACTAAGTGATCTCTGAAGTCGTTCCTAGTTTTCAATCTGTGATGCCATGATCTTGGCTTCATTAATATTCCTTCATAACCAAAGATGTATCAATTTCTGCATATAAATATTAGCTCCTCCAATGTTCTGTGAGTCTCTCAGGCTACATATCCTTAAATACTTTTCAATATTTCAGTAAAGATTTCTGCTGCACTTAAATTATCTCTTCTAAAAGACCCCATTGTTAAGAAATTTTATGTAAAATGTTTTTTCTAACAAATTTTTATTGAACGACTCTTAAACTTTTAGGTCAGCCATATCTTTGGGCTCGATTAGATAGAAAACCAAACAAGCAAGCAGAGAAAAGGTTTAAAAGATTCCTATATTCAAAGGAAAACTCAAAAGGTTGGTATACATTATTACTTTGGTGGTTTAAAACAGTTTACATCTACAAATAGCTGTCTTTTGTTGTGGTGACATTCTCAAAAAAATTGTTTCTTAGTATGTTAAATAAAGATTTTGCAAGAAAAAGAATTTTAAAGTGCTTGTTTTTTGAAACCATATAATTCTGCCTCTGGAGAAATCACTTAAACTCTTAAGCCCTTAGGCAGCTCTCTAAGACTATTAAGTTGAAGAGAATTCAAGGACCTGCATTGGTAGAGTAAGTGTCTACACCTTAGAGTACCTTATATTAGTGAATTCACAGGTCCTGTCCCTATCCCTAGCCTGTGTGATATGTTTGTATATATGGAGAAACATTTTTTAAACTTATAAAATGGGTTATTATTTATTCCTTTTAAGAATATTTCTTTGATTATATATGTTTTTATGATAGAAGATATAATTATTTTATTTAAAACTTTTGCTAAGTACTAATTTATATATTTATAATCAAGGTATTGAATTTTGCTTTCTGTTTTACATAAATCCAGAATTTTCATTTTATAAATGAATCATAAATCACACAAGAAAAGATTGAAAATACAAATATTCATAAATGGTTCTTTGTGTTAAATTTCTTTGTAAATGATGTGGAAAAAATCATTGTACTATCCATATACCCAGTTTGACTGAAGGTACAACTTAGATGCCCCTGACAACATCATCTAAGTTTATCAGCTCCTGTACCAAAAAGCTAAAGAAATACAACCATTATGTTGATATCATATTGTTGTTATTAATAATAGTATTGGGAATAATTTGTATTTGCATAATGCTTTGTACTTTAAAAAAAAAGCACTTACCATAAATAATTTCATTTATTTCCTTTAAGAGTTTATTTGGAATGTGGAAGAGGACTTCAGATCTGTTCCAGAGTGTTGGATTCCAGCGAAGGATATAGAACAGTTAAATGGAAATCCAGTACCTGATGAAAATGGGCATATACCGGGTATAAAAGGCTGTCTCTTTTCTAAGTTTTTTATGTTTACTAATAGAAAGATTTTTTTAAGTTCAATCAGAAAAGATAGGACAAGATTCTTTATATGCCATATATGAGTGACTTTTGAATAGTTCTTTACTTATCTTGTTTGTTGACTATAAAAAAGGATTTGATTTAGTAAAACAAAATGTAGCCAACAGTGATAAAATGTGACAGTCCTCTGATTATTAAGTAAGCCATAAAAAATGATAAATATTCACCAAAGGTGTTTACCACTGTCATAGGAGATTTCCAATGTGTATTCTAAATAGAAGTAACATTTCTTATAGTGACATTCAGATTCTTCTTTTTGTGGATAGCAGTTAAACCTTAGAACCTTACAAGAGCTAAGTACTTAGAACCATAGTGATGTAAGAGTTCAACCAACAGTTTGTTCAGAAAAACAGATGATCCAGACTATGGCATGCAGTTCTGTGGCCAGCCTATCAAATTGGGCTGTTAGTACATGTCTCTTGTATAGAAACTACTGCGGGGGTAGAGAAAGAGAGTGGATTGGTTTACAAGTGGGAAACCACAGAGCATTTTCTACCACCCTAATCTTCTCACTGAAACAGAACCCCCTTTTTAAGACTGACATTGCTACATATGACTGAATCAGGGAATGTCATAATTTCTCAAGGTTCAAATTGTGGAATTCACTGAGAAGCATGGGCATTAATAGACCAGTACATTACAGTGACTTGAATGCAAGAAGTGGTCTAAAAGATATCTACAAGATATAGGACTGGAAAATGAGGCCAGTCATGTAGAGAGAGCAAGGGATCACAGCCCCCATATTGCACTGGTGCCCACAATAATGTTAAAGGATATAGAATAAAGCCCTGCCCTTCCCCCCAGCACACTGGGTAGTCTCTATGCCGATTTATAGGTTGTGTTAGAATAGAGTAGCATAAGACAAGGACACAAGGGTGGTTTGTCAGCTGTTTCAAGACATGGCAGAAATTAGAGATACCTTGAAATATATTATTGCATAAAACCAACAAGCCAGATTTCATTCATGGTTTTATAGAAAAGCACACTATTTACAGAAGGGGATGAAAGCAAGAATATCTACACAAGTGTCCAGTAGAATTATTTTGGTGGAGCCATGATTTCATGGGTGAGGATACTCCTTCCACTGAATACAAACTATTCGTGTCTTTCTGTAGTCCTCCAGAAAAGATCCACTCAGGGCTTTTAGAAGCCTTATGGGGTTAACTTCCTGCAGTAATGGTAGTTGGACAAAGATCAAATATTAAAGAGTAACAATAGTACTTAGATGATTTCTTCAGGCTTTCCCTAGGGCTAAACTTTCATGATTCTCTAAGTGCCCTGTACTTAGAGGATTGTTCTCTGTGCCAGGACCCCACGTGGACGGAACCAGGGAAGCTCCTACGCTCCCTTTCTCTTATATGAATCAGATTGAGTTTTGACCTATATGAATACTGAAACTAAATAAAATGAAGTTGATGAATTGAGAAAATTAGTGAAACTTCTTTTTTTTTCCCCTCTCACATTGCTTATAGGTTGGGTGCCAGTGGAAAAAAATAACAAACAGTATTGCTGGCACTCTTCTGTGGTCAATTATGAGTTTGAACTTGCTCTAGTATTGAATCACCATGCTGATGACTCTGGACTTTTGGAAATCAGTGCAGTGCCACTGTCAGATCTCTTGGAACAAACACTGGAGCTTATAGGAACAAACATTAATGGAAATCCTTACGGTTTGTAAAGACTTTAACATATTTATTTTGTTAGCAACAAGTAGGAATGTGGAGATGCTCGTCTATCACAGGAAAGGGTTCTAGATGCTGACTTTGGGAGATAATGCTTATGACTACGCTTTGGGCTGAATTGCATATACAAGACACTCCACTTAGGTTCCACTGGATTCGGGCTGCTCATGATTAAAACTGATCAGTACTTGGAGGATAGAGTAACTTCCAATATACAGCACTGCTTCCTCTGATTGTTTCCATCATAAAGGATATTTCTTTTTTATGTTTTACTGATAATCTTTTGTTTTTACATTACCTTAATTTTCAAATGTGTTCATCCACCTTCTTCTCTCTCCCCACCATCTTAGAAAAATAAGCTATATAGCAGAATATCAGAAAGAGGGAGAAAAAACTTCATCAGAAATGACCAAAACACCAACCGAGTCAGATAGGATGTATGTATACATTTCTGTAGTCATACTCCCTTACCTCCACAAGTAAGAGCTGGTAGTGCATTTATCTCTCTGGGAAATCATACTCAATAAGTATTCATTACATATTTACTATGTGCCAGATACTGGGGGTATGAAGACAAACAAAAACAACCCCTACCTTCAGGGAACTCACATTCTACTAGGGAGCCAACATGCAAACAACAGTGTATGTAAAAGATATATACAGCATTAGCAATAGTTGAGGGCCATGAAAGGCCTCCTATAGAAGGTCACATTTGAGCTGATTCCTAAAGCAGGGAGAAGAAGAGAGCATTCCAGGCATGGAGAACAACCAGTGAAAAGGCATGGAGCCTTGAAACTAGAATCGTAGCACACATGGACAGAAGTGAAGTAGAAGGCTGTAAAGGCAGGAAGGAGCCAGGTTGTGAAGGACTTTGAATGATATCGGAAGCCTCTGGAGTTTATTGAGTAGGGAAATGACTTTCCTTTTGATTTCCTTTTTTGTTGTTATATAATTGTATATATTGTTCTCCTGGTTCTGTTCACATTACTTTGAATCCGTTTATGTCTTTGTGTACTTCTTTATAGTGTTCAGAGTTGTAGTTTCCTGTGATCCACTAAGGTTCCATTCCATTCAGCTACCACAGTTTGTTGAGCCATGCCCAGATCAGTGGGCGATACCATTTCCTGTAGTTCCAGTTTATGCTACTAACCGAATGGCTAGTATAAATTTTGAAGTATATGAGGCTTTCTCCCTTTGACTCCTTTGTAATCAAATGCATATTGTTACATATCTAACAGAAGGATCTTTGGATTGTAGAGTGTGAGTGTGGCTGCATTTTGTGGCCTTAGGCAAGATACTTTACCTTCTAGACACCCAGTTTTCTAATCTATAAAATGAAGATATTGGACAATTGACCTCTGAGGTCCTTTCCAACTTTAGAGCTGTGATCCTATATGCAGATATTTCTGAGATGACAGCAGAAAATGACAGACAATAAGATACAAATGGTTTAGAAAAGAGTGAGCAAATGTGATACTTAAGAAATTTTACTTTCATGAGGGATACAGAGAGATTAAAGGAAAAACAACTGAAGGGTACAACCTGTGAATCAGAAAATAAAATTTCAGAATTGACAGTGAGGAAAGAAAAATCACGAAGACAAAGCAAATCATGACTTTTTGGAAGTGTTACTTAAATTATGAGATTGGAGGTGGAGAGGGAAGACTTTGAATCATTCACTTAACTGAAGAGGGAAAGAAAAGGGTCAAAAGCAGAGGAGGAGCCTGAGGGAAGGAAAGAAGGAAGAGAAAGGAATTCAAAGACTGAGTGGGGGAGAGCTTGTGCAACTAGACGAGCATCAGAATGGTGTGAGCAAAACCAACTTGAGACACAAAGGGAGGGATTAAAAAGGGAGGAAAGCGTAAACCTAACAGTGACTTTAAATGAACAGATTCAGAAAAAAGGGAAGCAAAATGAGTAAGAAAATAAAACCCAAGAGCTTCCACGCACAAGAAACAGCTAATCAGCAAGCATCTAAATACAGAGAATGACTATGAAAGGCCAGAAAGATGTCACACAGTAGATATTCCCTCAAGGCCTGAATTGCAGGCCTGCTATAGGAGTAAAATGGACATTCATAGTATTAAAGAGAGCTGGGAAAGCTGCATTGTATTTTAAGGAATCATAGTGTCATTAACATTATGCATCCACATACATCTGTATAGATATATAGATATGTATGTACATGCGTGTATGAGATCGCACGTACACATGCTATTTAATGTATGTATAACTATACTCACCAAATGGCCTGGCAAATAAATTCATAAAGGAAAAGTTTAATGAGTTACAAAAGAGTTGGTAATAACAATTATGGGAGACTTTAATGTTCCTTTTTCAGAAGTGGACAACTTTAATAAAGAATTAAAGGGAATATAGAACTGGACAATCTGTTGGAGAAATTAAGAGTTGAAAGGTTTATGCATCTTCTGAATGGGAACATTAAAGAATATACATATAATACTTTAAAAATACTGACCACATGCCGGAGCACAGAGTAATTACAAATCACACTGACCGTCACTATTATGCTACAACAGAGCAAGGAACAAAAAAACATCCCAAGTAGGAGAGGTATGTGATCTATCATAGTGACCTCAGGGGTTTCCTGGGTTCCTTTCTTGTCTGTCTTCCATGTGGACTCTGAGTGTTTTCATAGATGATCCTAGCACATTTTGTATTTAGTGTTTTCTATGAGAAGTGGCCTATGAAGTGTTTGACTAGTTACAGCTTCCTGGAGTCCCAGGAGACCAGGGCATCAGGGGCCTCCTGGGGAAACAGCTATTGTTAAGGCAGTGTTGTTCTCACCCTTAGCTTGAAGCTTTCCTGCTTCCCTTAATAGCTTTGGTCCTTCCTCAGTTAATGGTAACTACATATTCCTATATGCCTAATTTGCCTAATTAACACTCCTCTCCACCATCTACTAGTGCCATCCCACTAAAGGTATATATTTTGTTTATATGTACATATTTACCCATACAGAATATAAGGTCCTCAAGGGCATGGCTTCTTTTTTTCTGTCCTTTTATCCTTAACACCTAACAGCAGATACTTGGTAAAATGTTTGTTCCTTAATTTACAGATATATTCCTGGAGTTAATTCCTATAAGAATGTATTCCAGGTTAAAATAAATTATTTATAGGTTATTTAAATATCTTCCAAAAGTATGGCAATTTCCATTAACATTATTTATTTCCATCACAAAATGCAGAATTTCAGTATTGACTGGTGATCTAAATGAATTAATTTCCTATCTTAGGTACAGAAAAATGAACTAAGATAAGATTTGCCTTCATCAATTTACTGTGCAGTGTGAATGCATTTGATTGCAATTAGGTTGTTCTTTGTGGCACTTAGTAATTAGTCATGAACTTAGTTAAAAAAAAAAAAAGATAAGTGTTGAGTAACTTATATGCAGATTACTTTACTGACCATAATTTTTTGTTGTTGTTCAGTGATGCCTGACTTTTTGACCCCATTTGGGATGAGGAAACTGAGGCAAACAGGGTTAAGTTACTTGCCCAAGGTCACACAACTAGTGAGTGTCTGAGACCGGATTTGAACTCAGGAAATTGAATCTTCCTGCCTGGAACACTATCTACTGCACTCCCTACCTTCCCAGTGGGCTGAGGGTGGGGTGTCAAAAAAAAAAAACCAGGAAAAATCCCTTGTCCTAGATAGGCTTTTCAGTCTAGTTGTGGAGACAAAACCCACAGGTTAAATAGCTTACAACTTAATAGTCTGTTATACTTTAAATGATACCACTACCCTATTTTTGATAGAACTGGAACATGCTCATCAAAGGTTAAATGGGGGCAGGGGAGGGTACCTGATGGTATTTACAATGGTAGCTCCTCTAAGGGACTGGGCAGGGGTAGGGAAGAAAGAGGGAAAGGAGAGGAGGAAAAGAAGAAAACTGAGGAGCTGATTTAGAGGGGTTGGTAGGGAATAATGACTTTCATATATTCTGTATTTGATATTGTAACAGCACTTTTAGCTGATTAGAGTTACAAAGCTAAGTAAGACATGGTTTCTACTCTCAGATTTATCATTTAGTAAGGGATGAATTGGGAGGTAGTGAGAATCAAAAAAATCTTTCAGTTGGAAGAGATGTGAGGTCATCTAAACATGAATGCCCCCTAGGACATTCTTTAGTAGCTTGAACATACCTGATGGGGAATTCATTACTTTAGGGCAGAAGTGAGGAACCTGCAGCCTTAAGACCACATGTGGCCCCCTAGGTCCTCAAGTGCAGCCCTTTGAGTCCAAACTTCACAGAACAATTCCCCTTACAAAAGGATTTGTCCTGTAAAACTTTAACTCAGTCAAAAGGCCACACCCGAGGACCTGAAAGGTCACATGTGTGATCACAGGTTTCCCATTCCCGCTTTAGGGTGTACCCATCCAATTTTTTGGACAGTTCTAATATTAGGGAAGTTTTTTTTTACGACCTCAATCCATAGTCTATCTACCTGCAGCTTCTTGTTTTGCCCTTTGGGACCGACCAAATACACAGTCCTCTTTCCACATAACCCTTCAGTTATTTGAAGACAGAACTGGAGCAATAGAACGAAATTCTATCATAGAGTTTTTGAGAAATCACTTCTACTATATAAATTAGCCCTTTTCCCTCCTAAATGTCTTAAAAAGAATTTGTGTGAAAATGGTGAAATTAGTGGAAACAATGCCATAGGTGAATTTTTTTCTTTCAGGATTAGGAAGCAAAAAACATCCAATACATCTTCTTGTACCACATGGAGTGTTTCAAATAAAAAACCAACCTACCCTGAAGCATAATGACCTTTTGTCTTGGTTTGAGGGATGCAGAGAAGGAAAAATTGAAGGAATAGTTTGGCACTGCAATGATGGCTGTTTAATCAAGGTAATTATGTAAAAATAGCTTGTTGTCCAAACTTTCTCACAATGGAAAGAACCCAGGGAATTGTTTGTTTTTTCCTTTTCTTTACCCAAAGAATATAGTTTGAATAAAAATTAATTTATCTCATTATACTGAATTTTACCAAAGTTAGGTGGGTTTTTTTTTTTTTGGTTTTTTTTTTTTGACTTTTTTTGGTGGGACTGATTTAATTCAACACTAATTCAGCATCTGAAAATTGAAGGATTAACTGTTTTAAGTCAGATCTTGAACCAGTTCCAAATTTTAAAAGTTCTTTTTACCTCCTTTGTAGTGGGAATGATTAATAGTTCTGCTTGACTCCTGAAAGTTATTTGGTATTTAGAGATATTTTCTAATCAACATATAACATGGAAGGCCAATGAAAAATCCTTATTCCCCCCGAGCAAATTCATTTCTCTTGCAGAACTTGTCTAAGTTACTTTTCTCTTTTTCTGAATTTAGTATTCATGGACAAATGCTAATGTTCTTTTTTTTTTTAAATAGGTTCATCGTCATCACCTTGGTTTACGGTGGCCCATTCCAGATACTTACATGAATTCACGACCAGTTGTTGTCAGTATGAACAGGACCAAATTTGACTGTGCTTTTGATTCCAAGTGTTTGTTTAATCATTTTTCAAAACTAGACAATCAAAAATTTGGCAGACTCAAAGATATAAAACTGGATGTATGAATTTGAAGTGAAAATGCAATTGAAAATCAGCTATGTTATCTTTATTTCTTTTGAATATTGGATCTTTCTCCTGGCTAAAAAGCGAAATATCTCAAGAGCACATTTGACATGATTGAATTATCTCGTCACTAGTGTTCAAGTGAACCCATTCTTTCAACTATACACATTTCAAAATTAATGACAATTTTTTTTTAAACTTTCAGTTTTAAAGTAAAAATTCTCAGGTTTGACACGGTAGAAATTATCTTTTTAAAAACTTAATTGGTGCATATGGATATGAAGGGTTTATAAGGACAACAAATTTTGCTTTTTTTCTTCCTTCTTTAAATAATAACTACATGAGACCAACAATTTTTGTATTATTTGTTTGCAAAGTTATGCTGTAAATGTTGTTGGGCATCTTACTTTATGACCTTTTCTGGAGTAGCACATTACTTGGGAACCAAACAGAAAAGCTAACCAGTCTGATTTAAGCAGCACTACAGTATTTATTTATTAAAAAAAGAAACAAAACCTTTAACTTTTGATTGTTTGCCTCTCATAACTTGCTTATAAACCTCATAGGGCTCAGTTCAACATTTAATGTATTATAATTTCAAGAACATTATGATGGTTTTAGAAACTCATCATAAAAAAAGATAAGGAACTGACAACATCTAATCCACATCTCCGTTAAATAAAAAAATATTGTTTTCCTAATAAGTTAAATATGATTTCATATAAATACAAACTATCCACTAAATTATTCCGTTGCTTGGAATTATACAAGAAAATAAGTGAACTCTTTAGGTCAGAACGTGATTATTATTTACAGCTTCTCTAAAAAAGAAAACAGTTGTTTAAAGATGGAGTTGGAAATAGCCCTCAGCAGACTGGCGAGTTATTAGTGCCATCCATTTCAGCTTCCAACTGTTCAGAAACACTAGCAGCACTCTCCAATTCAACATGGAACTTTTCACAAAGTTGTTTCAACTTTTCTTCCAAAATAATATTTTTTTTAACTTCTTCTTTGTAATTGTATTTTAGGTCTTCAATTTCTTCAAAAAATGAGGGATCCAAGTTCTCCAGTTCTTTCTTAAGCTTTTTGTTTTCTTCCTGATAGAAACAAGTTAGATTAAAATGTAAAGGAATAAAATATATGAAATCTTTAGATTTGAACTAAGGAAACTAAATATGAAAACTAGAACAAAATGGCATACTTTATGCATTTCCAACTAGACAATTAAACAGTTGTGAAGGTACATTTTTTTCCCCATAAGCTACTCTCAAATGCAAGTTTCTAAGAGGTAATAATCATCTTTGTACATGAAAGCTATCAGTCTCTGCTATATAAATTACGTTCCAAATCTTAACTGACATTTAAGATTTACGTAGTATCTTTCTAGACATAAGACAATTTGAAAAAAAAAAAAGTCATGCCCAATACTACATTCAAGTGATTTTACCCTAATGTTTAAAATTTAAAGAATTTATTTTAAATTTGTAGTTATTCTTCCTTTAGCTTAATTTTGATTTAATGAACATTAGTTTATCCATATTTTAGAATAACAATAGCATTTATAAAGTGCCATACATGTTAGCATTTGATTAGAACCTTCTGATTAAAGATTAGGCAACTGGAAGAAGGAATAAACAATTCACTTTCAGTGTTTTCTCTGCCCTCAGATTAAATCTCTCTTTAGGCACTGACTTTCTGAATGCTCTTTTGATCTGGTTATTAATACGAACACTTCATACAAGCAAAATGTATTCTCAGGTTGCACAAAGGAAGGCAAAATAAAATAATGTCAACTGCATCTCAACGGTTTTAGAAACCTATGAGGAATTTAGTTTTGGGTCACTTACAGTATGATTAATGTAAGGGAGTATTAAAATAATAAACTTTTATGACTGCATAAAAACATTTAGAACTTTCCAGTTTTCTTCAAATCTTGTTTTTATAGATGTTGTTCATTATCAAAATGAGAATTGTGAAAGAATATTCCTGGTTTCCTAACATGAATGTTATGAGCATCAGATTCTGAGACATTCCACATGATAAGTATTTACAAATCCATAAAAACTAAATTGAGAAGACTAAATATATAGAGTAATTTTTGGCTAGACAATTACCTTCAGCTGCTCCTTTTCTGGATCTGAAGTTAGAGATGTCTGTGGAGGCTTTATTTTTTCAAAATCTGTTCAAAGAAGTTACAATGTTGGGTGAAAAAAATACAATGCTGGGACATCAGTTTACAAATGGTTATTATTTCTCATTCTACTTAAATTCAACATACAGAATTTAATTTTAAAAACTGATACAATGGAAAACTAATTTTTTTGTTTTACATCTGAAGCCCTGAACTTAACTTTCTGGCCATATTTTATTCTATACAGGTATTAAAAGTGTGACTGTTATATGTTGGGCTCATTAGATACCGATAAATATGGGAAGCCAAATTCTGAGAATTTTGTGTGTGGAGTTGGTATTCCTGAGCCCAGAGAAGAAATTCTTAACAGATGGAGAACACAGTAGCAGTTCTGAGTTTTGTAATGGTAGCTTGTTACATCATCGTTGTAGAGAACAATGTTGTTGTGTTAGTCCTTCAGTGTCGAAAAAGACCAAGCCATCAGAGATGGTGACCTGACTCGCACTAGACTTTGTTTTGAGGGAGGGAGGGCTGTACAAGTCACCAGCCTCATTTCTCCTGCAGAGCCAACTGAATCCAGTGACCAGATATTCATCAGGGTGACTGGAGATGACCCAGGATGCACTGGGAGACCTTGGGCCCTTTAGGTCAAGGTCTTTGCAGATAACTCACTTAGGGTGAGGTGATGCCCATTCATTGAATAGGTTTGTTTAAGAGGTAGTCAGGGCATGGCCCCTTTAATGAGGCCAAGAAAAAGAAAGACATCAGGCTGGGAGGGGAACAGCAACAGTTACTACTGATAATCACAGAAGGGACTCAGTGAGAATCCCATTCATGTCAGGGTCTGGTCTGGGGCATGATCTCCCACAGGCTCCCATCCCTGATACCCTGAAGAGAATAAGGAGGGGCATTCAGAGATAAGTGAGTGATAATACAAAGAAAAGGCCCAAGAAAAGAGGGCTTTATTTAAAAACTTAGCTCATAAGTAGAAAAAAATCACAGGCTCATAAAGACATAAGGAATAACATGTAAAAACCAAAGGTAGTCAAAATACTATGAGTACATGTTAAACTATGAAAAAAATGAACTAAAAATCCCTGTTAAAATTCTGTAGACTCCCTTGAAAATTAAGAATGTCAACAAGAAATTCTAGAATGATTTGAAATAAAAATTTCGAAATAAGTTGGGAATAAATAATATGTCGAGAACTAGACGCTTTTGATGCTGAATTTTAAAAAAAATAGCATATGGATTTGGTTTGTTTCTGCAAAGAAGCATTGGTTCCAAAAAAGAATAACACCACTAAGAAAACAGAAAAAAAATAAAATTTAGCAAAAAAAGATACAAAGGCAACAATTTTAAAAGAATATACATCTACAGAAGCCAAAGTAATTGACTTTAAAGACATAACATACAGAGATAAGAATTATCCCATATTTAAAAGTTAAAATCATTAAGTAAGTTTCACAATTACAATAACAAATTTTATAAAAAGAATGCCTCTTTTAAACACAAAAGAATGCCTATAAGAAGATGCTAGGATTATTCATCAGTTATAATAAAAGAAAATATAATGTCTCGAAGCTGAAGTGGAACCCAAAAGTCTTAAAAGACTGATCTCAATGGCAATAAAAAAAAAGATGAACTGTCAGGAGAATTATTAGAGGTATTGCTATAAAAGAAATCAGAAGTGAGCAAAAACCACATGAAAGGCAAATTCAATTGTCAAGAAAGACATTTTTTAAATAAATTTATTTAACTTTTTACATTCATTTTCACAAAATTTTGGGTTCCAAATTTTCTCCTCATTTGTCCCCTGCCCCCCACCCCAATACACCGAGCATTCTAATTTCCCCTATCACCAATCTGCCCTCTCTTCTATCATTCCTCCCTTCCCTTATCCCCATCCTCTCTTTTGTCCTGTTGGGCCAGATAACTTTCTATTCCCCATTAACTGTATTTCTTGTTTCCTAGTAGCAAGAACAACACTCAACAGTTGTTCCTAAAACTTTGAGTTCCAAATTCTCCCCATCCCTTCCTCCCCACCCATTCCCTTTGGGAAGGCAGGCAATTCAATATAGGCCATATCTGTGTAGTTTTGCAAATGACTTCCATAATAGTCGTGTTGTGTAAGACTAACTATATTTCCCTCCATCCTATCCTGCCCCACATTGCTTCTATTCTCTCCTTTGATCCTGTCCCTCCCCAAGAGTGTTGATTTCAAATTGCTCCTCCCATTGCCCTGCCTTCCATCATATCCCCCATCCTGCTTATCCCCATCTCCTTCACTTTCCTGTATCGTAAGATAGGTTTTAATACCAAAATGAATTTGCACTTTATTCCTTCCTTTAGTTGAATGTGATGAGAGTAAACTACATGTTTTTCTCTCCGCTCTCCTCTTTTTCCCTCCACTAAAAAGTCTCCTGCCTGCCTCTTCTATGAGAGATAATTTGCCCCATTCCATTTCACCCTCTCTCCTCCCAATACATTTCTTTCTCACTGTTTACCTTAATTTTTTAGATATGATCCCATCCTATTCAATTCACTCTGGATCTCTGTCTCTGTGTGCGTGCATGTGTGTGTGTGTGTGTGTGTGTGCGTGTGTGTGTGTGTGTGTGTAAGTAATCCCACCAACTACCCAGATGCTGAAAAGTTTCAAAACTTGCAAATATTGTCTTTCCATGTAGGAATGTAAACAGTTCAACTTTGGTGTCCCTTATGACTTCTCTTTGCTGTTTACTTTTTCATGCTTCTTCTCATTGTTGGTTTGAAAGTCAAATTTTCTTTGCAGCTCTGGTCTTTTCATCAAGAATGCTTGAAAGTCCTCTGTTTCATTGAAAGACCATTTTTTTCCCCTGAAGTATTATACTCAGTTTTGCTGGGTAGGTGATTCTTGGTTTGAGTCCTAGTTCCTTTGACTTCTGGAATATCCTATTCCACGCCCTTCGATCCCTTAATGTAGAAGCTGCTAGATCTTGAGTTATCCTGATTGTATTTCCACAGTACTGGAATTGTTTCTTTCTAGCTGCTTGCAAGATTTTCTCCTTGACCTGGGAACTCTGGAATTTGGCCACAATGTTCCTACGAGTTTCTCTTTTTGGATCTCTTTCAGGCAGTGATCGGTGGATTCCTTGAATACTTATTTTGCCCTCTGGTTCTAGAATATCAGGGCAGTTTTCCTTGATAATTTCATGAAAGATGATGTCTAGGATCTTTTCTTGATCATGGCTTTCAGGTAGTCCCATAATTTTTAAATTGTCTCTCCTGGATCTATTTTCCAAGTCAGTTGTTTTTCCAGTGAGATATTTCACATTCTCTTCCATTTTTTCATTCTTTTGGTTTTGTTTTGTGATTTCTTGGTTTCTCATAAAGTCATTAGACTCCATCTGTTCCATTCTAATTTTGAGAGAACTATTATCTTCAGTGAGCTTTTGAACCTCTTTTTCCATTTGGCTAATTCTGCTTTTGAAAGCATTCTTTTCCTCATTGGCTTTTTGAACCTCTTTTTCCAATTGAGTTAGCCTATTTTTCAAGGTGTTATTTTCTTCAGCATTTTTTTGGGTCTCCTTTACCAAGGTATTGACCTGTTTTTCATGCTTTTCTTGCATCTCTCTCATTTCTCTTCCCAGTTTTTCCTCCATCTGTCTAACTTGATTTTCAAAATCCATTTTGAGCTCTTCCATGGCCTGAGCCCACTGGATATCTATTTCGGATGTTTGGGATACAGAGGCTTTGGCTTCTATGTCTTTCCCTGATGGTAAGCATTGTACTTGCTCATCAGAAAGGAAAGGTGGAAACATCAGTTCACCAAGAAAGTAGCCGTCTATGGTCTTATTTTTCTTCCCTTTTCTGGACATTTTCCCAGCCAGTTACTTGACTTCTGAGATTCCTCTCCACACCCACCTTGCCTCCAGATCCTCCCAGCTAGTGCTTGGGAGGTCTGAGATTCAAATGCTGCTTCCCAGTCTCTGGGTTCTCAGCATGGGGTGGGGCTGCTATTCAATATAAGATTCTCAGTTCAGGTTCTCAAGTGGGGGCAGGGCCGCCACACAGGGCTCAGTTCCCTCAGAGGGGTTTATGCAGAGACCTTCAACAATGGATCCGAGCTCCTGCCTGCTTTGGGAGCTCCGGTCTGCTGCTGCCCCTGCTGCTACCTCTTGAGGGGGCCTGAGTTATGGAGACAACCCGCCCCCTTCTCAGCCAGTCCAGAAGGCTCTCCCACTGACCGGTAGCGCCTGTGGGTTGAGGGATCTTTGCGGCTGCCGGAGGTTCAGTCCCTGAAGCCTGCTCAGATCCGCCGGAGGTTCAGTCCCTGAAGCCTGCTCGGATCCGCCGGAGGTTCAATCCCTGAAGCCTGCTCGGATCCGCTCTGCTTGGTGCCACGAGGCCAAGGCAAGGCTGGGCTCTGCTCCGGGTCCGGTGCATGATGGACCTTTCGTGTCGGTTTTTGAGGGCTCTCTGGAACAGAAATCTCCTCCACTCCATTGTTGTGTGGATTCCAGTGCTCCAGAATTTGTTGGGAGTTCCTCTTTACAGGTAATTTATGGGCTGTGGGTTCAGAGCTAGCATATGGGAATCTTTCTACTCCACCATCTTGGCTCCTCTAGAAAGACTATTTAAAATACATCTTTTTTCCTATTTAGAGGCTGTTAAAAATTAATTTTGAGGGGTAAAAAAAGAGGAATGAGAAAAAAGAATCTAGGGGAAAAGATTTTAGAGAATTTTGAAGAGAGGAAGGAGAGAGGAAGAACTAAATAACCCATAAATTTACTCGTAGGACCCCTTATAAGAATCAGTGGTGTGGGAGGGATGATACAGTGAGAAAGACTGCAGAAAGATTGAGGGAAACAAGACTGATCCCCCTCATTCAGTCTACAGGTGAACAGAGATGGGAAAAGTGATTATCAATCAGAGTGTGAGAGAACAAGATAAAATCAGTGGAGAGTGGGGATTGAGACAGCTGTAACTGCTCAGGAAGACAGCCCAGCCCAGGAGAATAGCTAAGAAAGGGAAGCTTGTTTCACTGAAGCAGGAAGGGCTCTGCATGTGGAATACTTCATCTACTGCTACAAAGGGTCAGTGTGTAGGTTTAGCTAAACTGCTATTTTCTCTTTTAAAATACTTGTCACAAGGGATTGTTTTCTGGGCACTGGTGAGGGATAAATGTTCAGAAAGGACTAATGTAACAAAAAAAGGCATTGTAAGAAAAAATTTAATAAAGGGAAAAATGCTAGGGAAAACCAGAGGCAATTAGGTAGTAAATGAATTAAATTTTCATGATATTTACAGATTTATGAATTAGCCTCTTAAGATGTCAGTAGGTTTTGTTCTGTATTGAAAATGCAGGATAAGAATTCTGTCCTTACTAGAAAACGGAAGAGAAAATTTATTTTGTCCTTTGTAGGATTGGGATAAAAAGACCCCAAATCTAGAGAGATGTGGCAATTAAAATAGGCAAAAGCAGATTCCACAGAATGTGCCTCAGCATATGGCTAGGTGTCCATGTCAAAGGGTCCTTAACATAATTTGACATGAATTTTTAATGAAATGTGACAGTTCAGTACTTATGTATGAAACTGAAACTACAGGAGTACTAACTCGTGTCCTTTCCAAAACATCACAAAAACAAGGCAGTAAACAAAATGAACTAGAAGACCTAACCAAGGAGGCAAATGTAATCTCAAAGATATCCAAGACTTGGTGAGATGAAACACCTGACTGCCATGGATTAAAATCCCTGCATAATGCCTTAAAATAGAGGAATGAGGTTCCAGGCAGGGACATAATGGACCTAAAAAAGGCTAGTAAGAATATAGCTTCTCACTATCATGCAAAAGGAATCAAAAAGTTTTAAACCTTAAACAATAGAAGAGGGAGCAAATGACCTTATGAACACAACAGGGAGTAGCCACAATGAGAAAGAACACATGTTCAAAGGAGTCACAGTCCTAGGAAGGAGCCAGTATGACATCCTCAGTCTTACATATCCTTACACCAATGGTCACACAACACATGAGATGATGTACAGGGCCTAACACAAGTGAGGCAACTTGATCTCACAGTTAACAAGGAGACTGGATAAGCCCCAGGACTGACCTATGGCTCTGGAGAGGCAAAGCAATGAAACACAACTTCAGAGAACCCTTGTAAAAGTAAACCAAAACAGTCTTCTAACACTGAGCAATTACACATTCAGCATACACGCACTGCCAGAAAGAATGTTTTCACCTCCTATTTGCTCTTGACTGATTCCTGCTTGATGAGTTAATTTGGCCTTTTTCTTCTCCAGGCGATCTACTGATCTGGAACACAGGAGTGATAATATGGTTAAAACAGCTGTAGAAAAACATACTTGAGTTCTCAATAATAACAGCAGTAATTCTTAGGGCACTGAATTCTTGAGATTGTTCTAACACAACAGCTTAAATATAAGCTGGAGCGCAGAGTATGCAGGACTATCTACAGGGAACAAATCTAGAAGCACAAAGTTGTTCAGTTGTTTTAAGTCATGTCTGACTCTTCAGGGCCCCAGTAGGGATTTTCCTGGTAAAGACATAGGAGTGGTTTGCTATTTCCTTCTCCAGTTCATTTTAAAGATGAGGAAACTGAGGCAAACAGGGCTAAGTGATTCACCCAGGGTCACGCAGCTAGTAAGTTCTGAGGCCTCCCTTAAGAGATGAATCTTCTTTATTCAAGACCCAGCACTTTACCCACTATACCATCTAGCTGCCTTAATGTAGTAAAAGGACTTAGGGTCTAATGTCTGTGGAGTATGTCATGGGGTCAAAACTGGGAGAAGTCAGAAACTGAGTTGCAGATAGTAGCAAGATGATTTCTGGCAAGTAAAGTATGCAGGATCAATACACAAGGCTAGAAATTCAGGACTAGGGACTGTGGCCAGTGGCCTTCTATGAACTACTGCTGGTATGTGATGGTCAATCCTAAGCAACAGAAGCTTCTTCAACTGGCACATACACTGCTCCAACTCTACAGCATACATACGTACAACTTCATACATACAACTCATCAATACTGACACTGAAAGTAACCAGATTTTCATCTCCTCTGATCTTTGGCCTGGTGTTTTGTTCATAACATAACTGTCTACCTGAGTTGGTGGCTGACTTGGAATGCAGACACTAGATACCTTGAAGGTCCCTCCACCCTACCCTCATTTTCCTTACTTGAAAGAATCAAATTTGCAGGTGACCCCAAGGGAAGCAGTAATGTATGGTGGCTAAAAGCAGGCAATAATTTCTATATGAAAAGTGAAATAAAAAGCATCAACATATGACTGGAGAAGGATCACTTAAAGAGAATGATGGACATCGGATGGGCAGCTTTGGGTGGTTGCTGGAGACATTCAAAGAACCAGAGAAAGGCTTTGGGTACTTGGTGAGAGCCCACACAGCATGAGCAGGTGTAGAAGTGGGCATGAAATCCCAGTGCCATCTAAACAAATGCTTCCAGACTCCTCGTCATGGCAGTCCCACACCAAACCTCCCACTCCATCTCGCTGCCTCTGTTCTCTGATGGCAGGACTCAAAGTTATGGTGTTACGCCTTCCTCCCTAACTCCCTCCTTCTTTCCTTTCTTTTGTTAACATACAAATGTGGATATGAGTGCAGAATTTTACCTAATATGTTACAATTCTCCCTTAAGACTCTGCTCTGGGAAGATACCTTTAGCCAAGTTTTTAAAAATCTCAGTCTTAGGGTATAATTAAGAAAAAACAAAGTGAGAAGTTCTACTATACAGAGACCTTTACATTTTTAAAAGGTAATTGTTGCAAGGAGGCATATCATTAAAGTATAAATTTCCCAAAGTAATTATCAGAGATTTCTAGGATGCTGGGGCTATGTGAATGAACAGTACAATGAGCAGAGTGGATATATAACTGTTAAGATGGTAGGACTACTCCAAAGCCTTCTTTTTTGACCCAGAGAGTGTTTTCTCTCTTTCTCTCTCTCCCCACCCCTTCCCACCCTGCCCTTCTCTCCCTCTTCTTTCTCTCTCTCCCTCTTCCTCCTCTCTCTCCCTCTTCCTCTCTCCCTCCCTCCTTCCTCCACTTCCTTTGGGGGCTGCTTAAGACCAGTGATCCTCTGGATTTTTTGTTTGCTCTCATTCTGTACCTTGTTTATTTTGACTTCATTTGTTCTGAATGCAGGAAAGAAAAAATAACGAATAATTTATTTCCCTCTCTGGCCTAAAAGGTTAAAGATTATATATTAAAAAAAAACGACATCAGCCCTGTGAGCTCTTAACCTCTGCAATAGAGGATGTGCCATAAAGGCACAGACCCAGAAGATGTAGGCCAGGTGGGCTGCAACAGAGAACACAGGAAGGAAACTGGCAACAAGCCTGGAAAAGGAGGCCTGGTGACTGCGAAGAGTGTTCAAGCCCAGTGCGGGCGTTTCTGGTTGGTCTGGAGACAACAGGGAGACAGTGACATAAATTCTGGAAAATAGAAAGGAGTGACCCAGGTCGTTTGCAAGATGCAAGGAGGGTCTACTGATACCTGTGTGGAGGAGAAGGTCAAGAGACCCAAGGAAGCAAAAACTGAGGAGGGCTTGAATGGAGGTGAAGGCCGTTTGAGAAGAGAGAATTCGAGGAGTAGGAGCCACGATGGATTACTGTTCCCCAAACATGTCCCACCTTGCCTATCTCCACAGTGTTCCTCATGATGTCCCCTCAGCTTGAAATCCTCTTCTCATCAAATCCTATCCATCCTTCAAGGTTTAATATACCTTCTTCACTTCAAAAAGGGACCCCTTTCACCCCTGAAGTGCTCAAACCCTTTAACTGTGCCTCTTTTCCCTTTATCACATCTTACCCTTCTATTCAGAAAACTCACATCACTGACAGAAAGGATTGTAGCATAATCATCTTTCCATCTCCCACAGGGCCTGGTAAAATACCCCATAAGTAGTGGCTGCTAAATGTTTGTTGAATGAATGAAGAAACATCAGAGAAACCAAATAGAAATAGCAGTGAGAATCATTTTTTTTTTGAAAATTTGAATTTCATGACAGTAACCATGGTAGGATGAGGTAATTAAAATTCAGTTTGCACTATTATGCCTTAACTGATGATAACTGAGAAAGGACTTCCAATTTCTGTTTTATATTTTAAGTAAATCCTGTAGTTATTTTCTTGGTGACTACCCCTACTGGCACACCGGATGCCAACAATGGGCATCGTCTAACAGGGATATTAAGTACCTGTCTTGCAGATGATCAAAACCATGCCATTATTGTAGCTATGTGGCTGAGTGGATTCCTAATCTTCAGAAATAATGATGGAAGCATGACAGAGACCAACTTTTGTCTCTCTAAAACCTTCTTTTACCTCGTATCAAGGACTGATTTCACACCCCTGCTTTCGGCCCCTTCCAGCTGTGGATCTCTGCTTTCAACCAGATGCAACCTCCTACTCGTCTCTTCCAGCTCAGTGGTCAGCTTCTCAACTGATATCTCCAAGTCATTTTTTTCCTTTCGAAGTATCTCAGCAAATTCCACCTTCTATCAAAGAAGTGAACAATTAGGATATTGGGATGGACAAGGTTGCTACTTAGAGAAGGGTAAAACTAATCTTTTTCAACTGAAGAGAATTTTGTTTTGATCCAGATGTGTGTTTTGAACATGCATGCAAGTGTGTGTGAACATAGAGGTATACAGTAATGGAATACACATCTTCAAGGAAAGAGCTGAAGTCCTACATCTGTGACACATTGCCATGACCATAAGCCATGTTCACTGAACACTCAGTAGAGTATATTTCAGTTATTAAACATTCAAAGTGGAGGTTATTGATTACTGACATAGATCTGCTTCTTGAGTGTGTAACTACTAATGCTTTATAGTATTTTTCCTTGTGGTATTAAAAAAAATAAACCTCTTTTCTAGAAAGGGCAAAATGGGAAAAGATGCTATTTCACATGCACATACAAAATATTTTGAGAGTCCCCATAAATGTTAGTCTGTGGCTTCTGGTATTTAGAATACCTCTGAAGTAAAGGAAGCTGACAGGGAAACACTCAGGTACAAAAATGGAGGGAAATAAACCATTTTCCTAACAAAAAATTGTGATGAGTAATAAGTGTTTTTGATGCCTGCATAATTTTGTATTTAATACTTTAGCAGAAAAAATATCACTAGCACTGAAATTTTCTCTTAAAACAGCTATTTATATATATGTAGAGCATCCAAGTTCCAAAAAAGGAAAAATCTGCTTTGGGTCTTCCTTAGACATAGCTATACTCTTTGATTTAAGGAACAATTCATGGCAAGTGAATACAAAAATGATTAATGACTTCATTAATTGTATTACTAGCATCTTAGTACAGCCTAATGAAATAGAGCACAGGATTACAAATGTACCATATCTCTTTTCAAGGTTTCTCCAAATAATTCACAGCCAAGATCAACTCTCTGGACTCCAGGGACCACCTGAAGAGATAAGCATGGTAGAGCAGGAAGGTGCTGGGTTTGGGAGCCTATCTCAATTCAGTCACTGGCTGCATAACCTTGGGCAAAGTCATATAACCCTCAACTATAAAATAAAGGAGTTCTTAAATGATCTTCAGCTCTGAAATTGGGATCCCAAGATTTCTAACTAATCAATAATGATTTACTAAGGGCCTGTTACGTATAAGACACTGGGCTAAATTCAGGGAATACAATGATAAAATGAAGCAATAATCCCTACCCTAAGAAGCTTACCTTCTATGAAGGAAGACAACATGAACACCTGTGAGCATGCAAAAGCAAATGTATGCCAAATATACACACAAATCAACACAGGGTAATTTTGAGGGGAGAGGCACTGAGTAGTTAGAGCAAGGAAAATTTCAAGCTGGAGAGAATTTTGAGCTGAACTCTGCAGGAAAACTTGAATTCTCAAGGCAGAAGAAGGGGCAGAGATAGGTTCCTTCTTCACCTGGGTTGCTCTGCCCCACTCCAGCTGTTCCCTATGCCTGGAATGTCATTTATCCTTCTTTTAAAATGCTGACTACATTCAGCCTGTATTGACCCTATAAAATCCAATCGGAATGCCATCCTTCAGTCCTTTGGGGTGTTAACGACCATCCCTCTTCGGATGTCTTTGCTCTTACAAGGCACTGCAAAAAGTATTTATCTGTGTATCTTCCTTCTAGACAGTAACAAGTTTTTTGAGGGCAGGGATAATAGTTCATTTACACCTTGTATCTCTCCTGCACCCAACAAAGGACCTAGCAGGTGCCTAATAAATACTTGTATCATATTAAACTATACAGTCCACATTTCAAAAGACTCTGAACACAGCAGGTGTTTAATAAATGCTTTTATCATATTATACGATATCGTCAACATTGCATCCATTAGCACTGACTAGCAGTGAATCTTTCAGGAAGATCCTCATGGACTTTGAGCTACTGGACTCATCACAAAATCATCTCTACAATGATGAATTTTTAAAGAACTGTCTCCTGGTCTAACTGTAGTCCATGACAGCATGGATTCATCCAAGTCCCTGACAGAAAGGGTCGAGCAAAATTTTGCTGTGGTCTGCAGCCATCTTAGACATCATTTTTTGAAGACTTAGATAATTAAAATTTATGAGGAATATCACCAGGAAGAAATATTTGTAAGCAGTGAAGAAACACTAGAAGAGGACAAGTATTGACTCCAGTCATACGTTAAAATTCTTCACCTGGGATTGAGTCACTTAAAAAAAATTTTGATAACTGTATTTCAATATAAAAAATTTCCTGTGTAATCAATGTTTTTTTTTTTATTTTACACATTTAAAAACATTCTTCTGAGATGTCCATAGGCTTTACCAAAAGGAGCCATGATGCCAAAATAGTTAAGAACTCTTGAGTTAGGAGGAACAGAAAATAAATAAAAACTCCCATTATATCATGCTTCTTGGATGTGGACTGTGAAAACTGACTTTCCTATTTTTAACAGCGTATCTCACTGAATCAATATTTGTCTTTGTTTAAGAATTAAAAAATCTATTATTGACATATAAAAGTCTATTGAAATAATTGTAATTAATAAAATTATGCCTACTTCGTTAAGTTCCTTACGAAGCTTGTCATTTTCAACCATGATATTCTCTGGGCCTTTAGTATCAAATTCGTATTGCATGCTCAGTTGCCGTCCAAGACGAAGCTTCAGTTTTTCTAATTCAGTCTAGATGTTTTAAAAGTCGACATTAAAACCAAGGAAATAAATGAATAAAGTTCTTATAAGTTCTATACAATACATTTTAGAGACCACCGATTCAGAGTAAAACCCTAGAGCCCTGCTGCATCAAGCTGGAGTAAGTGTGAAATCTCTACGGTTCTACACACCCAGTCCCATGTTCCTGCTTCAGTCTACCCAGTTTTATGCTCACCCTTGTTCTCCCATTCTTACTCCAAACATACACTTAACTAAGATTTTATACAATACAGCCTCACAGTATTCATATAAATGACTAATAAATTTTTTGAAAAAAACAATGTTTTATTCAGGAAAAAGTAATGCATAATTACAACTTTTCTAACATATTTTTAAAGTTTCCTCAGCAGAAGAAATTACTATTAAGAATATAAGCATTACCTTCAGATTTTTATTTTCCTGCTCAAGAGTAGACATTTTCTCACTTGTTACTATTCCCGATGCTCGTTTCAAATATTCATTTTCTTTCTGGACTTTTTCCACAACTTTTTTCATTAAACCAATAGTTTTTTCTAGTTCTGGAATTGTCTTGCCACTTCTTCCAGACTGTACAAAAAAATTTATGGAAATCAGGTTAGACCAGGCCTAGAAATAATACTTTGGCTGTTAAATAAAAGGCCCAACATTCCAAAAACACACAGCAGGGAGAGTTTCTGTCCTTAAAGAGAACACACATTATCCTGTTTAGATGTCATGGTACTAGAGACAGTGTCCCAAGTGCAGGCTCCAAGCCTACGGAACTGCCAACTTAATCCAGGAGAGCAGAGTCTCTACGTGATCACTGAGTCCTAGTGAAAAGATCAATTATGCTAGAATAAGAATGGAATTTTTCAATTTAATTACAAAAAAAATGGATTTCTGCACATTTAAGGAAAACGGCCTGATATACTTTACACAAAGGGAGGCAGCTTGCTGTCCTGGAGCAAGTGTAGTTCACAAAACCTGGGTTGGAAACCTACTTTGACATTTAATAGTTCTGTGATGACAGGCAAAGTCACCACCCTCTTAACAATAATAAAAAAATAATAATCACACTAATGGTATCTTGAATTTATATAACTTTTAGTTTTGTGAAGCATTTTCTGTAGGTCAGTTAACTTCATTCTTAACAAGAATTCTGAGAAGTAGGCGTTACTATCATTCCCATTTTATAGAAAAGAGAACTGAGGCCTCAGGAGAAAGGCCGAGTGACCTCGCCAGAGTTACACAGCTAACACATGTCTGAGGTCTTCAAAATCAGGTCTTTCTGACTCCGTCCATGGTGATACCTGGCTACAGTTGAGCCTCTTTTCTCCTCTGTAAACAGGGAATAAAATACCTGTCACGCCTGCCTCACAGAGTTGCTTGACACACCGGCTGGAAAACACACATAAAGCCCCCTGAAAACTAAGTCCTAGATAAATGTCAGCTCCTACTGTTATTGCTAATGAATATTCCCATGGATCAATGGATGATCACAAGGGATGCAACCACCTACTTAAATGCAGTCCCTGCAGTGCATTTCTTCAACATTTCAAGGCCCCAAGATTCTGTCCTGGGATGCTCCCTCCTCCACCCAGAAGAAAGGACCCTATAACTTGACAGTAGACTGTCTTTAAGACATGCTATATTTCATCATTCCGCAAGCAACCTGGAGACAAGTCTTTTAAAAGAGTGATTCCGGTCCTTGGTTAGCAGACATAAATCTGCCTTATCAGACCCATCGAAGCTTAGGTTCCACCAGCACAGCCCTCGAAAACTTAGGGTCATCTTTTGTGATTAGGCATCAGAGCAGGACTTCAGGGGAGACGTGTATGTGTATTCTGATACAGTCATTAATCTAATGAAAGCTAGGTTTGTCCTGAGCCTATCATACCTCCCAACCCATCTACTCTAGGACATGTTACATTCTAGAAATGGATAAACAAGAAGTGACACAAACAAGGACTGTCATGGAGGTTTCTGTGTATGTGAAACTGCCTGGTGTTATGGCATCCAATCTGTGATCCTGTCCCGTCAGCAGCGTTTACCTGGAATCAGTGTGGGATTGTCCAGTGCTGTACTATACCTGACAGGATATGGGAAGATAAAAAAGAAAGTGACAAACTCCTTGAGAAGACCATCCTTATCTCGTTGGAACTTCCATGCCGCTGCTTCCATCATGAGCAGTCTTGATCTAGCAGTAAACGTTGATAAAGTTTTTCACCTACTTTATCTTATTAATACTTACTACAACACTCTCCTACAGATGGGTGCTCTTGGTATTATTATAAGAGCCATTTACAGGGGAGGAAACTGAGGCTCAGAGAGGTTCTGATTTTCCCATAGTCACACATCTACTAAGTCTCAAAGGACTTGACTCTCTATTCTGACTCCTGTGTCAATGTTGAGAAACATCTTTAAAGGGCAATATAACAAGAGATAAAATTGAATAGTGCATACAAAAGTATATCAATGTGTGAGGCTCAGTCAGTGGAAATCTTCTCCATCTGCCATGGGAAGAGATCATGAGTTGGCAGAAAAAAAGGAAGAAAAACAAATCAAATGGAAGAGAAGGTGCCCCAAGTTGTGAAAGTGGAAATGAGCAGGGCAGAGGTCTTCAAGCAAAGGCTGAAGGACCATGAGAACACCTTGTTGGGGGCGATTCTTCTCCAGCTCTGGGTTGGACTCAATGACCTCTGAGGTCTCTTCCAACTCTGAGATTCTGTGATCAGGACAGAGCAAGCAGAGAAGCTTTATTAGGACAGGTGGCTAGTCTGGAGAGAAAGAAGAACAGTCCACCCTTCTGACATTACCGTAGTATCTTAAATGCTAGATTGAGGACTTCAGATTTAACCTACTTGTTCAAAGAGATAGCGAGAATAAGTCATGGAAAAAACAGAGCAATTTATTTCATGGAAAGAATCATTCTTATGAGAAGAGAAGCTAAGGGTGGCATCAGCCAAAACACAACATCTTTTTTAGTAATTTATATGTGGATATATTTGTCTCCTTTTCAGGACAGGAGTCCTGAAAGCATAAGGTCACAATATAAACTTATTAACTTACCCCTCTAACTTGACCAAGTTTTCTTTCAATTTCGGTTTTCTCTTTCTTCAGAAGTTCACACATTTCTTTCATATCACTCACTTGACGCTAAAAAAAAATAAAAACAACCAAAAACAATATTACAGGACCTTAGTGGAAATTTTCCTTTGATTGTGACCTCTCTTTAACTACCATCATAATGATTTGTTTTTCAATACAAAATTTTTTATAGCAGACATGACTGTTTTCAATTATTTTATAGGACATGTAAAAGGGATCAGATCATTCTGTTCAGACTTAGAGGGTAAAGTTAAAGGAAGATAAGTAGTCCAAATAGACCATCTCATGAAATAGCAAATTTCCCATGATGGGAGGTTTCAAGCAGATGCTGATCTTGTTACAGATGCCAGAGAGGATATTCATGCCTTGGTTAATGGTAGGACTATTCACTGAGTTTCTGACTCTAAGGTTCTATGAATTTACAAAGTCTATAAAATGTGAAAAAAAAAGGTAAGCATAATATTTCATTTCAACTATGAATCTTCTAGAAAATTCAGTAGGTCCAAAAAGTCCCCATACTTAGACAGAAATTCTAGGAATTGGGGGAAATAATGAATTCTAACTTAATTTCATTCCGTAATTCAACAAACATCTTAAGTGCTAGTCCATTGTCAAGCAAGGAGTACTGTATTAGTACCTCAGTGTGCTACACTGACAATCTTGAATTTCTAACAGAAATAGTAATTCACTGAAATTACCAAAATAATACTGACCTAGAAGATTATGTAAGTTAAATCAATCAATAAGCACTTTTGTTTAGTCTGCTTTTCCATTTACTGCCCAGGAATATCCTTCAAGGTACTGCTTAAAGTTACACTCAGATATACCAGTTAGACACTGGGAAATCTAATAACTCAATTTTTTCATATAAAAAAATAGTTTAAAAAACTATTAGGTAGCAGAGAGAAAAAGAAAACTACATTTTAGCAATCAGATTTAGATTTGGAAAATAATAGATTTAAATAAATGTCAGCATACACCTGGTGATACCTGCAAAATGTAATTTCTTACAAATAAATATAATTCTTATACTACAATATGCCAACTCTTAATAAGGTGCTATATGTATATGTTTTCTTATATTCCAAAGTAGTAGTCAATGCACACACATACATACTGAATACGTTTATAAACAAAATGAAATGGTTACACAGAAGGATTTTCTACTTTTATTTCTCAGAAGCTAAGATGATAAACACATATAGTAAAAACAAAGATTTGTGACTATAATATATTTCTAAAATACTAAAAAATGTACCTTTAACCTTGGTAAATCTTTATTTGCTTGTTCAAGTTGAAATCTAAGTTCAATATTTTCAGATGAGACCTTCAGGTTTTCCTTCTGAAGCAACTGTTCTCTGTTGGAGTGACCATCTAATCGCAATTTTGTTGACTTCAGGAAAACAAAATAGAAAGAAATGCTTTATAAATTCATCCTGCAGGAGGAAATGCCTATTCTAAAAGAGGACCTTTGTGAAAGGGAGGTAGATAAATTATAGAAGATCCAGAGAAAATCAAAGTAAGGAAATGGAAAACAGGATTTCTCTATGAAAAAGGTGAAACGGTTGGTCTCTTGGGACTCTAGAAAAGAATCATCTTAAAGAGTCATCAAATCAAGATTTTATCCTGTAAGAATGAAAGATGGAACGCCACTGCAGGGTGACCAGTTATTTAGCAAGTGAAAATAATGCAATTCAACGAGCCTCCATTAAATACCTACTAAGTGCTGGGTACCTGCATGGCACTAGGAACTCAAAGCCAAAAATCCAACAGTTCCTGTGCTCAAAGAGTTTTACCTTATAATGGAGGAGGAAATGTAATAGAAAGATAATTGGGGGCAAGGAAATATTAGCTGAGGGGTTCAGGGAAGGCTTCATGGAGAAGGTGACACCATAGCTAAGGTTTGTGGAGTCAAGGATTTAGAGAGGATGAGGGACTGAAGTCCTGGCATAAGGGACAGTTTTTGTAAGTGAGCTTAAGTCAGCAGTTCAAGTGTTTAGAACCTGAGGAAAAGAAGCTGATGCCAGACACCAAACACCTGAACTCTGCCTGTTCTTACTTCTGGAAAGAGGATGGGAAGTCGGGGGCATTTTTCTATAGGAAGCGGTTGGGATGTTTAAGATAGGGAGAGCAGAAGGCTCAATGCTATCAAATGGCCAGTTAGCATCAAAAAATTGCAGAGCTCAACGCTATCACAGCTGGACTTTCCTCCTTCTACACTATAATGCAAATACACCTTCAACTGTATCTTCACAAAGGATTACTGTCCTAACACAAAGGACTAGAGAAGATACATGTGATAAAGACAATTCTGTCATAATCAGACCTATAAAATACTGCTGCTATGAATTATCAGCCATATCTATGGTAATGATATTACTGTTAATATTGTTTATAGCCCTCCTTTGTTATGGCATTCCCTGTAATGGTAGCTCATCTATAATTTCATCTATTCAATTAGTAATTTTCTTTGGAGGAAAGGAAGAGAGAAAACAATCTTTCTCTTTCTGCCACTCTAGACATCAAATTGCTTTCCGAATAGTAAACCAACACTAAAATAATTAAAAGCTAAGTATATTAGAAATTTCAACTAAAAATAAACTTCAAACTTCCTGCCAAGTGGAAACTAGTTAAACTAGTTAAAAATACAAACTAATACAAACTAGTTAAAAATACAAGCTTGGAAAGAAGTCTGGCTACTTTGCTATCAAAAGTCAACAGTGAAAAGAAGACATTCTGTGCACTTCAGTTGGTTATCCTACCACCCATCTCTGCTAACAAAAGTCTGCCTCTGTTACCAAACCTGAGCAACTTCCTCGGCAGCTGTCTGGCTTAATTCGATCCCCTCAGGATCATTCTCTGTCTGTGCCCTCTCTCCGGGGTGTGGATTCACACCATCGTTCACTTCAGCATTTTCAACCATTCCTCTGACAGGATCCTCTGGATCCAATGGACATCGGTCACTAATCTCTTCTGGGTCTCCTTGTGCACATTCTGTTGTCTCTTTTTTCTCTTCTTGATTTTCAAGGACTCCGTTTCCATTTCTATAACAACCATGATTCATTTCTTCCTTCTCTCCATCTAGTTCATTTTCAAAATCAGGTGTAGAATCTTCCAGGTCAGTATCAATTTGCCTGGATGGATTCAATTGACTGCACTCCCTGGGCTCGGAGGGCTCCAGACTGGTGGGAGCCAGAGCCTCGTCTGACTGAGGGCCTGCATCAAGGCACTGGCGAGGGGCCAGACCATTTCCAGTTATCTGATGGTGTGAATCATCAAAGCTTTCACTGCCAACTATTTTCTTCCTGTTTTTAACTGAGAAGACTGTTACAGGATTTTTTTTGTTCCCAAGTAAATTCTTTTTGGGAAAGACAAAATACTTGTGTTTACTAGTTTGGGTGGCAAGAGGGGAGAGAGTGGTTATGTCCCATGCTGAACTCTGCTTTGAAGCAAAAGACGAGATGGAACATGAAAAGAAGAAAAAGAAAATAAGGACAGAAAAGAAACCTGTGCTGAATGTCTCACATTAAGGCATTCACAAACAATTACACATTCATGATTCATTTGTAAAGAAAAAACAGGCACCTACCATGTTCATTTGCTGGAAATGATGATGCCTATTTTTTCTACTTTAACTGACATACTGCCTCTAGGCACAAAAAGACACTTTTAATGGTAAGAAGCAGGTAAGAGTCACACTAGACATTCATAATGGATGAAAATGCATAGTGAGCCTCATACTTTTGCCATTACTGGGCAAGAAACAATCACATAAGTTAATATTTATCAGGTGCTACAATGTTTCCTTGCAAACTAGTTTATGGATATGAAAGAAAAGAAACAGTTGGCAGAATTCTTAAGCAAAATAGAATATTAGCAAATGATTCCTATTTTATCAACTTACATTTAGTAAAATAAAATCACAGACTTACTAAAGGCCTAGAAAATGCATCTTTCAAAGAAATCTGTTCTTCTAAAGCATGAAGCTTATCCTGAAGATATCTATTTTGTAAATGTAAGTCTTCTATGACAGAATCTCGGGGAAGAGCTTGCTGGGTCCTGTAAGGAGTCAAAAAGAGGAAAAGAAGTTTACACCTTCTATAAAACATAGTTTCTTATGGCTACCTAGCACAGCTACATTAAGAAGTCATGCTCTTATACTACAAGGAAGAACCCAAAGACAGAAATGTCCCACATAAACCAAAATATTCATGTCAACATTTTTTGTAGTTGTAAAGAAGTAAAACCAAAGCACTTGGTCATCAACAGGGGAAAGACTACAAAAAGTTGGTTCTGAATGTGATGGATGCTACCATACCATGAGAAATGACCCTGTGGTGTGAACTTCACCAAGCTGTGAGAGGCAAGTGCACTTATGTGTGGAATAAATTCATGGACTGGATGTAACATATGTGATGAGCGAAAGGCTTCTTAATTGTAAACTTTAAAGTACAACAGAAATGTCAGTTAATAGTATTATGCTTTAAGTAGGGTCTCTAGAAGACCTCTCAAGCCCCTTCTCATTCGGCAATTCTAGTATTCTGAATGGATTTTGAATGAAATCATCATTTTAACACAAAACAGATAAACATATTTTAAATTTTTGTACTTCATTTAATAGCAGCCTTCCTTAAAATATCTTACCTCATATAACCTATTTCATTCTCTAGTTCAGTATTAGTTTTTCGAAGTTCTTCTAATTCTTTTTCTAAATCTGAAGCATGTACTCCCATAACACGATCAGCAGTCACACCACTTGATTTTAGTTTCTTTTGTAATGTGATTTTATCTTTATCAGACCTGTGAAATTTAATATATATTATTCATTATTAATAACATAAGATATACTCTGGTTTGTTCATCTATCTGTCTTATACTTACATATACACTTGGAATATATCAAAAGCCATATTTAATTTGAATTAACTTATTAAAATTCATTAAAAACTAGAAACACCATTCACATAATTCTTATATAAACATTCATAACACATTTTTAAAAACAAGATGAACCAAACTATAGATAACAATCAAAACTAATGATACAGATTATGTCCATTTTTAAATACATTATAGTTATATGTTGCTTTAAATTCATTAAAAAGAGATTTTTCTTTTCATGTAGTGAGGTTCAGAAATAAATTCAAACCTACTTCGCCAAAAGCTCTTTTAAAGTATTCAACTGCTTGGTTAGAGTATCTACTTCTTTTTCTTTTTCTTTCAATTTGTTTCGCATCCCTTGAGTTTTAGCCTGCCATTTTTTACCTTCTTCCCATCGAATTAATTCTTCTTGACAGCTCTGTAGAGTAAGAACGGAAAAAGAATGATGATAGCTCTTATTTACACGCTGTGATAAGGCTGACAAAAGCGATGACATGAATGTATCACTTTAATCCACATGCACATGGCACAGATGTGAGGATGCAGGCAATCAATAAATGTGTTGACAGATAGAAAAGCTTGGTTAATCAATCAATATTGTTTACATATGTTGTTTTTTGTTTTTTATCACATCTAAGACAATGTTTATCCTTCAGTTCTGCAGCAGACCTCACGACCTGGAAAAAGCTGCTGACTGGGCATGCACATCGATAGATCAGGCAGTTCCTTCAGAGTCCAAGTATAAGAACCTGTCTGGATCAGGTGATGTGAGTTCTCCAAGGGTACTGAGGTGCTCTTGCTATCTCCTTATCTACCTGGGCCATCAACTCTTTATGAACCATTTCTGTTCTATTCTTTCTAGCACAAAGACCATTTCTATTGGCAAAGAAAAAATAAGCATAGTATAAAACCAAGCAGCTTGGACTTCTCTGCTGTCCATCTCCATCACCTGATTCATTCCTTACAGAGGTCCTGCCCCTTCCTCCAAGAGAGCAGAAAGCCCATGATTCCCTTCCTTCCCTCATTCTGAGCTTCAGTACTCCTTACATTATCCCTGTAAGATCCCACCGTGGTTCTGAATCCATCCTTTTACCTCCCCTTGCTTCCACTTTGTGAACAAGTACTTTTAAATTCCTACCTGGTTAGTGTGATGCCACTGATCTGTTCAAACAAATCAGCTTTTTCTTCCTCATTGGAATTGTTTCTCTTTGCAACTTCAGGATTTCATGAGTTTTCTATTCCTACTGGGCTAACATGACCTGGAGAATTTTTGTCCTTAAGATCCTTCCTATGCTCCTGCACCCTATGAAACCTGCTCCCTGCAGATCCATGCCACATATTAAACTAGAAACCCTTTAAGATGAATCTGATGCTCCCCTCAATATTCCTTTCATTTCCAACCCTTAAGCCAGCTCCTTCTCATTGACGATAGTCAGACCTAGAATAAAACTTCCTTTGTATGGCTCCTATGCCTCTTGAGGAAAGAAATTATTAGTAAGGCATGTCAGAAAATTATTACCTGTTTTGCTTTTGACAGAAAGTGAGCTTGATCAACCATCTGGAAAACCGAAGCCCCTTGTCACTACTACATTACATCTCCAGCAGACTTCTGGTCTGTTTCCCAGACTCGCCCATTCCCTTCAGCATAGTACACTCCAAAGGCAGGGTCACTTCTATTTCTACCTGCGTTCATCTGCACCCAAAAGCCCTCCACCGCACTCCTCATTTCAGTTTCTAAATAAGTGTATCTTCTTAAAAGACAGCGCTACAACTCTCTTGCCCTTTGCAATCACCCTCTAATCATCAAGGCCTGTCACTTCTTGCTTTTAAATGTCCCGTGGATGTGCTCGATCCTCTCCATTCACGTTGCTGCCTCCTCAATTCAAATCTACATCAAACCATGAACTAGGCTCTCCCTTGACTGGGCGACATCCATTTCCAACCACCAAGCCTGCCTAGAGCCTAACTACTCTTCAGAAAACACCTGTTTCTGCCTATGCATTAAGTCCAAACTTCTCTACTGGATTCTTAAGACCTTCCATAAACTCTTCTGCTGCTGCCCTTTCCACCCACTTCTCCAATGACAAGTCTATAAAAAGAGTAAAATGGTGGGAAAAGCAGAGTTAGAACCAGATACTTAAAAGCCACAAGACCATAAGAGAGCTAATTAATACCACCGAACCTCAGTTTTCTCATCTGTAAAATGGAGATAACAATATTCATATGACTTGCCTCCCACAGCTGTGAAGAATGTGAGCTCACAATATTATTATTATCACATTACATATATATTAACTATACATATACATATATGTATAGTGAATCACGATCAAGTTAGTGACAGAGTTAGAATTTGTGTCCAGGTAGTTTAATTTCTACCTATGCTTTCTGAAGTGGTCTGTCTCCTCTTCTGTTCATGCTCTATCACCAGGCAGGTTGGCCCATGTCACTCTGATACTCAATAAACTTGCGGCTCCCTATTGCCTCTAGGAGCAAACACAAAAAGCTGTATTTGGAATTCAAAGCTCTTCCATAATGTGGCCCCCTACAACCTTTCCAGTCTTCTTACAGTTTATCCCCAACATATACTCTTTGATCCAGTGACACTTGTCTCCTAGCTGTTCCACAAAACAGACCCTCTACCTCTCAGTCTTGGCATTTTCTCTGGCTGTCCCCCATGCCTGAAATGCTGTCCCTCCTCCTCTCCATCTACTGGCTTCCCTACCTTCTGTTTAGTCTCAACTAAAACCTCATCTTCTAAAGGGAGCCATCTCCAGTTGTCCTGATCTGTATCTGACCATTGGGCATAGATGGCTCTGGGGCAGAAAGTGAGGCTGGTGACCTTGCATAGATTCATTTATAAGTCATGCTATCACCTTCCTGATGTTATGGTCCTCTTCAAGAAAGAAGGGCAAACAACATCTTCCAAAGGAAGCCTTTCTAATGCCTTTTAATTTCTAGTGCCTTCTAGAATTATTATTTCCTATTTATCCTGTGGGAAGCTGGGTGGCACCCTAATGCATAGAGAGCCAGGCCTGAAATCAGGACTCTTCCTGAGTCCAAATCCAGCCTCAGACACTTCCTAGCTGTGTGACCCTGGGCAAGTCACTTAACTCTACTTGCCTCTATTCCTCATCTGTAAAATGAGCTACAGAAGGAAATGACAGACCACTCCAGTATCTTTGCCAAGAATACCTTAAATGAAGTCATGAAGAGTCAAAAACGACCAAACAATGACAACATGTCGTTCTAACATCTCGTATACAGGCTGTGTACATATTTGTTTGCAAGCTGTCTCTCCATTAGACTGTGAAGTGCTTGAGGGCAGGGACTATCTTTTGCCTCTTTTTGCATCTCCAGTATTAAGCACAGTGCCTGGCACATAGTAGGCATTTAATAAATGTTTACTGCCTAAATGGTACTCTGAATACCTGAATTGGCCAAGGTCTCCAGTCATCCTCATGAATATCTGGAGCCAGATGGCTCAGGAGGGGAAAGTGAAGCTGGTGACCTTGCACAGCCCTCCATCATTTCTCTCATGTCATGGTCCTCTTTGAAAATGAAGGATGAACACAGGCTGACTGCCTGACCACTGGGAATGCTCTCCTTTCCTCTGCTATCAAAGTTACTTATCTTTAAAAGCCTCGTCTGAGTGTGGTCTGTGTATTCCATGCCTTCTGTACTGGTTTTCAATGTCACATAACACGGCTGAGTTTTCTGTCTCCTATTTGGCGGTAGGGTTTTTCTGACCAGGTCTAAGCTATCAAGGGACCAGTCTCATATATTTTTATATCATACAAAGAGTCCAGCACAGGTTTGAATACTTAGTAGGCAATCAATACATTTGTTGACTGAGAGAGCAATTTAGTTACTCAAGAACTCTATAGGACCATTTCAACAATAATGAGGAGCCGTTGTTTACATACCTTTTCTTTTGTTTCTGCTTCACCACTAAATTTTTCCAGTTGACTTTCTAAAGTTTTAATTTTCTTCTGAAGTTCATCTATAACACTCTGTTTGTTATCTACAGGCGGTTTGCTCTGAAAAGTAAAACATTTCCCATAATGAGAAAAGTTATCTCACATTTTATTTCATTATTTGATTGTCTAAAATGAGAAATGTTTTGAAAACATTTTTACACCTAATAAAAATACTTGTTAGGAAATACTATGTGCACTACCAAGTATAATTTTCTGCACCTCAGTAAGAAAAAGGCATACTGTACCGTTATTTTGATTCCAAAAGTCATGTGGTCGATAGCTGCTATAACCAGACAGATCTGATAACCAATCTTATTAAGCAGGTAGAGATTTAATAATGACACGTCGAAGCAAAATGTTATATACAAATCTGCTCTACCACCACATTAATGGCAAATAAAAGGCCAAAATCATACACACACGAAAAATCTTTACCTGCAAACCACAGGTTAACCTTTTAACTCGCTTCTTCAGTTCTTCATTTTCTTTCTCTAATTCTTCTTTTTCTCTAAGTATTTTGTTGTAAGCTTTCTGTTTTTTCTGCATTTCACTGTTCAAGTCGTCCACCTGTTTACTCAGCGAGTCCTCTCTGCTTCTACTCGTTTTAAGAGCTTCTTTACATTTTAGAAGATTTTCACTTAAATCTTCTACATGAACCTTTTACAAGGAAGGGAAAGGGAAATATTCTGTTTAGAAATTTTTTTTTTTTTTACAAAATAAGGCAATGTTAAATTCTATTTTTGTATCATTCTTTCTGCAAAAACCACTTGATCACACACATTCCAAACTGAATTTTCTCTAATAACAAAGGAAAATAGAACAAAGACACCTGAGACAGCAATGATGTCTGACAATATATACAGTATACATTTTAGTCTTTTTTAAAAACCTTTAGTCTTTTGCTTTTAGGGAAAGAAGTTTCACCATCTATTTCCCAGAACAAACATTACAAGCTTTCCACTGCTAACGTCTTGGTTTCACTGTGATCTTCTCCTTTCATACTATTGTAGTCATTATATATCTAATCTTTTGAGGCGACTTATTTCACTGCAACAATTCATATAAATGTCTCATAACTCTAAATTCCCTATATTCATCATTTCTTATTACACTATGATAATCAATTACATTTACATACTAGTTTTCTTCAGCCATTCCCCACTTTTGGGGCCTCTACTTTCTTTCAAATTCTTTGTTACATACAGAGAGCTGTTCTGTTACACACGTGGTGCTGGGGTTATCTGTCCAGTAGGGAGACCAAAGACACAAACAGTTAGCCCCTTTTCTCACATCATTTTAAGTCAGCATCTAGAAGGGCTGAACCACATCATCCTTCTACCAAGAGTCCTTCCATTCCTCCTCAAGCCTTTGTATAACAATGGCTTCAGTTTTTTTGTCAATAATTCAGGGAATGGAAACCTCAGTTGTTTTCATTTGCAATCCCTTTTTATCATTTCCTTGAGTCATTTATTCTTTTTACTTCTTTGGAAAATCATTTTTTCATGTATTGAGGTATTACCTCTTATATGTTTATATCAATTTCCAAAGCTTTGACACTGAACTTATATCAGTGAAATTATTCAACAGTTTCTTTTTATTTTTTTTCATCAATTTCAATCAAGGAAAAGTTTAATTATATGTAACTGACATGGTGTATTTTGCCTTTTATGATAATCTCTCTTCCTTCTTTAGGTAAGCATTATCCTTTAGTTATAGTGGTGAAAGATTACCTTGTTCTTTCCTATTTTTTTAAATGACGTAACCTTTAACATTAAGTTTCTTTATTTATTGTGCTTCCTATGATGATAGGCTGTTGGTCTAAAACTAATTTCTGTCAAACTGCTTTCTACTTTTCCTAGCATTTCCTGTCAAAAAGTTGAGGTATTCTCTAGCTAGTTGTGGTCCTGAATTTATCAAACACTGAGCTACTGTTTCAATGATTTTTTTATGGATAGCTTTTGTTTTTACATCACCTACATTTGCCATTATGCCTCTCTCTGTACCCTTTCCTAGAAAGCAAGCTCAAATAAAGAAAAATATTTCAGCAAAACTAATCAATGTATCAAACAAGTTTGATGTTATGTCCCACATCCGTGCCTCCCTGACCTTTATACAGGAAGGCCAGAAAGCCGGTTAGTGGACAGACCTCCATGGGAAAGACAATTATCATAAAAAGAATAATTTGTTAAATTATTTATACACCAAAAATATGTGCATTTATAACATCATGTGATTATAAATGAAGGTTTTAATAAGGCTATGATAATAAGGCTATGATAAGAAGCAGCTCATTTCTTTGGAGAATTCAGGTCAAAGATAAAAGGAAGTCCTATAGTTCTAGAGAGTGTTAATGTATCAGGGTGAGATTGAGGCACAGGGTCTGAACTGGCTCCTCTAGTCTGACTCTCTGAAGGAAGTGACAAGGGCCACCCCCACTAACCTCAGACACACAACCTACTACTACTTTAGAAGCCTCCAATTTCCAATTCTCCTGTTCTAGCAGTTAGCCAGTGTACTAGAGATTTCACCCAGAAATAGACCTCAGATTTGAAGACCTCAGCCACTGGAAGGCATCTGCAAGCAGATTTTTTTGTCAAGATATTTTCAAACAGACCATTTGTGAGCCCTGGGTAAGATTTGAAAATTATCATTTTCCATTTTCAAATAGCTTGATCATCCTCTCACACTTTATGCCCTACACTACTACTCAAAATTTGACTTATCATATAAATAATAAATAATAAATACCTGTATGCCACAGAGAATGAAATTTTCTGCCATAAAAAATATGCAATCAAATGTACATATTATATTGCACATACACTGAAATAAACTGTCTTTCAAGAGAATTCATAGGCAGTTCACAAACAGATGCCCTAAGTCACTGGTGCTCACCTGGAGATCTCTAGTGTGGCGGTCGACAAGCTGCTGAACATTGAGATCTGCCTCTTTCTGGGATGCGGAAAGAATGATGCGTTCTTCAGCAGCAGCTGTCATCTCGGCCCGGAGCTCCAAAAGTGCTCGACTGAGGGCCTAGGGAGATTCAAATTCATAAAAAAAAAGCATCTCATAAAATAAGGATTTGATATGAAAAATTGCTAAATACAAACACACACTCATATATAAGAAATGAATTTCTAGTATGATCCAAGAGAGAAGGGCTTTAGTAAAACATACATACATACATATGAATGCATGGATCTATTTCAGTATTTTGACAGCTCTCTGATCCAACTGATGTTAGCACAGCCTCTCCTGGTACAGGCTGAAACTCACCCCCTTTTCTAAAAGTAATCATTTTAAATTATGGAGTCTGAGAAGTTGAAGGGAGCTGATGGCTCCTCTAATTCAGCCCTCTTTCAATACACATGTAAACAGTTTCTTGAGAGCATAGCCCTGGGAGACCATATCTATCTCTTTAGAAGTTCAAATAGGATTAATAACTTTAAGAACTTGAATCTGACATTGCGGAAAGTGTTTGTGCTGAAAGTTAAGCATGGTGCTTGAGAAATGTCTTCAAGCGAAGCACCTTGCCCTGTGGGGTCTGTGCATGGGTGTTACTCCTAACTCAGGAGTCTAAATGAAGAAAACATGGGAGAGAGAATGGGAGGAATGACTTTCTTTCTTATGAGAAATGCCTTAAGTTTTTTGGTTTCTTTTTTTTTTTAGGAGGAAATCTTTGGAAAAGAAGTTTACAAAGAGAATTCTACAAAACTATGGAGAAGCTGAAAGAAAATACAAAGAGAGATAAGATTAACTTTGAGGGTGGGAGATTGAGATGTTAAAGGGACTGTTCTTGAATTTGTAGAAGGAAGTTAAATGATTTGAGACTGAGTTTCCAGACAAATGAAGAGCTAAAGACCCCAAGCATTCTGCAGTCAGGTGCTCTGGAGCACTGAACATAAGTCATGACTAGATGAGAAGGAATGGGATTATCCCAATGCATTTGGAACTATAGGAACTGAATTCAAATCCTGACTCTGTTACTTCCTACCTATTACATACTTTATGCCAGTTTTCTCCTCTAAAAAAGGTGGGGGGGAGGGAATAATTGACCTCTAAAGGCCATTCTAGTTCTAAATCTGTGATCCTCCGAACAATAAATCCTATGACAAGAAGGAAATTTGTCCCTCCAGGCATCTGTCCTCTGATCCTGAGGTACCTCTTGCATTTTCTAGAATTTTCCAAAAACCCTCGTGACAGTGGTTCAGCAATCATATCTGCCAGTATGAGAAGACAATGTCAAAGTCAATTCAACAAGCATTTCTCATGTGTCTGTTTGTACCAGGACATGTTCTAAGCTTCGTGGACACCAAGAAAGGTAAAAATACTACATGCCCTCAGGAAGCTCATAGTCTAGTGAGGGAGACAACAGGCAAGCATTTCTGGGAGAATATGCTCCAAACAGGACAATTTTGAGACAATCTCAGAGGAAAGGCACTAGATTAAGAGAATGGGAAAGGCTTCCTGCAAAAGATGGAATTTTAGGTATGTCTTAAAGGAAGTCAGGAGATAGGAATAAGAAGGGAGAGAATTCAAGGCATGGAGAAAGTCAATGAAAAGACAAAAAAGTCAAGAAACAGAGTATCTAGTGTGAGAAATATCAATAAGTCTGGTGTACCTGGATGGAACTGTAGAATATATTGAAGGAATTGAAGAGTTACAAGCTGGAAGGGTAGGAAGGGCTTTACAAGTCAAAGAGAGAATTTTATATTTGATCCTAGAAGGAACAGGGAACCACTGGAGTTTACTGGATAGTGGAGGGATATGGTCAGGCTTGAGCTTCAGGAAGATCTCTCTGAGAGCTAAATAGAGGATGGACCGGAGTGGGGAGAGAGGTAGGACAGGAAGAACAGTCAGGAGGCTGTGGCAGTGGGCTAGGTGAGAAGTGATGAGGGTCTGCCTCAGGATGGTGGCAGGATCAGAGGAGAGAAAGAGATCTATACTAGAGGTGTTATCAAGGCAGAAATGACAGGCCTTGGAAACTGAATGTGGTGGATGAGAGAGAATGATGAGTTAAGAACGACACCTGAGTTAAGAGTATGGGTTACTGGGAGTGTGGTGGTACCCTTCACAGTAACAGGGAAGTTAGGAAGAAAGGAGGATTACGGGGAGGCAGAAAATGAATTCAGTTTTAAACACACTGAATTTAAGATAGCTACATCATGTGTCATTCAAGATGTCTAATAGGAGTTTGGAAATGAGAAAATGAAGAGAGGATTCAGGATAGAAGATCTGAGAATCATCAGTATAGAGATAACTGAGTCTAGGAGAACTAATGAGATCATCAAGTAAAATAGTACAGAGAGAGAAGAGAGGGGAAGAGACAGGAGGAGAGGGGAGGGGAGGGGAGAGGAAGGGAGAGGAGGGAAGAGAAGCTGGCCCAGTATAAAGCCTTAGAGAACAACCATTGAGCAAGCAGGACCTGGATGAAGACCTAGCAAAGGAAATTTCAGAATTTCAGAAAATAAATTTCAGAAGAGTGGTGAGGAGTAAGAGGAGGACGTAGTGAGAAGGGATCAAGAAGAGGGGGATCAGGGGTCAAAGGCCACACTCACCCAGACTGGGGACCTGGCCTCATCACTCATTCTACCTCTCCCTTCTCATAGGTTACTAAGGGCATGTGAAGTGTGCACATGAAGCACAGCAGGTTTTCAGAGGGTTAAGTGTAACTGAAGGGAATTCTTAGTAAAGGACACATTTTCCAGGGCTGAGCAATTAACAGGTAGTCAAGAATCTCTTTTTAACCAAAACAAAATGCTGGAATATGTGATGCAAATATTTCAACACTACTTTCTACATCATGGCAACATGCCATATACTCTCTTGCATTAATAACCATGTTGCTGAACACTTACTTTTTGCTGTTTCTCTTTCAAAGCCAACTGGCCCTTAAGTCGTTCTACTAGATTTTTCATGGTGGCTGTTGGAGCTCTGGCATTGGCTTCTTTCTGAACCTGGACTTCAGATTTAAAGTACTGCAACTCCTTCTCTGTCTGGGACATGGAATATTTTAAGTCTTCTATCTCAGTATGCAGTTTTTTCACAACTTCTGCATGATTTTCTTCAAGGCTGGGACAAGCAAACAAGCATACATTTAATGGAGTGCTCAAATGAGCTTAATTTTGCTAGAATGAACATTTTCTGGGATAGACACTCTTTAAGTGGCCAGAAAGTCTCGTTGAATACATCACAAATGGAAAAGGAGAGAATAGAACAGTAAATACTGAACAATCCTCCATTTCAGGAAATATTTCTTTAAGAAGATAAGTGAAGGGGCTCTGCTACTCCAAGTTCACACGACACCATGCAATTCTGTTACTCAAGTAACATGGTCTATGATAAACAAAGACGATAGTAGTCATAAATATTCTCACAAGCGTTAAAAATTAAATTCAGTTTGATGCCAACTTTGCTTCAATGAAAACGTTTTCTACATTTTATTAAATTACAATAGGATTTGTTAATTACAATGGGAAAATATAAGGGTATTGCTAAATAATAAATTCTACTAAAGGTTTTAAGTTTCCAAAAACTCTATTACCAAATTAAATAAATAGTTATTGCAACTGAATGTGAAAAGGAGATAAACAGTCTTTTTATTGTGTCTAATTCTAGTATGCACAACTAAGCCTACCTAAAAAAAGAGTATACAATGGAAAATACTTAGGCAATTATTCTGATTCCTAAAATCTGGGGTGAGGGGAGGTGGGGTAAGGAGTGATAAAACTAACTTTACCTTGATTTGTTCTGATTATCCACACAAGTTCAATGAATAAACATCAAAAGTCCAATGCACGTGATAACACAACATATCTAACTGTATTTACTACTAATGTAAATATGAAGGTTTAGTAGAATTTGAAAGAAGTATTTTAAATGGAAATGAGAAGGAGCTTAAAGTACAAAACATTTATTTTACTGATTAGGCCTAAATAATGCACAAGAATAAATCAAAATAAATTATTCTTTTCTAAATAGCCAGGTACTATATTTCAAGTAACAATTAAAACACACACAAAGTAGCCTTATTCAGATTCACTTTCTATGATTAAAAATACTATATAGCTCTTAAAAAGAAAGCATTTATGTTGGAAGATCACATATATAGAAATATCATTAATTACCATTGTCTCTGTTTTTGTTAGGGAGAAAAATTTTCCTTAAAATCACAGTTGGTGGGGGAGGGACCAAGCAGTCACCTGCTACACCTCTCCCCCCAAACTCCTCAAAAACCTGTAAAAAAAGACTCTAAGCAAATTCAGAGTACCAGAAGTCACAAAATGACAGAATGAAGCAAATTTCCAGCCCAAGACAATCTGGAAGATAGACAGGAAGGGTCTATTGCACCAGGCTGGGAGTGAAGTACAGTTCAGCATGGGCCATGCCATCTTGGACAGAGCTAGAGCAGGTCTTAAGGGACTGAATGAATAGCAGCTGCTGCGGTTTCTACACTTCTTAACACACAAATGCTCAAGACACCTTCGAAGGTCAACAGTCTCTCAGCTGGCTGAGAAGGAAGAGGGGTCTGGCCCCAGGGCAGTGGCAACCACTGCTAAAGCTGGGGCTGCTTCTGGAGCCCTCCACATAACAAAGAGCTCAAAAACCAAGTAATTGGCTGGGAAAATGAGCAATTGAAAAAGAAACAGATTATAGATTCTTACTTTATTGGTAAAAAGGAATTTTCTTACATCCTTGGTGATGAGGAAGATCAAAGAATACAATCAGAAGAAAACAAAGCTAAAGCACCTGCATCCAAAGCGTCCAAGAAAAGTATGAATTGGTCTCAGGCCATGGAAGAGCTCAAAAAGGATTTTGAAAATCATGTAAGAAAAGCAGAGGAAAAATTGATATGAGATATGAGAGCAATGTAAGAAAATCATGAAGAATGAGTAAACAGCTGGCTAAAACAAACTCGAAAAAATCTAAAGAAAATTACATCTTTAAAATTAGACTAATACAAATGGCAAAAGAGGTCCAAAAAGCCAATGAGGAGAAGAATGCCTTAAAAAGCAGAATGGGCCAAATGGAAAAAAAGGTCCAAAAGCTCACTGAAGAAAATAATTCCTTAAAAATTAGAACAGAGCAAATGGAAGCTTAATGACTTTATGAGAAATCAAGAAATTACAAAACAAAACCAACAGAATGAAAAAAATAGAAGATAATGTGAAATATCTCTTGGAAAAAGAACTTACCTGGAAAATGGATCCAGGAGAGACAATTTAAAAATTACTGAACTACCTGAAAGTCATGATCAAAAAAGAGCCTAGATATCATCTTTCAAGAAATTATCAAGGAAAACTGCTCTGATACTGTAGAACCAGAGGGTAAAAGAAAAATGGAAAGAATCCACCAATCACCTCCTGAAAGAGATCCCCAAAAAAAAAACTTCTAGGAATATTGTAGCCAAATTCCAGAGTTCCTAGTTCAAGGAGAAAACATTACAAGCAACCCAGAAAGAAACAATTCAAGTATTATGGAAACACAATCAGGATAACACAAGATTTAGCAGCTTCTACACTAAGGGATCAGATGGCTTGGAATATGATATTCTAGAGATTAAAGATAAGATTAAAACCACGAATCACCTAACCCAGCAAAACTGAGTATAATATTTCAGGGGAAAAAAAACGGAGCTTCAAAGAAACAGAGGACCTCAAAGCATTCTTGTTGAAAAGACCAGAGTTGAATAGGAAATTTGACTTTCAAATACAAAAATCAAGAGAAGCATGAACAGGTAAACAAGAAAGAGAAACCATAAGGGACTTATCAAAGTTGAATTGTTTACATTCCTCTGTAGAAAGACTGTATTTCTAACTCATAAGAACTTTCTCAGGATTAGGATAGTTGGAGGGAATATATGTGTGTGTATTTGTACACACACACACATATCATAATATCTACATATATATGTATGTATATATGTGTATGTATGCATACATATATAGAGGGAGGTAGAAGGCACAGAATGAGCTGAATATAAAGAAATATCTAAAAAAGAAAATTAAGTGTTGAGAGGAATGTACTAAGAGAAAGAGAAAGGGAGAGGCAGAATGTAGTAAATCATCTCACATGAAAGAGGCAAGAAAAAGCATTTACAATGGAACAGAAGAAGGGAAAGATGAGAGGGAATAATTGAGCCTCCCTTTCATTAGTTTTGCCTTCAGGAGGGAATAACATACACACTCAATTGGATATGGAAGTTTATCTTACCTAACAGGAAAGTAGGGGGGAAGGGGAAATAATAGAAGGGATTGCAAATAGGGGAAGGGGTAATTGGAAGTAAACACTTTTGTAGAGAGACAGGTCAAAGAAGAGAACAGAATAAATGGAGGGCAGGATAGGACAGAGGGAAATATAGTTAGTCTTTCACAACATGACTGTTAAGGAAGTATTTTCCATGACTACACATGTATAACTTACATCGAATTGCTGGCCTTCTCAACAAGGGTGCATAGGGAGGGGGAAGAGAGAGAATGTTGGACTCAAAGCTTTAAAAATGAATGTTAAAAATTGTTTTTACATGCTACTAGGAAATAAGATATAAAGACAATAGGGTATAGAAATCTATCTTACCCTACCGGAAAATTAGAAGGGAAAGGCATAAGGCAGGGGAGGGGATGCTGTGGTGATAGAAGGGAGGGCAAATGGGAGGACAGGGTAATCAGAATACATGCTGTCCTGGCTTGGAAGAAGAGGAGAGATGTTGAGAAAATTTTAAATTCAAGATTTTGAGAAAAGTGATTGTTGAAACCTGAAAGTAAATTAGACAAAAAAATCACAGCCTGTTAATCAAAGCAGAATAAATTCACTCAACATCCTGCAGACTGGATTAGTTTAATATCATTATGATTTGAGAACTATACATTTCTTTGGGGTTAAAGTTTTGAAAAATATATATTCTGAGAGTATTCCTTCAAAATTCCTATTGTCTGTGCTAAGAACACTTAACATGCACTATTAACAATATTATTGCTGTTAATAACAATAGTGTTATTGTTATAACAATAATAACAGCAATAATAACAACAGTGTTTTACACTTATAGATCTTTTAGTTTTCAAAATGCTTTCACACACACTATCTCACAACAAGCCTCTGAAGTAGGCAGGGCAAGTAGAATTACCACTCTCTACTTTTTGGTTATGTGAGTTGTCGAAGGTCAGATAGCCTTCAAGAAAGAGATAGGATAATCAGCAGTCCAAAGATAAGATAAACTGCAGATATTAGATTTTTTCTTTATGTTGGCTTTGCTGATTTTTTTTTATTCTTTTGTTTAAAAATTCTTTCTTCTAATAAATGATTCTCTGTGAATGAGGAAAGGGATAAATATGAGTGATGGAAAGGTCAGCTAGTCAGTAACTGGCCAAGGCAGGACTCATGCTTAGGCCTTCTAATACCTGTTGTGGTACACATTCCAACAGTAATCACAACTGCTTTATCATACTTACCGGGCTCGGATGCTTTCGAATTCTTTGACTTTCGTTAAAGTGATTTGTTTTTGTATGTCTATTTCATGTGACATTTTCTTCATTTTGGTCAAAAGTGAACAAAGAGAATTATCTTGTTCTGCAACCGTTTGCTCCATCTCTGCCAGACGCATGAAATGCTTAGTGGTAGCAACTGGTATAGTAGGCTGTTTCATCAACTCCTATGAAATATGAATAATCATAGTCATTTTCATGTATAATACAAAACAATAGTCATGCATTTTAATTTTATTACCCAAATTATTCAAACACAATAATCTGAATTTTAATCATTCCTTTTCATCACACAATTACAGACTCTCTGTGCATTAATGTACACAGAGTAACTCTATACCAAATACTGATCAACAGAAAAGAATGCTACATTTTAGTCTTGAGGTAAATTTTCCATATTATGTCACATTTCCAAATAGCTATCAAGCCATTAAAATGTCTCTTGACTACTTTTTTCCTCAAGTATATTTTTGGGGCATTCAGCTACACCCTAAGCTCTTTTCCTCAGTTTCCAGAAGCAGCCATATATCTAATTCATGCTCAACAAACAAAATGCATATGGAAGAAATGACAAGATGAACATCATAAAGTTTCACTCGTTTCCACTTTTAATGCTGAATGTGAAAAACTTAAAGATTATGAAGACCTGCATAAACTAATGCAGGTCAAAATAAGAAGAATCTAGTGAACACAGCAACAATTTTTGAGAAATGTAGTAACCCCGTCATGAGATCAAAATACTAAGGGTGAAGCAAACCTCATATTTTCCAACAGAGGGAGTGTAGGTGATAGAGGCAGAATGGAATGTATGTATTTTAGACACTGACAATTTGTTTATTTATCTTATTAGATGGTACTTACTTGTTACAAGGGTGGTTATTATTAGTGGTGTGGGAGAAATCACTGGAAGTGACAGTGATGGAAAGAAAAGAGCATTTAAAGCAGGGAAAGTCACCTGGAGGTCAGTAGATGGGAGTAACAAGGATAGGCAAGAGATGGTATGAAAACAAATTGCCCAAAACTAAAAGTTAAAACTTAGTATTATATCCTTAATTTTAAAAGGAAGAAAGCCAATATGAGAAAAATACAGACAACATTTCTGTGTCACTTATAAAACCACAGCTGAGGGGTGCAGCCAAGATGGCAGAGTAGAAGGATGGACCTGTAAAAGGTCTCCCCCATAGCACATAAAACACATGTAAAAAAATGACTCTAAACAAATTTTAGAGCAGCAGAAGCCACAAAACATCAGAGTGAAAGAGATTTCCACCCTGAGAGAGCCTGGAAGGTCAACAGGAAAGGTCTATCAAACCGGGTTTAGAGCAGAGCCCAGCCCAGCCTTGGCAGCGCAGCGCAGCAGGGACAGTACCAGAGCAGACCTCAGAGGGTGGAATCCCATGCAGTAGCTGCAGTTCCCAGATTGCTCAACTCACAAATGTCAAAGACAGCTTAAAATGTCAGTAGAAAGCTCTTTTACCTACGGGAGAAGGGAACGTGGTCTGGCTGCAGCAGCCACTGCAGCTACAGCATCTATTTTTGGAACCCTCCACCTAAAGACACTGGGGGAATTGAACAGCTGATCTGCATATCAGCCCTGAGTGGTGGCCCCAGAGTGAGGAGTGCTGGCTTGGTGGAGCTGGAAGCAGTAATGGAGAGGGAATTGTACTCACAGATCCTGGGCAGAAAAGTTTGGTTGCTCCTAGACCAGTGTGCAGACCAGGAGAGGAGTAAATTCCTCTCCCTTGATTGATAGAGGCAGAATGGAATGTATATATTTTAAGAGGAACTGAGAACTTACAGGTCCCTAGAGTATACCCTCCTCTTGACAAAGGACTAAAAAGTCAAGTAACTGGCTGAGGAAATGCCCAAAAAATGGAAAAAAAAAAAAAAAAAGACTATAGAAGGTTACTTTCTTGGTGAACAGGTATTTTCTTCCATCCTTTCAGATGAGGAAGAACAATGCATACCACTAGAGGAAGACATATAAGTCAAGGCTTCTGCATCCAATGCAATGGTCTCAGGCAATGGAAGAGCTCAAAGAAGATTCTGAAAATCAAGTAAGAGAGGTGGAGCAAAAATTGGAAAAAGAAATGAGAGTAATGCAAGAAAATCATGAAAAGAGAGACAGAAAAAAATGCTGAAGAAAGTAACACCCTTAAAAATAGACTAACTCAAATGGCAAAAAAGGTCCAAAAAGCCAATGAGAAGAAGGATGCTTTAAAAGCAGAGCTAGCCAAATAGAAAAGGAGTTTCAAAAGCTCACTGAAGAAAATAGTTCTTTAAAAATTAGAATGGAGCAGATGAAAGCTAATGACTTTATGAGAAACCAAGAAATTACAAAACCAAAAGAATGAAAAAATAGAAGACAATGTGAAATATCTCACTGGAAAAACAACTGACGTGGAAAACAGATCCAGGAGAGACAATTTTAAAATTATTGGACTATCTGAAAGCCATGATCAAAAAAAGAGCCTAGAAGGATGGACCTGTAAAAGGTCTCCCCCACAGCACATCATCTTTCAAGAAATTATCAAGGAAAATTGCCCTGATACTCTGGTACCAGAGGTAAAATAAATATTGAAAGAATCCACCAGTCACCTCCTGAAAGAGATATGAAAAGAAAAACTCCTAGGAATATTGTAGCCAAATTCCAGAGTTCCCAGGTCAAGGAGAAAATATTGCAAGCAGTTAGAAAGAAACAATTCGAGTATTATGGAAATACAATCAGGATAACACAAGATCTAGCAGCTTCCACATTAAGGGACTGAAGGGCATGGAATATAATATTCCAGAGGTCAAAGGAATTAGGATTAAAATCAAGAATCACCTACCCAGCAAAACTGAGTGTAATACTTAGGGTGAAAATGGTCATTCAATGAAATAAAGGATTTTCATTCATTCTTAATGAAAAGATCAGAGCTGAACAGAAAATCTGACTTTCAAACACAAGAATCAAGAGATGAATGAAAAGGTAAAGAGGAAAGAGAAATCCTAAGGGACTTAATAAAGGTGCACTGTTTACATTCCTACATGGAAAGATCATCTTTGTAACTCTTGAAACTTTTCTCGATATTTGGGTAGTTGGAAAGATTACACACACACACATACACACACACACGCACGCACGCACACACACACACACACAGATACAGACAGACAGCACAGGGTGAGTAGAATAGGAAGGGATGATATCTAAAAAAATAAAATTAAGGGGTCAGAGAGGAATATATTGGGAGGAGAAAGGGAGAAATGGAATGGAGCAAACTCTCTCATAAGAGGAGCAAGAAAAGGCTTTTTCAATGGAGGGGGAAAGGAGGGACATAAGAGGGGAAAAGTGAAGCTTACTCTCATCATATTTAGCTTAAGGAGGGAATAACATGCACACTCAATTTGGTATGAAAATCTATCTTGGGGCAGAGCCAAGATGGCGGAGTAGAAGGACGCACATTTACGAGCTCCGAGCCCACAACCCATGGAATTGAGGTAAAAAGAGATCCCCATAAATTCTGAATCACTGCAGGGGGTGCATAAACATAGGGGAAGAGATTTCCGTTCCACTGAGCCCTGGAGAGCTGTCCCCGGGGTCCATCGTGCCCCAGAAAGCGGACCCCACCCCCAGCGCTGCCCTGGCCGCGGCCCCAGAGAAGCTGACCCCAGCAGGCTTCAGAGAGGAAAGCTCCGGGGGAAGCTCCGGCAGCCAGGAAAGTCCCTCCGCCCACAGAAGCTACAGGTCAGTGAGAAAGAAGGCTGGGCTAGGGGAGGGGAGCAGAGCGTCTCCGTGACTCGGGCCCCCTCGGGAGGAAGTGGCGGCGGCAGAGACGGGGGCAGGAAGCGGCGGAGGCAGAGGCGTGGGCGGTGAATGAGGCGGCAGCGGCCCAGGACTCAGGAATCCCCCAGCAGCAGGTAGGATCTTCAATACTGAAGGTCTTTCCAACCTGAGGGAGCTGAGCCTGGGAGACCACCCTGCCCCCACCCCGCTCTATTACTGAAAGCCTCTGAATAAAACCCCTGAGGGAGCTGAGCATAGGAGGTGGGCCCCCCACCTCGCCCCCACCCGCTCCGTTCCTGAAAGTCTCTGCATAAAGCCCCTGAGGGAACCGAGCTTGGGAGGTGGCCCTGCCCCCACCCCTGCGCCAGAACTAAAGCTTGCTGTGGAAAGCACATTTGAATCTCAGAGGCCAAGCACTAGCTGGGTGGATCCAGGCGGAGGTGGAAAGGAATCTCAGAAGTCAAGTAACTAGCTGGGAAAATGCCTAGAAAAGGGAAGAAAAATAAGACTATAGTTTTTTCCAACAAGTGCAAATGATCCTGACCTTCGGATCTGATGGCGAGGACGAGAACGTATTCTTGCCATCAGGGAAAGACGTGAAGGGCGGGGCCTCAGTACCCCAGACACCCCAGGGGGGTGTCAGGTGGGCTCAGGCCCTGGAAGAGCTCAAAAAGGATTCTGAAAAGCAAGTTAGACAGGTGGAGGAAAGACTGGGAAGAGAAATGACAAAGATGCAAGAAGAGTATGAAAAACAGGTCAATACCTTGGTAAAGGAGACCCAAAAAAATGCTGAGGAAATTAACACATTGAAAAATAGGCTCACTCAATTGGCAAAAGAGGTTCAAAAAGCCAATGAGGAGAAGAATGCTTTGAGAAGCAGAATGAGCCAAATGGAAAAAGAGGCTCAAAAGCTCACTGAATTTAATAGTTCTCTCAAAATTAGAATGGAACAGATGGAGTCTAATGACTTTATGAGAAACCAAGAAATTACCAAACAAAACCAAAAGAACGAAAAAATGGAAGAGAATGTGAAATATCTCATGGGAAAAACAACTGACCTGGAAAATAGATCCAGGAGAGACAATTTAAAAATTATGGGACTACCTGAAAGCCATGATCAAAAAAAGAGCCTAGACATCATCTTCCATGAAATTATCAAGGAAAACTGCCCCGACATTCTAGAACCAGACGGCAAAATAAGTATTGAAAGAATCCATCGATCACCACCTGAAAGAGATCCAAAAAGAGAAACTCCTAGGAACATTGTGGCCAAATTCCAGAACTCCCAGCTCAAGGAAAAAATCTTGCAAGCAGCTAGAAAGAAACAATTCCAGTACTGTGGAAATACAATCAGGATAACTCAAGATCTAGCAGCTTCTACATTAAGGGATCAAAGGGCATGGAATAGGATATTCCAGAAGGCAAAGGAACTAGGACTCAAACCAAGAATCACCTACCCAGCTAAACTGAGTATAATACTTCAAGGGAAAATATGGTCTTTCAATGAAACAGAGGACTTTCAATCATTCTTAATGAAAAGACCAGAGCTGAAAAGAAAATTTGACTTTCTAACACAAGAATGAGAAGAAGCATGAAAAAGTAAACAGCAAAGAGAAGTATTAAGGGACTTACCAGAAATGAACTGTTTACATTCCTACAGGGAAAGACAATATTTCTAACTCTTAAAACTTTTCAGTATCTGGGTAGTTGGTGGGACCACACATACACATGTACACGCATGCACACACATATACACATGCATACACATACAGAGACAGCGAGCACAGATTGAACTGAATAGGATGGGACCATACCTTAAAAGAAATTAAGGTAAATGGTGAGAGAGAAATGTAGTGAGAGGAAAGAGGGGGAAATGGAAGGGGGTAACTATGTGTCATTTAAGAGGCAAGCAGGAGATTTTTTTAGTGGAGGGAAAAAGAGGAGAGCTGAGGAAAAAAAAAACCAAGAAGTTTACCCTCATCACATTTGACTAAACGAAGGAGTGAAATGCACACTCATTTTGGTATGAAAACCTATCTTACAGTATAAGAAAGCGGGGGAGAAGGAGATATTGCGGGGGGGGGGGGGTGATGGAAGGGAGGGCAAAGGGAGGAGGGAGTAATTGAAAGTCAACACTTGGGGAGGGACAGGATCAAAAGACAGAAGAGAAACAATGAGGGGCAGGTTAGGAGGGATGGTAATCCAGTTAGTCTTACACAACACGACTATCAGGGAGGTCATTTGGAAAGCTACACAGATATGGCCTATATTGAATTGCCTGCCGTACCAAAGGGAATGGGTGGGGAGGGAGGGATGGGGAGAATTTGGAACTCAAAGTTTTAGGAACAATTGTTTAGTATTGTTGTTGCAACTAGGAAAGAAGACATACAGTTAATGAGGAATAGAAAGTCATCTGGCCCTACAGGAGAAAAGAGAAGATGGAGACAAGAGAAGGGAGAGATGACAGAAGAGAGGACAGATTGGAGATAGGTAAAATTAGATTGCTTGGGGTATTGGGGTGGGGGGAGGGGATAAAAAGGGGGAAAATTTGGAACCCAAAAATTTGTGAAAATGAATGTAAAAAGTTAAATAAATAAATAAATAAATAAATAAATGGGTGAATGAATGAATAAATAAATAAATAGATAAATAAATAAATAGATAAATAAATAAATAAATAAATAAAAAAGAAAATCTATCTTACACTACAGGAAAGTATGGGAGAAGGAGACAAGTGGGGTGGGGGGATGATAAAAAGGGAGGGCAAATGGGAGGAGGGAGTAATTAGAAGTAAACAGTTTTGGGGAGGAACAAGGTCAAAAGAGAGAATAGAATAAATGTGGGGGGGCAGAATAGGATGGAGGGAAATATAGTCTTACACAACATGACTATTATGGAAGTCTTTTGGAAAGCTAAACATCCATAGCCTACATTGAATTGCTTGCCTTCTCAGTGGGAATGAGGAGGGAGGGAGGAAGGGAGGGAAGTTAGAACTCAAAGTTTTAGGAAAGAATGCTGAGAATTGTTTTTGCATGAAACTAGGAAATAAGAAATACAGGGGTATAGAAATCTATCTTGCCCTACAAGAAAAGAGAGAAGATGGGGATAAAGGAAGGGAGGGGTGTGATGGAAGGGAGGGCAGATTGGGGGAAGGGGTAATCAGTGTTTTAGGTGGTGGGAGGGAAGAGATAGAGAGAAAATTTGGAACTGAAAATTTTGTAGAAATGAATCTTGAAAACTAAAAATGAATAAATAAACATTATAAATAAACAAGTAAAATCACAGCTGAAGACACTGTTTAAATTACCAGTGCCACTTGACACTTATATGAAGACCAGCTAATAAATTCTTTCCTGATTTCAGAGCCAATAAAACCTAGTTTCTCATGATATTTATATGTGGGCTTTTTGTATCTGTCAATTAGATCCCTACAGATCAGTGTATTTTCTTTTTCATTGTAAATGCCAATTTGCCGCTAAATTTAGTAAACTGGCTATGACTAGACATTAAGGAAAATATATAGGAAACTGAGTCAAATTTCTAAGAACAAGAGCTATTCCCCATTGACAAATGGTCAAAAGATATAAATAAACAGTTGTGAAAAGAAGAAATATGAACTATCAATAACCATAAGAAAAAACACTCTAAATCACTAATAAGAAAAAAGCTAATTTGAATAACCCTGAGGTAATACCTTACCCTCACCCAACTGGTTAAGTTGACAAAAAAGAAAAATGACAAATGCTGAAGGGGCTATGGGAAAACAGGTATATTAACATACTACTAGTGGAGCTGCCAACTGTTCCAGGCATTCTATGAAACAACTGTAAACTATGCCCCCCAAAACTATTAAACTGTTCATAACCTGTGATTTAGCAATATCACTATAAAGACCCCCAAAGAGATTTAAAAGAAGGAAAGGTCCCATATGTACAAAAATATTAACAGAAACTCTTTTCATGGTGGTGAAGAATTGGAAACTGAAGAGGTGCACATTAATTAGGGAATGGCTAAAATACATTATGGCATACAGATGTGGTGAAATACTACTATACTGTAAGAAATGGGATGATTTCAGAGAAACTTGGGAAGATTTGTATGACCTGATGCAAAGTGAAATGAACAAAGAGAGAGAAGAATTTATATTATAATATTGTAAGGATAAAATAACTTAGGAAGAATCAGTAAATGATCAATACAAAGACCAACCATAATTCCAGAACCTCCAGATAGAGAACTGGTTAACTTAACACATCTGTGTGTGTGTGTGTGTCTGTGTGTGTGCGCATATGTATATACACATAATATATGTACACACATGCATATATGTATGTATGTGTATATATATATAAACATAATGATGTCTAATTAGAAAAAGTAAGTCTTTAAAAAAAAGAAAAGACACATGCCAAGAGAGATACAAATTCTTTCATGTGCACCACCTTTTCACTGAGCAGATAACAGTTATGGAAGAGGGGAAGGGTTGGACAACCAGCACTGCCTGTTGTGATTTCTCTCACCCACTAATAACACAGATTTTCAGTTTCAGGAAGTCACTAATTTATGTTTTAATTTTTTAATATATATTTCAAGTATCAATAATTTCAAGGCCTTTTCATACTTAGAAAAACAAGAGTGATAAACTGCAATGCTTTCATTTGAAATAATAAAAAATCTTTATTTAAAAATGTTTGAAATTAAAAGTTTACTATGGTCCAAAATGTTTCTAACAAGTTGTAAAGTGATTCTGAAAACAGCAATAATATTAATATCAATCATAGTAATAATAATGATTAGTATTTCTATAGTGCCTAATATATGGCACTGTGCTAAGTGCTTTTTAAAAACTATTTTCTTCGTTTGAGCTTCAAAAATATCCTGGGAGGGAGGTGCTATTGTTATCCCCATTTTACAGTTGAGGAAACTGAGGCAGAGAGAAGTCCTGAGTCATACATCTAGTGAGTGAGGCCAAATCTGAACTAAGGTCTTCCTGACTCCTGGACCAACCCTCTATCTACTGACCCAGCTGAACATCCAAGGAGTATCAAAGCCAAGAAACTTGTAACAAATGTGAAAATGAAATCTGACCATACACAAAGAGTAACCGTCATCCTCTGAAAAAGATGGCAGTCTAGCACAATTCTCAGTCTACTCTGAGAGCTCCACAATAGGAGGGAGGAGAAAGGAGCTCTAAGCCCTGCTCAGTCAATTACCCTCTTTGAGTCACAACTGCCCCATCTGAACCACAGCAAGTTGGAGGGTAGAGTAAGCTTATCTTGTACGGTTCTTACAGTTATAATGTGGGATTTAAAGGGTCAGATTTGAATTTTTTTTTCAGATCAAAATACTTACGAAAGTCAGCTATTTAACGTTTTGGGATGAATCATCATGATTTTATTATACATGTCTGAGTAAACACAGATTTTTCAGAGATCTTTGCCCCTGGTCAGATTTTCCATTTTCCTATTTTCCCATGTTGTTGAAATAGAGAGACTGTTTGGCATAGTGGGCAGAGAGAAGTTTCAGGTTTCAGAGGCTTGGATTCAAGCTCTAATTCTGTCATCCTATGTACCATTAACCTAGGCAACTCTTCAAAAGTATAAGGGGCAAAACAGGCACTGACCTATCCACCTCGTTAGATGGAGGCCCACTGAATATCAGAATCTGAGTGAGTGAATTTAATCTATAATTATATCTATACCTAATCTATAATTAATTTATATTAACATATTTTATATATCATATATAATTATGTATTATATATGAAATATTATATATATTACATGTATACATATTATAATTAACTTATTTTCTTAGATATTGTCCTTATTAAAACAAACAGGAATGAATGCAATTTTTTAATTTATATGAAACTATTTAATAAAAGCAGAAAAAAAAATTGACGAGGCTTACCATGGCTGTTTTTTTGAATTTGCTAAGTGAACTGTCAGCCTGCAGATCTAATTTTTGATGCAGAATGAAAACATCTTCCTCATGCTTCTTGATCATTTCTCTTTGCTCCTGTTTAAACATCAAATCAGAGTTCCTTTACCTCTGAAGACTGTAATATCACACAATTCAAATTTAAAGTAATATAAATATTTTGTAATCCTTAATATTTCAAATGTTTTCCTAACATCCTGCTCCTCTGCTTTGTAGTGTAAAGACCCTGAGATATGGGTGGCTAAGCTAGTCAAGCTCTCTTTAAGTCAGATCCAAGCACAAGACATTAAATATAAGATAAGCTCATAACCAGAAGGCAGGCCACCAGGTAATAAATTTTTCAGCACCAGCAATCTGATGGATAAAACATTCAGTAAGCATCTTCTCTGTGCAAGACACCAATATGGCACAAGGAATGCAATGGGACATGTAGTATATAGGCCTAGCTCTTAAGGGATTTACAAACTACTGGCAACTCAGAGATTAAAATCCATGTCTGCACAATGAGAACCCACCTGCTAAACTCAACAAAGTTCAAAAAGAAAGTAATATTCTCTAAATCTCTACAAGGTAGAATGTGTGCTTGTACATAATCAAGCTGTTTTGAGAAAGAAGGGTGGAGTGCCAGGCCTCATGCACCAGTATGTCACTATGTGGTACATAAACGTATCCTTGGATTTGATCAAATGTTCTCCTTAGTGTTAAAAAACAAAAACAAAAACAAAAAAAAAACAAACCTTACTTTCAAAGTCATTCATATTTCCAAGGAAATTTTTAAATCCTCAAGACTTTTTCTTGCAAGATCTCTGAATATTCTTCTACCTGAGTGTATTTTTTTTTTCCTTCTGCCTTCACCTCCTAACTCAATTTCAGTTTTGTAAGCACAGATGGGCTTATTCTATCCTCTTCTCTCGTTATGTCAATAAAATAAGAAACTCTCACAAACAAAAACTGGTCAGTTTTACTGACCAATCACAGTGAAGTAACCATTTCTAAATTAGACCTTCTGAAATTATAAAGTAAACTCTCTCATTCCTCTGCAGAAGAATGGTATTTAGCACTGAACTATAAACAAGATCATGAAAAGGCTTTACAAAATACCTCTCTGGCTTTTTCTAGGAGATGCTGGTACTTATTTAAGACCTCCTCCTTTTGATTTAATCTTGCTTGCATGTTGGCAATGGTCTGGTGAGCAACCTTCAAAGCTCGATGATTCTCTGGCTCTTCTTCTTTTCTACTGAGCTCAGCCATGAGTCGCTCTCGCTCGGCTGTTGCAGGAAGTCGGAGTCTGAGTTCATTGATTATTCTGTCTCTTGACAGAACATTTTGCTCTGCTTCCCTTAAGGCAGATTCTTTCTCCTTCAGTTTCTGTAATACAGAAAATCATTACTCAATTAATAATACATCATCTTAAAAACCCATGTTTTCCTCTTTAAAATGGTATATCACAGATTTTTATTCAGTTCTAAACAGAATTTCTGTAGTAGATATAAAAAATATTGATTACATAAAAAATGAAACTATCTATATTTTAACAACAAGGAAAAGCAAATTATAAGCACAGAAGTTATACTAGAATCAGCAATGGGTGCTGTTAATCATAAACTAGCCAAGGTAAAAACAAATAATAGCAGATTAGGAAAAAGGATAAAGGTAAGAGTACTGTGTTACAACTCAACCTAACACCTGTGAACTCAGAAAAATGGAAATGGATAGAAGTGAAGACATGGACTCATTTATTATTTTCCTAGAAAGTTTAACTGTTGCATGAGTGATCAAAGTGAAAGTTAAAAATGTCCATCAAATGTATTCATCATCAAATATTTACATATTCTTGTCATGGCACTTAAGGCAACACAAATTAACTGTACAAGATCATTTGTAAAACATTATCAAGCAGGATGATGGAAGATTAAGAGTTATGCTCTCCCACAAAACAGCAAAGAGTACTGAGGGTAAAGGGGACTTCCAAAGAGCTTGGTATGATAGTTTAGTGAATCTGGGCCACAATGAGTAGGAACACATACAGATGAATGAATGAATGAACATTTATTAAGTGCTTACTGTGTACCAGGAATTGTGCTAAGCACGGAAGGCCAAAGGCCAAGAAGTAAAAATGAAAGATCCATCATTTTCAAAATAATAACACTATAATTTGTAATAATCATGTAACCTCAGAGCAATGGACCTCTATATGAGAATATAAGGAAATGCGATAGGACAAACTGTGAAATACATCTCTAATTCAGTATTTTCCCATTGAGGAGTCACCTTAGAAAGAGTTGAAACCTCTTTGGTGCTCTCTTCTTTGGCATTACTTTTAAAATGAGGCAAGTACGACGAATAAGATGGGCAATCAAATGGAAATAATACCACATTTGATCAAGAATGAGGTGGGACTACAAAGTAATGAGACTGGCTTTGTAATGTGGCACATAATGATGAAAGTTAATTCCAAGAAAGGGATCTAGAAATGGCTTGGGCACTAGCAACACAGCATAATGACCTTATAATTAACTTCCCAAGTTAACTATTCGAAACAAAACAGTCCACTGAATGTAGAAAATCCAGCCTTAAAAATAGTCAGTCTTATTACTCTGATGCAAAGACACTGGTCTTTGGATGTTCCCAGCAATACTCTATGTCCCAACTTGAACGTTTTTACTAGCTGTCTCCTATGCCATGCTCCCTCTCTTCAATATGACCATAAAGTATTCCTGGTTGGGAAGGAAGAAGAGAAATGCGACATCGTGCCTACTATATGCTGTAGTGAGTGCTTTAAAAAAATATCTCATTTGATCCTCAGAACATCACTGGTGAGGCAGTCAAATCTGTCTGACTCTGAAATCCCATTTGTGGTTTTCATGGAAGAGATACTGGATTGGTTTGCCATTTCCTTCTCCAGCTCATTTTATAAATGAAGAACTAATTTAAATGACCTGTCTAGGGTCAGACAGTTAGCAAGCTTCTGAGCTTGGACTTGAAATCATGAAGATGAGTGTTGCTGACTCCAGAACTCGACTTGTATCCACTGTGCCCCCCATCTTCAAGTATCAACCAAAGTCCTTCCTTCTGCAAGAAGCCCTTTCCAATCCTTAATCTCAGTGCCTTTCCTCCAAGATGAACCCCAATTTCTTCTATATATGTCTTGTTTGTGAATGGTTGTTTGCATGCATGGCATCTTTTCCATTAGACTGTGAACTCCTTGAAGAGCAAGGACAGTATTCTGCTCTCTTTGGATCCCCAGTGACCTGCCTGGCACATAGGAGATGAATGAAGGCTAGTTGACTAATTCATATACTACATGAAAGAGGAAATTGGGAAGAACTGCTAGATGAAATAAATACCAAAATATCTGTGGCGGAGCTGAAATAACTTTAAAGGCACTTAGAACTTCTCCCAAAGAGAAAGTCCAAAAACAATGATAAAAAACACGTTATTTTTCCTAAAACAAACATAAATACCACTAACCCACATGCCAGCTTTCTCACCTCTATAAAGTCTTCAGAATGATCTGAGTGTGTATAAATAATATCCTCAGGTTAAAAAAAAAAAAGCATGAGAAAATAAAAGGCAGGCTCTTGAAAATAATATCCTGTCACGGATCATATGATCTTCATGATCACACCAAAGACTGAGATACATCAAGAACATAAGTTCCTGTGGTATTTATTGTTTATTAACTTGAAGAGTCTGACTTCATAGAACAAACTACACAATCAAGACTCTCCTCAAAGTTTCTCCCACACATACATAAAGTTATACTGTGTGTGTGTTGAACACCGCTAATGATACCATAAAAAGGATGATTTTGCTCAATAAACCACTGAACTCAAGCTAGACATATGTTCACCAGTGATGTTTGCCACTGTCAAGAAAACTTTCCTGTTCAAGAATCACATGAGTAAACTTTCCTACAGATGGAAGCTTTTGCGAATGCTACTCTTTACAAATGGCATTGATCTCAGGAACACCGTTGGAAGTAAATTCACCTAATCATCCACACTAGAAAAACAAAGCCAGGAGAAAGCTAAGATGGCTGAGAAAGCACTCAGCTGGGCTTTGCCAACATTCCACTCCAAACAACTTTAAAAAAAAACCCTCAAATTGAATTCTAGAGTGGCAGAGTCAACAAAAGGTCAGACTAGACATTCTTGCAGTCCAAGACAACTCAGGAGGCTCAAAAGAAAGATCTGTGACACAGGGAAGATGCTGACCCAGAGCCCATGTGGATAAACACCAGTGATGGTGACATAAGCAGCAGCAGCTTTATGAGCTCTCTAGGCAGAGATGGTAAGGGAACCTGGCAACCAGTCAGAAAGAGACTACAGAGGACCCTTGAGCTAGTATTGGATGCAGGACCAAACACTGTTTGGCAACTCCATTGACTATACCCATTTCTACGTCACAGTTCAAGGGTGGAGAGGAGAGCTTATGGTCCGAAGAGAACAGGGGGCCTGAAAAAACACTGCTTGTGTTAGAAAGAGACCAAGAGAGTGACCACATACTTCTCCGCAGATCACACCACCTCAGAAGCACTGAAAATTTTCAAACTGCCAGAACTAGCTAGGAAAATAGCATAGCAAAAAAAGCCAGAAGCTTGGGATAGTGTCCCTCCCGCAACTTCAAACATCAGGAACAGAGTGCAACTTTGCAAGAACAGAGTGCAACTTTAACATAAAGTTCAAAGTCAAGCAATACACTGGGAAAAAAATAAATAAAGCCTCACCATAAAACACTACTATGATAACAGAGAAGATCAAGATATAAACTCAGAAGATAATGTCAAAACACCTACAAGCAAAGCCTCCAAAAAAAGTGATTTGAATACAAGCCCAATAAGAATCCATAGAAGAGCTAAAATAAATGCTTTCCAAGATCAAATAAGAATGGTAGAGGAAAAACTGGGAAAAGAAATGTGAACAAGGGAGAAAAATTACGAAAAGACAATTAAAAAGAGAAGCACAAAAAATACTGAAGAAAATAGCATCTTAAAAAAAGGAATGGTCAAATGGTGATGAAAATAATTCCTTAAAAAGCAAAATTGGATGGAAAAAAGAGATACAAAAGCCCAATAAAGAAAATCATTCCTTTAAAACTAGAATTGGACAATATGGAAGATAATGACCCCAAGCTGTCCAACTGAACAAAATGGAACATAATGACTCCATGAGATATCAAGAAACAATAAAACAAAGTAAAAAGAATGAAAAAAATAAAAGAAAATTTGAAATCTCTCACTGGAAAAACAAATGACCTGGAAAACAGATTGAGAGGAGATAATTTAAGAATTACTGGATTACCTGAAAACTATGAAAAAAAAAAGGGATCCTAGACATCATATTTCAAGACTTAATAAAGGAAAACTTCCCTAATATCCTAGAACCAGTATGTAAAACAAAAATAGAAAGAATCTACCAATCCCAAAATAAAAACTCCCAGGAATATTACAACCAAATTCCAGAGCTTCCAGGTCAAAGAGGAAATACTTCAAGCATCCAGAAAGAAACCATTCAAATACTATAGAGCCAAACAGTCAGGATCACACAAAATTTACCAGCTGCCATGTTAAAGGAGAGGAAGGCTTGGAATATGATATTCTAGAAGGCAAAGGAGCTAGGATTATAACCAAGAGTAACCTACCCAGAAAAACTGCATATAATCCTTTGATGAATGAAAAGACCAGAACTTACTAGAAATTTTGACAAATACATGACTCAAAAGAAACATAAAAAAGTAAACAAGAAAAAGAAAGGTTAAAAAGTTAAGCTGTTACGTACCCATATAGGAAAATGATACATGTAACCTCTAAGAACTTCACAATTATTAGGGCAATAAGGACTCTACATAGGCAGGAGGCATGGGAGCAAGTTGATGAGATGATCACAAAAAGGAAAAAGAATGCCCTGAATGAAGGGGTAAGGGAGAAGAAGAATGGAGAAAATTACTGCACACAAAAAAGGTGATCAGGGAGATCTTACACTAGAGGGGAAAATGCAGGGGAATGGGGGGTTGACAATGCTTGAATCTAATTCATCTAAAGTGGTTCAAACAGAGAAGGATATAAACACATAATCAACTATATAGTACTCCATCTTACCCAACAGGGAAGTAGGAAAAGAAAGAGATAAGAGAAAGAAGTAGGGGGGATGATAAAAGGGAAAGTGGATAAAAGAAGTCATTGAAAAGAAGCAAAACAGACTTTAGAGGAGGGACAGGATGAAAAAGAGAAAGAAGAAGAAATAGGAGAAAATAGAATAGAGGGAAATGCACAGTTAGTAATCATGAATGTGAATGAAATGAATCATCTATGAAACAGGAGCAAACAGCATAATGGATTAGAAATCAGAATCCAACAATATGTTGTTTATCAGAAATACACTTAGAAGAGATACACACAGAGTTAAAATAAGGGTCTGGAGCAGAATCTCTTATGCTTCAGCTGAAGGAAAAAGAAAGCCAAAGTAGCAATCATAATCTCAGACAAAGCAAAAGTAAAAATATACCTAACTAAAAAAAATAGGGAAATTACATCTTGCTAAAAGGTACCATAGACAATGTAATGAACACAGATGCACCAAATGGCGTAGCTTCCAACATTCTTAAAGGAAAAGTTAAATTACTTATAGGAGGTAAGAGAGGGAGACTCTCATCTTTCCATTGTCAGAGTTAGATAAATCTAACTATAAAATAAATAAGAAATAAATTAAGTAGATGAATAGAATCTTGGAAAAGTTAAATTTAATAGACCGATGGAGAAAGCTACATGGATATAGAAAGGACTATAACTTCATCAACTCTATATGGCACCATGACAAAATTGATCATTTTATTAGGGTATTAAAAACCTCACAAACAAATGGAGAAAAGCAGAAATATTAAATCTACCTTTTCAGACCATAATGCCATTAAAGTTACATTTAATAAAGGCCTTGGAAGCTCAGAATATAAATTGATTGATAAATCTAATCCTAAAGAATGAATGTATCAAAGAACCAATCATTAAAAAAATTAATTTCATTAAAGAGAATTACAATAATGAAATAACACCCCAGAATTTATGGGATATAGTCAAATCAGTATTTAACAGAAAGTTTGTAACTCTAAATGGGAATAAAAGTAAAAGCAGATAAATGACTAATTTGTCATGCAACTAAAAAAATAGAAAAACAACAAATTAAAAATCCCTAATTAAAAACCTAAATGGAAATCATAAAAAAGGAAGATTAATAAAATTGAAAGCAAAGAAAATCATTGAACTAATTAATAAAATCAGGAGGTAGTTTTATTTTAAAAAAACTAAACTGATTTGATTAAAAAGAAAGAAGAAAACCAAACTATCAGTATCAAAAATGAAAAGGGTGAATACACCAAAATGAAAAAGAAATAAAAGCAATTATTACGAGTTATTTTGGCCAATTTACATGCCAGTAAAGCTAACAATCTAAATGAAATCAATAGATATTTACAAAAAATAGAAACTGCCCAGATTAAGAGAAAAGGAAATAGAATAATTTAAATTGAACAAGCCCTAAGTGAGCTTTCTAAGAAAAATCTCTAGGACCAGATAGATTTATAAGTGAATTGTAGCAAACCTTTAAGAAATAATTAATCCCAAGACTATGTAAACTATTTTTTTAAATATATAAAAAGTAGTTTTACCAAATTCTGTTTATGACAATTATTTTTTATTCTTTCTTTATCCAAATATAATTTTAATGCCTAAATCAGGGAGAGCAAAAACACAGAAAACTACATACTAACTTCCTTACTGAATATCAATGCAAACATTTTAAATAAAATACAAGTAGATTAGAGCAATATATCACAAAGATACACTATGATCAAATGAAATTTCTACCAGGAATGCAGAGCTGGTTCAACATTAGGAAAACTAGATACATCATCTAATCCTATATACATTATACAACCCTATCAATAACAAAAAACAACGAAAATCATGATTACTCAATATAAATGCAGAAAAGACTTCTGACAAAAGACAACATCTATTCCAAACACTAGAAAGCCTAGGAATAAATGAAGGCTTTCTTAAAATAGTAAGTATTACATATCTAAAACCAATAGCAAGCATTATTTGTAAAGGAGATAAATGGAAGCTTTCCCAGTACAATCAGAAGCGAAGCAAAGACTATTAGTGTTTTACTAGGAATGATATTTATAGCAATAAGACAAGAAAAAGAAATTTAAGGAATAAAAATAGACAATGATGAAATAAAATTATCACTCTATGATGGTATACTTAAAGAACCCTAGAGAATCCATTTAAAAACTAGTTGAAACAATGAACAACTTTACCAAAGTTGCAGGATATAAAATAAACCACATAGATCATCTCTATTTTCATGCCATAAAACTCAGCAGGAAGAGATATAAAGAGAAATTCCATTGAAAATAACCGTAGGCAATGTCAAATACTTGGGCATCTACCTGCCAAGAGAAACCCAGGGCCTCCATGAACACAACTGCAAAAAATTTTTCACACAAATAAATACAGACCTGAACAAGAGAAACATTCATTGCTCATGGAAGGCCAAGTCAATAAAAATGTCAAGTCTACCTAAATCAATTTACTTATTCAGTGCCATACCAATCAAACTACCAAACAATTTTTTCATACAGCTAGAAAAAAATAACCAACTTCATCTGGGAAAACAAAAGATCAAGAATATCAAAGGAATCAATGAAAAAAAAGTGAAGGAAGATGACCGAGCATTACTGGATTTTGAACTATATTACAGTGTTAATCATCAGAACAATCTAGTATTGGCTAAGAAATAGAGTGGTGGATCAGTGAAATAGATTAGGTATGTTATACACATTAGTAAATGATCATAGTAACCTTATGTTTGATAAACCCAAAGATCCAAGAGTTGAAATGAGGTTGGAAAAATACATAGTATTTTTCATACATGCAATATTCTAAAATGCTTAGCACTGCAAAGGGTCATCCCCAACACCAATATTTTTTTTTCAGTAATGCTTTACAATTTCTAATAATTTAATGCTATTATCTTAGAAGATCTTATATCCTTCATCTGATATCTCATAGGGATGGTAAATCAAATAGTAAGATAGTTTCATGACATGCTCTTTTACAGAAGAAATGGCAGTTTTGATTGGATTATAATTCCTAGAACAAGAGGAGGAAGAAGAATTTATGATGACTGGGGTTGGGGTCTAGGGAGGAAAGGGTTACATGGAAATTTGCTAGGACAGAAAAGCATTGTTCTAGGGAGAGAGTTTGGAGCTGTGTCTTAGCAATTCCTGTAGTGTTTTACTTTTAAAATACATTTAAATTCAAAAGCTCTTTTAAAAATGCATTCATATCTTATATGTTCCAATGAAAAGTAAACTCACATGTAGCACTCATTCTTTTCTGTGTGTAATCTCATAAGGAAACTTTTTTGGATCTATCTGCTGAAAGCAAGGATTAAATCAACTTCAAATTATTCCTCATTAACAAGCAACATATTTAAGGGTATGCAATCTGGAATAGTCTAACATTCTGTTTCATGAGATTCATGCAAGAAAGTAACACAGAATAAAAATTTAGGATCAATACTCAATTACACAGGGAAAGATGAGGTATTTGTAGACAACTCCTACATGCTTTACAGCCTCTGCATTATGGGCAGCTGCTCCTTAATATGCCCAAAAAACAAAAGCAAAAGGTCAGGAAGTAAAAACCAAAATAATCAATTCTGATTTTCCTTAGGGGATCACATAAGTTATATTAGGGAAAGGATTTGAAACCAATGGCAGGAATATGTTTTAAAATTACCTACAGGTTAACAATTAATTCCAAGCTTCACCTTCATGAACATACATCAACATAGGAATTACACATTCATGACTAATAATCATAAGGCAAACTAATTACCTCTTCCAATGATTTACAAGCTGCTCGTGTTTCCAAGATTATGCGAACATTCTCCTTGATTTTTCTCAAAGCTATCTCAAGTTGATTTGGAAGAGGCAAACTGGGGTCTGGTATTGATCCTGTAGCTTCTTCAAACTGTTGGGAAATAGAAGTTTGCAAAAAACAGTTCTATCACTGGGAAAAATGCTCATTTTTCACAAGTGCATGTTAAACATAGTTTAAATTCTATCTTTTAAACATCAAAAGACAAGACAAATAACGATTTTACCTGACTGGGGAGGAAAAATTTTCATCAATATACATTCTAGTTCATGCTATATAACAAAAGATTTGTAAGCTACTCACGATTCCCTGCTAAGCTGTACATACCTTTCGAGCTGCACTCAATATTTCGTTTTGTTGACTATCAAATATGTCTAGCTGCCGCTCTAACTCAACCTCTCTTTGATCCCAGGAAATTTGCTGCTCTTCATGAAACTGTAGAAAAACATTTTACTTCAATAATAGAAAACAGAAACTGGAAGAAACTTTACAAAAGTAAATACCTAATAAAATATGATTAGCAAAGGTGTTCAACAATATTATTAATACTACTAATAATATAATTATATAAATGTATCATTTAATATTAATATTTGTAGCATATTTTGTCTTAACTATCATAAAAGTCATTTTAAAAATGACTTGAAAAATAAGAAATGAATTTACACTCTTATTATACAATAACAATGGGGGCTCCATGCAATCAGAAGACTGCCACTTGGGTAATGGTTCAGATTTTTAAAAATCCTACTAGCGAAACATAATTATGCCCCACGTATCCAGATATATGCACCTTGTTTTGCTGCACAATCTCTTCCTCTAGATTGCTGATTGTGTGCTCATATTCAGAAATTACATTTTTCAAATATTTCATTTCTTCTTTATCTTTGACTAATTCTCTGTTTAGTTTGAGCTCTTGAAGACGAAGTTCTTCCATTTTCATGTGCCAATCGATTACCTACATAAGGTAAAAAAAGGTTCATATGTTATATGGCTTGCCCTTCATTCTCAAAGAGGACCACGACATCAGGGAGATGATGACATGACTTGCAATTGATTTTGATTTCAGTGAGGGAGGCCTGTGCAAAGTCATCAGCCTAATTTTCTCCTCCTGAGCCATCTGGGTCCAGTGGCCAGGCATCAATCAGGATGACCTGAGATGGCCCAAGATGCAGTGAGAGACCTTGGCCCTTCTAAGCGAAGGTCTTTTCAACTTCTTATTTTGAGTAAGGAAATTCAGTGAATAGGCCCTCTTTATGAAGTCAATCAAGGGATGACCCCTTGATTGGAAAAAAAATCAAACTGGGAGGGGAAGACCCTCAGGGTTGCTAGCCAAAAGAGAAACAATTACCATTGACATTAACTCTGAGCCAGGATGGCCTAAAAATCACCATTAAGCTGTGATTGGGCAGGGACCTACTGTTGTGCAATATGTGTGTGTGTGTACATATACATACATACATATGCATATATATACACACACTGTATGTAGACGTATATGAGTATTAGAAACATATAGTTCATTTTAATTATTTCAATTGTATGAGATCATATATCAAGCTTTCTATAATGAAGTTACCCATTACAAACTCCTTCATCTAGTCACATTCTAAACTCTAACAACTCTGACCATTATTTAAAAAACAAACATTTAACTTAGCTAGAATGGATTATTTACCCAAATGATATTCATTTAGATAAATTTTATATTTCACTACTGGAAAAAGAGAGTTCCAAACTCAATGGGCAATTCTCAATAAGACAGTGAGACTGAGGTCCAAGGTAGCAACAATAAAACTTCATTAATTACTATTAATTAGGAGAAAGACTAGTTCAAATAATAAAAACTGAATTATAAGATCTTTATAAATAAAGGTGAGCTTACTAACTTAAAACATATGTTAAAGAAACTAAGTTTTTAAATGTATGGAGAGAATTCATTTGAGATCTAGTACAATGACAAGGTATTTTTAAATTAGGACTGAAATTATTTGTATATGAATGCTTCTAAAGTGCTAGAAAATGATTGTTCTCTTTATCAGATTTGCTATTTTCCCTTAATTCTTGTTTCTACAATTAATTTGCATAGAAAATCTTCAAAGAAATGAAGCTCAGAGGTCACAAATACCTGAAGGCCTTGCTGAAATCTACATCTCCTCTTGTCTACAGCACTGCCCTCACAGGCACTCTGGTTATCCAATCAAAAAAAGAAAGAACGTCTTAAGTTCAGGAGTCAAGTAGAATTGTGGAAAAACCACAAGAGCTCTAATGCCAAAAAACATCAGAAAGGAAATTTCAGCCCAGCTCCCATCTCAAGGTAAACAGGTGGCATAAAGGACAGAATGCCAGTCTTTTGGAAAAGCCTACGTTTGTTTTGTGCCTTGCACGTTTCACAGGATCATACATTTAGAGAAGGGTCATTAGAGGGCACTATGTCCATACTCATTTTATAGATGAGGAAACTGAGGCCCAAAGAGATGAAATGACCTGAGTGTGGGAGGCAGGATCGTTCAGCCTTCAAGTCCTAGATGTGTGACCCTGGCCTGTTAATTGCTCAGTGCTCTAAGCAACTCTCTAGGACTTCTCTATTCCCAGGAAAATACAGATTAAGTTCCTGGCCCTGGTTCCACGTCCATACATTCAGAGACCTTAAAATGACTCATGAAAGCAGAATCTTACCAAAATCCCACATTTGATCTTAAACTTAACATATAAGATCAAAAATAACACACCTTCTGAGCCCCCCTCACATCCTTTAGGGTGCTTATGAGCTCCTCGAGGCCCTTTAACTTTAATTCCAGCTCCAACGTCTTGTTTTCCATGTTTCTCCTCTCCTCTTGACAAGTCCTAACTTCTTGCATGACCTGCAGCTTGTCGTTCTGTAGTTGAATCATTGTTTTAGAAAATTTCTCTTGCTGTGCCAAGGGCAGGGCACCACTGAACTGTCGTCGCAGGGCCTGAATGGTGCTGCGCAGATGCTTTGCTCTATTTCTCCCTTCCAGACGGGCAAAATACAGACTCTGCTCCTTCTCCTCAAGCTTCTGTTCAAGACGTAAGTTGTAAGTCTGCACCTTGTGCAGTTGGGAGGTCATCGACTCCAATTTACTAACAGATGTGGCTTCACTAATTTGTAACGCAACAATATGTTGATGCAGCTTGGCAATGAGGGCTTTTTCATCAGACTGTGCCTAAGAGAATTAAGGTGGGTAAGTAAGAAGATGCCATCGTACCCTTGCTGCATGACCCACCCCAAATTTGACCCATTCCACAAAGACTTCCCTGACTTCCTCTGCTAAAAGTGAGCTCTTCTTCCTTTGAATTCTCAAAATGCTTGTATCTCAAAATCCTTGTCATACCACATTAGCATTTTACAGGCCATACTATACATGTTTCAACTCCCTAAAAAAATTTGTTAAAATGCTCAAGGACAAGGACTGCGTTTTGCGTATCTCCCCTGTCACATGGAGACAGGGCTTTTATCTATCAGGTAATAAATTTTTACTAAAATCAAGTTTTAGGTTTTTCATGTAAAAGTGCTATTTATGGATATATTATAATAGGCTACTGAAATTCAAGTATAGATAAACCTACAAAGATTACTCTATCATATAAGTTTGAATCATCTGATGAAAGAATTCTCAATCAGGAGACTTTGATTCCAGTCTTGGCTCCATGAAGCAGCTATGTAATTTGGCGATACCAAAGTAATTATTTTCAGTACCTATAAAATGCATTTTTAGTCCCTATAAAATTCAGCACCCATAAAATTTTCAATACCTATAATAACTCTTTTACTGGGATGATGTCATTCTAATGAAAACAACTGAGAAGGACATAATAAGCACATAGAGGTTTTCTGGTTTTTTTCTTTTTTTTAAAGAAAAGTCATAGGTAAAAACAAGCAAATAAACAAAAAAAGCCAACTAGCACCCTCAGCTAGCTTTGAGGTGTTTCTGTCGTGTTCGTTCTGCATCATCTAGCTCATCATCAGCCCCAGGGTCTACACTAGCTCCATTCAATCACATGCCCATTCTTCCCTGACCACTTTTCTATTCCAGAGAGAGGTTCAGTAGCAGGGTACTCCAGTCAGTTCTTACCAGACTCCCACAAAGGGGGAATAGGCTTGAAGTCTGTAAAACATCCCAATCTGATTTTTAAAAATGAGTAATTTCATGCCTCTTGTGAAGAGCTGGCACCATTCTCACCTGGTAGTCTAACACCTGCATTCTCAGAGATTCCACCTCCTTTTCTCTGGATTGCTGATGTGAACTCAGAGCTTCAACTTGAGTCTTGGCAATATCAGCAATCTCCTTCAATCTAGCAAGTCATACAATGATACAGTAAGAACTATTAGGCATTTAATAATTTTCTAAATGCAAAGTAGGAATTGTTAATCAAAATGCTGAGTTTCTATTTTTAAGACAATCCCCTGGGTTTATAACTTTTCTATTTAACATAAACAGACTGTTTTGAGTATAAGTGTGCATTATACTATTTAGACAGAGATCAACAAGACAGCAGATAAGACACTTTCCCTAGTTCCCACCTGACAGGTACAAGGACTGGATGTGGGATTTCAACTGTTGATATGACTTGATTTGACAAATAAGATGCAAAAAGATTATTAAAAACGTACGTGTGTGTGTGTGCGCATGTTTTCAGAGTTGAGAAGGAAATAGGGGAGGTAATGCTTTTAAGAAAAACAAAAGATTAGGTTTAAAAGATTTTACATCATCCACAGTGGGAAAGTAATTGCAGTAGGAATTGAAAGACAGAATTCTTCCTTGTTACTTACCTAAATCTCTTTAACAACTTCAAGTACTGAATAACATCAAGGAGAAATAACATTTATGGAAACTTTTCTACCTTATGGGAAAAATGTATATAATACATTAATGTTTCTATAACCCTATTTTCTAAAGATTTAAGATTTTTCATTATCTTCTTTTATTTAAATGTAAAAAAAAGATTAACAGAAGATTATAAATACATAGAATAGTTTGAACTTAAAAAATATATTATTCCTAAGAAATAGCAGATTTTTACACTCAAAACCACCTGACGCTTTTCTCATTAAAAGGAATGACTCGATTAGAAGACGACTTGTACAAATTAGAACCAAGACATGTAGATGAAGATTAAGATTGAAAGTACTTACTTGGACACCTCCACCTTCAATTCCATTTCACTCTTCTCTAGCTCTAGAATCCGCTGCCTGTCAGCTTCACTTACTTCCTTACTCACACTCTCTGCGAGTTCATCTCTTAATGTTCGTTCCAGCTGTTGTGCAGCCAAGTTTATTTTAGTAAGCTAAAAAAAAAAAGTACAACTGAAAAAGTTGCTCTTGGCTTATTTATCCATCTTTTTCCTCCTTATAAAATTTAACCACATTCCACTGTCCATTATTAAAATGTTTTTGAAAAATTTCACCGACATTTACAATATGCATCTCAATTACCTTCCAGTTCCACTTTGTGAAAGTGCCAATATGAATGAGGCTCCCTTCCCTTTAATTATTTCTTATGACTTGTCTAGGTGTGTCAACCAAAGGCCTGAGCTCAGGAGGGAACAAATGAGGTTTGTTTTCTATAACACATATCTAGCTGTGTTTCACTGGATACCTTTTAGGACAAATAACAGTAGTTCACAATTCTCACTTTAACTTGCCCTCTCCTCTCCCCTCCCCTCCCCTCCCCTCCCTCTCTCTCTCCTTCCCTCCTCCCTCCAAAAAACCTCAAACTACCACAGGATCTGAGAACCAGAAGAAGCCTCAGAGGCCATCTAAATCCAACCTTCTGAGACTACACATGAGGAAACTACAGCCCAGGAAAGTTAAATGACATGTCCCAGGTCACAAAAATAGTAAACACTGGAGATGGAATCTGAATTCCAATTCTGTTTCCAAAGCCAGTCTTTTCACCCAATGTGCCAGGCAGGCTTCCTAGATATTATAGCAGCATCTCATCTCAATGGAAAAGAACTGGAAACAAAGTCAGGTGCCTATAAAGGGAGGACTGGTTAATGAAAATAGGTGCATCATGATAATGGAGTAATGCTACCACCCTGTAAGCAATGTTGAATATGATGAATGCGGAGAAGCGCACAAAGAACTGAACTTCTATGAACTGATAAAAATGAAGTAAACAGAACCAGAAAAAACAACAGGCGTGTTTTCAGGGTTTAGAGGGAAATAGAGGAACTACATTCATTTTATCACCTTTTAGAAGCCCCAAAGATTAGGTTCAAAGTTTTAAAATCATCATTTTCCAGTGGAAAATTAATTGCAGTAGGGACTGAAAGACTGAATTCTTCCCTGTTGCATACCCATATCTCTCTAACAAGCACTTAACTACAAGGACACATACCATAGCTCAAATAAATGTATTCCAGGATTACTCATTAATTTCAGATTTCAAACATACTCATCACCTAATGAAAAAAGGTATTATCTTACACTGCTGTTTCTGAGACAATCTAAAGACTGGATTCGGCAAGGAACAGCTAATACTTAAAGGGCTAGGTTTATTTTTCCAACTCTAACTAAAGGATAAAAATTGGAATATCCAACCTCAGAAAACTTGGTTTCCAGTTCAAAGTTACGTTCTTCCACTTGCTTTAATGAAGCCCGTAAATGCTCATACATTTTTTGTGAGTGTTCAGCACGTTGCCTTTCATTCAGTTCCTTCATTTCCAGCATTGTAATCTTTTTAGAAATGGAAACAATCTCACTGTTCGTTATAGCTTTCTGAGCTTTATCCATGGTCGAATCACTTCCTGTGGTCAACAAGAATCCAGTCAAATTCAACAAGGGCATTTTAAAATTAAGGCAAAACATCTGAATGTGAAAGAAGTAAGACATGAGACAAACATGATGAATTAAAAGTGAAGTCTACGGGACTCAGGCAATTTCTTTGATTTTCAGATCTTATTTACTAAAGTTCTAATTTGTGAAATATTTTGTCAATGCCAATTCAAGTTAATATTTTATATTAAAAAACGATAAGCAATACTTGGTCATGAGCTTTATTCCTCAGTTGTGAGACTAATTTTACAGATGAGTGGACACGGTTTCTTAACTTGATAAACAGGAGTGTGTTGGAGCTAGCTCAAATATGCTTTCAAAAGCTGATTGTTAAATTTCAATATTTTATGGGATTTCATTCTTCTGGTGCAGCTTCTCATCCTGATGTCTTCTCATTCTGTAAAAATCTTGTTCAGTCTTACTGCAAATCCTATATAAAGTATCCTCTGTCCCACACTGCATTGGAGCCCTCAGCATGTACTCTTAATAACTTAGGAGGCCCAATAAGACCCCTGGGCTGTCCACTTCATTTCTAACTCTTGTTACATGATGAGGTACCTCCCTTTTTCAATCCTGCATGCACTTAATCTCTTTTATACTACTCACATACAACTTCTTACTGGAGAGTAAAACTGACTGATTTTTCCCATATATAAATGTCTTAAAATTAAAATATGCCAGGCCGGCAAATTAAAGAATAATTAAATCCATTAATAATATCCACTTTATGATATGAAGTAATCCTCAATGTCCTTCAACAAAGTTTAACATGCCATGTTGTTCTGAATAAAAGTTTAGTTTTACCCTAGATTTCTTCATATAAAAATATAAACTCTGAGTATTTTCTATAGTTACAATATAGCTGCGTATACAGTTGAAGCCTCACTGGAAAGTAGGTACGAGACAGATCAATATAATGAAATAATGAGATTTTTTAACTTACAAGTAGCTTTGTAAAAATTGCACCAAGAGGAAGAAAAAAATCAAGGAAAGGAGACATCTGTACAATTGTGTTATTTTAAAAGTATACTTAATTTATTTTAAATTTAGATTTTTTTATATCATTTTGTGGGAGTTCAGAGCATTTATCCAAATACTACAAATCAGGGACTGGTTTATTATTTTGCTGACTTATAGACTTCAAAAAGTGATAAGGAAAATAATAATATAAAATAAACTGAAAAGTTTTTTGCATATTTTTTTCGGAGAGCCAGTTGTTGACTATTTGCCAGCGTACCACAGCGTTTTACAGGCCACGTCATTGGGAGGACTGAATGGGAACCAAAGGAGCCAACGTACGTAGGCCCAGTCACCGTCCACTCCGAGTCATGCAAGTTTGCCAACAGGAACATGAGCGCCATGGCTACACTTTACATTCTGTGTGCGTGTGTGTGCGCGTGTGTGCGTGCGTGTGTGTGTGTCCGTGTGTGTGCGTGTGTGTATGTGTGCGTGTGTGTGTGCGTGTGTGTGTACGTGCGTGCGTGTATATGTGTGTGTGTGCGTGTGTGTATGTGTGCGTGTGTGTGCGTGTGTATGTGTGCATGTGTGCGTGTGTGTGTGTGTGTGTGTGTGCGTGTGTATGTGTGCGTGTGTGTGCGTGTGTATGCACGCGTGTGCGTGCATGTGTGTATGTGTGTGCGCACGCGCGTGTGTGCATGTGTACACACGTGTGTGTGTGTGTGTGCATGTGTGTTTCCCCAGAGTAGATACCCGCTGACTGGGGAATATATAAACAAACGTAATAGGATATTTCTACTCTTTAAGACACAACAAGAGAGACAATGCCGCACAGTGGATAGCAGCTGGTCAGTATGTCTCAAAGACCTGTATTCAAGTCCTTCTCCAGTCTAATCGTGTGGCTGAAGAGAGGTCACTAAGCCTCTTAGTGCTTCAGAGAACCTTAAGGCTGAAAGGCACAGAGAATGGGCAAACCTGCGTGGGCCAAGGGAGCTTCCTCAACAGATACTCCCCAATGACGCCAATGAAATCACAACCCTATTTCAAAAAATGGAAATGATCAATATGCAGAATTCAGAGAAGCTTGGGAAGACAGAAAATGATGCAAAGGAAAATAAGTAGAACCAGGAAAATAACATACACTATGATGATGACAATGTAAAGGGAAGGAAAATGAATGAAGCTGAACACTCTGTAATCCAAGTGACTACTTTTGGTCCTGGATATGAGTGGAGAAAATGCAAGTTCTCCCTGATTGGCCATATTTGTTAATGACCCCAGTGTTTCATCTGGGAATGACCTGTGATGCTGGACAAAGGCAGAAAAATCGTGCCTGCAATCAGAGATCTTATGGCTAGCTTGGTGAGGCAGGAGCACAAATGGGAGCTAACAATTAATTACACATGGTAACGTGTGCAGGGGGAAGGCACCACCAACTCAGGCAGCTAGAAAAGGCTCCGAAATGGAAGGAGATTCTTAGATGAGTACTCCTGCCAGAGACACCAAGATGGTAAGTCTTCGCTACTAACAATAAAACTGTGATTGCCAGTGATTTAAAAAAAAAAATAACGTGAATGGAGGAAAGGCACCTTGAAGTCTGAAAAATAAAATCTGAGAGAATGTATACAGCAAATTCATGATGAATGCAGGCACCTAATATTTGTGACTTGTATGTAAATCTGATCCATTCACAACACTAACAACTTATGTTGGCCAGATACTGACTGCATCATAAATCTCCCAACAGGTAAAGTTTCTAAAAAAGTAATTCATTCCATTGAAGACCTCCTTACTATAAAGATTAATGTGGTATATTTGTCGCAGAAGAAGACACCACCATACACTGTATAATTCAAATAATTGGATTGTCGATTCAGGTAATTGCTATTTCACCTGTGTAAGAATACTTCATTTTAAACTCACGTTCCACAAGATGGTTAAACTACACAGCAAGCATTGTATTATATTCATTCCATGAGCAAAGACTTGCCTAGTTTAGTGGCTTGCTCCCATGCTTGTTCTACAGCATGAAATTTTTCCTTGGTGATCTCCAGTTCCTTACTTATAACATCTATCTGTTCTTTCAGGGATGTATTTTCACACTGGATAAGAGAAATAGCTTTGAGTAATTAAAGAACAATTCAGACCAACAATACAATTATTACACAATAACCACCATTTACTATTAACATTACTGAAAGTGTCTTCTCCTTCATACAACCTTCTCTTGCCTCCTCAACAAAGCTTGCTCACCGCCTTTAATTACCTGTACCTACTTATCTGAGCCCCTCTTATGGTCATGAGCATATAATGTTTCATGTTGTGATTATCTGTATATGTGTCTTTCTCCCCTACCTGCTGAACCTGATGGATGTGGACTTGCTAAATTACCCTAAGGATCCCTTGATAACAGGGGAAATCTCAAAGATTTCCAAGAACAAAAAACCCTTATAGGAAAGGTCATTCTAATTTTTCAAGAATCAAGAACCATATAATCTTACCTCCAACAACTGCAAATTACTCATTCTCTGGACAAGCATATTATCTTTCTGCAGCATGTCTCTATACTTAGCAGTCAGTTCATTGTATTGCTTATTGGCCAATTCAAGTTCCGAAAGAGGGACACTATTGTCTATAAGTTTTTGGAGAGCTGCAATCCTGAAAATAGTTGTTTCCTATATAAATAAGAGTAATGATATTATACTTCAGCACTGTTTCTTTTAAAGATAGACCTGATTTTCATTTAAAAAAAAACTAACATTATGCAATGATAAATCGAAGTTGATTGATTAGAATGACCTTCAAAAAAATAAAAGAAAACTTTTATTTAAATGAACTTAACAAAACAATTTTTTTGGCATATCCCATTTTATGTTAAAAAGGAAGTACATTTTAGTATCAAAAATGTTTCTTATTTCAGTAAACTGTCAGGTTAAACTGTATTTTAAAAAAGTGCATCAGTCTGAATCAATAAATGCTTTTGCTAGGGCATACTCTAAGGGAGTTTTACAGCAACAAAGCAGTTAACTTGTTTTATAATAGATGAACACATGCAAGTGAAGCTACAAACACAGTTCTGTACAGTCCTGGGAATCCAAACTGCAGCCCCCCTCTCCAGCTTCTCTAGGCAAAGTATCTTCTTAACCCAAAGTAAATTCTTTTTAAATGTTGCAGTACGTATTGTTGAATACAGAAAACAGGTTCAAAAAAATGCTACCAGGGAATTAAAAAATGACTCAGGTCACTGCCTACCCAAAATAATCCTAAGAAGTTACATAAACCTACACCATTATTTCCTTAATGATCAGGAGAATATGGCAAAAAATATGGCTAATTCTCCTTTATTTCTAAATACCACCATGTAACATCATTGAAAGAGGATAAGGGAAAGAGATCAGAGGAAAGTTGAGAAGGAAATCTCTTAAAATGAGCTATGGGAGAATTAAAAACTTGTGGCAACAACTAATCTATGAGGTCTGAGAATGTTAGGTAAGAAGGAATATAGAAGTACAAGTAATTCAATTCTTTTTATATTTTTGAATTCTTTTCCTCTCTCTCTGACCTGACGCAAATCTCTCCAGAACATTTCTCCTTTTACCGTTTTTTTTAAAGACTCTCTTTTTATTTACCTTCTATTCTTTCCCCAGGCCTCCCAAAAAATTGTGCCCCTGGATTAACAAGATTTGGAGAGAGAAGGCACAATTCCAGTTCTTTTTCCTTCTACATGAAATGTTTTATAATCAATTCTATTCCTTGCCAAAACCATATGGTATACTTACAAATTTCCAGATTCTCAAGAGAAGTAGATCTTTTATGAGACTCTGATCAGTCTATGCAAAAAGGGAAAGCAATCACTTTTCTTGAGTCTCAAAATTCCCTTAATAAAGTAAATGGGGTAAAAAAAAATATTCTGTTTTTCACCGTGGACCTTTATTTATGCAGCTTTAGTATCACAATAAAATCTTGGTTTAAGGTTGACAATCTTACACATCACTCTTTAAATGAAAATGATGTCAACAAATAAAAATTTTTACTTGGTTTCTATTTATTTAATTTTGCTTTCTGATAAGTCTAATACAAATTCAAGAAATTCCAAAATCTAGAGCTTAAATATTCTAAAGAAAGACATCTAAAAACAAGCGTACTTTAAACCTTTGCAAATGGCCAATTCTGTCTCCAACTGCAGCCTCCATGGCTATCAATTCATTCTTCTGTTTATTGTTTTCCTTTCTTAAATGCCGTTCCATTTCTAGTAAAGTTGTATATTGCCTTATCAGGGACTTCTCATTAACTTGCAAGACGCTGATTTTCCTACTATTTTCGGAAAGAAGTTTTTTTGTCTCATCAGCATCCATCTGGAGGGCATTAAGTAAGTTCTGCATAACAAGTGAATAACAAACATTTCAGTTATTCATTGCCCTTAGCCACCCAGAAAGGTCCCTCAGAGAGCACTGTTCAATGATTTCTGAAAGATGTGATACTTACATTATATTCTTTTACTTTTAAAGCATCTTGTTCCACTTGATCCTCAAGCTTTTTCTTTTCCTCTCTCAATTTTTCAGATTCTGTTTGCCAGATTTTCTTTTCACTAAAAAAAGCAGAACAACCAAAATCTAGTGTATTCCAGTAAGCAGTTTAGTTTGATGAAGCAACATGTGAGACTATGGATGATCTACAAATTTTGGAAAAGAACAGAGAGGTCCAGCATATGGTGAGGCAGATGATCAGCACAAGAGCCATATCTAGTATCCTAGAAGCTATGACAGATATAAGATAGGAAAGCTCTTCTATTAAATTGCTTTTATTCTAACCAATGATTCATCATACTTCAAAACTTTTCAAAGACTACAGGTGATCTAAGATGAGAACAGATTAGTTTAGATTTATTTCCTTCACTTAAATAACAAGACTTTTAATAATTTAAATCCACCCTAAAACTTAAAGCTAAATGTTAATATACTGAAAAAATTCTACACGCAAACAGATTAGAAGGTAATTAGTAGGAAGAAAAGACATGGTTTATTAAAATAGCCATCACAGACAGCAAAGAAAACTGCCTACTTTCCTACAAAATAGAAAGCAGTGCGATACTAATCTCTTGATGTCAGTCACTATCATGTATGTGCGTGTGTGTGCTGTGCATGTGTGTGCTGTGCATGTGTGTGTACGTACGTATGTGTGCACGTGAACATCTTTGAAGGAAGATTTTTGTACATCATGTAAATATGTCAAAACTAGTTATTTACTTTAAGAATCAATTTCATGTCATTTCAGCATGAGTAATAACACACTCTAATTAAAATAATGACACTTTATCTATGCTAGAGGTAACCAAGGTAAAAACCATAATATACAAAAAACTAATCCATTAACACAGGTGGAATTTTAACATTTAATATTTTAAATATGGAATAAAATTGGTCATGCAAGTTTGTGTCAGCTCCTCTATGAAGCTCCCCCCGCAATTGTACCTTAAATAGTCTTTATATAACAAGCCTTGCTGATGCCGAATGACAGCAAATTTCCTATTATATTCTTCAAGTGAATCTTCTAATTTTTTTAACATTTGTTCTTTATTTTCTAGTTCCTAAAAGTTGTATCAGAAATAAGAATGACAAAATCAGAATCATAGATAATCAGTAGCCCAAGTGACCAAGAAATGTCTATCTGTCTCTCTTCCTCTCATCCTGATGACATCTAAACTTGATGGTATAGCCTTGCAAAGACTCCCACAAGGATCAAATAAAAACCTAAGAGAGTCACATTTCACTCTTTTGGATGGCTCACCAAAATCAGAAACACAAAAAATATAGTTTTTTTACTACCTGACAAGAAGATGAATGTTACAGCTGTTACTCTTAATGTAACACTTATTATAAGTTATTATACTTAATAATTATAAATGAAATAGCCCAATTCTTATGAAGTCAACAGTAGCACAGAGAGTGGGAAAGATAGTTTTCTTTCCTTAAATAAAACAATGAAAAGTTTCTCCTTCCATGCTGCTCAATTTTATCTTATTCCATTCTGAGGGAGAATAGTCATCAAAAGAAAGATCCACAGTAAGCTGCAGAGGAATTGAAGTTCAGTGAAGCTTTGTCTCATCTTTTTAATGGAAAGAGGCCAGAGGGAATAATGGTTTTTATTGAAAAGGCTCTTCCTAGTGGCTGAGTCTGGCAAGGCCTGGTAAGACACAGTTGCCATCATGGACCTAAGGAACGATATCAGCCAAACTCTTTTCTCTCTGACTTCCTTCTCTTCTGACTCCTACTGATCCCTTTGTAGCAGATATTTGTATCCTGTGATCTATCATCCCTCTCCTATGGTTAGCTATGACCTATGGTCAAGATAGATTGAATATGCTTGAGAGAGATGAACGGGATCTTACTGGTAAAGAACATTAAAATTTACTAATGTATCCCTGTGTAAAGAAGTTAAAGAATCCCCAAATAATGTACTAAGAAACAAAAGAAATCATGTGATTTAACCATAAAAACTTAACTACCTGTAAAATATATATCAAGTATTCATTTTGAGTATTAATTATATTTGCACTAGATGGTGTCATCCCATCTGGCAGGTCGATTCCTTTGAATACAACATTTGATCCTTCTGCTTTACGTAAAAGAGAAATTTCTTTTTCAAGATTTTCCATCTAAAAACAAACCAGAAAAAAAGAATCTTAAAATTCAATTGATATAGTAAGAATATTTTTGTCTAGAAAAAAATCAAGTTTTACATCTATGATGCCACACTTCACATTGTGTCCTTCTATCAGAGAAAAAAGACTTGCAAACATAGCACCTAGAAAGAATGAAAGTCGTATTGTAGTTTCTACTTAGGTGAAGCCATGGAGCTACATTGTTCTTTTCAAATCACAGACCAATCATCATTCAATATCTATTTATATGTTTTCTGACTACTTAGTAGGAATAATAAGAAGTAATATTCTCACCAATTACCACATAAGTGGCTGTTTTTAAAATAAATTAAGAACATGTATTTTTCATACTAATTCAACTGTATTGACTCAATTCTATTAACTTTTTATTTACCAAATGACATACCTTTAAATTTGCTTTTGCCAAATGTTGAGAGTAAAGTGTAGCCTCTTTCCTAGTTTCTTTAAGCTCATCTCTTAATTCATCATTTCGTCCTATAAGCTGGTCAACTTGGGCTTTCAAATGTAGGTTAGCATCAAAGACTCCCTCAGCATTCCTCAAATCCATAGCCTGATATATTAAAAACACATTTTAAATGAGAAAATAAATATTTAAATATTGATAGAATGTTGGTATGATAATCTTTTTTCTTAGAACCACATAGAATATTTCCCTCTGTAACTCTAATGCATGCAACATGCTAAGACTGAATAATTTAATTATCTATCTCTATCTTATACCCCAGGGGACAATGAGCTTCATTCAGTTGGACGTAATCAAATAAACACATAAGAATTCTGTACTGTCACTGACACTGAAGTGTCAAAATTTTAAAAGTGCTCAAGAATCAGTTTTCAAAATATCTTAGAGGGAAAGATTTCCCCAAAAATGGAAAAGATAAGAAATTACGCTTTTATCTAGTGAAAGCTAACCAAGAAGACATTAGCAACTAGTCACGAACATGCCTACTTTTCCATATGTGTAAAATCTTTACGAATAATCTTATTCATATCTTATTTTCAAAGTTTATCTTATCTTAATAAGAAGAAAACAGAAAGGCCTTTGAAGAATAATGATTTTTAATTGTCTATATCTTCACATTTACACAATAAGCTGGGTTGTAAAACACTTAAAATCTCACTTTTATTTATTTTTTAAAATTAATAGCAGAACAAAATACAACCTTAGAAACTGTTCTTAAAATAAGGTACCTCTACTGAATATATACCTATATACTTATATATGTGTCTGTATCTAGATATACACACATACATACACTCTCACATGAAACAATGTTAAAAATTAAACCAGATTCTATGACAGGATATGGAAATATTGTTCAACAATCCAATAATTTAATTCAATTATAAAACACACATTCATACATGCACAAATATGCATACCTAAGGTATTTGAAATACAAAGTATAACTACCTCCTAGACCAGTTATGTAACACCTCTCTCCAGGCTACCTTCCAGATTCTCCCCATCACAACCTGGAGCTCAGTACCTTCCTTCTTCTCTCTTCCCCAAATTACAAATTTCAGCTTTTTTTTCATTTGTTACCTCCTCTCATTAGAATGTAGGCACCTGGAGAACGGGGACTTTCTTTCTGCTTATATTTGTATTTTGAGCACTTAGTACAATGTGTGGAACAGAGCAGGTACTTATTAAATGCTTGCTGACTGCCTGACTGACCTCTGTAATCACAGCAGAGGAGGAGAAAGATGCTACAAAGGTAAGGAATGGGAACAGTGAGCTGTTTTAGACAGACTTCATCCTCCCACATGAAGTGTAACTTCTCTAAGTATGAACAGTGAGTGTGGCTGGGATTGAGAGGAGAAAAGACATGGAACAGTAGCTATAGTGACTGGAACAGGGCACTGACAATAAGAGAAGAGTGCTGTGATGGAGCAAGCAGCAAGGCCCGGGCAAGGTGTCTGCAGCAAGAGAAGTCACCTCAGCTTCATGACTATTTCCAGCAACTTAGTTAGGATTGCCCTTAAAGAATCCAATGGTGAAGACAAGCAAGGGATGAGGCCATGGAGGGCAGAAGGAATGCCACGGCCATCACCAATGACACATTAAAGCCTAATATAGACATACGTGAATCCAGGAAGGGAGAAAGGCAAAAAGAAGGGATGGGCAAAGATTTAGGTTAAGTGTGAGAGAAAGAGGGGCAGAGATGAGGATCAGGGATTGAAATTCTACATTTTAACCACCAAACTCTGGAACTGGAGAGCAGTTTATTCCCATAATACGGTAAAGCCCCAATCACCCTGGGTGACAATTAAGTGGAGAAGGATGTTGTTCAGACTGAAGGGATTAAGCAACTGTTTAACTAAGCGGCAGAGAAAGCCTTTCATACAAATATGGAGGTCTCTGAGGAAACAACAGGGGATGATGGGAGGGAAACAAAGACAGAAAGTACTGAAATCACTTACTAATTCTAAGAGTTGCTGCTATCCTTTGAAGTGCTGGAGTAAACATATGTATGTTCATCCTTTGCTGCCGAAGAAGACCATGCCATCAGAGAAATGATGACATGACTTGCACTTCACTTTGTTTTGAGTCAGGGAGGACTGTGCAGGTCACCAGCCTCACTTCTCCTCCAGAGCCATCTGAATCCAGTGACCAGATATTCATCAGGATGACTGGAGATGACCCAGGATGAGGCAGCTGGGGTTAAGTGATTTGCCCAAGGTCACACAGCTAATGAGTGTCAAGTGTCTGAGGTGAGATTTGAACTCAGGTCCTCCTGACTCCTGCACTGGTGCTCTATCCACTGCACCACCTAGCTGCCCTGGAGTAAACATATGCCAAATATTTAATGGTCACATGTTTCGTGATAGCTCTCATGTTTGGTGCTTATTTTCCCAAGATCAATAAGGTCCAAAAGGCTAAGAGAAATGCTTCCAAAAGCAATAGTCTTAAAAGAACTAAAAGAAATTAATTCATATGAAGAAGACTTACATTAACTAATTTTTCAAGGCTAGGGATGACCAGAGGTGTTTCTCCTTTAACACCAGGCTCCATCTGCATTTCCTTGATGGTTTGCAATATTTCTTTCAAACCTTCTTCAAGCTGTGCTTTTTCTTCCACAAGTTCTTTTACTGAAATTAAATATACATTTTTCTATTTTGATAAAGAAAGATTTATCATAATAACTTCAGCAAATTTAATAAGTAACATAGATTGATAAACTATAAAGGGTATTCATAATTCAAGCACTGGTTAAATCAGATGACTTTTAATGTCCTTACCAATTTTGAGACTCTACAATTAAGAATATTTCACACAGAAACACACAAGTTACTAACAGAAAATTCCCTCTGAGTGGACTAAGAAAAACACAAACTTTTAAAAATAGATTATCTACATTTACTCTGATTAAGTAGGGATCCTAGTAGAGCTCTCAGTGTCTGAATCTATCTAGCTATCTGATAGGTTAAGGGAAAAAAGTAGATACTCAGTACAAAGCAGCTACCATGTGCGAGGCACTGTGCTAAGAGAGGAGGATAAAAATGCTGGTTAAAGACAATCTCTACCTTCTGGGAGCTCACAATTTAACTGGAGAGATAACAAACAAATTAGCACAAACACTATGTACAGGATAAATAGAAAACAATTAATAGAGGAAAGGCCCTAAATTAAGAAGGATCAGAAAAGGTTTCTCAGTTCCAGAAGATGGCATTTTAATTAGGAAGCTTTTCATGATTCCCCTTAAGGTCTTCTCTGTCTTGATTATCTCCAGTTCATCTTATTTAATAGCTGGTTTGTACATAGTTGGATTGCATGTTGATTCCCCCACTCTACTGTGCACTTCCTAAGAGAAAAGACACTTTTTGCCTTTCTTTGTACCCCAGTGCTTGGCACATGATAGCTACTGAATAAATATTTATTTACTGAAAAATGAAAATTTCATGTGAAAAAGAAAGGATTTGAGTACCTTGACACTTGACTTTGACAAGGGAGACAGTGAGGTAATAAATGGGACTACCGAGGAAGAACTGAGGCTTTCTAAGGGTCTTTAAGTTAGGGCAGGGGTGGGGAACCAGCAGCCTTAAAGTCACAGATTCCCCAACCCTACTTAACCTCTGCAGCTCTGATCTGAAAACAGATTAAATCTGAGACCATGATAACAGGATCATAGGTCCAGAAACTGAAGGGAACTTAGAGGCTATTTAACCCAATGTCCTCATTTTATAGATAAGGAAACAGAGAGAAGCTCACACAGGAAGCAGGTATCAGAGGCAGGCACTGAACACAGCTCCTGACCTCAAAGTCAATACTCTTCCTAATGTAACATGCTAGAGCATCCAGATTTTTCTCACTCCCTGGCACCAGAAGCTGACTCACCCTTCAAATGGAACCACCAGATACCATATCTGGGAGGAGTGAAGCCTCTGAGTTCTCCTTCTTTACCTTCACCCAGACTTCTCTGCCTTCCCATTTCCCACTTTTTACAGAGAGAACACCAATCAAATCACCCCTATTGTCACAGCCTCTGGGAAGGAGGGGTCGTTAGACAACCTTACTTAGAGTCACAATTCTGTGACTTTCCAAACCAAGTCATCCTCCCTGACCCCACTCCCCTCAATGTGTCCTCTCCCCATCTTAGAAGCAATTTGAGGCAGGAGCTCAGGCACAGGGCTTAGCAGAGAGTGAGCTCTTAATTAATGTTTCTTTTTTTCATTTATTCATTCACTCTCTTATGACTTTAAGTATGGGAAAGCTGCTCTAGGACAAAACACAAATAAACATAATGGAACACGTTATCTAAATACAACTCACCTTGGCTTTGGAACTTAGCTATTGCAATTCTATTCCTTTCCAAGTCTCTTTCCTTTTCATTTAGTTCCTTCGAAAGAAACTCATTCTGTCAATGGGGAAAAATGAATGATTTGTATTTTTAGACCGGAAATATTTAAGACCTATTTCAGAAAGACTCACCAATTTAAGTATTACTCACCACATAAACAAGGGTTATTGAAGAAACAAAATAATATAAAAGTACTAATTCCCCTGTCCACCCTCTCCCCTACCCACCCACACACACACGCACACAAGCATGCACACGCACACAAGCACACACACATACACTCTCCACTCTCCAAGAAGTACTATGAGGAATGTTTATACCTATTAATCCAATCGATTTCTCTTTTGAATTGTCAGATTTGGGCACTACCTGCTCTGCCTGGCTCTTGTGTCTCTGAAGTTCTAATTCTGCATCTCTGCTTTGTGCTTCCTTAATCAACAAATCCTGGAATATCAGTTCATTCTAAGGGAACATTTAATCAACAGTCAAATCCTTAAGTTATACCGACTTTATGTTGCTTTTTGTAATATACATTTCATTGTTAACACTTAAAAATAACATGACCTGAAGGAATTTGCAGTTTTTTTTTAATTTCATGCACTTAATGCTCTAAAAGGGTATTCAGATGAAACTTGGTTAAATACATCTGAAAGTAAAAGAAAAACTTATCAAAGCCACACATTGGAACATCTAGTGGAAGGACACTCACCTGAGACCTAAGAAATACGAGTTCCTTCCGCAGCTGCTCTATAAGATTTTCAACAGGATCTAGGTGAGATAATTTTGTTGGGGCTATACTTTGCCAAGACTCTGTGGCATGAAGGCTACTTTCAAGCTTACTCTTCAAAATCTTTGTTTGGAGTGGAACGTGCTCTTTTGATACATCATCTTTCGCATCATTTTTATCACCAGAAAAGTTTTTTGAAGTAGGAAGTTGCTCAACCTCGGGTTTCACTATCTGTGACTTTTCCACGATAGCTGTTTTATCATGAATAAGCTGACAAAAAACTGAGGATTTCTGGCTAAGTGTCAGCCTCTGTCCAGCAGGAGAATCTTGTTTCATTAAGTTTAAGGAGCTTCTTGACACTGTAATTTGACTATTTTTCTCTAGGGCCTGATGACTTGTGGAAGCTTGCTTTAGATAGTCATCAGAAAGGGAATACAAGTAGTCATTTGGGTCTTCTTGGCTCTGCCTAGAGATGAGGGATTCTAAATTCCTTGTAGACTGCAGACATGGTGCTTTATAAATCTGTCTAATCGTAAAGCCTTCTGGACTTGAACTACGATGTCTGATCTGTATAGGTGAAGAATCTCTTGATAAATAGGCAAACGGATGCCTGCTTAGAGGCTGATCTCCACTCTGAAGCATCTGAGAAATTTTTCTTGACAATTTTCCTAAGATCATGCTTCTTTCAGGAATATTCTGATCTGACTGTAGACCACTGTGTGGTGCTCGCTTATATGCTGATTCTATTTTATCTGAGCTTCTAATCTGTATTCAGAGCAAATAACGATGCATTAAGGTCTTGATCACTAAATATACAATTTTTCACTAATAAGAAGCAATTATAAATAATACAGGGTAAATCTTTAACATGCAAAATCAAAGGAAGGAAAAAAATCTCAGCCATTATTTTTCCTTTTCCTCTTCAGCACAGTCTCACAAATTCTACTAAAATGACATTGGCCGTAGCTTACCTTTAATTTAAATTCATCAATATCCTCAGAGCTCACAAGCTGAGATTTTCTTTCTTCTATTCTCAGTTCCTGTTTAAAGATGTTGGTCAGAGGCAGATCACCAGCTGTTCCTACCAAATAAACAAAAAAAAAAAACAGAAGCAAAGAAAATGTAGAAACTTTAATTATAACATTCCTCATACTAGATATAGATTTATGTATCCATGAGTTCAGTGGTATAGGTGCTGCCTATTCCTGTGCAAATCCCAAATGATCCATGACTTTGTGTCCACATATTAGGATTGTTGGTTTTTAAAAATTCATTGTTTATTTATTTTGACATTCTTTTCTCTTTAAATTTTGAGATCTAAATTTTCTCTTTCCCTACCCCACTCACTGAGAAGGCAAGGAATATTAGTGATATATGTGAAATCATGGAAAATATATTTCCATATTAGTCATACTGCAAAAATTCCTTTGAAATTTTCTTGAATCATTGCAGCCAGGTCTTTGACAGCTGACAAACATTACAACATTGCTGTTACTATGCACATTCATGATCTCCCAGTTCTTCTCATTTCACTTGGGCTCAGTTCACATGGGCCTTGCCATGATTTTTTTCTGAAACCACCTCCCCTAGTCATAATCACACGCCACAACTTGTTCAGTTATTCCATAATTAATAAGCATCCTCTCAATTTCCAATTCTTTGGCACCACAAAAAAAAAAAAGCTGCTGTATTTTTCGGTAGGTCCTTCCCTTTTTCCTTTGATCTCTTTGGGATACAGATCTAATAGTGGTATTCCTAGGTCCGGGAGTATGTGCAAGTTTTATAGCCCTTTGGGCACAGCTCCAAATTGTTCTCCAGGACAGCTGGACCAGTTCACAACTCCCAACAGTTCTTTAGTGTACCTATTTTCCTTCATCCCTTCCAGTATTTGTCTTTTCTGATAGGTGTGAAGTGTTATCTCAGAACTGTTCTAATCGGCAATTCTCTAATCCAGGACTTCTTACACTCTTTCCACTCAACCCCTTCAGCACTTCTTAAAATGACCCCATATGGGCACAGTTTAAGAATCAAAAGTGGGAAGGAGCCAAGATGGCAGAATAGAAAGATACACATATGCTAGCTCTTACCCCACAGCCCACAAAATACCTGTAAAGAAGAACTCTCAACAAATTCTAGAGCAGCAGAAGTCACAAAACAATGGAGTGGAAGAGATTTCTATCCCAGAGAGACCTGAAAGACTGAGCGGAAAGGTCTGTCGTGCACCAGACGTGGAGCAGAGCCCAGCCCTACCTTGGCCACGTGGCACCAAAAGGAGCAGATCCAAGCAGGCTTCACGGACAGAATCTCCAGCAGCAGCACAGATCCCTCAACCCACAGGCCCCAAAGGTCAGTGAGAGGGTCTTTTCAGCTGGCCAAGAAGGGAGTAGGGTGGTCCCATAACTCAGGCCTCTTCAGGAGGCAGCAGCGGCTCCCAAAGCAGGCAGTAGCCTGCATCCATTTTTGAAGGTCTCATCATAAACCCCCTGAGGGAACTGAACCCTGTGTGGTGTCCCTGCCCCCACCTGAGCAGCTGATCTTAACCTCACACTGAATAGCAGTCCTGCCCCTACCTAAAGCCCCTAAGGCTTTGGAGCAGCTCATCTGAATCTCAGCCCCCAGTGCTGGCTTGGCGGAATTGGAGGCAAGGTAGTTGTGGAGAGGAAACTCAGAAGTCAAGTAACTGGCTGGGAAAATGCCCAAAAAAGGGAAAAAAAATAATTCCATAGATTACTTTCTTGGGGAACAGGTGTCTCCCCCTATCCTTTCAGATGAGGAAGAACAAGGCATACTGTCAGAGGAAGTCAAGGGCCCTGCCTCCAAAGGGGACTTAAACTTGGCTCAGGCAATAGAAGACCTTAAAAAACAAGTTAGCAGCTTACTAAAGGAGAACCAAAAAAATGCTGAGGAAAATAACAGCTTTAAAAAGAGGCTAACTCAATTGGAAAAAGAAGTCCAAAAAGCCAATGAGGAGGTTTTAAAAAGCAGAATTAGCCAAATGGAGGAGAAGGTTCAAAAGCTCACTGAACAAAATAATTCTTTGAAAGAGAGAATTGAGTTCAGGGAAATGAATGACTATGAGTTAAACCAAGCAGTTGGTAAACAAAACCAAAAATTTGAAAAAACAGAAGATAATATGAAACATCTCATTGGAAAAACAACTGATCTGGAAAATAGATCCAAGAGAAACAATTTAAAAATTATGGGATTACCTGAAAGCCATGATCGAAAAAAAGAGCCTAGACATTATCTTCCATGAAATTATCAAGGAAAACTGTCCTGAGGTTCTAGAATCAGAGGGCAAAATAAATACTGAAAGAATTCACCGATCACCTCCTGAAAGAGACCCGAACAGAGAAACTCCTAGGAATATTGTGGCCAAATTTCAGAGTTCCCACATCAAGGAGAAAATACGACAAGCAGCTAGAAAGAAACAATTTGAGTACTGTGGAAATACAATCAGGATAACACAAGATCTGGCAGCTTCAACATTAAGGAATCGAAGGGCTTGGAATGGGATATTTCAGAGGTCAAAGGAACTGGGATTGAAACCAAGAATCACCTACCCAGCAAATCTGAGTATAATACTTCAAGGGAATAAATGGTCATTCAATGATATAGATGACTTTCAATCATTCATATTGAGGAAAAGACCAGATCTGTATAGAAAAATTTGACTTCCCAAGACAAGAATCAAGAGAAGCATGAAAAGGCAAACAGGAAAGAAAAATCATAAAAGACTCTCTAAAGCTGAACTGTTTACATTACTACATGGAAAGAAAATATTTTTAAATCTTGAATCTTTTTCTCAGTATTTGGATGGAGAGATTGTACATATACATACATACATACACACACACACACACACACACACACACACATAGACAGAGAGTACAGGGTGTGTTGAATCAGAAGAGATGACATCCACACAAAAAATAAAATGAAATAAAATAAAAATTAAGGGGTGAAAGAGAAAAATACTGGGAAGAGAAAGGGAGAAATGGTAGGATTCTCCTGACTCAATTTCCCCACAGATACCTGGCAGACTTTAAGCCTGACTGAATGCAAGTGGACAATCTAATCCTGCCTGGAACTGACATGAAGTTGGGGAGATAATATATCCCTGCAATGTCCCTACTCTTGGTGGCAATTTCCTATAGTCAAAAGGTTTGTAAGCTTAATACCAGATCTATTCAATTATAGATTATTGGCAGGGGAACATCCAAGGTTAAGTCTAAAATTAAGCTATTACACATAGGACTTTAGACTTTAAGTTAGGGTCCTTTAATTCTTAGTAATACTGTGGAGACAATTAGGTCAAGAGCTTGTGAAGTTAGCATAATAAACATTATTTGTGTCTCAGTTGGTTAATGTTTAAAAAAAAAATTCTTTTGTGGTCCATATTGTAAATGCTTTAAAAAGAAGTATCACCTGACCAAAAGTTTGAATTGTTTTATCTGTTACACACTGCGTTAAAAATTAAAAATAAAATTTAAAAAAAAAATCAAAAGTGATTTAGAGCATTTTTCATATGACCATAGATATCTTTGATTTATTCTTCTGAAAACTGCCTATTCATATCCTTTAACCATTTATCATCTGGGGAATGACTCTTATTTTGATAAATTTCACTTAGCTATATTTGAGAAATGAGACTTTTATCAGAGAAACTTGGTGTAAAAACTTTTTGATATTACTTCATTGTCTATGGTACTTTTAGCAAAATGTAGTTTCCCTGATTGTCTGTCTTAGATCATGATTGCTACCCCTGTGTAAGGGAATTGTCAACCCCCAGCCTCTTGGACAGCATTCACTAGTCACGACAGGTAAACTGAGGGAAGACTGGTAAGGCATGAACAAGATGGCACCGGGAGGAAGGGTTCCACCCCTGTTTTGCTCAAGGCTATTTTCCCTGGCTTTCCAGAGAACAAAGAAGCCCAAAAATGTTTTTCTTTCTAGGGGCTACTTGTCTACCCTGGGCAGTCCTGGCTTAAGGTAAATTACTTCCATATAAGGGCAAACTACTAGCTGATAGGTTCACTTAGGGCACTGGTGTCAGAAAAGAGATAAAAGCACCGCTCACTGCTTGAATAAACAGAGTTTTTACTATCTTGTCTCCCACCTCAGTCATTGCTTACAGCCAAACTCCCCCAGGGCCTACAGGCCTCTGCTGGTCAGATAAGCCTGTGGGCCCCAGAGATCCGGCTCAGACTCCCGGGGTCCCTAACGCCCCTGCCTTTTTAACTTCACCTGAAGCATATTAGATTGTGCTTCAGCCTTTTATTTTAACTCCTATAAGAACTGAGGTAAACTATGAATCTAATCCCTTCTCTTCCCCAGAGAATGAGGTGGTTCAAGGAGAGAGGAGGATTATGTCTTCCATGGGTTGGTAGAGTAAGGCTGTACATTTATGATTATACCTTTTGAAGAGAAATTTCTACATGAAAGCTAATCTATTAATGATTAAAGAGGACCTGGAGTGCAGGAGATCCACCCACCCTCACGCTTGGGAGAAAAAATATCAAAGAACCATTTGTGAAGAGCTTAGATACCGCCCTCCAATATCCTTAAGAATACTGGGGAACCCTAGGAGAAAGATAAAAGGGAACACGCTTGGCCTTTAGGTGGTGGGGAATAGGGTGGTCTTTTTTACATAAGGTAATAGGGTAATGGATTTAGGGCTTAAAAGGATTGTAGAGGTCACTGAATTCAATCTTTGCCATTTGACAGATGAAGAAACTGAGAAAACTATTGTGATCAGATTGCACGTTTTGGAACTGTGCTACACTAACAATATAAATGTTGGATAATTAGGCCATATTTTCATTGTTTCTAATAAATTCTGAACAAACTATTAAGATGAAAAATACATTTCTCACATGAAGAAATTTGCAGCCCCATATCGATGCCATGTCCTGCTTTAAAAAAAAGTGGAATGACTGTACCTAAAGTTCCAGATTTCTTTGCTTTATCTTGAGCCATTTTTCGAATCTTCTGTTTCAGTTCAAGTCTTTCTTCTTCAAGACTTTCAATCTGTAAAATATGAACTATTACTTATTGTACTTTATATCAACCAAGAAAGAGATTCTGAACACAACACTTGCCTCTTTTAAAAGAACCTGGTTTTCAGCTTTATATTGCTCCTGTTTTAGATTTTTGCTCTTTCTAAACTCAGTTAAATCAATCATTGTCTTTGGATCAAGTCCTAAAAACAAAGAATAAAAATTAGCAATTGACATAGAAATAAACAAAACAACTAAATGTTACAATAATGTCTCATATATCTAGAATCATAAGAAAAGGAAACTTTGCAACAATTGAAAAAAATTAAGTGCCCAAATTTTTTAGTCATATTAACATTTAATGAAAATTCTCCTAAAGTACACAATACAAGCCTTCTTCAACTGTGCATAAGTGAATACAATGTAACCTCTTGTTTTTAAAAGAGATCATAAATGCAATATTAAACATAAATATAGCAAATATTTACACTTAAATAAATCAATTTTATCATGTAAAGTACCCAATAACTTCTTGAGGCACTCCCTCTAAATAACTTCCTTTGAATGTCTGCTCACTCCTATTTATGCATCCTCTCACATGTTGTAACTAGCATTCTCTCCTTTTTCTCCTGTCTTGCAGTTATTCAACAATTCTTTCCATAATTCTTTATATTCATTATATGTGTTGATTTTAATTTTAACAATAATCCATTACACCAACATAAAATATATTTAACCATAACGCTCACTGTCAGAAATTTGGGTTTTCTTCTAGTTACCTATATTTAAGCTTCTGCTACCAAAATCTTTGAACAAATATTATTGTTCACCATTCCTCACAAAAAAAAAATTATTCAAAAACCAAAGTTTTTCAAAAAAGTTTTGGATTTCAACCCTGGCTTTACTATTTCCTATCTGTGTGACCTTGGGCAAGTCATTTGCCATTCTGGGCTGCAGTGTTTTTATCTATAATATTTGGGGGCTGGATCAGATGACTTCTAAGGCCCTTTGCAGCTTTAAATTCATCATCTAAGTTGTATGATATTGTACTTTTTTTATAGAGTTGACAACTCACATATCTTCTGTTGAAAAGTTCTAACATGGTAACTGAAGTCAGAAGCAAAGATGAGAGGGAAATGTAGGATGGTAGATCTTCCCAAAATGGAGGTTGCTAGAGGAACCTACCAATGGCAGGAGGCCAGTATAATGGACAGATTTTCTATGGTAAGAATTCAGGATTATTTTAATAAACAACAACCCTGAAAGTAATCCTATGAAATATCTGTGTTTTCATCAGCATGGACATTCATCTATCAGCACAGATGTGAAACCTTCCTGAGCTCCTGTGGCCAAAGCACTTAATGGTCAATGCCCAAACAGCAAACTGCCACAAGCTGCAAGCTTTCTGAGGGTATTCTAGTTTTTCTGACTCTTCCTTAGCTCTAGGTTTCAACTTTTATACCGGAAGTCTGACCACTTAAGAGTACTCCCATATCTCTTTTCTACTCTGCCATTTTAAATCTACTGTATGCCCTGAAAATAATTATCCCCCACTCAGGTAAGAACAGATACAAGACTACAAATATGACTTGTAAATCTTTCCTACTAATGAAAGTGCATATACTATTTGAATAGCTTCGTAGCCTTTTTCTACTTATTTCTATATTTCCTGTTGTGTTCTAGTGGGTTGAATTTACCTCTGCATATCAACACTGTAAGCTCCTCATGGGAAAAGAATCTCCTGTTATTTACCAGTGTAGATGTCAGTATCTGACGTAAGTCATCCATCAGTGTGTATCTAGGCCAGAAGGTACAAGCTGGGCCCAGAATTAAATAGAAGAAAAGTAGGATGGATTGCCTTCAGGAAATTACAAATCTTCATTAATGGCCCAAAGCTATTCCCAGAAACAAGTTATCATTTTTTCAATATTAATATTCTACCACTGTTAGTATCTGGCTATGAGATATGGAACAAAACAGTCTCAAAGAATTAAAAATGAGCATCACAGAAGGCAATGCAGACCCCCTATCATGGGAGATAACAGGAGAAAGAGTGCTTTAGTTGTATGCCTGAGACATCAGGAGAAAGCAAAGTCCTTAGTTTGTTAGATGGGCTCTCTATGATGAATTTATGGAAAGATATGGACAAAAATTGTGTAGGACAGAAAGACACAGAGATATTAAGCTAATATATCCTTGGAGAAAGTATTGAAATTAATGAGATCACTGGTTAATTTAAGTATGATTTTCAAGAGTTGAGCCTAAATATGTCCACTGAATATCTTTCCATTACCAGTTAGGTCACCAGGAATTTTGATTTTTTTTTCTTCCAAGATTGTAGTATTCACAGGACTAGATTATCAGAGTGAGAATTGTGGTGTTAAACAGGTAAATTTCTATGGCAACAAGCAACTGAGGACAATGGAAAACACTATTCAGCTTCCCAAATGAGACACAGGCCAGTCCCCTATTCAATTCTGTGTACATTTTCATCTCTAACTATACTGCTTATCCAAAATATATATAGAAAGCCTAACTCAACAATCACCTGTATGTCCCAGTCTGAGCAACATGTGCTTCTCGTCCACTTTGCATTCTCCAATGTGTATGGTGAATCAACCATTTTCAAAGGGCTACAGATTTCATTAAGGACCCTTCGTAGCTTTCCAGGGCACTAGGTAATTAAGGTAATGTCTTCTATGAAGCTCAAGATGTGGAGAATCATGCCATTGATATGGAAACTTTCTTCTGTTTGAGGAGGTAATGTGATGCATTGAAAAGAGTCAATGCTGTACATACTAAAGCACTGGATAAACATTTCCAGCTGAATTTATCATAGAATGTCATAAGTTTAATGTGTGTGAGAGGCAGTTTGCTTAAGATATCTTTAAGGACCCCCTTTGCTTTTATTAAGCTGAATGCATTTTTTTAATTAATTAAAAGACAGAAAAGGATATATTGAGTATGAAGAGAAAGGATGCCTTTTCTATTGAGGTTCTGTTGATGTTCTACCCTTGGTATAGGTAGAAGTCATTCTCACAAATACTTTATGACTTAAAGTAGGCATTATGAGAACAGTAAGTCACCCCACCCCTCCCTTTTGGTGAAAATATCATCTTGAATTTGCTCATACTCTTTACTATTCTGAAATATCTTGAAGAAATTCAATTCATGTACATTTTTTAAATGGGTTTTGCTTCCACTCTGTTAAAAATTTGGGGTATGAGAAATATGAGCAGCCCCTCAGGGGTTTGGCCAACGTGTACTAGTATTGGATTTTGTCAGATCCAAGCAAGTTCTTGACAGCCACTGATGTCAACCTAGAAGTTTTGGGAATACGTTTAGGTGGCTGATAGCTACCAGACAACAATTTTATTTGCCAAGAGAAACTTGACAGATAGTAAGACTCATCCAAAAACTGAAATTCTTCCCTTTCAGGTGTCTGTCACTAACAAAATTTAAACAATGTATGTGGAGTTTAATTCCAAGCAAGTATTCCAGAAGATGTCACCAGTCAGAGATATGTAGCCATGTTGACCAACTATTGAGTTCAGAATCCATTAATGTCTGGTAATTATCAACCTCAATGTAGATGCCCCATTCCATAGTTTCTATAGATCAAAAACCCATGTAAGGAATGATGATCATCCATGATATTCAAGGCACTGGAATATCCATGCAACAAAGCATACTTGAGAATCTAGAACTTCCGTTGGCCAGCATATGCTATTGATGAGAGTAAATGTTGAAGCACTGAACACTGGACAATTAACAGAAATTGGAGCTGACCAATGTCTAAAAAGTGTTACAGAACAAAAGAAAGGAGTATGATTCCTGGAGATCCAAGTTTTGGCTTCTCAGGGGCACCCTGCTATTGAGGGAATAGTAGAAGATGGAACTATGCCAAGAAAGTACTACAGCTAAAATATCACTGATGCAAAGCAGTTTAAAGAATAGGTTATCTTTCAGCTTACAAAATAGCTGTGGAGAACTGTTGGGGTCCTGTGAAGACAACCCTTTTTCAACCATCTGCTGACCATGGAAAAGTGAATTAGACTCATGACAAGCAGGAAAACAGAGTCAAGGAAGTAAGTCCTAGGAAAGATTCACTGATGATTTGAAGATGGACATTCCTTGACAGATGAATTACTTTATGGGAAGAATGCAGATCAAGGATCAAGTGCAGAGGAAACTGTATGCTGATAGCTTCTTGGGAACTGGTGAAGCTTGCTTTATCAAGAGGCAGAGCTCTTGGGGGAGGAAAGGGAGGCAGGGAAAGCAGAAGAACATAGGGGCAGACAGATGAATCCAAAAGTGAGATGAATCAGAGCTTCCTGATAAAGTCAGACACAAACTTCAAGCTCAAAGATATATCTACACTACAGTTTATATCCAACTCATTTTAGTTCTAGTAAAAGATAATTTATTCTCACTGCAGAGGTGGAAACTGCAAATATTATTTGTCCAGGTTATTCTCATAGAAATCAGGGAGGCATGTGCATTTATTTAGAACTGCATTTTGAAATGTGTTTTCTCATTCCCTTGGTTCCAATTAAATATTTTTGATTGACTAATGTATTACTTCAAGACCCTCTTCTTCAGTATATATTTGGTCAAGTCCAAGTCCAAACACAAGTTAAGTTGAAGATGTTTAATAGTATATAGTACCTTCCTTTATCCCTATTTCTTAATTTGTTATTGAATTTAACTTTCATTCCATCTACTTACAGGAACTTTTACAAGGCAATATTATTCCTCCTAATTCTCTAGAAAAGTACTTAAATATAATACCTAATTTCTTATTGATGCCAGGTAAGTAAGATAAAATTGTATCATATATTTCAGACTACCTAAACAAAAAAAAATTGTTTTGCTTGTAATGAGTCAAATACATAAAAAGGATAGTTCTTTGAAAGAGCTTTAAAGAAAATTTGCTAATGCTGTCATAAATTTATGTGAAGCAAGAGTACTTTGCTAACCGATTTAACCATGGGGAGGTGTAATAAACACTGACAAGTTCTCCAATAAAGTTAGTAAATAAATGAATTTACTTCTAACTTCTAATTACTCATGCAGAAATTTATTGTTACTATTAATAATAAGAATGATAGCTAATATTACACAGCGCTTACTATGTGCCAGATACTGTGCTAAGAGCTTTACAATTAAAATATTTTAGTTTACACAACGTTTAGTAAAAGTTACATGCCACACAAAATTTTAGAAATTTTTCTTACCCAAACGTTCCCGAAGGTCTTCATTTTCATCAAGGAAATCATTAATCTTTAATTCAAGTTTGTTCATTTCTGTAGTTAATGCTTCAATTTCTCGGTCCCTTATTTTAACTTGAGATTTATAAGTCTTTATTTCAGCAACAGCATCTTCTAAACCATACAGTCCCTTTAGAATGAAAAGAAGACAAAACAGTTTTAAAATGAGAATTTCTGATCTAATTGAAAAATATATAACTCATTTTCATTTAAAATGTCTACAAAAACATAACAGTAGTTTATAGCATTAATTCTCTAATTTTGTATTGTACTTTTTATGTGTTTCTTAATGATGACAATGAAGAAAGATGTTTATACGTCTTGGTTTTGATTACAGGAGAATTTTAGCAGCAAAATACAGAAGTAATGCTTATAAAACACTTATTAGAAGAAGAAAGAAAAAGATGGGCCAGGAAATATTTCAGAAGAATGCACGGGTACAAAGACACTGTTGAGATGCCAAGGATATGCTTAAAATCCAAAATCTTAAAAGCAAAAACAAAGGCTGTGTTTATACATTAAATAACAAACTATCCAAAATCATTCTTACCATAACTCTAGGCATAATACCTCAGTTATGATCAAGCTACACATTGGTAAAATTGGCAAGGACTTCAACTAAATATAATTTACTTTATATGCTGATTTTAGATTCAACAGAGCTGAAGGCTAGAAATTAAATAATTAGAAGCAATTTTCCCCAAAGTGTAGGTACATCCAATGGGTCAGAAAAGATGATATCTTAGGAAATTTCTAGAAGAATCACAATGCCAAATACCACCAAAGAAAAGAGCAATTTTTAAAAATATCCTTAAAATGCTAATCTGTCAGCTTCCAACAAAAATCATGTGAATAAAAGATGATAATAATAATAAAAAGTCAACTCTAAAGATATGTCTAAACTCTTTCTTCTCTAACATAAAATCCATACCGCTTCATAATCTTTGAGTCGCTTCAGAGCCTCGACAAGCTCTTTGTCCTTCTCTCTAGCATCAGCTTCTGCCAGCTCTGCTGTCCTCTCAGCTTCTTTATTTTTCGTTTCTAAGTTTTGAAGTTTTGTTTGCATTTCTACCAAATGATTCAACTGAGACACGGATGAAGAACCTAGTGGACAAAAGTCCAAATCATCAGCAAACTAAAAGGTGACTATTCTTCGCTTTAAATAACGTATTAATCAGGCTCTTGTAAAGAGCTGAATGGAAACATCACATGCTCACGCTTCCTAAAGCTGATTTAAATACTTTTTTCCTCCTCTGAGTTTTATAATACGATAAACAAATATTTAACCTAGTGTTAACTACTATGTGCAAGGAATCAGCAATACAAAACATGCATAAAACAGAGCCCTTGTCCTCAAAGAATCTCCAGCCTTAGTTGGAAGTGTGACACTGAGCTGTATTATACTCTTATGCTTTCTGTGGATTTCCCTCCTGTTAGAATGTAAGCTCTCAGGGCAGGGAATGGTTTTGCCTTTCTTTGTGTCCTTAACGTAATCAATGGTACGTTAGATGATGCGTTGTTTCAGTCATATCCAACTCTGTGACTCCATTTTGGGATTTTCTTGGAGTGATTTACCATTTCCTTCTCCAGTGCAGTAAAGGCTTATTCAAAACAACAAATCAAACTACCTTTGAAAACTAGTTGAAAGGATGCTTTCCATAATTAAGCTTCCTTTCTATTAAACTGCAAAGAGTCTCAAACCCAAACAACACATGATATCAACAATTTCGTCTATTGCTGCCGATCTGGTCTCCAAAGGATGACAGACAACATCCAGAAAAGGAGGAAGTGGTTAACACAACAGCACCTTAAATGGTAACTATACATTTGTTTAACTAATGACATTTATGCAATAAATAATTTAGGAAAGGAAGAGAGAATTCAAATGTTTTTCAAACAGAGAGGGACCAAATCACGAATTTGCTGAGGTTTTTTAAGTACTCCCACATACTGTAACACAGTCAACCAGAAAGTGTCATAACGATTAGCTACCTCTGTTTTGCCTGAGTTCACTTCTCAAGTCTTCGATAATCAGCATATTCGCTTCCATTTCTTTTGTGTACTGCTCTACTTGTTCTGTAAGCAGCTTAATTTGACTATCTCTTTCTTGTATGCCCTGAAAAAAAAAATTTAAATCAATAATTCTGTACTATCTGTATACAGATATGTTCTCTCATTGTTGAATACGAATAAATCAGATCCGCGAATATATTCTATTTTCCTTTAGGGTTAGGGATGAAGACTGATGTTTCTTTGAGCAACCTACATTACCGGGTACATCTTTGAGTATTTAATGAGCTAACTGGTGAGTTATGGTTTTGAAAATACCTTGATTATAGCATTTTAACTTTTGCTGGCTTCCTTTTAGTTCCTTAACTCTTTTTTCATCTACTCAAAACAAAATTTAAATTATCTTTTTTCTCATTGATACCTCATTTATTTTATGTCAATAAAAAATAAAGTGAATTTTTCTCCCCAAGAGGTCTATTCTTGCTCATAAATCACCTCACCTTCCTGTGATTCCTTGTTATGCTTGCCTGAAAAACTCATTTTTCCCCATTTCACCCTGTTTTAAAAAAGGGCTATTTCTTCCTGGTTGGAACACTTTATAATCCTTTTAAACACTAAGAATTGTCTGCTTTCATTTGTTTATATTTCAGTGTTTACATAACAAATGATGAAAATTTAACTAACTTCTATACAACCAAATTCTATTTAGAAATGAATTCCAGACCATGTACAACCGTTAGCCTCTTATGCAATGGCATGATCAACCACAGTTAAAACGCTAACAACATAGTCCCATGGTAACAGGTGATTAAAACATCTTTTAAAAGGTTTTTACTAATTTGAAAGTTAGCAATTATACCAGACCATCCATAAATAATACATTATTATTAAATTATGGTTAGGGGAGAAATCGTTAAAATAAATCAAAACATGGCACTAAAAAAATAACCATCCAATTTCTGAAAATATTGGGGATAAATGGAACTTGGAAGATTTTTACCTGTTGTAGAGCAATAACATTATTTTTGTCAGCATCAAGTTGGGCATTTCTAAGTTTCTCTCTCAAATTAGACAGCATTTGTTGATATTCAATTATTTCATCATCTTTAGAAGCCAAAATTCTCTGCAAAAAGAATGTAGAATTTGCTAAAGTTTGGAATAACAGATCCTTGCTTATTTTATTCTTTATTATGCAGCAATTTTTACACCTCTAAGAAACAGCACTAGTCAATCCCTTTCCTTTTCTCTAATTCCTGCCCATCTGTAGTTCAATGTGTTGCTGTTCATTCATTTCTGTTGTATCTAAATCTTCATGACCACATTTCAGATTTTCTTGACAAAGATACTGGAGTGACTTGTCATTTCCTTCTCCACATTATTTTAAAGACGAGGAACTAAGGCAAACAAGGTTAAGAGACTTTCCCAGGGTCACACAGCAAGTAAGTGTCTGAGGCCAGATTTGAACTCAAGAAGATGTGTCTTCCTACATCAGGCCCAGTGCTCTATCCACTGTGCCATCTAACTGCTCCTAAATATATTTCCATATTTGTTCAGTTGTTTTTACTGTGTCTGACTCTTTGTGACCCAGTTTGGGGTATTCTTGGCAAACATACTCGAGTAGTTAAGCCATTTCCTTCTCATTTTGCAGACAAGGAAACTGAGGCAAAGTTAAGTGACTAGCCCAGTGTCACATAGCTACTAAGTATCTGAGGCCAGATTGAACTCAGGAAGTTTTTGTGATGCTAGGCCAGCACTCTGTCCACTGCACCACCTAGCTGCCAATCAAATCAGTCATAATAACCTCTCCTATTTATTCTTTCTTATAACTTAGTATTGATTTTAACTTCTGGTTTAATCAATCAATGATCAACTGCACACAGACAGGAGATACTGAAATAACAGATATTTGTGTTCAGTTGTTCTCTGTTAAGATATAGTCAGTTTCTAATTTTTGTGATGTTTGGACCTCATTAGTTCCACACTCTTCTTGAAGAGAAAATTCCTAACGACTTCTTAGTAGTCTAAGTAGTGAAAAGAGCTCTATCCCTAGCCAGAAGCCCTGGGTTCCAGTCCCAATTCTGCTACTTACTATCACTTACGTGAACTTGAGTAATTCATGTAAGTCTCAGTTTCTTTCATCTGTAAAATGAGGGCTAGATGACCTGGGAGGTCTATTCTAACATTCAAATGAAGATGCTACATCCAGGATTCTTGGATCTCCAAAAGAAGATCATCTATTAATTATGAAGGTGTTCTAGGAGGTCAGAACCTAGAGCTGCACTGGAATAGAGGTCTCAGGATCAAAGTCATGCCATTGAGAGGCATTAGAAAAGAGCCTCTGTGAAGGATAAAACCCACAAATACACACATACACACACACATACACATAACCCCCCAAACCTCTATGTACATGCATATATGTGTGCAGGTACCCACATGTTTCCACACAATTAAGTAGGTAGTATATACATTTTTGTAAAAACTGGAAAATTTAAAGAAAACTGCCTAAAATTGGACATAAGGAAATTGCATAACTATTTTGAAGAACTACCTTCCATTCCTCAACCTTTGCATTGACAGCAGCCATGACAGGATCGTCTTCTTCATTTTTTGCTTTCAAAAGTTCTGTAAGTTCCTGTACCTGAAAATTATCAAGTTGACAAGTTTTTTTAAATGATTTTTTTTTCAAAATGTAGAAATAAACCAGAGAGAGTAGATTTAGATGTGTTACTATTTCTTTCTGTTAGCACACTGAGTCACATAACTTCTCAGTGCACTTGGTAACTTAAAAGATTCTAAGTTGCAGAGAAAGTGCCAACCTGCATTTTTGTGAGAGATTCCCCTCATCTGGGACTTTCCTATACCAAAAATAAAATCAAAAGTCCAATCCCTATCCTTGTTCATAATATCTTTGAAAATAACTACATATCTAATCATTCTTGATTATAAGAACATGCAATATATTTATTTTAAAAATTAATTCAATTTCCTCTAAATAGTTTGACCAATTATTGTTTTCTGATGGTGTTCTAGTGGTTCTATTTTGTTTCTGTCTGTAATTAAGTGAAATTATTAAAATTTCTAGTTTCCTGTAGCAGTTTTCAAAACTTTATTGTTAGTGTCAAAATGACAAAGCTTTATCTATCCCAGTATGTGGAAAGACAAAATAAGTTAAAAATAATTCTTACTTGAAGTCTGGAATGGTCCCTTTCTTTTTTTAACTGATCCATTAGAGTATCAGTTTGCTGAACAATAATTTTCATCCTATTATATTCATCAGTCATCTTCTCCATTTCCTGCACTGATTCTTCCAAGTTCTTTCTCATTTCCTGATTCTGAATTTCAATTTTCTCATTCGCTTCTGTTAAATTCTTTTAAAGATAATTATCACAGAAAGAGTTACTGATATCATTTTGTAAACAAAGTTAAGTAATTTTAAATCTTACAACTGAACTGTATTAATAAAAAAGGGAGACCTTCTGGATAAAAAACACCTTCTCTACACAGATCTTTTGCTTGAATGTAGATGGACACTTGTCGTTGTTGTGTTTGTCCTTTGTTTTCAAAAGACTATGACATCATTGACATGATGACATGACTTCAGTTGACGTTGATTTGAGTCGGGGAGGGCTGTGCAAGATCACCATCTGGGTCCAGTGACCAGATATTCATCAAGATGACTGGAGATGGCTCATGATGCAATGAGAGACCCCGGCCCTTTCATTCACTTAAAGTGAGGTAATGCCCATTCATGGAACAGGCTTTGCCTCTGTAGATGGACATTTACCAATTAAATGAAAGAAAAATTCAAAAACTGAATATGGAAGCTCTATCATACACTTCCCAGTGATGGTCCTAAGGTAAACCTAAACAAGCTGGGCAAAGGGGTCAAGAAATTACAATATTTATAGACTGATTTATTTCCTATTTTTAAAGTGAGCATTTTAAAAATATTACCTCTGGAATCAATGCTAACCTGACATGTGTGTGAGAGAAAAAAGAAATAATAAACGATTTTTACCAGAAGGTCTCAAATTATCGAAAGCTCAAGAATATAAAGTTCAGATCAAATTCATTTGAAAAAAATATATATTTTAAAGAAATATGCCTTGAAATTTACTATTTAAAAAATTTTTTTTACCTGAATTTCATCCAGATATTGCACAAGTTCAAAATTTTTTTTAGACAACTGTAATCGATAATCACTATCTTCTCCTCTTCTGGACATAAGTGTTTCCTTTTGTGAATCTATTTGTTTCTGATAATCAATTATGTCTTGACGAAGCTGTTCATTCTGCATACAAACCCAAGGCCCCCCACCCCCATCATTATTAAAACGACTTACAATGAAAATTATTCTCTAAATAATGGCCCCGTCAGTTATATCTTTAAATACCCATGTTTTCTAAATCCTTAAATCCTCACCTTTTTTTTAAGATGTTTGTTCTCCAAAAAAGGATGGTAAAAAGTTAACAGAAATAAAGAGATCAATATTTAAAGTGAAATAAGAAAAAAAGATAAATAAAACATTAAATGTGCTACTCTAGAAAACCAAAGAATACAACATTATTAGTTATTAAAGAAAACAAGTAAAAGGTGATTTCTTTCCTTAAAGAGAGATGGGACAAACAATAAAAACGATAATTAAATATTTTTAAAATTTGGGAGATTTTAAGTGACTGCAACTTTTTAACTGACTGGATAAAATGAGGTAAATAACAACATAAGTTTGATCATATGTCATAAAAATTACCATGCAATATTCAATTTATAAACAAAACTTGTCCATTTATCACTAAGAGTTGACAGCATTATTTAATATCTCCACTTCTCAACTTGCTTCTAAGTCTTTGAAAAAAGCTGACATAAAAACTAGTGAGTATGAAAAGAACGGATGCTTAAAATACGTTGCTTTGAAATCAATTTAAGTTCACTGAGATACTTCTATTAACTTTGTAGAATCACCAATAATATCAATATAAAGATGTCTCATTTTTTTTTTTACCAACCTCTCTCCTTAATTTGCTGTTTTCATTTTCTGCTTCTTCATTACGAAGAGCCAACTGGAATGACATAAAAAGAAAAGCATTTGTAAAATAAAACTAAAATTAAAAGCTAGAAACAATTTCATTATGGAAATTGTAGTAGTCAAACTCATGAAACCGAAGTATGATCCTCCTTTCAAAAAGTAAATTCTTATGTCATTACTTCACTTCTATCTGAAAGATGAACATTTTGGAAAATGCTCAGGAATTAGAGGAAGTAAACAAACAGAAGAACCACAAATATTGGGAGGGGTAATTTTTTTGCTGAAGAAATTAAAACTATTAACTGGTATGATGATCAGTTTTTAGTTTAAGAACTACTCTTATCTGCTAAACCTCAAACCCTTTTTACTCCCAACAAACATAAACTTAGGGAAGTAGTATCCCTTAAAAGGGTATTGTTTTTTTCAGTGACATGGCTTTATTTACAGTACTTACATCATATCCACTAACTGAGCAAACTGTTATGATTATAACAGAAGTGAATCTTATTTTCTCATTCTCTAGAGCCCCATTCCTTCTTTTATTCCTGCGATAATTCTTTTTTTCTCTCTCTATGCTCAAGCCAATGTGCAGCTAGCCAAACTGAAATCTATGAACTAGCTCCTAAAAGTGGAAACCTCTGGATAGGGCAAAAGTCATGAGTCACTATGGTTAATGGTACATATCAAGGATATTCCTCTAACATCCTTGATGTGCTCCCCTAACACTTGTCACCCATTCTGATTTCTTTAAGCAATAAATAATAAAATTATTTCTCTTGCAACCATTGCAAGAGAGGCTGGGCTTTTTCATTTATCATGCCTACCAGAAACAATCACACTACAGGAAATGTAGACATGAACAAAGTATGCGCAGGGGAGTAGGGGAAGGGGAAGTTTTTGTGATTAGTCATGTAATTTCAACACTCTAAATGAATGGTGACATACAGACTAGTCTCGTCACAAGTTCAATCATAGTGTATGATATATATACTTTGCAAATATATGTTAAATGTATCTGCTAAATAAATATATTTGCTAAAAGTGAGTAAATCTTCACATAAATAACAAGTTGGGTAGCTAATGACCATTAATAAAGCTACATACCCTTTCTTCACTTACATTAGGACTTTTAGGTTTTCAAAGCATGTTACAAACACTGTCTCATTTTATCCTCATAAAATCCCTGGGAGATATTATGATCCCCATCTTAACAATGGGGAAACTGCAGCAAAGAGTTTAAGTGTTTTGCTTGGAGTCCCATGGCTAGTAAGTATCTGAGGCAGAATTTGAACTCAGGTCATCCTAACTCCAAATCCACCTAGATGTTCTATATATATTTTTATATAATTCTCAATATGCTTAGTTTTAAAATAATAATTTTTCTAATCCTTATAATAATGTATTTATTAGCCCCATTATAATAGTTGAGGAAAGCTTCAGAAATGTTAAGTGACTACCCCTGGATTACAGAGCCACTGCCAGAGGTAAGATTCAAACTTAGATCTTCTGACTCCAAGATCATAAATTCCTTTGCATAAATTCGGTAAGTACCTGGCATAAATTTGCATAATTCCTGTCCCTCAAGGGAAACACCATCAAAACAACATACTTTTATACCAAGCAACACCAGACTTCAGAGAAATTTAGAGATCATGAATGGAAGGCTCCTTACTTGTTCATTAACTTTTTTTTCTTTTTCCATCTCTTTTTCCAAATCCTCCAATTCTCTGTCCTTCTGCTCTAGCTGTTTTTCTAACTGGCGAATTTCGTCTCTTAAAAACCGCGTATCCCGACCTCCAGCAGACTGCTGTGCCATCTTAAAACAAAATAAAAATAGACTTCTCTGAATACAACTTCTGAGAATGAACTGCCAAATATAATGACAAACAATTTAGCTTAATTAAGCAAAAGAACTTCAGAGTCTGTAATGAAAGAGAATAACAAAAGGATTAATTTAAAATTTTAACCTATTTCAGTGACTACAGTTAAACTCATATTAACTTAGCAGACTTTCTTAAGGGAATTAAATAAAGCCTTTGTTAAAAGTGACCATTTTTCAAACTATCCTATGAAACAATCCAAATTAGTTCCATGAAGAAAAGGAAGTCATAAAGGCAGATGAGCACATACTGCAAAACTGTATGCTTTCCAATCTGTACGTCTGAGTAACCACCTTCAAACAGAAATGAAAAATCATCAGATTGGTCAAACCCAATTATAGGGCCCAAAGAGTGATTCTCAGTGATCTAGAATCAATCACTACAGGTATCCTATGTACACTCAGTCTAACTCACCTGACTACATAGGTGCCAACACAATCTCTTTACAATGAAGGTTTCTGCCTCAAAGGAAGCTGACTTGGCTACATATGAACACAATGAGATTCATGCAATTTCCTGGTCAGTCAAGAATAATAGGTTTCATGTTCATGATTAAGATGCAACTAACATATATTGCATTGTAGACATACCTCAAGCTCATTTTCCAGTTTCATTACTTTAGTTTTTAATTGATTTTCTGTTGAAAGAAACCAGAACAAACATTTCACTTCACTGAATTTACTAAGATATACATTTAAAATATATTTCCCTGTCACCAGAAAAATGGGTTTTTTTAATCAGATGAAGCTGATCAGATAATATAGAAAAGGTTGCTACTATGAGTTAGCAACATAGTAAGTACTGGGGGGAGGAGGGGCGGAGCCAAGATGGCAGAGTAGAAACATGGACCTGCAGAAGCTCCCCATGTAGCCCATAAAATACCTATAAAAAATGACTCTAAAGAAATTCTAGAGCCGCAGAAGCCAGAAAATGACAGAGTAAGAGATTTCCAGTCCAAGACAACCTGGAAGGCCAACAGGAAAGGTCTATCACACCAGGTATAGAGCAGAGCATAGCCCAGTGTGGGCCGGGCAGCACAGCAGGGACAGGACCAGAGCAGGCCTCAGGGTACCGCCAGACTGTTAAACCCACAAATGCCAAAGAAAGCTTCAAAGGTCAGTGAGAAAGCTCTTTCACCTGAATGAGAAGGGAACACGGACTGGACCTGCCAGCAGCAGCCACTGAAGCTGCTGTGTCCATTTTTGGAACTCTCCCCACTTAAAGACCCTGAGGGAACTGAGCAGTGGATCTGAATCTCAGCCCTGAGTGGTTCTCCTGGGTTGCAGAAGATTGCTAGAGGTGGAACTGGGGATGGCTCTGGAGAGGGAACCCTGCTGGTAGATCCTGGGAAGAACAAAGTGCTTCTGGTTGGTCCCAGACCAGAGCACAGGCCAGGAGAGGAGTAAACTCCTCCCCCTTGATTGTGCCACCTTGGAGGAACTGAGAACTTACAGGCCCCCACAGCGTACCCTCCTCTTGACAAAGGACTCAAAAATCAAATAAGTGGCTGGGAAAATGCCCAAAAAGGGGGGAAAAAAATAGGACTACAGAAAGTTATTTTCTTGATGAGCAGGTATTTTCTTCCATCATTTCAGATGAGGAAGAACAATACATACCATCTGAAGACGTCAAGGCTTCTGCATCTAAAACCTCCAAAATAATTATGCAATGTTCTCAGGCCATGGAAGAGCTCAAAAAGGATTTTGAAAATCAAGTAAGAGAGATGGAGGAAAAACTTGGAAGAGAAATGAGAGTAATGCCAGAAAATCATGAAAATGAGTCAATAGCTTGCTAAAGGAAACCCAAAAATTGCTGAAGAAAATAACACTTTTAAAAATAGGCTAACACAATTGGCTAAAGAGGTCCAAAAAACCAATGAGGAGAAGAATGTTTTCAAAAGCAGAATTAGCCAAATGGAAAAGGAGGTTCAAAAGCTCACTGAAGAAAATAGTTCTTTCAAAATTAGAATGGAGCAGATGGAAGCTAATGACTTTATGAGAAATTAAGAAATTACAAAAGAATGAAAAAAATAGAAGATAATGTGAAATACCTCACTGGAAAAACAACTGACCTGGAAAATAGATCCAGGAGAAACAATTTAAAAATTATGGGACTCTCTGAAAGCCATGATCAAAAGAAGAGTCTATACATCATCTTTCATGAAATTATCAAGGAAAACTGTCCTGATATTCTAGAACTAGAAGGCAAAATAAATATTGAGAGAATCCACTGATCACCTCCTTAGAAAGAGATCTGAAAAGAGAAACTCCTACGAATATTATAGCCAATTTCTTTAGTTTCCAGGTCAAGAAGAAAATATTGTAAGCAGTTAGAAAGAAACAATTCGAGTATTGTGGAAATCCAAGCAGGATAATGTAAAATTTAACAGCTTCTACACTACGGGATCAAAGGGCTTGGAATGTGACATTCCAGAAGTCAAAGGAACTAGGATTAAAACCAAGAATCACCTACCCAGCAAAACTACGTATAATACTTCAAAGGGAAAAAACAGTCATTCAATGAGGACTTTCAAGCATTCTTGATGAAAAGACCAGAACTGAATAGAAAATCTGACTTTCAAACACAAGAATCAAGAGAAGCATGAAAAGGCAAACAGGAAAGAGAAATCATAAGGGACTTTCTAAAGTTGAACTGTTTACATTCCTACATGGAAAAATAGTATTTGTAACTTGAAACTTTTCTCAGTATTTGGGTAGCTGGAGGGATTACGCACGCACATACACACACAGCACAGGATGAGGAATATATTGGGAGGAGAAAGGGAGAAATGGAATGGGGCAAATTATCTCTCATAAAAGAGGCAAGAATAAGCTTATTCAATGAAGGAGAAAAGGGAGGAGACAAGAGGGGAAAAGTGAAGCTTACTCTCTTCACATTTGCCTTAAGGAGGGAATAACATGCATATACAATTTGGTATGAAAGTCTTACACTAGAGGAAAGTAGGGGAAAAGGGGTAAGTGGAGTGGGGAGGGGGATGATAGAAGGGAGGGCAAATGGGAGGAGGGAGCAATTAGAAGTAAACACTTTTGGGGAGGGATGACATCAAAAGAGAGAGGAGAACAAATGGGGGACAGGATAGGATGGAAGGAAATATAGCTAGTCTGATACAACATGACTATTATGAAAGTCTTCTGCAAAACTACGCAGATATGGTCTATGTTGAATTACTTGCCCTCTCAGTGGGGATGGGTTGGGGAGGGAGGAAGGGAGAGAAGTTGCAACTCAAAGTTTAAGGAATGAATATTGAGAATTGTTCTTACATACAATGGGGAAATAAGAAATACACATAATGGAGTATAGAAATCTATCTTGCCCTACAAGAAAAGAGGGAAGATGGGGATAAGGGAAGAAAAGGGTGTGGTAGAAGGGAGGGCATATTGAGGGAAGGGGGAATCAGAATGCATGGTGTTTTGGGGTGGGGGAGGGGAGAGATGGGGAGAAAATTTGGAACTCAAAATTTTGTGGAAATGAACGTTGAAAACTAAAAATAAATGAACATTAAAAAAAACATAGTATGTACTCAGCAACATAGTAGGGACTCAACCACAATTCTCTGATGAATTACATATGCACATATTCTACATGTATTAAGCCAATTCTTTGTTGAGTCTGGGAAATATTCAAAACCTCATTATTCATTTTAGACTTTTTTTCCAGGTACTTACCAAATTTGGCCTGTTCCTCTCCAGCTTTTTCTACTTCTTCTAAAGCTAATTCCACTTCTTGGGCTTTCATCTAAGCATGATAAAAGGGATGTAAATGACTTGTTACCCACTTTAGGGAGACTGTTTAGAATCCCCTTTGACAGTTACTCTAACTCCCATAAATAATGAGTAACAACGAAGCTGCAGAGATAGTTCCTTTTTAACATTGCTCAGCTCCCCCAGGCCACCTTTTCTATTTAAACTGCTGTCTCCTACAAGTCTCAACATTTCAGCACAGGTCATTGCAGGAGCCTCCAAACTTGCCCAGCTGCTTCCTCTCAACCTGATTCTGATAAATGTACTAGGATATACTAATGCCTCACAGCTATTTCCTGCCTTTCTGACATCTGAAGGGTGTCTATACCAAAAATGGACCTGAGCAAAAGGTAAATGAATGGGGTGATTAGGTTGGGGAGAAAATCCTCTGTTCAAGAACTAAGCAGGCTAAGCTTCCTGTACTAGTGTAAATCCAACTGATGACATCCAGTAAGCAAATTTGCACTGAAATTTTGCATGATTTTGCCTCCAAATGTCAGAGAAAGTTGAGAAATAGTTTACAGGCACTCTCACAATGGCACTGGATATTTTTGTCAGGCTCTTACCTAAGAACTTACTACAATGAAAGTAATGAGACTATAGAGGAGACTTATACAGGTTGGTCATATTTAAATGATATTGAGACTACAGAAAAGACTTATATAAGTACATCATATTTAAATATCTTTTTTCTTTTTGTCAGACCTAGGGCCAAGAGCCAGGGCATATTTCATCAGCTTTCACTTTGGAAGGTGGCCAGAAGACTATAGCTAAGCTTTCCATACAGTGAAGTATACCCTCTTCTGCACACTCCCTCATTCTCAAATCAACCAACAAATGTATTTATCACTTACTATTTGGAATGCACTGCATTAACTGCTAAGACTATAAAGAATAGCAAAAACAGCCCCTGCCTCCAGGGAGCTGACATTTTAACTTTAATTGGAAAGACATGCAAATAATTTAATTAGAAACAAGATTCATAGATCTACAGACAGATTGTTGACCTATCTATAGATGTATCTATATAGGGTAATAGGAGGTCTTCTTAGAGTAAAGGCACCAGTAACAGGGGGTACAGAAAAGGCCTCTTGAAGAAAGTGCTATTTGAGTTGGGTCTCAAAAGCCAGGGAATCCTGTAGGCAGAAGTGAGAGGGAAAAGTATTCCAGGTATGGACAATAGCCAGTCAAAAGACATGGAAGGAATTATAAAAATGCCATCATTGCTGGCTTAGGTTATATACAGGAAAAAGAGTATAAGAAAACTGGCAAGATGGAAAGGGGCCAGGATGGGAAGTGTTTTAAAGCCAAATAGAAAATTTTAATCTTTCTCCTTTCTTTTCATCCTGTTTGGAACTCAGAGTTGTTAAGTCATGGATCATTGTATAAACTTGGATCCTATAATTTAATTCTTTCCCCTTTGTAGAAATGTTTATCAGTATTTTAGGATTTGTATTAAAATTAATTATCCATTCTCAGAAGTTATTACTAGTTTATGTGAGCAAGCTATATTGCAGTGGAAATTATCCTAGAAGCAATCCTCATTATATGCCTTTTATCTTCTGAGAAGGGTGTGTGTGTGTGTGTGTGTGTGTGTGTGTGTGAGAGAGAGAGAGAGAGAGAGAGAGAGAGAGAGAGAGAGAGAGACAGAGAGAGAGACAGAGAGAGAGACAGAGACAGAGGGACAGAGACAGACAGAGAGACAGAGAGAGAGAGAGAGAGAGAGAGAGGGAGACAGAGGGAGATGGAGGGAGAGAGAGAAAGAGAGAGAGAGAGAAAGATAGAGACAGAGAGAGAGAGGGAGACAGAGGGAGACAGAGGGAGAGAGGGAGAGAGGGAGAGAGGGAGGGAGAGAGAGAGAGAGAGAGAGAGAGAGAGAGAGAGAGAGATAGAAAGATAGAGATAGAGAGAGACAGAGAGAGAGGGAGACGGAGGGAGAGAGAGAGAGAGATAGAAAGATAGAGAGAGAGACAGAGAGACAGAGAGAGAGGGAGACAGAGGGAGACGGAGGGAGAGAGAGAGAGAGAGAGAGAGAGAGAGATAGAAAGATAGAGAGAGAGAGAGAGAGACAGAGAGAGAGGGAGACAGAGGGAGACGGAGGGACAGAGAGAAAGAGAAAGAGAGAGAGAGAGAAAGAGAGAGAGAGAGAGAGAGAAGAGAGAGAGAGAGAGAGAGAGAGATCCAATCCAGTTCAAGTCTATATAGATAAACACAAAAGGTCCAAATGTACTATTTAGAGAGTGGAGCCAAAATGAACCCAAACCCCTTCCCCCAGAAGTGTTCATCACACCACTGTCTTGTTCCTATAATCCAGCCAGCCCACAACAGTCACATTAATCTTCCTAAAGCAGAGCTCTGAAAGAAAACATAAGCCATTACATTACATGATAATGACTTCCTAATTAAAGCCATCTGTAAATTAAGGTAATTATGCCACAATAATAACTGACATTTATATAGTATTTGAAGTCTTACAACATGCTTTACAAATGCAATCTCATTTGATCCTCTCAAGCAACCCGCTGGGATAGGCCCTAAATATAAGCTTCTAGATGGAAATTTTCTACTTATACAGAAAATCTGGGAGAGGCCATACGGAATGGCAGAAAAGTTAGCAAAGCCAGAAGACCTGGTTCTGAATCTTTGTTCAGTATGACCTTGGGAGGTCATTGTGAACTTGTTTCCTCAACTGTAACACGAATGAAGAGACTAAATCGTTTCAAAAGGCCCTAACTCTGAATCAAAGGATAATATCATTATTTTACTCTCCTGTTCAAAAATCTCTACAAAATTCTATCCTTATCATAGACAGACTAAAGTCTAGAGAGAGGTTCAAGGTCTCCTGCAATCCGATCTCCTCCTTCTTTCTAACCTTAGAACTTGTTCCATTATCCAAGCTCAACTAAGCCATATGCTGATACTACCCCCAAAAATCCCTGCCCATCCCCGACCCTTTTTATTTCTATGGAGAGTGCTACCAGTATCCCAGGCACTTTATCTCTATTTTCTTTCTTTCATTTTCCTTGATCCTTCAGCCCAGGTCCAGTCAATTACAAGTCCTACTGATTCCATCTCCACAATATTGTGTTTCCATCCCTTTTTCCATTTCTACTGTCATTCAAAAGTCCTAGTTCAGGTCTGCATAACCTCTCCTAGACCACAGTAATAGCCTTTGTGGGTCTTCCTGACTCCATTATCTTCCCTCTTTGGTTTCATATCACTCAAGTAAGCTTCCTAATATATTTCTCTGATTGTCACTTCTTACTTAAAAGACTTTCAATGGCTCTATCTTGTATCCCATATAAAGTACACTTGATCATGCTATTTAAGACCCACCATAATCAAGCACCAACCTATGTGGCTTTTTCTTCCCTTAATATCCTCTATGATCCAGTTAGACTAGATTATATGCCTCCATCCCTATCTCCTGGCCTGTATTCATATTTTCCCTCCAGCCCAGAATGGATTCTCCCCAAATCTATTTCTGCTGGTTAAAATGTTACCCAATTACAAGGCTTCCCGGAGCCCTCCAAAGATAAGTGGATCTCTCCCACCTCAAATCTTCATATCACTTTCAATTCTGCTATTTCAGTAATATGTGTACATGTGACAGTCTGCCTTGTTTCTTTCTTTTTATTCCTACTGTTTGGCAAAATTAGGCATTTAATTAATGATAATGGAGTTGAGTTTTATCAATGTTTGGTAATGTCAATTATAGGAAGCATTGTTTAACAATTCCCCTAATGTCCGGTCGGGATTATTCTACTTGATACAAACCTTCATTAAAGACTGAGTAATTCGAAAAAGATGTACCACATTTTCTTGATTTTCACCTTTTAGGTCTTTTACTTCAACCTATGAAAACAGAGTAGCAACCACTGTTCATTATTCCTTTTTTAAAGAAAGTTTCATTGATACTTTCATTCTTTATATTGAACTCCTCCCCTCTGAACCCTCTCTCAAAACAAAGAAAAACAAAACAAATAAACAAAAACACCCATCAGAATGATGGCATTTGGTTGAGAATATAGTATTCTATTCTAATAGTCCCTCACTTCTTCTCTGAGGAAGAAGGCATGGTTTTTATTACCAGTTCATGAGAATTATTTTCTGGATAAAATTTAAGTTAATCAAATATAATAGTAAAAGGTCCTTCTAGTTCTAACAATTCAGAAGCCTGTGACTTTTTAATGTATTTTGCTTTATCCATAAATATTTTAACATATAAAAAAATACCTTAGAAAGAGAAATTAGTAAATCATCAGCCAATTCTTCTTGGCGAGGCAAATCATCTGGGTTAACTCTTCGTATTGTTTTCCAGTCCAAAGGCATCTTGACTTCTTTCACTGTGTCTCTGGACCTGCAACAACATATATTCATCAGCATATCCATAGTAAACAGAACAACTGATATACAACAGGATTCCCTAAGAATTCTCCCTGAAGGGGTGAAGTTCCACATTATGTTGTTAACCTTATACACAAACAAAAGAAAACAAAAATTGGGCAAAATTCACTAAGACAAAATGAAAAGATCAGCTACAGTTAGAAGCAATCAGGCACAGTGCAAAGAATGCTGAATATCAAGTTAGAGGACCTGGATTCAAATCCTGGCTTTGCCATTTGGTGCCTGTGTTATCTCGAGTAAATCATCTAACCTACAGGGCCTCAATTTCTCATCTTTAAAATAAATAAGCTGGACTAAGTGACTGATCAGATCTTTTCTGGCTCTAAATTTATAACCCTCTTTTGTAGATCTGTACTTAACATCACAGCAATTTGACTCTCTTAAGTTCCAAAAGGGAAAAATTATGAGCAATGAGAATTATTGGCAAAGAGGCAAACTTGATGTTAAGGGAAAACTGCCTAAAAATGGGAACTACTATCGCAACAAAAACAATAATAATAAGGCCAGACTTAGTGATCAATGTAGATTATACAAGAAAATGGTACAGGGAAACACAGCAGAGGCTGTAAAAAATTTAGCACCCACAGAATACCTAGCAACATGTAACCAGCCAGCTAAAATTATGCATCAGAAATGCACTATCTTTCATGGATTAACAGACAACAAATCTCCATGTTACACAGACCTCCAGATATCCTAGAGAACCCCACAGACCAAAACAGGAATGAACAGTCATCACTGACTAAACTGTCCTCTATATAACATGCCAAATATAACACTTATTCATAAAAACACTTTTAATAGACGCTATCATCACAAATACTCATTATCTCTAAACTACATGGAACAAAAAGCTTTCAAAATATACAGACATGGTTTTATCACAATCAAGTGGAAATGGGACTAGGTACACACTATTCCAGTTGTCTTGTCCTCTACTGTATTTGTACAAATGAAGGTTTTAGGAGGCTTACCTCCTAAATTACCACCTTATTACCATTTTCATCTTTATAGTAGGTTATTGTTTTGTTCTCATGACCCCAGTTGTGGTTTTCTTAGCACAGATACTAGAGTGTGTGTCCGTCCTTTGTTGCCAAAGCAGACCATGCCATCAGAGAAACGATGACATGACTTGCACTTGACTTTGTTTTGAGTGAGGAAGGGCTGTGCAGGTCACCAGGCTCCTCCTCCTCCAAAGCCATCTGAATCCAGTGACCAGACATTCATCAGGATAACTGGAGATGACCCAGGATGAGGCAATTGGGGTTAAGTGACTTGCCCAAGGTCACATAGCTAATGAGTGCATCAGGTGTCTGAGGTGAAATTTGAACTCAGTCCTCCTGACTCTTGCACCGGTGCTCTATCCACTGCACCACCTACCTGCCCCAACCTAGAGAGCACTGGGTTGCTAGAAGGATAGAGCACCAAATCTGGAGTCCGGTTGACCTGGGTTCAAACCTGGCCTCAGACACTTGCTAGCTGTGTGACCCTGGGCAAGTCACTTAAACACTGTTTGCCTCAGTTTCCTCACCTGTAAAATGAGCTGAAGAAATGACAAACTACTCCAGTATCTGTGCTAAGAAAACCACAACTGGGGTCATGAGGACAAAACAACAACCTACTATAAAGATGAAAATGGTAATAATCACAATATCAACTCATATGTTTATGGCACTTTAAGGCTGGCAACATGTCTTTACATGTGATCTCACTTATTCCTCACAACAACCTTGTGAGGTGGGAGCTATTAACAAACCTATTTTACAGATGAAAAAACGGAGACTCAGAGCAATATCTTGCAAAATTCAAACCCAAGCCTTTCTAACGTCAACACTCTGCATTTCCACATATGTTGCCTACCTCCAAAAGTTGCCCTAAGGGGCAGTTCCCTTCACTAGAGATCTGTCAAAGGTTGGATGACTCTTTGTAAGAAAAGACATTAAGAGGTTTCCTTACCAAATCAAGTCCAGAAATATTCATTAGATGCTAGGGCACGCTGCTAAAATTAGAGCAAAAAAAAGCAAAAACAGGCCACACCCTCAAGCAGCTCACTCAAGAAGACCTCAAAGCGTCTAATGATAGGGGGGTGGAGGGGAAAGCAGAAGAAAGTAACTATGTTACACACCAGCTACACGCAGGATACATTGTAGCTAACCACGGAGGGGAGGGCAACTCCCTAACCACTTAACGGGGCTGGGATGACTTGTAGAAGGTAAGATTTTGGTTGAGAGCACGGAAGAAGCCAGGGGGCAGAGGTGAGGCTGGTGAGAGGTCTGGTCCCCAGAGGAAAGCCCGTGAAAATACACTGGGTCCGACTCTTACCAGTTCTGATGGGCGTGGAAGGGGATAGGGGTCACTCGCTAAATTAAGGGGTAGCTCCCACAATCCTGGTTATGCATCTGTATGCTCCTGGAAGCAGGAAAAGAGATCACGGATTCAGAGCTAAAAGGAATCTCCAGAGATGCCCCAATTGCTTTACAGAGGGGGAAACTGAGGCCCAGAGATTCGGGGAGATGCCTGCGGACCTCCCACTCCTCCAGGCTGACTCCTAGGACTCAGGAAGCTGCGTCCACCGCGGGCGCATGAGGTGTAAGATCTGGGCAGGGGCACCTGGAGGGGGAGGGGAAAGAGAGTTGGGAGGGCTCCCCGGAGCACTGCACTGACCGGTGACCGGAGGTGGCGGAAGGAACAGGCCCGCAGGGCACCCGCCCTCCAAGAGGAGGCTCTGTCCTCTCTCAGCCCGGGCCGGCGCGCCCGCGCCGCGCCTACACAGCGGGTCTACTCCGGAGAGCGGCGGCAGCGGCTGCTAGGCGACCCGATGGTTTTTTCTCCCCTCCCCGCCCGCGTCTCGTAGATATGTAGAGCGCCACCCCCGATCCAGCCCAAAGTCCCGGATGCTGAGCTGCTGAACGAGCCTACATTTCACGACCACAGGGAGATGCTTTACGGCCGAAACCCGAAGCGAAGTCTTAACGCCACGGGTTGTGATCAGAGATGAACCGAGAACTCCGATTACCAGAGTGCACCGGGGAATGCGCTGCGCATGCCGGGAGATGTAGTTCTGGGAGAGCGCACGGAGGTGGGCAGTTCCCGGCGTGCAGTGCGTTGAGCCTGAGGAGTCTGAGGAGTGTGCTGAACGTCCGTGGCGGGTCTCCAGCTGCGCTCGCTCGCTCTCAGAGGGGCGAGGAGGAAGGTCCAGCGGGACCGGCGTCCTGAGAGGGCCTTTCGCGTCTCCTCAGGCACTCCGCGGGAGACGGGTAAGGAGCTGCGGGTGCGGGGCTGGGCGGTCGCCCTTTCTCTCTACCCAGCCTCGGCCTCCTCCTCTTTTCCTTCATTCTCCCGAGGGCGGGGGGAACAGGGGGAGCAGCCCCCCAACCCCATCTTCCCCAGCCGCACGCCTTTTCTGACTGTCCTCTACACTGAGCGAGAAGTTTCTTCTGCCTCAAGTAACTGGGCGACGAAATGGGGCCACCTGGTGGAGGGGGAGGGGAGAAGAAACCTCACCCGCGCCCCCTCCCACACCTCAGTCCCTCCCTTCCTTACTTCTCGCTTCCCTGGCGGCTGCCCCCCTACCCCCATCCCTGCCCCGAGGAGCAGACTCTGTACTTTGGGAGATTGTGGATTAATTAGAGTCTGGAAGACCTGAGTTCGAGCCTCCGTGCCCCTGGGCAAGGCAGGTCAGAGAAGATAAATTAAGCCAGACACAAATTATGTTACAGCATTTTTAAGGTGTTACTGTGCACCAGACACTGTGCCGAACTAAGTTCTGGGCATACAAATAATAAACAACCAACGTTTTTATGGCAACTGCCAAGTTCTGGGCATACAAATTATAACGATATATAAGCACTTATATGGTGCCTACTGTGTGCCAGACACTGTACTAGCTGAAGGCTGGGGATAAAATAATAGCAGCAAGCATTTCCATAGTGTCTACCATGTGCCATATGCTTTACCAGTATGATCTCATTTGATTCTCACAACTCTGGGAGATAGATGGTATTATCCCCATTTTACAAGTGGGAAAATTCAGTCAAACCCTAGGGTCATACAGCTTGTAAGTCAGAGGTTGGATTCGAACTCAGGTTTTCGGGAATTGTGGAGATGGAGTAGGCACTATGTTAAGTGCTAGAGATACAGATAGAAGCAAACAGTGTAGTACTTGCCCTCAAACACTTTACATTCTGAAGGAAGAATTTAAAAAAAAAAAACATAAAAGGGCTTAGGACGTATGTACATTGCTGCATAATTTGAGAATGGCCTGGAAGAGGCACCTGGAAAGCTGAAGGTCCCAGGGACAGAGTTTAAACTGTGGTAGAAAGGCAGTGAGGCAAAATAAGATAATTTGGGGAGGGAGAATTGGAGAGGGATATTAGTCAGCTGCCTTTAGGCAATGGCACTTGTGCTGAACTGTGAAGGAAGCTAAGAGTTCTGTGAAGGTGAGGACCTACATGCCTGACTTGAGGAGACGACCCTTGCAAAGGCTTGGAGACAGGAAATGAAATTTCTAATACAATAAACAGCAAGCTGGACAGTTTGACAGGCATGTATATCAGGTGAAGGAGAGAAACAAGCAGTAAGTTTAAAAAGGAACACATTGTGAAGGTTTTTAAAAATGAGAATGAGGTTTGGTTTTTGTTTTGTCAATCCAGGCAAAAGAGAGCCACTGGAGCTCCTTGAACAAGAGAGAACATGGATTCACCTGTGCCTTAACAGCTTTGGAGAAGGGAGAGGACTGAACAAGGGTATGCAAGGGTATTGCAATAGTTCAGTCAGTTGGCAGAGAAGTGAAGAGAGCCTCAATTAGACTGTTAACCATGGAAATAGAAAAGAAGGGAATTAAAGATACATTGTGAATGGATCAAAGATACATTGTGGCTGTAGCATTAATAAGAGTTGACAGCTGATTGGATATGTTAGAGAAAGAAGAACTGAAGACAACTCTGGGGTTGTAGAAAAAGAGGACAGTGATGGAGAAAGCTAATGAGGGTTGTTTTGGACATGATGAGTTTAAGGTGCCTGTAAAGCACCCACTGGTCATGAGATAGTAGGACTGTTTATATTTGTTTATAAAAGATAAAATCTGTAAGTCATCTGCGTAGAGGTGATCATTGGAAGCCATTGAGATCATCAAGAGTACAGAAAAAGAAGACAAGAGGGCCCTGAGATATATACAGGTATAGAAAGTGGGAGCAAAATAATGATCCTGCAGGAGCCTGAAAACCAGAGGAAGAAGATGGCTGTCAGCAGTGTCAGGCAGAAGTTAAAGAGAATGAGGACTGAGAAAAGGAGAGAGGTGTGACTGAGGTAAGAAAGTGTAGGCAATGAATATGGGCAGCCTTTTCTAAGAGTCTTGATATGAAAGGAGGAGAGCAGAATTGTAAGGATGTAATCAAGTAAAAAAGTGTAAGGATGAGGGAGGTGTGGGCCTATTCATAAGTAATAGGAAAGGAACCGGGTGAATAAGGGTTATTAAATCAGGAAGCATGGGGAGGAAGGAAGGATTGAGCTCCAATCAAAATAGCATTTGTGTGTGTGGTGACTGTCAGATATGGAACACAGCAGTCTCCAACAAACTGCCCTTGAGGTCCACAGAGAGAGAAGGCACTCTCATTGTGAGCAGACTATATTATATAACAAATAAGGAGTTTTGAAGAATAACGTAAAGGACAGGTTTCATGAAAAGGGCAAGGGATAACAGTTTGACTGAAGGAAGCAAGGAAGGCCTGTAGCATAAGAATCCATGGCTGGGCAAGAGGGACAGGTATGAATTTGCTTCTTTGAAGGGAATGTCCAAGTTGATGACATCATGGATCATTTGAATTTGAGTAAGTGCAGAAAAGAGGGAGGGATAAGTTGTGAAAAGTTTTGGCGGGGGAAAAGCTTTCCCAGGAAAGAGTGTCTAGTGTATAATCTATCTTTATACTTGCTTTTTGGCAGTGCTGTCTTGAATTTTGTGGCTGTCAATGTCAAAAGAAATTCCCCTTTGAAAATCATGCTATATTCTTACCAGACTGTAATGGAATTTTGTTTTTAATTTATCTAAAACATCTGTGACCAAAAATATTAAATCATTGATGCCATCACTGTATAATTTAAAGGAGCGTAAGATACCAAAAGACTAGGAAAAGTAATTGATAGTTCTGTAGTACACAAGAGACTTTTTAATAAAATTTATCCCACTTGAGCTTCATAATCCTGTGAAGTGGGTACTACAGATTATCCATATTTTACCGATGAGGAAACTGAGACTCAGAGAGATTAAATGACTTATCTATGCTATCATTAAGAATTAGAAGCAGAATTTCAGTCCAGATCAAAATCTTCAGTGTAAGCTTTGCACTCTGTCTACTAACCTAGATTCCTTCCATATGCCAGAAACTAGGGCTGATTATTTTAAACTGATTTTAAAAGACACATAAACATTCATCGGTGCTTTACTTACTATATAGTACCATCAAATTGTATGTCAGTATAAATTGTTAGTCAGGTATTTAAATATTATTTATATTGACAGTGTTTTCAGTCCTTGATTTTATAGGGGGAATGAAAACCTTTCTTAGAAATTTTGTATTTTAAGCATGGGCCTAACTTGGAATTATGAGACCTGAACACAAGTTCTAATTCAGTATGTTATTTAATCTTGGAAAAATTTAATAAAACTAGCCCTGAACCATTGTCTACATCATTGCCTTCATTTAGTTGAATTAAAGTGAGAGCTTTTGATATGATTCTTTTAAAAGAAATACCTTAAAGCCTGGTTTCATTTTCTTTCTTTTTTAGAAATTCTTTATCCTATTAAAATATTTAAACAAGAAGGACTTTTCTTTACACCTCTATCTTTGTTATCCCCAAGAAACTGCTTAGATTTTTTTAGGAGCTACCCTTGTTCTCTTCTGTCTCCATGTCATTAAAATTGGCACTAGCCCACATTCCCTTGACTAAAATAAATTACAGCCACTCCTAAAATAAATGTAATATACATTGCTAATATCTTTTTATTACCTCTCACAGAGAAATGAGTTTGCTCCATACAGGCCTGTGCTTGAAATGATCCTTTTAAATAAATGTAAATTTAGTAGAAAAAACCAGAGCCCTTTGGAAATTGTTTCATGGTAGATAATTTGTGTAAACTTTAAAGACCTACTAGAGTATATTGTGTGTACTGAAGATGATTCTCTACATTGTTTTATGTAAACTTATTAAGACCAACTACAGTGTATCATTATTTGTATATGAAGATAGTTCTCTACATTTTGTAGTTTTTAAGTCAATGTCTATATTGCCTGCTAGCTGTAATATCAAGCTGTGGATTTCAAAATTTACATTATAAAAGATTCAAACTACTCATGAGAGGCTTGATTTTTTAAGTTATGTTCCTGCTAACAGAATATATTGACAAAGTCATAGGAATCAGAGCTGGAGGTAGGGGTTTAATTATCTTAGTCTTTCCTTTTTATTTTACAGTTGAGGAAACTGAGGGGCAGATACGTTATAGGGGAGGTGACTTGCCCAAGTAGAAAAACCAAAACTCACGTTTTTATTTCAAAATCAGTATTTTTTTCACTGTACCACCCTCCTTTATTTCTTTGACAAACAGATTGTCTCCTTAGTCATATCCCTTCCTGCTGATTTCCAGAATCTCTCGCCTCCTCTCTGTAGCCAGACTTCTGTCCTTGGAGCATTCCAGACTAAAATCTTCCACCTTTATCTCAGGTTGGTAGTTTACTGCCTCCCAACCCTGGGAAATTAACCAGAACTACTTCTGAGTTAAGTGTTGCTGTGAACCCAGGTTTATATGGCTAGGCTTCCATAATCCTGAGCTGTTTTAGCTCTCTAAAGCATAGACCTAGCAATACTGGATCCTTATGGCCTCCCTTTCTTGCCATGACCTGAAGACTATCTTGCTCAAGGTCCCAGGTGAAAATCCAGGTTCTATCTGTCACTTCTCTGCCACTTTCTGTTTCCTCTTTGGAGCTTTTAGTCAAGGTCTTTAGTATGCCTAATTTGTAGCTGTGATGTCTGACCCCAGTGGGCAGAGGGACTCAGTGAACTGCCTTAATATTCTTACTGTTTTGTCTCCGACTCTTTTGCTTCAATGGCTTCTGTTAAGTCATATGTTTTCCCTCTGGAGACCTTTCCCTAAAAATACCAAATAAAAGAGGCTGTAAACTGACTGATCTAATAATTCTGCAAAGCCCCTTTAGTACTAGCAGTAGACTTTAACATATTCTTATGTTTAAAAGTTGGTTGATGCAAATGATTTTTTTTTAAATTATGAAAGTGTAATTATATTTTGGTAATATCAAATCCTGTCCAACCACCAAACCTTTTTCAGTTGAACTGTCAGCAAATCTATTCAACTTGCAAGTTACTTCTTATATTACACTGAACCATTGGTGGCACACTCCAGGAATTAGTACTCCTTGCCTTAATCAGTAAACATTACACTGCCATGTGCCAAGTAGTGTGCTAAGCTTTGGGGTACAAAAAGAGACAAAAGACAATCTTTGCCTTTGAGGAATTTACATTCTAATGGGGGAGACATGCAAACATATATACAAAGTAATCTGTATACAGAATGAATAGGAAATAATAGAAGGAAGGCACTGGAATTAAGAGGGGGTGAGAAGACTTCCTGTGGAAGATGGGATTTTAGTTGGGAATTAAAGCAGGCCAAAGAGGTCAGTAGTTGTGGAGGAAGTCAGTAGGAGCAGAGAAGAGAGAGTGTTCCTGGCGTGGGGGACAGATAGACAAGATGCCCAGAGCTGAAAAATGGAGTGCCTTGTTTGTGGTCTTTCTAGAGTCCTTACTGATATTTCCAAAAGCCTCACCCTGGGAAGGTGGGAGGGGAGGGGAAGACTGTGAGAAATGAAGAAGAAAAACCTATCCGTGGGAAAAGTGAGAAAACCAAATCAAGTAATAATTAAGATGATTAGTATGGATGTTTTGACTTTACCAAATTTTCTGCTTGGCTTTAGGGCTATGAAGTTATGCTGACTAAATCCCAGAACCCTCTAGCGTAAATTATAGGAACCTTTGTCATGATTAGAACTCAATTGTGTATAGATGAATTGGTTGATTTCTCAAAAATTGTATGTTTTGAATGTTTTGGGTGATTGTACCATTCACAAATCATTTTACCAGACCATCAGCCTTAGTGTTTGAATGTTGCTTCATAAAACTGAGAATTTGAAGTTGTCCCTCATGCCTGGATTAAGTAGATGGGTAGGAAGCGGGGTTAAGTGTGGAGATGAAATCTAAGTCTTTGCCCCAAATATCTCACAAATAAAATTCATACTCTTCAGAGGCAGATAGCTAAATGTCCTAGAGAATGAGTGCTAGATGTGATATCAGGAAAACCTGAGCTCAAATTCTGACTGTCACTTGATAGCTATGTGACCCTGGGCAAGTCATTTAATCTCTGCTTCAGTTTCCTCGTGTGTAAAATGGGGGTAATGCCTCTTAGGGTTATTTTGAGGATTGAATGAGATAATTAATATAAGCTTTACCAGACTTAAAATATCATATAAATGCTGCGTTATAAGAAGTCCAAGAGAAATTAGTGATATTTCAAAAACAAAGATTAATTAGAAATTTAAAAAGTGGGGAAATTAAAAATATTTAACATCAGTCTTGAATGCTGCTTTTAATCTGTGATTAAAAATGTAAATGTGTTTGAACATCTGAATCTCTTAGCTAGAATAAGGATTAGATAATCAAAACAATCAGTTTCTGTCAGTTAAAAATTACAATGATTTTGAGAAAATGACAGGCAGTTAAAAATATATGACCATGATTATTTCTTCCTTTGACATCCTATGTTAACCCTGTTGACCGTGATGGAATTTTAATACTCCCATGTTTTTGTCAGAACACTAGTTTCCTTTTGCTAGTGAACCTGGTGATAAAAGGTTATAGGTTTTAAGAGGTTATCTAGTCAGTGGGTCCCAACCTATGGAGACGGTGATATGTTACCCCATAAATATTAAACTGTACCTTTTATCAACTAAATGTTTCCTGCTTTGCATATTTACTACTTTTTTTCAGTTGTATATAGATGTATATACTTGTATATAGATGTATGTACTTGAGATTAATCAAATAAAAATTCATTTAAATGCACGAATTTTATAGTTCTTTGACATTTATCAAATATATCAACTGAGTTCCAGGGAGGGGAGATCTCAGTCCACTCAGGTATGGCAATACCTTATGAGTGAAAATAGACCTCAACAGCCATAGTTTATCCTATACCCAAATCAGAAACTCCTTTACAAAATACCAGAGAGGTCATAATCTATCTTTGGCCTTAAGACAGTCATCATAGTGGGGAGTCTGCCACTTTTCTGAGGCACAAATTAATCTGTGGTTAGGAAGTTTTTCCTTACTTCAATTCTAAATTTATTTCTTTGCAATTCTACCCCCATACATCTTCCTGTAATTACTGCTAGCTCTCTCCTATGGAGCAAAGCAAAATAAATCTCTTCCTTCTTTTATAGGAGGGCTCTTCAAATACTTGAAGACTGTTATTCCATCCCAATGTCTACCACCATTTTTCTCTTCTCTAGGCTAAGCAGGCTTATTCTTATGTGATATGAAGTTGACATGACATTCTTATGTGATGACATGAACTCCAGCTTATCAATAGAAATATGACAGCCAGGACTGAACATATGGATGTGGTCTGACCAGGGCAGAATGCATTATTGCTGTGACTTCCCTGGTCCGAGATGCTGTTTCTCTGTGTTGCCTAAGATTGCCCTTGCTTTCTTATTTCCCTTGTAATAAGGAACAGAGATGGGAGCCAAACACAGAGGCAGTGACAAGCCCATGATTTTTCCTGACTGAGCTTATAATGGTCTTTTTTCATTATAATCTCGGTAACTCTGTTTGATGGAGGTAAGTGTTAGCTCCATTTTAGCTTTGAGTTCAGAGACACTGTGACTTGCCCAACTAACGTGACACGGCTAGTAAATGGAAGACTGGAATCGCTTCTTCTGACCTGAGATTCACCTCATCCACTGCCAGAAATGGTATTGGAAGGTCAGGGTAAATGAAGTGAAATGAAAAACTGATATGATAAGGGAAGAGAATAAACATTCACATGGTACCTAGGAGGTGTCAAGCACTGTGTTAAGCATTTCACAAATATTATTTAATTTGCTCCTCAAAATCACTCTGGGAGAGAGGTATTACTATTCCCCATTTTACAGTTGAAGAAATGGAGGCAAACAGAGAGGTTGAATAACTTGCCCAAGGTTGCATAACTAGTAAGTTTCTGGAGCCAGGTTTGAATTTGGGGGATTCCTGATTCCTGGTATAGTACTTTGTCTACTGTACCATCTAGCTGAAGGAGAATGGGGTATAGCTGCTGCTTTGAATCGGGTTATTTAGTTGTAATTTTTGCTAATTATAAATTTATGTTAAAACATCTAGTAGATGTTTCTGTGGGACAGGATGGAAACTATAATATGTATTAATATTAATGTACAACCACATAGGCAAGCAATTTAGTGTTGCCTGATATATTGCTTAATTTTGTACTGAATTTCAAGTTATTTCAACCTTGGTACAGACCTTTTGAGAAGCCTGCCATTTTTTTTGGTAAGAAAATGTGCTACTGTGTTCTGCAGTATATCTGTGTAACTTCTGTCATCATTTCATAAATTTGGCTTGCAAATTCAGTATTTCAGACTTTTGCCTTTTTTCTGTCCTTAGGAACTGCTACTAAAATTAGGGCTCATCAAATGGCAGTAGATATCTTGATTCATGGGGTGTTGCACTGTAGTAGACTACAGGTGAGTATTTTAAATTAAAAAAAACTTACTGTAAACTTATTCTTGAAAATATTTAAGTAGATAATTTTTATAAGGCAAACCTTGCTATAATTTAGTATCTGTCTCAACTAAGACACAAATTATCAAACTATATTGTGTTCTTATTCAGCTTTCATTATAATTTTTCTTTTAAATTTATCTTGAATCTTTTCAGATTCCTTAAAGGACTGTTTGTAGCAGGGTGCCAGCAGCTTCTTACTATCTCAGCCACTGTGGAGTCACTTAAGATGTCCCTTTAATTAGCTCTGTTCAGTCTTCCTAGCACTCTGGATTAGCTGAAAGACCTTTGTTGATCTCTTCAGCACCTCTAGGTCCCATATTCAAGCTAAGAGCAACAATTAATATATAATAAATCTTAATAAAACTTATTATAATTTATAGGGTTTTCCAATCAAAAAGAGAGCATTTTTCAGTTTATTCTTAGGGCAAGCTATCTTTCTCCCATTGACTGTTGAATGGGTAATTTGTTAATGATAATTTGCAAATTCCCTTAAGCAACCCCTTAGTAATAACGTTGCAGATTTACAAATTTTGTTCTGCAAACTCAACACATGTTTTCTAAAAGATGGTATATTTAGTCTCATGGAATGTTTTAAACAAAACTTGAACAAGATTTTTGAAATGTGGTCTTAAAATGATTTTAATGTAGCTTTATGGCATAAATAACCAGATGGCCATGTTCATGTTCTTATGTATCTTCAGGAGAACATAGATAGGGTTAAAGCAGTCAAGCACAAAGCACAAATATTAGTTGGATTTTCATTGTATGCAAAGTATGATTAGGTGATGTAATGGAGAAATTTTACGAGCTACTAGAGAGAGGATGACTATTATGAGACTCAGCATAAGTCAGGAATTCAATTTATCCAGGATTTTTCTGGGGTGACTTCTTTCCAATTCTAGGAAATTGAGAGAAATTTTTTTTAAAGATGTAGATTGTGTATTTTGGGGTATGATGCCCAAGATAATATGTTCATATTTTTTTTCCGTGAGCCTTCATTAAATCAAATGATTTCTGCAAGCATTACAGTATGAAGATTTCATGTAAAACTAAATGCTATCAGTTTGTTAACATTTTTGACATGCCAAGGATAAGCAGTAATGTGAGATGTGGGAAAAAGATGAAATCAGATTATGAGCCCAGGGTATCTTTATGTTTCCAGAGGAAGACACTTGAGAAAAAGGCTTACTTAAATTTAGATTTTCTTTTTTTTTAAATATATAATTTAGTGATTTTTCAGTTCTCAGCATTCACTTCCACAAGAATTTAAATTCAAAATTTTCTCCCCATCTCTCCCCACCCCCCACCTCAGGACAGCATGCACCCCATCCACCTCTTCCTCCAGTCTGTCCTCCCTTCTATTACCCACCCTTCTTCCATCCCCTTTCCTTCTGTTTTCCTGTAGGGCAAAATGGATTTCTATATTCCATTGCCTATATAGCTTAATTTCCATTTGCATGCCAAAACAATTTTTAACATTCATTCTTAAAGCTTTGAGTTCCATATTGTCTCCCTCCCTCCTCACCTACCCTCATTGAGAAAACAAGCAATTCAATATAGGTCATACATGTGTAACAGTGCAAAGCACTTCCATAATAGTTATGTTGTAAAAGATGAACCACATTACCCTCTGTCCCATTCTGCCCTCCATTTGTTCCATTCTCTCCCTTGACCTGCCCTCCCACAATAGTGTTTGCTTCTGATTATCCCTTTCCCCAATTTGCTGTCCTTTCTGTTATCTTCCCTCTCCTATCCCCTTCCCCCTTGCCTTCCTGCAGGATAAAGTAGATTTCCATATCCAATTGAGTGTGTGTTATTCCCTCCTTAAGCAAAAGCCCATGAGAGTAAGGCTCAGTTGTTTCCTTTCATCTCCCTGTTATTCTTCTTGGTTGTAGAAGCTCTTTCTTCCCTCTGGTGTGTAAGATGATCTCCTACATTCTACCTCTCCCTTTCTCTTACTCCTAGTACATTCCATTCAACACTAAATTTTATTTATTTTTTTAAGGCATTTTCCCTTCATATTCAGCTCACACTATGCCCTCTGTGTGTGTATATATACATACATATACATATATGCACACATACATATACACATATCTCTATATACACATATACACATATATACATATATACACACATGTACATATATGTATTCCCTCTAACTACCCTAGTACTGAAAAAGGTCTCATGAGTTACAAATAACATCTTTCCATATAGGAATGTAAACAGTTCAACTTTAATGAGTTCCTTAAGGCTTCTCTTTCCTGTTTACCTTTGCATATTTCTCTTGATTCTTTTATTTGAAAGACAGATTTTCTATTCAGCTCTGGTCTTTTCAACAAGAATGCTTGGAAGTCTTCTATTTCATTGAAATTCCCTTTTTTTTCCCCCTGAATATAATATGTATAATACTCAGTTTTGCTGGGTAAGTGATTCTTGATTTTAATCCTATCTCCTTTTACCTCTGGAATATCATATTCCAAGCCCTTCAGTCGCTTAATGTAGAAGCTGCTAAATCTTGTGTTATCCTGATTGTATTTCCACAATACTTGAATTGATTTTTTCTGGCTGCTTGTAATATTTTCTCCTTGACCTGGAACCTCTGGAATTTGGCTACAATATTTCTAGGAGTTTTTCCTTTTGGGATCTCTTTTAGGAGGTAATTTATGAATTCTTTCCATTTCTAGTTTACCCTCTGGTTCTAGAATATCAGGGCAGTTTTCCTTGATAATTTCTTGGAAGATGATGTCTAGGCTCTTTTTTTGATCATGGTTTTCAGGTAGACCAATAATTTTTAAATTATCTCTCCTGGATCTATTTTCCAGATCAGTGATTTTTCCAGTGAGATATTTCACATTGACTTATAGTCATTAGCTTCCATCTGCTCCATTCTAATTTTTAAAGAACAATTTTCTCCAGTGAGCTTTTGGACCTCCTTCTCTTAATTTTCCTGGCTAATTCTTCATTTTAAAGCATTCTTCTCCTCATTGACTTTTTGGACCTTTTTTTGTCATTTGAGTTAGTCTATTTTTAAAGGTGTTATTTTCTTCAGCATTTTTTGAGTCTCCTTTAGCAAGCTGTTGACTCACTTTTCATGATTTTCTTGCATCACTCTCATTTTTCTTCCCAATTTTTCCTCCACCTCTCTTACTGATTTTCAAAATCCTTTTTGAACTCTTCCAAGCATTCTTGTTGAAAAGATCAGAGCTGAATAGAAAATTTGACTTTTCAAATACAAGAACCAAGAGAAACATGAAAAGGTAAACAGGAAAGAGAAGTCTGAGACCATTGCATATTTTATTTTGGAGGTTTTGGATATGGAAGCCTTGACTTCCTCTGATGGAATGCTTTGTTCTTCCTCATCAGAAAGGATGAAAGAAAATACCTGTTCACCAAAAAAGTAACTTTCTTTAGTCTTATTTTTTTCCCTTTTTTGGGTATTTTCCCAGCCAATTACTTGATTTTTGGGTCCTTTGTCAAGTGGAGGGTATACTCTAGGGACCTGTGAGTTCTCGGTTCCTGCAAGGTGGCACAATCCAGGGAAAGGAGTTTATTGCTCTCTTGGCCTGTGCTCTGGTGTGGGAGCAATAAGCACTTTTTTCTGCCCTGGAACTGCTAGTAGAATCCCTCTCCAGAGCCTCCACCATGCCAGTGCTCTTCCTTATCCCAGGACCGTCACTCACAACTGAGACCCAGATTGGCCGCTTGATTCCACCACAGTCTTTCAGCCAAGGGCTCCAAAAGTGTGCTGCTGCCTTCCTGGAGCCAGACCTTCTCACCTAGGTGAAAGAGCATTCTCACTGATCTTTGAATGTGTCTTTGGCGTTTGTGGATTGAGAAATCTGGGAACTACAGCTGCTATCTGGGATTCTGCACCCTGAAGCCTTCTCCAGGCCTGTCTGTGCCAGACGTGGCCAAGGCTGCGCTGCACTCTGCTCTGAGCGGCCTTCCAGGCTGTCTTTCACTGTCGTTCTGTGGTTTCTGCTGCTCTAGAATTTGTTCAGTTATTTTTTTTTACAGGTATTTTATAGGCAATGGAGGGAGAGCTACAGCAGGTCTGTCTTTCTACTCCACCATCTTGGCTTTGCTCCCAAATTTAGGTATTCTTAAGAAATGTGGGAAAATCTCATTATATATCCAAAGACTGGGCATAGTCTTGTTTATATAAGATTATCTTTCCTGACAGGTATTAAGTAGGTGGGGTCCTAGAAGAAGGAGGTAGGGATGCCACTCCCCAAGGATGAGAGGTATAGAGAGAGAGGGGTTAGGAGGTATAGTTGTAAAGTGATCAGGGTTTAGTTCCATTTAGGTTCTAGCAGCCAGAAAGCAGCTTTTCTTGTGAGACCCTTGAGAAACTTTAATTTTCATTTTTTCTTTTTTCCCCTGTTACTAACAGTAAAAATCATAGAAGGGCTTACTTTATAAAGGGACAGGAGGCTAGGGGAGCAGCTGAGAGCTGGTTATTTCCATTTGCTTCTGCAGTAGATAAATGATGGAAAAAATATAACCCTATCCCTGCTAGAGGAACAGAATGTAGTAGTCAAGAGGAAAACAGGCAGGCCAGTCTTTGGCAGGAAAAGGGGGTTGGGGGTGGGAGGTGATTTAGTACATGAGTCCAAGACTAGAGTGTCTCTGGGAAATCATGCCACTTTTTTCTTAAGGAGCATCACGTGACTCATTCATGGGACTCATGGCTGTCTTTTCTTTGGGGCTTGTCTGATGACTTTTGGTCTGGAGCTCCGCAGTTACATTTCAGTCCTAGCTAGACCTCACAGGAGATGTTGAGTGAATGGTAGCATTGGGTATCGTATTCAGAAGTATAAATGTAATTGAGAATGGGACTACTGCATTAGCTCTCTGGAAAATGAGTGGATTTTTTAAATACTTATTTTTAGTTTTCAACATTCACTTTCACAAGATTTTGAGTTCTGAATTTTCTCTCCCTCCCTCTCTTCCCCCTTCCCAAGACATGCAATCTGAAGTAGTTTCTGCTTATGCTTTCATGTTAAACATAGAAAATGAGTATTTATGCAAACAGTTTTTATGTAGGATCCAAGAATTCATTGTTTCTGCCAAGCATGTTCCTCATACACATGATGATGAAGATTTTGCATGATGTGTGTCAGATTCCTCTCAATTGTTGCTTGCTTTAGCTTCTTCCATCTGCTACAGAAAGAAATTGGTTCAAGTTTGGAAGTGCTCTGACCAAATCAGGACCAAACTATCTTGAAATTCGGAAGAAGTTTATAAGGAGAAAAACCTTAAGTTCTTGGAAATACGTAAAGATGATAGAAAATGAAGCAGTCAAAACTGCTAAAAGTGATAAACCAAAAAATAAGACTAGTTTTTAAAAGTTTGATGTAGTTAAAGTTTTATGCAGTGGGGTTTTTGAGTCACTTTAGCTATTTATTTCCCTCAGTTCCTTTTTTCAAAAAGAATGTTTTCTGTATATGCTTGGTAATACTAAGGTCACTAAGTCAATAAGTTTCTCTGTTTACTGTAGTGAGATTACCCCAATGTTGGTAACTTTTTTCTGGAGGTTTCATCTGCTTTTGACAAGTAGGTAAAAACTAAAAGAAGATTCCTTGCAGATTTGTAATGATTAAGTGAAGTCTGCTTTTAAACTTGATATGCCAAACAGTATAGGTTTAGGGGCAAATCAAATTGTACAGAATACAGTTTATGGTCCATTGTTTAAAGTAGGTTGGACTTTTCAGAAAAAAAAATCTTTAAAATAAATAGTGTTTAAAAAGTAATTATTTTCACTTGGCTGTAAATTTTCTTCTCTTCCCCTGCTTTTTTTACCATCTTCCCAACCTTTCCTATGACTCCCTCCCATTCTTGTAACATTTAAAAAAAAAAAGAAGACAATTTCTATGACCTCAGAATTCCTGGCAACTGGTACTCTAATTACAATATAAGCATTTTTTTCTACTATTTGTATTGTCAGCAGTGGTCTTTGAACTTGCCTTTTTGGTGGACTGGCATCAGCATGGCAGTGTATGCAATTATAATATCATGAAAATAATTTTCCCCAAGTTCTTTTCTTGCTCCATGCCTTTGTGAGGAATGAAAACAACTTCACTATAGAGTAGAATTTAGTGTCCTTCTTCCTTGGACCATCAGGCTTATTACGAATTTGTTTTGTCCTATAGTGATCTGGCATGCTGCCCTGCAATGTAATATCACTGATTCCTTCCACACCTGGGGCACCTTATTTTTAATATCGTCATTGATGGCAGATCTTCAGCCTTTCGACAACAGTAAAAAGTCTTTCAGAGCCAGGTTTGATGATTAAGGTAAGTGATCATTTTATTTTGTTTTATTAGCCTGAGTGTATGATTTTACTCCTGTTCAGTTTTCTTATTAGATTAATTCATTATGCAAGCCTACAAGAACCTTTTTTATCTTGATGCCACCATGGAGTAAAATTTGCTTTCATAAGTTCATAAGTTGTCTTGAAAGGTACCTTAGAGACCATCTTGTCCAGAGATGGAGAACCTGCAGCCTCAGGACCATATGTAGTCCTCTAGTATGACCCTTTGAATCCAGTTTGTTCCATGAAGTTTGGAGTCAGTCAGAATGCCACACTTGAGGACCTAAAGGGCCATATATGACCTTGAAGCTGCAAGTTCCCCACTGCTGATGAGTCCAGGTTGTCCGTTTTATAGCGGTGGTTACTTCCTGAAGCTAAGAGAAGGTAACTGACTACCCCAGGTCACACAGATAGTAAGAATTGGAGCTAGGATTTGAACCTAGACCCTCTACCTTCAAATCTAGCAGGAAGGAGTCAGAGGGTGGAAATGCTTCTGTAAGGCAGATGGCAAAAGATGGGGGCAGAATAGCAAGACCACAAGACTCCTTGCTGAAAATCTGAATTACTGCATCAACAACATTTTACTAGCCATCCCCCCAAAAAGGAAATGAGGTTAGTTTGGCATGATTTATTTAGTAAACTGAAGATAAATATAAAAGAGTACAGCAGAGCTGCAAGAGCAGCACCAGGTAGGCAGATGTAGGCAGAAATGCCAAGGGCAATAATAAAAGCTTTTTTTTGTTATTTTAGGTTTAAAAAGGGAAACAAGGCAAGAATTGACCCACTACATGGGGTAAAAGGGGCAACCTTCACAGAGTAGAAGTAATTTGTAATAGTACGGCACTATATAAATGTTAGCTCATATGTTTTTAATTCATTTGTAATATTTGAATGAGACTTTGAAACCTGAAAACCCTCCACAACAAACTTTATACTCTCAGTATCCTTCTTTCAGCCAAAGTAAAACAAGGTTTATTAAAGATCTGCCACATTGGCCAGACTTGTAAGGAACCTGAACATTTATAATACTTATTGGTAGTTACTGGTTATTTCAGAAGTCTTACATCATCTCCCTGCATTTCCAGTATACACCCCCACTTCTACATATACCCACAAAGTAGCTCATACATAAATTCCCTTAAAAGGGGGTACTGCTAATAGAACCTGCAAGACTTATGTACAAATCAACTCTTTGGGGGCTATTTTGGCTTAATACAAACATTTATCAATCTAACTGTGACTTAAATTGATGCAAAATCTTAAAAATTCATCCATACATCCTTTCCTTCAGAGAAGAAAAGAATTATAAATGGATACTTTCCCTATATCCTCTTGACCCAAATTGATACAAATCCTAGCAGAACCAAGAGAGTAAGCAGTGAGGATAAAATAAAGAGAGAAAAGAAACCTAAAAGGAGGGAAAGAAAGAATGATTATGAGTATGAAACAGAGAGTCAGCCTAATGGAAAATGGTTTAGAAATATACGGTACCTCCCGTGTTATGGATTGAGTGGGAATAGTATGTGATATGAGACAGCATCTGGAGGAGAGGCGAGAAGACAGAAGTAAGGAAGCCCGCTCCTCACAGCTGCCTTGGTCTGAACATTTGCCAGAACTCCAGACTTTTCCCTCAAAAAAGAGATGATGAGCCTATTCCTCTAGTTCCTGCTAAGCTGAGAGAGAGAAAGTACATGCCTCTGGGTTGTGGCTGTTGCTGAAGAAGGAGGAGACAAGGAGAAAGAGCAGAAGGGGATAGAACAGAGAAAATATGCAAGCTCAGTCTGCTGCCCCCTTCTAAAAGACAGGAGAAAGGCAAGGAGGGGTGGGCTAAGCCTTCCTACAGTCCTCTCCAGGACTTGGCTAGAAAGTCAGGATGTGTAAGGGGGTGGGACGTGGGGAAGGCCTGCTCATCTTCTCATCATATCGAGGCAAGTCAGCATGCACATGGAAGAGTGGCTGACAAATCCAACTAATTTATAGCTCAGCAATTCTGGAAAAATGTACCTTGTTTGCTTTGAGAGCAAAATATTCGAAGGCTGGTTGTCATTAAGTTACGCTTTCTTGAGACTGGGGAAAGAAATTGTAGCTTCCACATTTCAAGCCAAAACTAGACAGGGCACATTCTTGGGTTATACTATCCCTTTAGGGACAAGGCCAGCTTGGACCAGAATCTACCCAGTCCCTAGAGTCAGTGCCCAGAGAAGTATCTTTCTTCCTCTTAGTCTTTTACTATGGGGTATGGGCATTAACCAGTGGGAAACAAGATCACTGGTTATACTATTATGACTAAACAAATAAGCACTGAAGTGTCTGACATTGATCAGTGTTTTTCCTTATGATTTACTTCATTTTTCTAATAATGAAATGTAAATCATAATTGGCTTTGAACTAATTACAATATTATGGTAAAAAGCATTGGGTTGAGCTTCAGTTTTGGGCTTGTTTTCCCCCCTAAAATAACAGTGAGGGAACTCAGAATATTTGCCCTTTAAAATATTAGTTTAAAAAAAAAAACAACTGAACATCAGTTTCTCTGTTTCTTTTATGAGATTTGGGACTTTCTAGGTATTTCTATAGAATTCTAGGTATTTCTACAGAATTCTAGAAAAACATCCACAATTTAAAAAAATCTACTTTTTTCTTTTTTCACAATTCTGTTGTATTTTCTAAATCACATTAATATGTACAGAATTCAGAAATAAAGTGATAAGTAGCTTATATTCTATAATGAGTGCAAAGAATAAAAACTGCTGTTTTATTGCTCTCATTAACTACAGTTTGTTTTTTCTCACATATTTTATAGTAAATGATTATTTACTCTTATGCTCACAGTATCCCTTTTGGGGTTGTAAGATGATAATATATATTAACTTTAAAGATTATTAGAACGTTTATGCTGAAATTAAATGGCTTTGGCAAGGGAATGAGGAATGCAGAAAGATTGTTTTAAGGGAGAAAATGCAAACAAGTCAGTTTTTAGTCCTTCCTATGCCTGGTTGTATACAATTAAGTGTGGTTTGGGAACACTGTTTCAGAGACTAAAGATTATAGGAGAAAGTAATTGAGATTGGAGTGAGGGTAATTTGAGTGGATTTCATGAAAAGAAAGCAAATTTGGATAGCAGGAATTTGGAGATAGGGGAAGAGGGCTAGAAAAAAAGCCAAGATATATCTGAAGAAGGGAAAGGCAACATTTTTTATTTCTGTAAAAGGGATTAAAAGAGAGGGGAAAAAAGTATTAGGAAATAGAAAGGAGAGGAAGTTGTAAGTAGGCTTTTCTTAAGTCAGGCAAAACGTATGATTTATTTTATCTTACTACTATAGCCAAAAAAAAAAAAATTCTATCACACCAGATTGAATAGTGATCAAAAAATCCAAAACCTTGCAAAAAAGTCATCAATAAGCTCAACAGGTTATAGGAAAGGGTTCAAACAGCAAAGTCAGTGCTAGCCCATGCAGCCTCTCAAAAGAACCAAAGACTACTGGGACATCCTTGTAGTAGGAGTGCTGGTACTATTATTAATATTCACAACGATAGCATTAATTAGCTCTTTGAGTTTTGCAAAGCATTTTATATGTGTTATCTTACTTAAGATAACCAGACTCTGCATTCGGAGATGGAACAGCAGGGCACTCCCCCAGAAAGCCATAGGGTGATTAGAAACTTGCATTATGGACTATGGCCAGGGGTATAACACTCCATCCTAACCTGCAGGCCCTCATCACCCAACCTTCTAAACTTCAAAGATCCAGGGGAAACTAAACAGGGGAGGTAGAAATCAGTGCAGGGATGGAGGTGAATAGGTTGAAAATAAGCAAATCCAGCCCAGCCCATCCACAAGTACAGAAAAGGGAGGTGCCTGGAGCACATCTGAAACTAAGACTGGAAAGATGAATAAACCCCAAGGAGCAGTATAAAGAATTACTGTGGATCCAAAGATTTGCAAAATCTTGCATAAAAGGAGAAAGGTAATGCTATAACAACTACAGAGACTCAAAGGAAAAGAAAAATTTCTACAAGAATGCCTAGAAGAAGTGAAGAGATAAGCTATGCAGTAAAAACTCTAGGGGGAAAAATAGAATTGAAAAGAGAATTAATTACTTATACATTTTAGTTTTATTTTTCAGATTATTATTATTTAGTTAAATATTTCCCAAGTATATGTAAAAAAAAGTTTGTAGCAATCATTTTCAAAAAATTTGAATTCCAAATTCTCTACCTCCTTCCCCTCCCACCCTTGAGAAGGCAAACAATTTAATTTTGATTATACATGTGAGGTCATGCAAAACATTTCCATATTAGCCATGTTTCAAAAGAAGACACATAATAAATATACAGGAAGTTTAAAAAAGTATACTTCACAGTCAATTTCATGGTGGGAAAATATTGTAAATTGAGGGGCTGTCCATCATTTGGGGAATGGCTGAACAAGCTGTGGTATATGAATGTAGTGGAATACTATTGTGCTATAAGAAATGAACAGGAAGACTTCAGAAAAACCTGAAAAGACTCACACGAGCTGATGCAAAGTGAAATGAGCAGCACCAGGAAACTGTTGTACACAGTATCAGCAACATTGTTTGATGATCAGTTGCGAATGATTCAGCTCTTCTCAGCAGCACGATAATCCAAGACAAGTACAAAGGAAAATACTACCCATATTTAGATGAAAGAACTCATGGAACTCTGAATGCAGGTCAAAGCATTTTTTTAACTTACTTCATTCTTTCTAGTGTTCTTTTTTTCCTTTTGATCTGTTCTTCCACAGCTGTGAAAAATAACGACAGTCTCTAGGGAACTGATATCTGATATGTTCTTGCTATCGGAGAAAATTTATTTTTCTCACTTCCCTATTTTCCTTCTAATTTATCTGTGTTACTTCCTATAATCCCCTTTATCTCTTATTTGGACATAAACTCTTCCCTTATCCATAGATGACAGGTACCACCTGTCCATTTACTTATTATGTAACTTTATGTCTAAATCATTTATTCATTTTGATCTCATCTTAGTATATGCTGTGAGATATTGATCTGTGCCTCATTTTTCCAAACATTCTTCTAATTTTCCCAGCAATTTTTATCAAGTAGAAAGTTCTTATCCCAAACGTTTAGATTTTTGTGTTTATCAAACACTAGATTACTATGGTCATTTACTACTGTATATTGTATATCTAATCTATTCCACTGATCTACCACTTTATTTCTTAGCCAGTACCAGATTGTTTTGATGATTACCACTTTGTAATATAGTTTGAAATCTGGAACTGCTAAGTTTACATTGTTGTGAGTAAAATGTAACAAAGGTAGACTGAGTCGTATTTTTCTCTTAGCAAGATAATAGTTTATTATCAGGGTCCCTATTTATTAATAGACCAAGTCAGTGACTGCCTTAGCCAAAGACTCAGAGCAAAAGGACAGCATCCCTTTTAAAGGTTTTGGGGAGTGCAGAACAAAGATCAGAACAGGGTAGGTAAGGAAATAATACAACTGGTTATGGGGACAGTAACCCAGAGTTGCAAATAATGTGATTGCTTATAAAGCTGAGGCATGGAGAGCAATATGATTGGCTGAAAGCTTGGAATGAGGGGCTGACTAGCTAAATGCCCTCCTTCTCTCCTGTGACTAAGAAGTATTCATTGGTGGAGTTCACCTGCAAGACTCAAGGTAGTGGACCAGACTTCTTTGGAGAGCAAACTAGACATCCCTGAAAGATTTCTTGGTGGTGTAAATATACTGGGCCAGACTCCCTGATGTCTGCCTGTATGCCCCAAGGATAGCAGAATTCCTTGAGGCAAGAATGGAACAGTGAAGCAAGAAAAACTGGATTTCTAAACTTATTATAGGACAGCTGGATTTCTTTAATACACACACACATACACACACACACACACACACACATTTCATACATACATATATATGTGTGTGTATATATATATATATATATATATATATATATATATATATATATATATATATATATATATATATATATATATATATATATATATATATATATATATATATATATTCATGCCCTTTTGAACCATTTTAAATGTGAGTGAGGCTCCTCTTTTATGTGAGATTATTTTCCCAGTTCTTCCTCTCCTTTCTCCCAGAGTATCCCTCTTTCTCACGTTCCATTTTTTTCACATCATTCCAACATCATCAACTCACTACTTCACTCTCTATTAGAATCCTTCTAACTGCCCTGATAAAGTTCTTAGAAAATACATGTATCATCATCCCATATAGAAAAGTAAATAATTTAACCTTGTTGGAGTCTCTTTTAATTTCTCTTTCATGATTAACTTTTTATTCTTCCCTGGAATTGTATTTGAAAGGCAGATTTTCTATTCATCCCTGGTCTTCTCATCAATAATGCTTGAATGTCCTTAGTTTCTTATTTCTCTTAGAGGATTATCTGCAGTTTTGCTGAGTTTGTAATGCCTAGTTTTAATCTCAGCCCTTTTGCCATCTGTAATGCCATTCTAAGCCCTCCACTCCTTTAATTTAGTAGCTGCTAAATCTTGTGTGATCCTGATTGTATGACTCCCACAGTATTTGAATTGTTTCTTACTATATGCTTTGAAGTATTTTTTCTTTGCCCTGGTAGCTCTGCAATTTGGCTATATTATTATAGAGCTTTCATTTTGGGATCTTTTCTCAGGTGGTGATTGGTGGACTGTTTCAGTATCTATTTTACCCTCTGGTCCTAGGATGTAGTGACAGTTTTTCTTGATAATTTCTTGAAATATAACTAGGCCATTTCTTTGATCATGGCTTTGAGGTAGTTCAAAAATTCTTGAATTATTTCACCTGGGTCGATTTTCCCAGTCAGTTTTTCCCATGAGATATTTCACAATTTCTTCCTTTTTTTTTTCATTCTTTGGACTTTGTTTCCTTGTTTCTTAGTGTTTCATGGATTCATTAGCTTCCACTTACCCAGTTATCATTTTTGATAAATTACTTTCTTCAGCAAGATTTTGTATCTCTTTTTCTGTTTGACCAGTTCTGCTTTTTAGGGGTTCTTTTCTTCCGCAAATTTTTGTGCCTCTTTTACCATTAGACCATTGAGGTGTTATTTTATTCAGCATATTTTTTGGCTTCTTTTACCAGGCTGTTAGCTTTTCATAATTTTCTTCCTTTGCTTTCATTTTGTTACCTAATTTTTCCTCTACTTTTTTCATTTGATTTTGGAAGAAAAAATGTCTCTTCCAGAAATTTTTATTTGGCATGTGTCCAATTCCTTTTCCCTCCGTTTGGAGTCTTGCTTGTGGCTATTTTTATTTAATTGTTTTCTTCCACGTTTGTGTCTTGCTGTTCCCTGTCAGCATAGCAGATTTTTACGCCCAGGTTTTTTTTTCTTGTTTGCTTATTTTTCCATCCTGTTTCTTGGTTTGGAACTTTATGTAAATGGTGGACTCTCTTCCTGGGGTCAGGGGCCAAAGTTTTGTCTTGACCTTCAGATTTTTTCACACTGCTGTTTTCAGAACTAGTTCTTCTAAGGGGGTGTGATCACCACATGCATACACACAGCTGGTGTATTAATACATCAAACTCAGTGTGAGGAAATTGGTTGCAGAAAGGGGCTGAAATTAAAGAGTATAATAGATACTAAGGAGTGAATGGACATAATCAGAACAAACCTTGACCTTGAAGGTGAAATTAAAATAAGTGGAAACTGAGGACTATCTCTCAGTTGGAGAACAGCTGAACAAATTGTGTTTCATGAGCCACAGTAGAATACTATTGTGCTCTAAGAAATTATTATAAAGCTATTTCAGAGAATCCTAGAAAGTGTGAACTAATGCAAAGTGAAGCGAAGAGAGCAAGTAAAACCATTTATTGCAAGGACAGTATTTTAAATAAAAATTAATTTTGAAAGATTTAAGAACTCTGATCAAAATAGTGACCAACCACAGCTCCAAAGGACCTATGATGAAGCACCTACTCACTTCCTAACAAGGGATGTGATATATCTGCTGTGAAGAAAAAGACATACGTTTTTAGACACGACCATTGTGTGGATTTGTTCTATTTCATCACGCTTGTTTTACAAGAATTGTTCTTTTTTCTCCCTATATTTGGGGTGAAATGGGAAGGGATGAAGAAATGAGCAGTGGTGATGTCAAAAGAAAGAAAGCCATTGAGAAATCACATCCCTGATCCTAGATATTGAGCGTCTCTTAATGCTCTGTTGTGTTAACTTTAATGCTACACTGTTCAAAAATTTTTTGTGATTGAACTTTCGGTCCTTTAAAAAACTCCAGGTCTATTTCAGATGAAGTGTTGTATAGCCATGATTCCACCAACTTCCACCTGGATTTAACAAAAAAAAGTCAATTTCATAAATGTAAAATTTTCTATTCCTATTATATTTCATGGACAAATATTCTCATTTATGAAGATTTTTTTTGTTTCCTGATTGTTATCCAGTGTGCTAATTATTCTTTCCAGCCTTGTGTCATTTACAAAGTTGATAAATTAATGCCATCTCTATCTTTATCCAAATTATTTAGAGAAATGTTAAAAAGAACAAGCTGACACACTCCAATGAGGACTTTACAAGTTGACATCAAGCCATTAATGATTGCCCGTAGGGTCTGCTCATTCAGCCAGTGTAGAACTCACGTAACTATGCTATCAACCAGCTCACATTTTTTTTTTCCAGCAAGAATAACATGAGAGATTTTAAAGGAATCAAGGGAAGCCAGGAGGCAGAGGTGAAGGGACAGAGCATTCTAGGTATGGGAGACAGTGGGAAATGGAATATTATATCCAAGGACTACAAGTAGAATGATGCTGCTTGATTATATAGTGTGTGGAGAAGTGTAAGATGTATTAAGGAGGGTGGAGTCAAGATGGCGGAGTAGAAAGACTCACATATGCTAGCTCCGAACCCACAGCCCATGGATTTAATGTAAGAAGAGCTCCCCACAAGTTCTGGATCACTGCAGGGTGTGCAGAAACACAGTGGAAGAGATTTCTGTTCCAGAGAGCCCTGGAGAGCCATCCCCAGGGTCTGTCATGCCCCGGAAAGCGGAGTCCACCCCTGCCCTGGCCGGGCAGCCACAGAGAAGCAGATCCGAGCAGGCTTCAGGGACGGAATCTCCGGCAGCCGGGAAAGTCCCTCCGCCCACAGACGCTACAGGTCAGTGTGAGAGACGTCTGGGCTGGCCGAGAGGGGAGCAGGGTGTCTCCGTGACTCGGGTCGCCTCGGGAGGAAGCAGCAGAGGCAGGGGCAGCGGCAGCAGCAGCGGCCCCCCGGGACTCCCCAAGCAGGCAGGATCTTCATTACAGAAGGTCTCTGCATAAACCACCTGAAGGAGCTGAGACTGGGAGGTGGCCCTGCCCCCACCTGCTCCATTACTGAAGATCTCTGCATAAAGCCCCTGAGGGAACTGAGCCTGGGAGGCGGCCCTGCCCCCACCCCAGCACCAGAACTTAAGCTCACATTGAATAGCAGCCGTGCCTGCCACGGAAAGCCCATTTGAATCTCAGACCCCAAACACTAGCTGGGCGGATCTAGGCAGGGGTGGCCAGGAATCTCAGAAGTCAAGTAACTGGCTGGGAAAATGCCCAGAAAAGGGAAGAAAAATAAGACTATAGAGAGCTTCTTTGAGCAGGTGCAAATGTTCCTGCCTTTCAATTCTGATGACGAGGAAATATTCTTACCACCAGGGAAAGACGCAGAGGGCAGGGCCTCTGTATCCCAGACATCCCAGGGGGATGTCGGGTGGGCTCAGGCCTTGGAAGAGCTCAAAAAGGATTTTGAAAAAGCAAGTTAGACAGGTGGAGGAAAAACTGGGAAGAGAAATGAGAGAGATGCAAGAAAAGTATGAAAAACGGGTCAATACCTTGATAAAGGAGACCCAAAAAAATGCTGAAGAAAATAACACCTTGAAAAATAGGCTCACTCAATTGGCAAAAGAGGTTCAAAAAGCCAATGAGGAGAAGAATGCTTTCAAAAGCAGAATTAGCCAAATGGAAAAAGAGGTTCAAAAGCTCACTGAAGAGAATAGTTCTTTCAAAATTAGAATGGAAGAGATGGAGTCTAATGACTTTATGAGAAACCAAAAAATTACAAAACAAAACCAAAAGAATGAAAAAATGGTAGAGAATGTGAAATATCTCATTGGAAAAACAACTGAACTGCATTGGAAAAACAACTGAACTGGAAAATAGATCCAAGAGAGACAATTTAAAAATTATGGGACTACCTGAAAGTCATGATCAAAAAAAGAGCCTAGACATCATCTTCCATGAAATTATCAAGGAAAACTGCCCTGACATTATAGAACCAGAGGGCAAAATAAGTATTGAAAGAATCCATCGATCACCACCTGAAAGAGATCCAAAAAGAGAAACTCCTAGGAACATTGTGGCCAAATTCCAGAACTCCCAGGTCAAGGAGAAAATCTTGCAAGCAGCTAGAAAGAAACAATTCCAGTATTGTGGAAATACAATCAGGATAACTCAAGATCTAGCAGCTTCTACATTAAGGGATCGAAGGGCATGGAATAGGATATTCCAGAAGTCAAAGGAACTAGGACTCAAACCAAGAATCACCTACCCAGCTAAACTGAGTATAATACTTCAGGGGAAAATATGGTCTTTCAATGAAACAGAGGACTTTCAAGCATTCTTGATGAAAAGACCAGAGCTGAAAAGAAAATTTGACTTTCAAACACAAGAATGAGAAGCATGAAAAAGTAAACAGCAAAGAGAAGTCATAAGGGACTTAAACAAAGGTGAACTGTTTACATTCCTACATGGAAAGACAATATTTGTAACTCCTAAAACTTTTCAGTATCTGGGTAGTTGGTGGGATCACACACATACACACACGCACATGTACATGCGTGCATGCACATACACACATGCACACACATACAGAGACAGAGAGCACAGAGTGAACTGAATAGGATGGGACCATATCTTAAAAGAAATTAAGGTAAATGGTGAGAGAGAAAGGTAGGGGGAGGAAAGAGGGTGAAATGGAATGGGGTAAATTATATGTTATTTAAGAGGCAAGCAGGAGACTTTTTGGTGGAGGGAAAAAAGAATAACATGAGAGATTTGTCAGCTGTTTGGTGAAATATTGTTTAACTGAACTATGGTATTGCCATGTTGATTACAAAGTTACCAAGTAACCATGTCAAAAAAAAGGGAAATGGGTTAGTCTGACCAGATCTGCTCTTAATAAAACCTTTCTGCCTCTGTGCTGTATTTTCTAAATATTCACTGTACCCCTTTAATAATATATTCTTAAAATTTGCCAGGAACTAAAAGTCAGGAGCTCACTATTGACTTCCCTTCTTTCTTCTCTCCCTTCATCTCCTTCCTGTCTTTGTCCCAGAAAATTGAGAGATTTACTTTTTCCAGTTCTGCACAATTTTTCAAAGGTCACTGATGGTAGTCTAGTAGTCATTTTACGACAGGCTCTCTAGTACCTGAAAAAAATGTACTTCGTTCAGATTATGACTTGAATTCATTGAGCTGTTTGTTCCCTTGCAATCTCTTTACTCATCCTAAGAATCAACTCCTTATTAGTCATTTTTGTTCATCCTTTTCCAGTCTAACAATCGTGTTCTTAGCAGACAGAACAGAAGCAATGTCTTAGTTGAATAAATTCTGTCTTTGGTTGTCATCTTAGACGCCCCTATCAGTGGTCTACTATCCCTTTTTAGAGCCTACTTTTTGTTATAGATACTTTTAAAATTTTTGTTTACCTTGCTCCCCATCTTAAACTCATTCTGAACTTTTTGACATTTAAATAGAATTGTACTACCTTTTTGTCTGCATTGTTACCCGCCCTTGCTGCCATATTCTGTACCTACCTGTCTCAAAAATCTAACTTGGTTTATGAATTCCCTGTGTATCCACTTCATTCTTTAAATAACTTTTTTACCTCTCTATTCAGATTGTTATTCTTTGTATCTTTGGAACATAATTTCTGAGGGCTTTGCATCCTTCCTGGACTGGTAACTGTCTATGGTGTTTTAGTCCCTAGTACTAGACTTCATCTTTCTGTAGTACTCTCTGAAAATCTAGGTTGCTTGTCAGACTGTAGCTGGATTTTAATTTTCTCCATCACAAATTGTTAAGTTTAAATTGTGAAACTTGGCAACCACTACCCACAGCAGTTGATTAACATGGGATCTAATAGATATCTTCCAGAAGGAACCCAACAACATTACTTTGGATTGTGTACTTCTCTGCAAAAAACTGAAAACCTTAGAGCATAGAAGGTACTTTCATCCCTATCATTGAAAATAGAAACTTCAGATGGAAACAAGCTTGGGAAGTACCCAGAAGCATCTGAAAACAGGATTTGAACTGCAGAATTATGGCTGCATATGGAAATGGTGGGACAAGAACAGAGTGTACTTAAACAGGGCTGAAAAAAAATATGTTTACCTGGAGTCTTGTGACTTTGATCCAGACCTTTAAAATAGAAGAAATGGAAGAAAGCACTCAACTCTCTCTCTCTCTCTCTCTCTCTCTCTCTCTCTCTCTCTCTCTCTCTCTCTCTCTCTCTCTCTCTCTCTCTCTCTCTCTCTCTCTCTCTCTCTCTGTCTCTCTCTGTCACACACACACAGTGAAAAGTTCAAGAGACATGATTTCTGCGTAATTAATATTCAATTTATTAATTATGCTTAGCAAATAATAAAATGGGGTCAATTACACTCTCAGGAACCAAAGACACTCCCTAGAAAACAGTTCTTAGAAAGACTTTGGAAAAGGTGATGTACTTGAGGGTGGAAATTAACTCTGATTGTTTAATAGTGAGAGGATAGACATATGAGGTGGGCAGAAAGTCTTTAATCTCCTCCTGCTCAGAACTTGACCCTATCATGAGACTCAGCCACCTCAAGCAATCTAGACAAAAGAATCTATTTCTACCCACACCACTGTGGCTAAAGAAGGTCCCATGGATAGGGACTCATTTATTTCCTAAGGGCAAGATCTCACCTAGAATAAATTGTAAGGTCTTCTAGTTGGATGTCATCCCACCCAAGATCAAAAAGCATGTACTCCGGCTATTTGGGCAATCTCATCTATCAGTAGTGTCCTTGTGAGGCTGCTTAAATGAGGAAATAGGAAGAGAAAACCTTAATCTTGATTTAATAATTGATTTTTAATAGAAAAGTAATCATTTCTGTCACATGTGAAAGATATAAACATCTGCCAATCCAGATACCACACCAAACAGCAGAAATAAAATGGGAAGATAATTATGAGCAGAGACTAGTGCTTTGAAGAGACAATATCCAAGAGGAGAAAGATCAAGCGAGAGTAACAGGGTTAACTGGGCCTGGGAGTTCACTGTATAGGAAATTGCTGACAGCATTCCCTCTGCCACTGCAGGTCAGCGGCTTTGCAGCTTATCGTCTTGGAGAATCTCCTAGAGCACTAAGAGGTTAAGTGAGTTACCCAACAACACAGAACCAGTATGTATCAGAAACAGTACTTGAATCCAGAACTTTGTGACTTCAAGGCCAGCTTTCTGTCCTCTATGCCAGAGGTGTCAAACTTTTAATCAGCTGGGCCAAAACTCTTAAGTGCCTCCCAAACCATATGAAATATAATTGGGCAGTGTTTAACAAAAAAAATACAGTAAAATGTAGGTAACATTAATTTGTCATTTTCTAAACCATTGTGTTCCTGCAAGTCTATTTGAGTTGTGATATTTTTTTTCTTAAGACAGTATCTCTCTTCGAGGATAGAAATCCAGTAGCCACCCACAAACTCAGTTCCAATATTGATTTTCATGAAAATTTTATCTAGCTCTGTTTTTCCCAGTTAGTCCAATTCAGGCCTTCTTAGACAGTGGTGGCCCTCCACTGCCAGGGACTCTCCAAAAAGGCACCAGTTTTGGATGTCTGATCAGCTTCATCTGTATTGCAGCTCAGAACTCCCAAACTCAGGGAATCTATCAACTTCAGTCTCACGCATGTTCCTGGCAATAGTAATTATAACAGTGATTATAATAAAACCCCTAAACTCAGTTTTGTTCTCACAGCTTAACCATGAACTACAAATACATTAAGTAGATCTGTAAATAATGAGAACACTGAACTTCATATTTTGTTTTTTCATTCAAAACTGTGTCATTGTATTGTATCGTATCTCTTCATGAAATCTTCTTTTTGCAGTTTTACAGCTGGTGGAAACAATGGCTGTTAGCCTCAAGGAAATAACCTTAATAGTCAGTGTGGTTATAGCCTGCTATTGGAATAGCCTCTTCTGTGGTTTTGTTTTTGATGATGTTTCAGCCATATTGGACAATAAAGATTTACATCCTTCTACACCTTTAAAAAACTTATTTCACAATGACTTCTGGGGAACCCCTATGTCTGAGGTAAGTGATAACCAAAGTTTATCTTGGTAGTGTTTTATTTGTTTTGTTTTTGTTTCATATATTCTTTTAAGTCATCTCAGAAATTACAGATTTTCAAAAAAAAAATAAATGTTCAGTGAATTGTGGATGCATTCTGTTGACAGGAAACAGGAAATGCCAATTTATTAGTATAACCATGTTACATGCCTTTTTTATTTTTAATCAGCATGGTTCATTTCCTGATCAAGTTATCTTGTGCTTCCTATGTGTGAAAATCAGTGTGTTTGTGGAAGGGAAGGGTCTATGATTTCCTTCTTGACTTTGTGCTTTTCATTTTTTCCTCTTTAAGTAAGGTACATTTGGGATATATTTCTCCCTGTTTAGAACTATCAAGTAACATGTGTTTATTCTTCCTATGTTTTTAATCTAATCTATTTCATACATTGCACCAATTTGTTTGTCAAAAAAAATGAATCACCATCATCTGATGATAAAAATGTGTTCACAAGCTTCATCCTCATAGCTTGAAATAAGCAGAGAACAGCAGTGAGAAGAAGAGATACAGAAGTATAACACTCCTTTTCTTTAAGATGCTTTATTTCTGCTCTACAATTATCGACTGAGATAATTCCCATTGCCCCAGCTTCTCCATGCAGAGGGTGTACCTTAAAAAGCTGTTTGTCTAGGGCATGGGATCTATCTAGATGATCTCTTAAGATCCCTTTCAACTCACAGTTTATCATCCTATGATCAAATTAAATACGTACTTCAAGAAGACTTCATGTATGATAATTATCACCATTAAGGAATATAAATCTTGGAATTACATGTATAGTCTGAATTGCACCTTTGTTGTTTATCAGAATATTCTAGATAGAGATAATGAGTTAATCCATACTGTGCTTTTATATTTGTTAATATAGATTATGTATGTGCATTAAAGTCTACATTATTGTTGTAAATCCAGATGTAAATCCAAATTCAACAAACATAAATATAAAAGAGAGTTTTGTGCCAGATGGTATGAGAAACTTAGGGAATGGTATCAGGGAAGAGTTAATAGAGGAATTTAATAAATAGCCTTTATCTCAAATCGGCCACAGGTTCTACCACTATCCTGATAGTGGATCGTACCTTAACAAAAATAAATCATTTTTTTCAGTGTGCTGGACCCCCTTAAACTGCCACAAACATTTTTTTTTCTAATATGATCTCACTTCCCTTCCACCTCATCTCAAATCAGGTGATCCAATTTGAGTAACATTTCTGGACTTCCATGTATACTATAGTCCAAGTCAAAATTAAGTTTTTTTATCACCTACTATCCTGTCGTATGGGCAAATAAAATGTTTAATCACACTAGAATAGGGGTGAGAAACCTGTGGCTTCAAGGCCATAAGTGACCCTCTAGGTCCATGGTTGTGGCCTTTTGACTGAGTTCTAGTTTTACAAACAGATCCATTTATTATGGAAATTTGTTCTGTGAAGTTTGGATTCAGTCAGAAGAGTAAATCTGAGAACGAGGGAGCCATCTGTGGCCTCAAGGTCACAGGTTCCCCACCCCTGCAGTAGAATAAGGGGGTCATTAACATGCTTTTACAAACATTTTGATAATTTGTCCAATATAATTTTTCTTTGTAGTTATTTTATTTTATGCATTATTTCATTTTATGCATTCTGAGAAAGGGTCCTTGGATTTTTTCAGACTGCCAGAGGGGTCCATGACATAAAAAAGATCAATGTGAAAATTGCTTGAGTTATAGTAGTGACAGTGTGAGTAGACCCATGAATAATCTAATCCAACTCCTTAATTTTACTAAAGATGTAACTGAGGCCTAAAAGAGGTTATAACTTTTCCAAGCAATATCACATGAGCAATAAATAGTAGGGTTGGAATTTGAACCCAAATCCAGTGCTTTTTTTCACTAAGAGAAAAACTGGTAAGCAGCCATTTCAAGTGGGAACATCTATCTCTTAAACTCTCAAAAAGATATTGTTGATGACCATCTCAGCCCTGTTGCATTTTAGCAGCCATAGGCATAAATGTCTTTTTTAGTCTTTGTCTTAATGGAAAATTTGGAATATAACATGTATTCTCACCATGACCAATAATAATGGGCAAAGATTTATTAAACAACCATTGTCAAGCTAGGTATTAGGGTACAACAATTAGGGTACAACTACAAAGAAGTCATCACTATTTTCAGTGATCTTGCAATGTAATAGAAAGAGGAGGTTAACATACTCTGATATATATCATTACTTATCTGAAAAGCAAGGATGATAAGGATATTTTATCTTCTAATTTGTTGAAATAAAGACTTAGACATTTTGTTGGAATTAAGAATTAACTGCTTTATGCAGACATTTGTTCAGAAGTTTAGGTAAGCCTCACAGTAACAATACAAAGTCACTTGATCTCAGTGGACTAAAGCTTATTGTGTCTGAATTAATCCTTGTGCATGTACCATGAGGTGACTTCAATTCATCTGTGTTCATCTTCATGAACCATAGAAATGTTTATATAAAGGTACTTACCTTTTACCTTTGGACTATACCTTTAATATATTACTATTTTCAGTATACCTCTCTATTTTCTGTACATTTGCTTTATTTCCTTGTCATATGCCTTACCAGTACACTTCCTTTTCTTCAATGTACCTCCTTTTAGAAACTGAACCAGAAATTATCTGGCTCTCTTGCTTATATGTGATGTATCCATAATGCATAGAAATTCATAAGCTTACCTTTGACATGTGTTTTCATTCAATAGACATTTAGTCCCTAATATGTATTAGTTTATTGTGCTAGGCACTAGAAATTGCTTCACGTAATTTTCATCTGATTTTAATCCCACATTTCTTCTTTCCATGTCTGGTAAAGAGGAATTTCTATTCTCTTTCCTTTAAAACTCTCCATTCTCTGCCTTCATTCCCAGTATCATTCTGAAAAATGTTTTGAATATAAGTACTTTAGGTTCTAAATTTAATTTGAAAAGAAACAAAAGGACATCTAAATAAGCTAAATAGCTTTCTACCTGAATTTTCATGTCTTTAGAAGAATTTTAGTTGTTTAGTGATGATTACTATTGCTTTAAAAAATTATATTCTTTACCTTCCTTAGCCTTAATTGAGTACTGAAGTAAGTACACAGTAGTTTTAAATGTAGTGGTCATGCTATATGTAAACTTGAAATTTCAACTAAATAAAACTGATAGTTAAATGTTTTTTTTCCCCTTTTAGGAAAGAAGTCACAAATCTTACCGTCCTTTAACAGTTCTGACATTTCGTTTAAACTATTTATACAGTGAGTTAAAACCAGTATCTTATCACCTGCTAAATCTGGTTTTTCATGCTGTGGTTAGTGTGGTCTTCCTTAAAGTCTGCAAATTATTTCTGGATTCCAGGGGTAGTATAATTGCCTCCTTAATGTTTGCTGTGCATCCTATACACACAGAAGCGGTAGGTTAACCTAAAATTGTATAGTTTTTATCCTTATTGATGATTTTTTTCTTCTTTGAAGCCTAAAAGTGGATTTCCAGTACCATTTTGCCTTTATAATAAAATATTTCTTCAAGAAGAAAAAATTGAAAGATTTTTTTTTCCCCTGACATATTTAAATGTTACTACTTGAAGAGAGAAAATTCTAGTGTCTAAATTGGTATAATCAGAGGAAAAACTTATGGGCAAAGTAATGAGTTATACATTTTTTAATATATAATGTGTATGTAATTTTAATGTATACGTAATCCTTGAAATCAGTCACTATCATTCATTTAATTTATTCAAATTATTGAAAACAAAAGACATTTGACAAAATTACTTAATATATACACATTGTAGTAAATTTGATTTGCCTAATATTTTTAACAGTAAGAATGACAATCATTTTTCAGTTCAGCAGTGCTGTGTTCTGAAAATGGGGTGGCCATTCTAAAAACTGCCCTGGTTAATATTGCAGATGTTTTTTAGACTACTAGATAGCTGTGTATTGAAGGGGCCACATATGAGATGTTCGTGAACTTGTATTATTCTTGTTCATATCCAATAATTTCCCTCTCTGTAGGTAATAAATGGAGCATGCCTGCTTAAGTAGGGTAAAATTTGGTTCATATCTTTAAAAAGCTTTACTGGGTTTTCTGTTATTAACCTAAATCTTAATCAGTAGCATTGATTAAGCACCTAGTATGTGCCAGCTACTGGGGATACAAATAAAGTAATCATACCAGTAGTAAAATCATAAATACTATTAAAGCTAATAGAAGTCTCCTTTTTTAAATTTTTTAAAAAAAATTATCAGTTATCTTTTAAAATTTCGTGGTCAACATTGTAACTTCTTTACAATCAGCATTAGGAATTCCCTCCTCTAGTATAGATCCCAATTCTGGTATCAACAGAGTTTCTTGCAATTTTGCCCCTAAGTTAGATAGCTAACTCTTCCCTCCAACCCAGCACTCTGTCCATTGCCAGGTGCCTCTATGCCAGATCTGGCTAACTGTGCCAGAGAAAAATAATTAGCAGGTAGACTACAGTAACTTCTAATCAGAACAGTTTTACTTAAAAGCCATTAGATTTTAAAACAGAAATTTCATTAAATTGCTCATGATTATTAAGCATTCAGCGGTCTGCAGTCTTCAGTCTTGGCCATTTACTGTTTATCCCTGGTGGGGTTTTTGTGGCTACTGTGAATCAGGGCCTGAGGGTCCAAGTGAAACAGTTGTTTTGCTGAAAAACCTAATTGTTGATCCTCAGCTAAAAGCAGCCAGTAAGAGAGATGTGCCCAAGAATATTTACCGAAACAGCCCCTTACTGAATTTCAGGTCAGTCTCACCAGGGGCAAAGTTAACTCATCCTGCTCCCCTTCTATTCCACATTCCCCCCAGCTGACAACAGTCACTACTTGTGGTGATGGCTTAACTCACGTTTCTCCACCTGGCCCACAGTCTGTTTCACACTTAAAGTTTAATTCCAGTTTCCTCATCTGTGAAATGAGAGAATTAGACTAAGTGATCTCTGGTGTCCCTTTGTCTCTAGCAGTCTGGATTTTAGTGTCCTGAACTGGGAGTCAGAATTCAAGTCCCAGCTCCTACATTTACTTAGCTGTGGGACTGCGGGGAAGTCACTTAACCCTTCCAGGCCTCATTTTTCTCAAAATGTAAAATGGAGATAATATATACCCTCTATCTCACAGGGTTATCTTAAGGAAAACATTTGAAATCTTAAAGCATTTCATAAATGTAAGCCATTAGTGTTTTCTTTTAAATCTTCCCTGAGCTGGGAAATCACATAAGCCAAGCTTGCAAAACTGTCTAAAATGAAGGTCCTTTCTGTAATGATATATTCATTTCATCAATTCAACAATGATTTATTGAGTACTGTTATGTGTAATGCCTGGAATTTTTAGTGTATGGATTTTCTGACCTTTGTGAACTACTGAGAGGCTTTGGTTCTTTCCTCCTAATTCTCATCATTGAGCAGATTTTTGGAAAAAATGGCCTCTAGAAAAGTAAGGTTGTATTTGCTAAAATGATATTCTAATACAGTGATACTCCAATGATCATTCATTTGTCTGTATAGCTAGAGTAATTGGAAGAAATGGTTAACTTTCATGAAAATGCTTCAAAGACTTCATTTATACTATTGTATCTCACTTGAGTCAAGAGGATATGTTTCTAAAGAGTTGTGTAAAAGTCGTGCTTGAATGGAGTAGAGCAACTCATTATTTAAAGGAACCCTAAATTTAATTCTCTTAAAAAGGAAAGAGTCTTCTTTCAGTTTAGATGATTATTGTGAACATTTTTTAATTCAGATTTACATGTTAGATTTTTTTAAATGCAGTGCACGCCTATGATTAGAATCATCCATGATAAAACTTTTTATTTTTGCTAGCTTTAGACTTAGTTGCCTTGTTCTGCTTCATTTCTGGGGAAGATATCTGTATATGTTAAAGTGTTAAAAAGAAAAAAGTAAGAAGCTTGGTCCCTAATATGGTACTAAATCTTAAAGATGTGTTTAACCTTAAAATGTATATATTTTAGACAAGAATAATTTGGAAAAGTAGTAGATATAAGCACTCGCCACATGAGGGCACTCAAAGAACGTTAACATTTATGGTATTGTAGTTTTTTGGAAAAGCAGGTTTTCAAGGCATTGCTTATTAACTAGTTCTGTTTTTCTTTCTGTTCTAGGTAACAGGTGTTGTAGGACGAGCAGAACTTTTATCATCGATCTTTTTCCTAACTGCATTTTTGTCATACACAAAATCTAAGGGTCCAAATAATACCATAGGTAAATATCTACACTTTCTTTGACCATAAAATAATAAAGAATAATGTGTTTAAGAGGATACTTGAAATGCTTTAACATGCACACTGCTTTTGGGTTTATCATTAAGCAATAGAAAAACACCATATTTATCATACTGAGAGGATATTTTGAATATGTATTTTTTCCCATAACACAAACCTGTGCTATATGGAAACATGCTGTGATTTAAATGCTTTTAATCTTATTCCTAGCTTTATTTTTAAATTTCTCTATTTGGTGCAATTAATTTAACCTTTACTGCTTTCCTTTAGTCATAATACTGAGGTAATTGTGGCATGTCTCTGATGCAAGTTCTTACTGATTCTTTGAAAATCTGCTGGGGATATACATTTAAAGCGAGCTAAAAGTTATTTTTTCTGTACATATAGCTGACATGAATTAAAATGTGGTATATCACCCATTATGTAAAGAAAAATTAATGTTGGGTTCACTTCATATGCTTATTAACATGTTTTTATTTCAAATTGACATTCTCATATTTAGTATTCAACGTATTTGAAAACTTGTAATCTTTTCAGAAGTTACAGACTTGCAGAATACAAACTGACTTTGTTGAAAAATAATGTGTCAAAATATGAAGGATTCAGATGTTATTGGCACTTTTGAATTAGTCATGCCACTGTCTCTCTCTCCCTCCCCTCGCACACACCCCTCCTCCCCAGGTTGGGCAAATGATAAAGAATGACTTATGTGTAAAGTCAACTCAGATCCACATAATTTTAGAGCTGAAAGGGACTAAGAAATGTGATTAAGCCCATAAAATTGTTATGACTTTATTTCCTCTACTAAATCCAACTCACATACTCATACCAGTGAAATCACAGGTGTTTGAAGTGTAGTATTTCTAGAAGTAGTAGTTTGTAGAATTTTCAGTGGAAACTTACTTTAAGATAATGAATTCATTGATAGATGATGAAACTGAAACCCAGAGAGTAATTTTACCAACATTAGATGACTGATGAGAACATGACTGGGACCCATATGTAAGAACTATCATTCTTTATGTAATTCAGGCACACAGAGAAGTACTGACTCAGTTCATACAGAATTGCGTAGAATTTTAGGACCTGAATGAAGGTGTCAAATTTCATAGTAAACCAGTTGGACAGTCTTCATGTACTATTAATAAGTCGTTGATTGGGTACTCTAGCCTTTCACTATTTTTTTCTGTGTCATCAGAGCTCTTTGCTTGTTTACATATATTGCTTAGCTGGACCTGCCTCTTACGAAGTACAAGATTTATGATTCCGATACTTGACTCTTGGAGCCCTTTGTAACTTGTCTCCGTTGTACCATATTTGCTACTACCTCTCGATGCCCACCTTTCTGTTAGTTAATGTAGGTCTCATAAAAACTGAACTTGCCATTCTCATTTCTTCTACACCTGTTCCTATGTTGTCTCCTTCAGCAAAGATCGTTTCTGGCAAACAAATTTTGTTTTAATACGTTTTATTTTTTGCTTTTACATCAGTCCTTTCTGGATATGCTTTCCCTGCTACACCACCCTGCTCCCTCCTTCCAGACAACACATTCCCTTGTGTGAAAGAAAATTGCCCCCAAAGATACATTAATGATGCAGTATTCTGGCCTAGACCATGCCCTATAGGGCCATTATTAGCTTTTTAGTTCACTCCTTTTCATGATCTCATTTACATTGCTGTAGAAATTGTGTTTGATGCTCTGGTTCTGCATATTTCACTGTATCCATTTGTCCTTCTGTCTCTTCCCAAGTTTTTCTGAATCTTTCTTCTTTGTCATTTCTTATTTCACAATAATTTTCCATTACGTTGCACACTTTGTCATTTATCAGTCAATAGATACTCATTTTAATTCTATTTCTTTGCTACCAAAAAAAAAAAATAGTAGTACCATGAATATTTTAGCAAATATTGGACCTTCCTTTTGCCTTGCTGACCTCTTCAGAATGTATGCCCAGCAGTGGAATCATTTGGTCAAAAGCAAACAGGTTTTTAATTTCTAAAATATCTTTTCTGCTCTCATCCATATTAATCCATTTGTCAGAGCCTCTAATAAATTTCAGTTATTATCGAAGCCTAATTTTCTTCACTGACAAATTGTTGGAAGGGTAGAAGGGTTCTTACTTAAGAGAGTTCTGCAGGGGCACTAAGAGGTTAAGTGATCAGCCAGTTTGTATGACAGTATTTGAATTAACCCAACTCTCTTCTACACAAACTCCCTCTGCAATTTGGATCAGAAGTATAACACATTTGACATCATTGTCCAAATTAAACTGAAGGATTCTCATAAAATTGAAATATATATTACATTTTTAATGAACAAGTTGGAAGGAGCAATATGCTACATAAGACTTCTAGAAATATGTTGGGGCCTTTTTCATTAATCACAAATCAGTCAAATCCAAGTTATCCTTTTGCTATTGTCAGATTATTTCATAAAGTATTTTTGTTCCTTATAGTATGGACTCCAATTGCATTGACTGTCATTCTAGTAGCTATTGCTACATTATGTAAAGAGCAAGGGGTCACTGTCGTGGGGATATGCTGCGTCTATGAAGTATTTATAGCACAAGGAGTAAGTAGAAATCTAAACTTTTGCAATGCTTCTTTTTGTTTAACAATTCAGTTAAATTTTTGTGTAGTATTTAGTCAATAGGATTCAACTTTTTTTTTGTTCTAAATTGAGGCAAATTAATTTTTAATTTTTATTTTTAATAGAAAATAAATGTGGTTTGATGTCTTAAAAAAGGAACTATTGCCCTCTTCTTCATTGACTCTAAACATTTATTGATAATTGTTAGATTCAATTTCCAACTGAAAGATAATTCTGTAAAATATTATTTTTATTATTGACCTTAATTATTTTGTCTTACAACATTTGTAGACTTAACCCATCTCATTTTTTAAAATTTCTGCCCATTTCTCACCACCTCTGTGAATTTGTTACATTTGTTATATATGTCTATATAGATATATATCTGAATTTGTATTTAGTCCAGTGTTTAACATTTTAAGTTTGCTCGTGAATTAGGCTAATTATTTAACTTTTTTTTTTCTTCTTGCCAGTATACATTGCCATTGTTATATACTACTGCTATGCAGATTCTTCGTGGAAAGGGCAGTATTCCTTTTTCTCTGCTACAAATACTGCTGAAACTTATTGTCCTGATGTTCAGCACACTATTGCTGGTTGTGATCAGAGTCCAAGTTATTCAGTCTCAGCTTCCAGTATTTACCAGGTATTCTTTTTTAAGTTTTGCAGCAGATTGTTACAACTATAAATGGTCATGGATATTTTCAGAAACACTTGGATTTAAAGCACTCAATTTTAAACAAAAATATTTTGTGACCGCTTATTATTAAAAAAAAACAGACTTACTGTAAATGAAATACCAAGTTGGCATTATAAGTAAGAATTCTGATTAAAAAAGATTCCCATCTAGTTGACTGTAGCTCTGAAATCATCCTATAGAATACTTTTTCTGGTTTGTGTCCGTATTCCACCAATTAAATAAAAGTGCTTAAGAGAAGTACTGAGCTGTGTTAACAGCTATCTTACTGTCAAAGAGCAGTTACCTTTTCATTCCTGAGATCTTGTCTCCTTCACAAACCCTACTAAACACTGATACCTTGAATTGGAATTCCACAGAAAATAACATGCAAAAGAGGATCCAGGATTCCTTTTTACATTCTTAAACTTAGAGCCTTTCTCTTGGCTGTTTAATTTATTTCAGACTCGTTGGCTTTAGCTTTATGCGCATTCATCAAGTGAGAAATCGTTTCTAAGCAATTTACTCATAACAGTGTAGCAGTGTAAAAAGGGTAGGGAATGTTGCACGGTGGTGACAGTATGTATCATTGCAGTTAGATTAGAGGCAGGTGATGCACATATGCTTTAGAAAAGTACTATTATAAAAGGGCCTTATCCTTTGTGGTTAACTGTACTAAATAAATTAAATGAAAAGCAATATAGCCTAGTTGATAAAGATCTGGACTTGGAGGCAGGAAAACTTGCATTCTTGTATTGTCTCTGGATTGTCTCTGATCGTACTATTTGTCCACGAGCAAGTCACTTATCGCCAAACCTCAAGTTTCCTTATCTATAAAGTGGGTATAATACTCTCCCAGGGTTATCTTAAGGTTCAAATGAGATAATTATATAAGGCATTTGGAAAACCTAAAAGCAGTACATAAATGCCATCTAATAATTATCGTAGGGATTGTATCCTGGATGCTGACTTTTGAGCATCAAAGATGGTATTAATCTTGGGTTCTAAGTAGACTTCTCACTATAGTATTTATTAATATTAATACATTTTTAAAGGGAATTTTTATTTGAGAGAAGCTTTAGGTTTTCATTTTTTGTTTTAACAAAAAATTTGAAAGAATGAACATACACACACACACACACACAACATATATAACTGGTAAAAGTTCTAATTTCTCATTGACTTAGAAAATAAACTTTTAAGTTGTTACTTAAGATTAAGATATTTGTTTTAATTCTTATTTATGTACATTGTTTTGAAAACTTTGAAAGCATAATTTCCAAACTTTCTTTTTTCTTTCCCCTCATACCTTCAGGTTTGACAATCCAGCTGCTGTAAGCCCAACTCCTACAAGGCAATTGACTTTTAACTACCTCCTTCCTGTCAATGCATGGCTTCTATTTAATCCCTCAGAACTGTGCTGTGATTGGACAATGGGAACAATACCACTTATAGAGTCCTTCTTAGACATTAGAAATCTTGCCACATTTGTTTTCTTTTGTTTTTTGGGGTCACTCTTAGTATTCAGTGTTCGATACCCTGGAAATTCTTCGAAGACTGTGTTGATGGTAAGAAATGCTTACTAATAGTTTCATATTTTTAATGTTTTATACTGGTTATTCTTAGTGATACTTAATGATTATTTATTTTTTATTAAACTACATTAAAGCAGATGACTCATGAAAAGGATGTTTTTTAATAGTGCCTTTTACATTTAAAATTTTAGTTCCATGAAGACAAGGGCTTTGTCTTACCTAAACTTTATATCTCTTTCAGCTTTTTGGTTTTGGGGTATTTTACCTTCAAAGCTATATGAAGTGTTTTGCATTTTCTCGATATTTTTTTCATTATTATGCATTCACAAAAATCCATAAAGGTCTTTAAGTTTTATTTATGTATTTTATAGCTCCTGTAAAATTAAGAGGACTGAATAAAAGTCATCTGTTTTACAAATCCTGAAGCAAGGAGAAAAATAAGTTTTATCTCAAATCATCTGAGGCCAGACCTACTTTTGAATCACTCAATTAACTAGATAATGACAGAATAGTGAGATGAGGATGCAAAAGTCCTTAGAGAGAATAAAGATTAAATTTATTTCACGGTGCAAGGTTTTAGTATGATCATATGGTTACTCCAAGCAGTTAAGAAATATAATAGATAACTTATGTTTTATTATTAATCTTCTATGCTAATTTGCTGTTCCAATTTTTTTAACTTGTATTTGTCAGTCATCAATTCCTTGATTCAAAGAATTGTGGTAAATGTTTCAAGTTTTTGAGATGTAAAAGTACTTTTATTTGTGTGCTTTAATGTAAAGATGGAAATATTTGCTTTTCTCAATTTCTGTTTTAAGAAAAGTCTGTAGGAATGAACTGCATGGAAAAAAAGTGAAATTGGACTCTCAATAGTTCTACAATTCAGATTGAATCTGGTATTATTACCCTAAATTTAAGCTCTCCTTGAATAAATAGAATATGTATAGAGTAGAAATTATAATTTCTGCTTTTTAGTAATTATCCTTAAATAGAATCCTCCTTGAGAGTCTAACATTAGCAAAAGTTCTAGGAGTACATTTAAATGTGCATTCTCTTACTGTTAGAAGTCTAAATCTCCCCTTCAGGCAATCTTAAGGTTTTGTTAGATCTCACAATATCCTTACTCTTGTTTCAGTTAGTTTTAAAGTACCTTTCATGTGTACCTCTTCCACATTATTACTCCAGTCTTACAGTCACTGCATCACTTCAGTGAGATAAAAAAGAGATATGAGTGTTTTATTGATCTAATTAAATTTACCAAAATCTCTGGGTGTTTTTCTTTATAGGCACTATGTTTAATGGCATTGCCATTTATTCCTGCATCAAACCTCTTTTTCCCAGTTGGATTTGTGGTTGCAGAGCGAGTGTTGTATGTACCTAGCATGGGGTTCTGTATTTTAGTTGCTCATGGATGGCGGAAATTATCCAAAAGAAAGTAAGTTAAAATTTTAGTTTCATTTGATGATTACCAGTCATAGAAATAAAGCAAATAGACCCAAGTATCTTAAAGTGTGTGTGTAGGTATGCTGGAATTATTCTTGTTTTGAGTTTTATTTTAGTATTTGGTTGTTTTTTTTTTAATCTTTTTTAAAATCTCTGTAAATAGCTGTTTTTTAAAAAATCTCTTTAATATTTGTATCATTCACCTCAGTGGCTTGCTTTTTCAATTGTGGAGGTTCTTCAGATCCTCTACCAAATGTTTATATTAGACTCTGACATGAACTGACCATTCACTGGTGTATGTTATGGATAATAGCATCATATATTTAGAGCCAAAAAATCTAGGAAATCATAGCTCTTAGAGGTCATATACTCCAATTCTCTCTTTTTACAGAGGAAGAAATTGATGATGAGAGAGAGTAAATGATTTGCCTAAGGTCATACATGTCATAAGTTGAAAAGTCAAGATCTTACATTATGCTGTTTTTCAAATCAGGCATAAGTAGTCCTGGATGAAGTAACTGTGTGTTTAATAACAGTAGCATAATTTATTCCAATTCAGCCTCCCTAGTCCTTCTAATAGCATTCATGGTTCTGTGTTTGATTAGGGTTTTATCCCTGGATTCAGCTCCTTCTTTGGACACTTTTCAGTGATATCTTGTCCACTAGGTCCATGACCACCTGCCCACTATTGACATGTTGAGCTTTGAGGTCCACTAAAACTCAGAGCTTTTTCACCCAAATTCTTACCTAGTTACAGTGTCACCCCTCCCATAACTATGCAGTGGATGTTTTAAAACCCATGTAGGACTCATCTCTATTAAATTTCACCATTCTAGCTGATTAAGATCCTTTGAGTAGTTTTAGTTCCTAAATCTGTCATCCAACTTGGTAACTATTCTGCCAAACTTGTGTTATCTTCAGACTTGACAAGCTTGTCATCATCTAACTCATTGGTAAAAACTTTAAACAAAAAAAGCCAAAGACAAATTCCTTGGATACTGTAGAAATCTGCCTTATAGGTTGACATTAATTTAATCACTGTTCTCTGGGTTTTATCCTTCAAATAGCTCTGAATCCTACTAGTTCATATTTTTTGATCTTGTCCATAGAATTGTCATAAGAAACTTTATCACCTGCTTTACTCTTGTAAAGAAAGTGAATGCAAATATGTACAAAGTATTTATAGAAAGTAGGGATAAACTGACATGATGAAACTGTGCTGGTTTTTTAATAATCAGTACATCTCAAAGTGAACAGAACCTGGACAACAATTTATATAATAAAAATAATATTGTAAAGACAAACAACTTTGAAAGACTTAGGTACTCTGATCAACACAGTGATGAACCATGATTCCAGAGGATTTTTGATGAAACATGCTCCCCACCTTCTGATAGAGGTGATAGATTCGGCACATATTGTGTGGGTTATTCTGGTTTTTTGGTCTTTTTGGACATGGACAGTGTAGGAATTGTTTTTACTTAACAACAAATGTTTGGAATTTTCCTTTCTCAGTGAGGTGGAAAGGATATTAGAAGGAGGTGAGGAAGAGAAGGTGGCTCTTTTTAAAAATAAAATTTAGTTTAAACAATAATACTAATCACTACCTAAGTGCTCACAAATCACAAAAGTCCTAGAATTTGTCTTCAGATCAAACTCAAGATTATGAGTCTATATCATTTAAAAATGGAAACTCTTACTTCCATGTATAATCTTGTAGCAACTTTACTGGCCACTACAATTTTTTTTAAAATCACCAGCATTAGGTCAGCAGTTATCTCATCATTCTTAGATGTAGTTTGTACTTATTGAGGTGAGGAGACCTACATCCTCTTCCCACTTATCTTGGTTTTCAGTGCTGATTGCCCAGAATCATAGAATGTTTAGAAATCCAATCCAAACTCCTCATTTTACAGATTAAGTGAGATGATTTGTCAGAAGTCATAAGACATTAAGTGCTACAGTCAGAACTTGGTCTTCTGATTCCTACATTATCTCCCTTTTTTTTCATTCTGTCCTTGCTAGTCTTGATGTCATTCTCCTTGAACAAGAAAAGAGAAATATAAAAATTGAGCGGTTCTGACTTTCATTTATTGTAGTCACGTCTCGTACACCTTTGGTCTTCTTTTCTGCAACAGCCATGAAAAAAGGAAACTTCTTTAGTATTCATTTTCTTTGCCAGCCTTGGCTCTTTCTAAACTTTAGTACTTTTGACACCATTTTTACAGGACCATGGCACCCTTTTTTTTAATCGTTAAGTATTCTTTTGGCCTCTTTATTTGTGATATTTGCAAATGAATTTGCTGTCTCAACCAGTCGCCCCAAACTCCTTGTCTCTGCTTGCCAAGAAAACATTGCTCTCTTGCCTATGGGCAGTTTCTAGCCCCTTACTAGTTGCAGTGACTATTTTTGTTTAGACAAGAACCTTCTCTAGGAAATGTTTGTTAGTTAAAATCCCTACCATTATCCACTTTCATTTTAATTAATATTAATTTTTTTAAGGAGGCTGGGTTGGAGGTATTATAATCCCAGTTATTATCTCATCTTTATCTAATTTGGTCTTGAGTCAAATATAACACTTTTATGTATTAACTTCTATTCTCCTAGACTCTTAACCTCAATGTCATCTTTGATTCCTCTCCTTACACTTACTCCATATGTCCATTCTTTTGCCAAGCCTTTTCAATTTTACTTTCACAATATTTTCATAGAAATCCCCTTCTTTCCTCCTATTCTTTATATATCATAGTTGTTTGCATATTGCTTCCCCTGTTAGAGTGCAAGGACTTTCTTTATACCTCCAGCACTTGAAATAGTGTTCAGAACGTATTGTTCAGTCATTTCAGTCATGTCCAACTCTGTGACTCTATTTGGAGTTTTCTTTTGCAAAAATACTGGAGTGGTTTGCCATTTCCTTTTCCAGGTCATTTTACAGATGAAGGAAACTAAAGCAAACAGGGTTAAGTGACTTACCCAGGGTCACACAGCTAGGAAGAGTTTGAGGCCAGATTTAAATTCAGAAATGACTTTCCTGACTCCAAGCCCAGCACTCTGTCTGCTGTGCCACCTAGCTTCCTTCTTGGCACATAAGTAAGCCTTTAAATGTTTGTTGACTTACCAACTGCTACATCAGTAATTAATTGTTTACTCTCTGTTAAAATACAAGTTTCTTTTTAATGTCATTCTGTATTCATCACATCCAGTATCTTCTGACTTGGCTTGAAGAAAATATTTGTGATACATAAGCATGAAATATCTATGTTATCTACAAGCCTTTGACCTCTTTTATTTCTTGATACAATAGAAGCATTCATTAGGTACCTACTCTCTTCTGAATACTGTTAGATATTAGGTAGTTATCAGGACCTTAAGGTCTAGAAGGAGGATCCTAAACCCCAAAATGTATTTTTCCAGTATTCTCCACTTCCTTATTTTACATCAGTATATTTACCTTTAAATTGTCATTGTGGTTTATGAAGTGATCATTATAATAATATGCATATTTATATACTGCATCTTGGTTTACAAAGGACATTTATGTTTATTATTCCCACCCCCACCATCAAAAAAATAAGGATTGTTATTTCCATTTTATATATTACAAGGCCAGTTAACTTTAAAAGCTACTTTTAGCTAAACATCTTGTATTTTTGATAACTGAAAGGCTTATGTAGGAGAAGATTTTAATATGTCTTAAATATGCTTATACTAAAAAGATATGAATGTTAATTTCAGGATATTTATAAATGTAAAAATATTCTTCAATTTCATAAAACAAAAAGTTGGTGATTATTTATAAGAGGTTTATTATCAAGGATAAGTTGGTCCTGACTGCTTCTGAAGTCACTTCTGAGATTCTAATTTTATTTTTAATTTTTTCCTTAAATAGTGTGCTAAAAAAACTGTCCTGGGTTTGTCTGTCTATAGTGGTGATCACTCATGCCTTAAAAACACTTCACAGAAACTGGGATTGGGAATCTGAGTATACCTTGTTTATGTCTGCCTTAAAGGTAAGTGAAGTATTTTTCAATGTGACTGGAAAGCATATATCAGAGCCACCTTTGTGAAACGCAACCAACCTGTTGTTGTTTTATTTTGTTTTTACTTTTGACTTAGTAACAGAAGAAACTTGTGAATTCCATAGAGAATGTGCAATATGCAGCATTAAGTCACCTAGCATTTACTAAGTGCTTGCGCTGTGCCAGGCCTTGTGCTAAGCTAAGTAGAAATTAATCCAAAAGTATATATCCAGAGCGTATTGTTAATATTTTCTTATATTAAACAAAAATTTTTATTCTGGTGTTAAACAAGAAAATTTATGGTTACCCATGGGCATGTATTTAGAACATATATTTGATATATTATTTTCTCAAGATAAATTTTTAAGAAAACTTTGCCAGTTTGTGCTAGAATATAAAACTGAAATATTAGTTTGAATAATAATAGAAAATTAGAGTCCAAGATGAAAATATTATTGGAATCCTTTGAGTCAATGATGATTTTGATACAATTAGTTTGTTAGATACTTGGTGGGTGGAAAATAACCCCGAAGTACTTTATCTCTATGTTACAAATACATCGAGTAGAATAGGACCACAAAGGAGGTAGCCACACAGATAGGGCGCATATTTGATCCTAGAAAGCAGATCTATGAAAACTTCACACTTTGAAAATACATAGGTCACTTAAAGAGATGAGACTGAACTGGAGACGGTAAGTAAAAAGTGAGGAATCAGGCCCAGTCGTAATAATTAGGGACTTTTCAAATTAATGAAACATAAATGAAAAAGTTACGTAACAATAATAGTAGTACATTACATCCATCTAGCATGTTAGATTGGGTGTTTTTCATATCTATTATGTCATCTGTTCTTTGGAATGATGCTGTCTTTCCATCTGGAAGAGATGTACCTGGTAGTTTTTTGTTTTGTCTTTTGTTCAGATCTGTTATCTTACCATAGGAATTGTCTAGTGGGGAAACTGTCTACCAGTATAGACCAGCAACTCACCTATAACTTAGTGTCTTGTGAGTTCCTTGGATTCAGTGAGAGGATAAAAAATTGGCCCATGGTGACGTGGGTAGTTTGTATCAGGAGCAGGGCCTGAACCCGTGTCTTCCAAACTCTGAGACTGGCTTTTTGTCCACTTTGCCATGTTGCCTCTTGATGTAAGGTAAAGTTTTTGAAATTAGATGATTCTCTCCTACAATAGTGATTAGTAGAATCTTTAAGAAGTAAAATAAATTGAGCTTGATTCTGAGTAAATCGGTATGGCTGAGTAATTGGAATGATCACAACACTATTCCTTCCTCACCATGGGGGAAAAGTAGAATTCATCATGCAATTTGAGTTAAGATATAATATATGGTTAGGAAATATTTGAAAGTTAAACTGGAACAACTATCCTCACCTTATTAAAAATACAAGGTAAATGCCTACTGAGAATTAAAGTACAGTAGGACACCTAGAGACTATAACCTCCTCTTTTTGCCTCCTGTTGAGTCCCTCTCTTTGCTTATTAGAGTGCCCCCTCACACTTCAAAGTGTCATTACTTCACCTGTTCCCAGAACCCTATTCTAGGAGAGGACACAACAAGGTTTCCTTTGCCCTGTCTCTTAATGATAACATCTCATCTTGGATATTTAAATGATAATTTATATATAATCTGGAAAGCCCTACAGGGAAACTGTGGGTGGGAGAGGGGGAGAGTTCACTTTGCCAAAGGTTCCTGTAATTTAATCCTTATCCTTTATGGGCTAAAAATATTCATTACTCTCCTTAGATTCCCTCTTGCCTAAAATTCTTTTCATTCCAGGTCTTGATTTTAACTCAGCTCTTTTTCCAAGGCCATCAAAGTAGAGGACATTGTTGTCTTTAAGAATCTGTTTTCCTACTTTTCAGTATGGCATATGTGAGCCTCACTTTAAGCAAGGACTTCCCTCTCCAGTCCAATAAGCTCATCCCTTTGCCTACAGCCCAGTGACTCAGACCTGAAAAACCTGTCCTACTCACATCATTCTCCTCTAGCACTACCTTTCTTCAAGAGAAAAACCTTTCTTTCATAACCGCCAAAGCAGCTTCCTTGGGTTTCAAGCCTGGGTTGTTAACTGTCTCATTAGAAAATATTTTACCTTTTTGTATCTCACATACTTTGTCTGGCTAGTCCTCTGAAATGAATTGTATGAGATAGATTTTGCGGATGTTTGAGCACTTAGTGAAGTAAGACTTGGAATCATATCTCTCACTAGTATGGTTTTGAGCATATTACTACCTCTCTGTGACTCTCTTTCCAAGTTCAGATTAGGAACTATATATGTAAAATACTTTCTAAACCCTATAAGACTATTCCATCTGTAAAGGACCATTGCCTTTCTTAACCTGGCCAACACTCTGTCCCACCTCTCCCTTCTGCTTTCCTTCGGCTACCATGTTATTCTGAACATAAGCTTTAGGTCTTCAGCGGACCAAACTGACCATACATGTGGACTTAGGGACTAGATGTCTTTTGCTGTTTGATAAGACATTGTTAAATACCATGTAAAAGAACATCAAAATGTCTAAAAATCATGAAATATGAACCTGAGAATCTGGGGACAAATGAAAAAGAGACAAATGGTTATTGATTAGGAAAACATTAAAGGAGATAGGAAAAGAGCCCAAACTGTGTCAAGAACAAGAAGAGGAGATCTAGGAAGAGAATGAAGGCCAAACTGATAGTTATCAGTCCTTTGTTAGGGTGTGGCAGGCTCTGTGACCTCGAATTCAGTTCAGGAAACATAATTGATAAACCTGTAATGTAAAGGATAAAAGATTATATCGTCTTTGTCCTCAAGGATCTCACAGTCTCGTGGAGAAATACATTTTTTTTTTTTGGCCTGAGGAATGCTGTGTTGGATTTCATTTATTCATTCATTCTACATTTACCAAACAGGGAAGTAGGAAATAGGAAATATAAAATATTTAACAAATATGTATAAAACAAGACAAAATATGATTAAGCATCTAAAGAAAAGTACAAAGTACTGTAGTTGTTTGCCCTCAATTCTTAAAGAGAACCGTCACATCAGGAAGGTGATGCCATGACTTGCAAGTGAATTGTATTAAAGTGAGGTAGGGCTGTGCAAAGAAAGTCACCAGCCTCACTCTCTCCTCCTGAGCTGTCTGGGTACAGTGGCAAAATATAGCTCAAGACAACTGGAGATGACTCCCACAAAGTGCTATAGACTGTCAAAAGAGGAAGAGGACATCTCAGTTTGAAAAGGGACAGGGATCAAGAAATGACAAAGTGTTTTCAATATCCTCAAGATAGTAGGATTTGATCAGGTGAAAATAGAGATAGTCAGAAGGGCAGGACTTTTCAAGTGAAAGGGAATGGAATGTTAAAAGTTGAGGCAAAAAAGTGTAAGATGTGTTCAGGGAATGTCTATGATGTTATAAGATCAGAGAGTTAGGTTAAGCTGGAAAGGTAGGTCAGGCCTAGATGATGGAATAGTCTTTGAAAACAAGCTAAGTAAGGAATTTGGGGCTTAGTGGCAGTAACTCATTTTTATAGTCCTTTATAAAGTGTTTTCTTCACAACTACTGTGAGACCTTACACAGTATGAATGCTATTACTTTCATTTTATAACTGAGGAAATTGAGTAACTTGTCTAGTATCACACAGCTAATAAGTGGCAGAGCCAAGACTCAAACTCAAGTTCTCTGATCCAGAATCCGTTGTTCTTGCTATTACATCATGCTTTTCCCCTATTACTAAGCAATAAGAACCCATAAAAAATTATTAAACAAGAGTGATAAGATCAGAGTTATATTTAAGAAGATTAATTAATTAAGCAAAATTTAGAATGGATTGAAATGAGAAAGACTTAACTCTGGAAAGGCTGTTACACTTTTCTACCAGCAATTCAGTGTTGGGAAATTATCAGCATAAATTACCATATCTGTAACAAAAACAACAAAAATCATATGTAGCTCAAAAGATGTAGAAAAGGGTTTTGACAAATTACAACACCCATTCATGTTTTTTAAAAACACCAAATGCTAAAAGCATAGGAAACAATGGAGCCTTACTCAGAATAATTAGTAGTATCAGCCTAAAACCAATAGCAAGCATTGTCTATCTGTAAGATCAGGAGTGAAGCAAAAAATATCCATTATCACAGCTATTCTTCAAAATTGTACTAGAAATGCTAGCTATGTCAGTAAGAAAATAAAAGGATGTGGAAGGGATAAAAGTAAACAGTGAGGAAACAGAAATGTCACTCATTACAGATGAGATGATGGTATACTTAGAGAATCCTAGAGAATCAACTAAAAGAAATAAACGACTTTACCAAAGCTGCAGGATATAAAATAAACCCACATAAATTATTAGCATTTTTGTATACTGACAACAAAACTCAGCAGGAAGGAATAGAAGGAGAAATTCCATTTAAAATAGCTGCAGACAATTAAAAATACTTGGTGTAGTCTACCTGCCAAGGAAAGCCCAGGGATTATATGGACACATTTACAAGACACTTCACACAAATACAGCTCTAAATAAGTGAAGAAATATTAATTGCTTATAGGTAGACCAAGCCACTACAATAAAAGTATTCATTCTACTTAATTTAACTTATTCAGTGCCATACCAGTCAAACTACTAAAGCATTATTTTATAGAGTTACAAAAATAATAATATACCTGGAAGAACAAAAGGTCAGGAATATCGAGGGAATTGATGAAAAGAAAAATGTGAAGGAAGTTTGAGATTTCAGACCATATCACAAAGTGTGGTAATCATCAAGCATTCTGGTACTAGCTAAGAAATAGAGTAGTGAATCAGTAAAATAGATTAGGTACACAATATACAGTTGTAAGTGAACATAGTAATCTAGTTTTTGATAAAACCAAAGATCCAAGCTTTGGAAATAAGAAATTATTTGACAAAAATTGCTGGGAAAATTAGCAGACCAGTATCTTACTCCTTGCCAAGAGGTCAAAATGGTTAAGAGATTTAAATCTGGCTGTAGAGGGTGAAAACAAGTACATTAGGGGAGCCTAGAAAAATGTGCCTGTCAGATCTACGGATAAGGGAGGAGAAGAGATAGAGAACATCATAGGAAGTCAAGTACATAATTTTGATTTTCTGAAATGTAAAGGCTTTTGCACAAAACTAATACATCCAAAATTAGAAACAAGACGGGAAACTGGGAGAATTACAGCAAGTTTCTCTCATAAAGTCTCATTTCTCAAATATCTAGGGAACTGATGCAAATTTATAAAAATAAGAGCCGTTCCCCAGTTGATAAATGGTCAAAGAATATGAACAGGTAGTTTTCAGAAGAAGAAATTAAAGCTGTTAGTAATCACGTGAAAAAATGTTCTGAATTACTACTGACTAGAGAAATTCCAGTTAAAACAACTCTGAGATACCACTTCAGATTATCAGATTAGCTAATATGACAGAAAAGGAAAATGGCAAATGCTGGAGGAGATGTGAAAAAATAGGAACACTAGGGCACTATTGGTGGGGTTGTGAATTAGTCTAATTGTTCTGGAGAACAGTTTGGATTTGCTGCTGTAAAACTGTGTGTACGTACCGTTAACCCACTATTAGATTGGTATTCAAAGAGATCAAAAGGAAAATCTATTTGTGCAAAAAATATAACAGCTTTTTTTTTTTTTTGTGGTGGCAGAGAATTGGAAATCAGGGGAAAGCTTATTAAGGAATGGTTGAACACGTTGTGGTGTATGATTGTGATGGAATATTATTGTGCTACAAGAAATGACATGGGGTATGATTTCAGAAAAACTGGAGAAGACTGATAAGAACTCTTGTAAAGTTAAACAGAACCAGGGGAGCATTGTACACAGTAATGGTAACACTGTAAGGATGATCAGTGTAAAGACTTCGATGCTCATCTGTTAGTTACTTTGTGGTCTGTTAGTATAGGGAAGATTGTTAAAAGGGAAATTTTCTTCCTACCTAACAAAGACACGTTGCTCTTATGTATTGCTCCTGTGAATTCTGTACTTAAATAAGGGTACAAGTCCTCCAACTAGTGCAGATCACAATATATCTCTACTTTGTCACCTACACAATTCTTGTCTGTGTCTTTATGTAAATCTTCTGTAGAGAATACATCCAACCAGAGTCAATATTCTGGTTCTAGTGATATTTGTGGATATCAATGTGGATACCATCTGTTATTCATGATTTGTGGATATCTTTGTGGATACTGTCTGTTATTCATGATTCCATATTAGATCATAAAGCTCCTAAATGTGTGTTTTTCTTTAATGTTAAGAACACAATCTTGTTAGGGATACACCATCACAAATGTAAAATGGGAATTAACTATAATTGCTATTTTCATATAGCTGAATCCCCTGGTAGGAGAGAATATAGTTAATTCCCAGCCACAAAGTTCCACTAACCCAGTTTTCAGGGTTGATACTGTAGCGTTTCTTCATCTGCATATTGAAAAGTGATCTTATGCATTCTAAACATTCCTATATTTTAAAAACCTGTGCAACTTTTACATTCTGATATGTTTTCTACTCAGGGTATTTGATACTTTAAAGTATATTGTACCTCCTATAGTAGTTGAAAGAACAGTGAAGTTGATGATGGAAAACTATGTTAGAATATCATCTTTTATCACGTAATAATTAAGTAACAATAGCAGATCATTTAACCCCTCAGAACCTATATTTCCTCATTTGTAAAATGGAAATAATTGTGTTTGTACTGCCTACAAAAATCAGTATTATTTTGAGGGTAGCACTGTGTAAACCTTAAAATGCTATATAAATGTAAGTTAGTAGTTGTAATAGTAGGAATATGTTAAAATTAAAAACAGCTATTTCAGCTGGACATCTCACATTATGTAATATTTTCATGTGCTTTGTATATTTAAGGTAAATAAAAATAATGCTAAACTGTGGAATAATGTGGGTCATGCTTTGGAAAATGAAAAGAATTTTGAGAGAGCCTTAAAATACTTCCTACAGGCAACACATGTTCAGCCAGGTAAGTAAGATAGTCAATATAACTCTCAAGTAAATTTTAATAGTTTCTTTAAAGTCATATCTGAGCTTTCCTCCAGGGAAGATCCTACACCATCCAGTGCTTTATTGTAGTCTAAATGTAATTCTGGACTGTCCAGTGCTGTGGTCAGTTATAGAGTAGAAATAGTTTTTACCTTAAGGACAGGAAAGGTAAGATTCATCTGATGCTTACTCTCTGTGAGATCTTGGGTAAGTCCCTTAAATCCCTTTGTGATTCAGTTTTCTCATCTTATCAATGGAAGAATCAAACGAGATGATGTTTTGCTTCTTTTTTTTCCTTTTCAGTGGATCTGTTATCTTCTTGGTATAGTTCCTGGTGAAGAAATTCCCTACTAATACAAATCAGCTGCTTTGCATTTTATGGTTATAGAAAATTGTTTGGGGCCCTAAGAAATAAATTAACTTGCTCTAGTTCACATATACATTATGTATTAGAGGGGAATTTGAACCTAAATCTTTCTCATTCCGGGACAGCTCAGTAGCACCCTGCCTCTCATGCCAATTGATCTTTAAAACTCCTGCTAGATTACTGTGAACTGACTCAAAGTGAAATGAGCAGGACTAGGAAAACAATATGTGCAATGACTCCAACCGTGTACATAGAAAGAAGAGTCACCAAAACAAAAATGAACGTTACGTAATGGCAGGCCCTGAAGAAAAGATAGGAGAATGAATCTCCCTTATTTCTTCTTTGAAGACCAGAGCAACTACAAAGGTGGAGCATAGCATATGCACATTTGGTGTATTCGTTTCATTTCACTGTTTTTATTTTCTTTTTTAATTCTCATTATGGGGCAGCTGTCTAGGTGAGATAGAGGAGGTTAGGAAATGAACATGATGAAAAACAAAATATAACAATAAAAATTTTAAAAAGTAAAAGTTAAATCCCTCCTGGTTGCAACGTTCTATGACGCTGCTTCATGGGATCTCTCCATAGAGTCCAGATTTTAGAAGAAATATCTAAAAATTAGAACTAGATGTGTATAACCAAGAAAGAGTTCAAAGAGATGGACACAGATGTGTAACAATTTTACCAAGCTAAAAATCCATGTTTGAATAGAGTTTTCCAGAATAATGCTAAGGAAAAAAAGAAATTTGTTTGAAGCAGGAAAGCAAACAAGGAAGAAATAAACCTAATGTCTAAGACAGATGGCGCAACGTTAAGGGATGATTGAATGAGTAGAAACTCATCTTTTCTTTTGCTTCCTTCTCTATCAGAAAATGATCTTTAGTTCTCTTAATTATTTATGATTTTTATGATATATAGTTTTAATGATTTTTGCATTTTTGCTAAATTATTAGTCTTGAGGGTAACCTGAAGAGTGAAGAACGGTAGTAGAAGATAAGAAAAGGTAAATGTTCACCTGATTTTTAAAAAAAGCAAAGAATATGGATTCTGTATATGACATACTGCCAATCAATGTAAATTCATGGAAAAATAATAGGATAAATGGATATTTTATGAGCCACTTGGAAAGGAAGTAGTGATCATTAGGAGTCAGTATCCATTCATTGATAATAAATCAGACAGGCCAGCCTGACTTTATTTCATTTTTTGATGCTATCACTAGATTGATAGATCAGAAGAATGTAGATATGATACTACTGAATTTCATCTGTTAACACATCATGTTGACAAGATTTTTAAAATAGGATTGGGTGATAGTATATTCAATTGTGTTTATAACTGCCCAAAGAATAGTTTTAAATGTTGGTCTGGAAGAAATCTATCAGAGCTTACCGAATAATGTCTCAATTTTCATTTCTTTGTTATTAACATTTTTACAAATGATTCAAATGAAGACATCAGTGGCATGTTGATTGAATTTTTGAATGAAAAGAAGTTGAGGGAATACTTCTGTAATACTTTGTATTACAGAATCAAAATCCAGCCAAATGAGAGCAGACGGCTGGATAAATACCGCAGTACACAGCAAAATAAAGCAACGCTTGATAAGGGTGACAACCTTGTGGATTCCCAGGAGTGCACAGAACCACACAGCAGGATGTTTCCGAATGTTTTAAAAGAGAAATAAGAATTAGGGAAACAGAATATGTGGTCTGCAAGGCAGAATGAAAAAGTCTGAATCCAAAGTGAAACTATATTATATGAAAAACTGTTAATAGAACAAGGAATGCTTATTCTGAACATGTTGACTTAATAGATGCCATGCTTATATAAATGTTCTAGAAGAGCTTTCTGAATTAGGTGATTTCTGAGAACCCTTGAAACTCTGAGAAAGCAAACAATTAAATTTTGGGGGGAGTTTTTGTAGTGTGCCATACAAGGAGATGCCTACCTGTCCTACTCTCCGAAATTCCTCTGTCCTCTCTTTGTTCAGTTAAAGCTGACTAGAACCTTGGGTCATAACAGACTGAGGATGGGAAAAAAGGGTAGAAGGAATCAGGAAAAGACTTGGCTTTATGTCCTGGATCTTTGGGAGAACACTTATTTACTCGCTGGTCAGTTAGAAAAAACTGGATGCACAGATAGACCAAAGCTACTCTCTCTCACTGTAGTCCAGATCTTAACCATTATTGGCACAGGCAGACTTGTTCCCTCAAAGTGCTACTAGTTTCCGGGGAAGACGTGAAAATAGATAAGATACACAGGTCCTGTCTTCACCAAGGTTACAGTTTAATAAGGGAGATAAAATAACCATGATATAAATTAGAGTAAAAAGTGCAAACATCATTGTCTCACCTCTTTCCCTATAGGAGGAACTGTTTATTATATGTTAACATAATAATAAATGTTTATATATGTATCTATATTACATTGTCTTATTAGTCATATATAATTAGTACTGTTCATGAGATAAATTGTATATGAAGTAGGATATCAAATGTTTTATTTTAGATGATATTGGGGCCCACATGAATGTAGGAAGAACTTATAAAAATTTAAATAGAACCAAGGAAGCTGAGGAATCTTACATGATTGCTAAATCATTGATGCCACAAGTAAGTAATATTACGTTTTAACCTTATTCTTGTTAAATGGTAATATATAACAAAAAGTTGTCTATTTTTTAAGGTCTCCTTTTCTCGCATCTACAATCTGGAAGAATAGAAATATTCCACAGAAAGCTATCATTTCTAACCAATTTGAACTTTGTCCCAAAGTTTTAGTATAGTTCTAAGCTTTAATAACATAAAACTACATTAAGATTTTTGGGACAACCTGTGTTAATGTTTTAATGAATAACTCACTAGGTGACTCAAGTTATTAATATTTTTACAATCTATTAATAAATTTTATGTTTAATTTTATTAAAGTGATGTTTTTATATGTATTTTAATAAGCCAACATTTTTTAATTCTCTAAAAAATGACTAATTTCTAAACTCCCATTTGTTCAAAAACCAAACAATAAGGCCTCACATATCCATAATTATTTTCCTGTAACTCATTCCATTGTTATGAGAGAGAAATAATAAACCATCTTATACAAGAGATTTATTCAGAAAAGCAACTTTCTAGGGGGCAAGTACAGATCTTTTCCACATACTTTACCACAGTGGTCATTAATAGTCATCTTTATGATTAGAAGCAACACCCTTATAAAGTAGATGCAATACTGGGAGTCAGTTTGTTTTATGGCATTGTCACTAACTTGATCTTGCCCAAGTCATGTAACCTCAGTTTCCTTTTCTATAAAATGAAAAACTAGATGATCTCATCACTGATCACTAGATGATTAGATTATTTATACTGAGCCTGTTACGTATAGTTTGTTAAACTCTGTTTAACTTGAAGGCTGGTAGTCAGTGTATAGATAGGATATAAGAATGCTCAATCAGAATAATTCAGTTAAGTTATTATTACTCAACCATTCTAGACAAATTCTAGTTTACTCTCATTCAGAATAGGACATTTCAGCTCATCCCATCCATGAATAATTTTTGTACAGGCAACAAGTTAACTTAAAAAAAAAATGAAAAAAGAGAACTTGCTGAATAATGAATTAGACTATATATGAATTTCAAAAGATGTTCATTTGTGTAAAGAAATCAGTTACTGGCAGAACTATATGCTGCTTATCTGTGATTACCATAAAATTGATTGTTTATTCTTTGCGACATATACTAAGGAACTGATTTTCGTGGTGAGTTCTCAAGTTAGACCAGTGGAATACAAACTCTTGAAAGTTCTGCCAAGATTGACTGATCGGTAGGATGGTGAGGTGATAAGAAATTCTCTGGTGGCAAACTAACAGAAAATGGGGCAGTCTTGGGCTTCTGTGCACTTAGCTAGGCTAGTCCTTGAAAAGAATACTCATTCTTTTGCTAGAACTATCCTTGAAAGCAGAATGGTAGAACCTTCCCGAGTCTGTGCTCCACCAGTCTAGCTTTTGAGAATCCATCATGAAAATTATGTCACTAGCATCAGTTGCAAAAGAGAAATTCTATAAGTAACTAAACTCACAGTTCAGACTAAATTAGAATATCTTATAAGTGATGGCTTTCTTAATGAAAAGGTGACAACAGAAGAAAAACAGTACAAAAAATATATAAGGAATAAGGAATGAAAGACACCAAAGACTTGTACTTTAGAAACTTCCCACCAGTACTCCTCAAGAGAAGAATCATAAGTTGCTAGATGTAGGAAGCATCAATTAACATTACCCAGAAACCTGAAATTGACTCACCAGGCTAATCCTTAGAAAGTAGACTCTGTGCCAGGACCATCCTCCAGCTATCGTAAAGACAAGAAGCTACTCATGATTGATGTAGGTGTCTGGAGTTCCCAAATCAGCTGTTTATACAGTCACATGAACTTGTTAGGCCAAAATCAACACCAGCTTATTAGAGAAAGGATCAGAATTAATTTTCAAAGAAAGAAAAAAAAATCATGGAAATTTTTAAACAATTGAAATGCTTAAACCTGGCCTATTCAAACAAAGTTATTAAAAGCAAAAAATGGGATATGGGTGGAAGAAAGAACATAGGCTATAAACATTTTGTAAAAAAGACTATCTGATATATCGATAGCAATTTATCTGATACGTTTATATTTCTGTAACAATTACCATAATGAGAACAAAAGAATTGTAAAAGTCCTTAGGAAAAATCTGCTTGCCACAGAGAGAAAGGTGTCTACCAAAGGTACCATCGGTTTAATGTAATAACAAGTTAATTTATAAAATCTTTTAAAGATGAAAAATTCTGTCCATCTCCAGAGAAAGAACTAATGGTGTCAGAATACAGACCAAAGCATACTTTTTTTAACTTTCTTTATTTTTCTTAAATTTTGGATTTGGGGGTGGGGGGTGGGTTTTTTTGTCTGTTTTCTTTTGCACCATGACTAATACGGAAATATGTATTGTATGACTACACATGTGTAATCTATATCAAACTGCTTATTTTCTCAGTGGGAAGGGTGAGGAAGGAGGGAATTTGGAACTCAAAATTTTAAAAATGAATGTTAAAAAATTTTTTACATATAATTGGGGGAAAATAAAATACTAAATAAGCTTTCTATACCAACCAAAAATAAAATTAAAAATAAAATCTTATAAAGAATGATAATGGTGTTAAATGGAGTGCACACAAATAGAAAAGACATTTTTCTTCCCAAGAAGCCCACATTCCCATATTTTGTATCAGTTCTGTAGATATATGTTTTCTGAATTTTTCAAATACAAATTTATACCTCTTAGTACTCTAAGAGATTCTCTAAGACTAAAAGCTACAAAGATGTTGATCTGAAGTGGTAGAGGAAATGTGGTCAGCACAGTTTCCTATATCAGTGAACTCACAGGTCTAGTTAATCCAGAGAACAGATATCTGATAACAAGAACAACAAAGAGAAGAAAATTGAAAAAGATGTTGCAGAGAGTTTTATGACAATTTTTTGCATCATCAAAAACAAGAAGAGCTAGCATGCTTGGACTCACAGACTTCCAGATGTGCTCATAGAGAACCTAGAAGTCATGATACCATAAATGAGAAAAGCAGCAGGATTGGACCACTGTATATAGAATAGATCCATGCTGGAAGTATTACAGTCATAAAGGCATTGAGGAATCAATTCACAGGCTATCTGAAGGAGAGAGAGAAAACCAGTGGCTTCCTTATTTGTCTTCTTGTTTCAAAGTTCTCTCCCCTTCATCTTTAATACCATTTCCAGTGATTTTACTTAAGTGCAGATTTGATCATTTCATACTCATATTCACAAAACTTACAGGCTCTCCATTGCCTGTAGACAAAAAAATGAAAAAAAAAATTTTTACAAACCTCTCTAGCTTTTTAAGTCCATCACAACCTGGCCTTAGCCTATCTTTCCAGCTTCGTTTATAGATTTTGCTTTTTCCCCATACTCTGCAGTCTGTATGCTGTTCATTGTACTTGATGAACTTCGTTGTAAGGAGTGACTCTCTCTGAGGGGCTAGAAGGAGGGATATATGAGGAAATGAAAGTAACATAAAAACAAAAGATAATAAGATTTTATTTTAAAATAAAAAGATGGTTTTTCTCAGTGATTTTCTAACCATGAGTCATAAAGCAGAGAGATATATGCCTGCCAAAGGTATTTGCCATTGTCATAGAGGAGATTTTGTTAATGAGGAATTTTTCATAATTGTTGAGGCCCTCCAGATATTCTTGTTTCTCGCTGATATTTTGCATATTACACAAAGGCACAGAACATTGATCTATAATCATCCAAAAGAATTTAACCTAACGAGCCACCCATGAAAAAACCCAGCAGGTGACAAATATCTGTTGCCCAGATTATGACAACAGTTGAATAGAGAACCTGTAAAATTTATCCATAAGCTACAAATGGACAGCAGATCGGGCCCAGGATTAATTAGGAGAATAGCTTGGATTCCCTTTGGAAAATTTCAGAGCATCTTCAATAATCTATATGACTTTAAGTCACAGAACACTTCAGCCTCCAGCAGATTCAAATTGAACCAAGCATGCTGTCTCTTCAGTTACCTTTATATAGGTTTTACTCTCTCAGAGAGTATTAGAATGAATGAACAGGTTAATGAGTAAATGGGAAAAAATTAACTAAGCACACTCATTGTGTGCCAAGTACTGAGGACACAAATTCAAAAGCAAAACACTGTACTTCCAAGGAACTTAGAAGGAAACAAAACCTGTAGAAAGGTTTCTGCTGCAGGGCAGAAGGAAAGGCACAGACTTCTGTAGTGTGCTATGTCAGAGAAGATGGTATGGTCTAGAGCCCTTAAAAGTCTAGTAGGTGGCTCCTTGATAACTGAAATGATTTCACCAGCCATGTCTACTCTGGCCCTCAGGTAGAGAGGGGCCCAAGATCTTGGAAGGAAGGGAGGTTAAGTATTCCCTATAGCCTATTCTGCTTCACCTTCTGTTACCCAGAAATAAAACATCTTTAATGGGCTAGTCATGTAACGAGAGTGAGGGATGTTCCATTGGTAGCTTTATGGATGTTTTCTAAAGGAAGGAAGGGGAGGAACAAGGTAGACAAACCTTGTGACAAATTTATGGGAAGACATAGGTATGTATGGACCAAAATATGTCTTGTTGGAGGAAAAGTCCATACAGAGATCATAGATTGTGTTAAGTTTTCTATTTTTAAATTGACTTTGTATGTTGTATTTATTATTAAAATTATCTTGTTGATATTATATTTTATATATATATATATATATGACTTTTAATTTAGTCACTTGGTGTGAATGCTTTATCTCTGAGTTGCAGTTTCTTTTACTTTAGTAGTATAAATCACAAAAGTACTTTTTCTTTTAACCAGATCATTCCAGGTAAAAAATATGCTGCACGAATTGCTCCCAACCATTTAAATGTTTATATCAATCTTGCTAACTTGATTCGTGCAAATGAGTCTCGACTCGAAGAAGCAGATCAGTTGTATCGACAAGCAATTAGCATGCGGCCAGATTTCAAACAGGCCTATATTAGCAGGTATTGCTTTTAAAAGATTGTCTATTTTGTCTTTTAAAATATTTTTTTCCAGTAATCTGCATTTGAGAAAAAAAGCAAAAACCTGTTAAGATTCATCTCATAGGTAGTTCCTTCATTATTGTGTGCTTCCTAATTTTCTGCTTCTCACCTGCCCCCTAGTAATCTTTTTCACTGTACCTAGGAAATAATTGACTTAATAAATTCCCTTTTTTCTTGCAAATTTTAAGACTTATCGGAGCTCTTAGTATCTTACCCTCATGTTCAGCAGATCTTCTTAAGAGTTCCTATACTACCACATTTTAGAAGAGAAGTATTTCTGGCATCCCATATTGGAGTTCAGAATGTTTTTTTTCCTTCTACCCTGTACTTCTATCTCTGTCTGAACATCATTTTCACTCTCATCTTCATATCTGTAGTGATTTTAAACTTTTTCTTCTTCCTCTCTGACATACTTATTCTATATTCAATTCATTACCTTCAAACTCTTAACATTTATGTATTAAGATCATTTATATTGTGTGTGTTTTTACATTTAAACACAGCATACATACACACACACGTAATCATTTTATCAATTCGTTGTCCCCTTACTCTTGAATATACCTTGCTTCTTTATCCTAGGCTTACCTTGCTAATCCTCAAACCGAGATCACCCTCATCACCTTCTTTCTCTGCCCCTTCAAGTCACTCAACACTGCTGAGAAAAAAAAATCATGAATCTTTTCATATAGGGTACATGACAAATCATGCTACCGAACTTGAATGAGACCCTGCCAGCAGGAAGCAGTCCTGTTCATTCCTGATGGACTCCCAACCAAATTTTCAGAGCACCTGTTGGAAACCCTGCTTCTCCGTCCTGAAACCCCAAACACACTTGTACTTTCCTTCTGTACATGATCTTGGCTTCCACTCTGTTACTGAAGTCATCTCATAAACTCCTTCATCGCCCCTCAAAAATGTCTCTCTGCCTAGTTCGATGTCCTTGACAAGTTAGGCAAGGAAGCCCTTGATCCCGTCACTCCCCAGCTCCACCATGATCTTGTTCGAATAAGCATTTATTAAGTGCCTACTGTGTACCAGGTACTTACCTGAGCATTTTACAAGTGTTATCTTATTGGATCCTCACAACAATCCTATGGGGTAGGTAGGTGCTGCTGTCATGCCCACTTTTATTAAGCGCCTACTGTGTGTCTGGTGCTGTTGGACTCTGGGGATACAAGTACAAAGAATGAAATGATCATACTTTTAAGTATATGCAGAGTAAATAAAAAGGAAAAAAATTAAAACATTCAAGCCAGTTTGAGAGTGAGAGAGAGAGAGCATTAGCATGGGATGATCAAGAGAGCTTTCAGTTTGAGCTGCCTCTTTATTCTCATTCATATAATCTATCTCCATAGTATTCTTGGGTGCCTGTCTATATGGAATCTTCACCAATTTCTTTTTTTATTTTGATTTTTTTTGATAAAACCTCCTGGCATATCGACTTCAACAGTCATTACCATGTTTAATTATACTTACTTTGTCTTCTTCGTTAAGCCCTCTCTTAGAACACCAGAGCAGACCCTTCCATCCCTCTCACTGTCTTCCTCTCCTTTCTCCCTTTCTTTTTTTCTCTCTATTCAGCTAATATCTTAAAGACGCTGGGGTGCATTATTTTCTGTTTTTAGTTACATTATGTCCTAGCAAAGAAAAATACATGTTAAACGTAGAAGTACAGATACTGCCGTAATCTCTAATTGAGATCAAGTTATTTTTGAGAGAAAAATTAAAAGGAGAGTGAGTGCCTAGGAAAGCTTAACTTGGCAAAACTTTTTAAGTTGCAAGTGTAAATGGGGTGCTATATGTAAACTAAAGTTTTGATTTGCTTCTTCCACAGAGGAGAATTACTTTTAAAAATGAACAAACCTCTAAAAGCAAAGGAATCATATCTCAGAGCATTGGACCTTGACAGAAGCAATGCAGATCTTTGGTACAACTTGGCAATTGTTAATATTGAACTTAAAGAATCGACTGAAGCCCTTCGAAACTTTGACCGGGCTTTGAAGATGAATCCTAATCATAAACTAGCACTGTTCAATTCTGCGCTGCTCATGCAAGAATCAGGTATGTTGTCATATCTAAAATGTATTTCGAGTTACACCAGGGTTCCCTCCTCCCAATAAAGACAAACCTTATTATGTTTGTGATTTGTCTTAATGCAAAAATCTGTTTAGTATTTGCCCTTTTAACAAATTTCACATATACCACAAAGAAATTATAAGTGTAGAGTGAAAGAATTTTTAAAATACCTGAAACTTTTCTAGTGACATCAAACAGTGAAGCATTAAATGTGATGTTATGCTAAATACAGATAATTCTTAAGTTTTTTAAAAGGAAATTCTTAGGAAGTAATGATGTCTTGCCACACTAGTTTTTCTAGTCCCTAATGATTTTTTTCATTTAATGTTTATTCTAGTTAATTATTTCTGTCTCCTCTCAGTCCCCAGTGCCCCATTCCCTTCTTCTGTAAAGTACATGAGGGAGAATATTTTATCTTATCTGAGCAATACACCAGGACCTAGCACAGTAGGTGTTTAATACATGTTGGTTTTAATCATGATTCTTTTGGAAGGGAAATCCCATTCAAAATAACTGCAAAATTCATAAAATATCTAGGATTCAGTCTACCAAGGAACACTTTTAATTTGGAGGGGGGAAAGGCTAGAATGTCAAGAGAAGTAATATGGAAAAAATAGGAATATAGGGGAGTAGTAATCACCAAAACTAATTGGTTTGTTTAAAAATAGAAAAGTAGATAATTAGTTCAGACTGGGAAGAATCAGGAAGTATTAAGGTTGATTGTACAGTGTCTGATAAAGTTGAGAATGCTAAATTTCTTGAGAAAGGACTTTTTATTTGAAGAGTATTGCTAGGAAAACCAGAAAGCAGTTTGACAAATTAGGTTTTAAACCAGTATCTTATTGCATATAACATAATAAGCTCAAGATAAACACGTGACCTGAAGATTAAAAGTCATACCATAAAAGAAATTATAGAACAGTATTAAATGGCCTTTCACACATAATTATTTTGGGGGTCGCATAGAAGCAATCGCAGTATTAAAAAGAAGATACTTTTGATTATGTGAAACTGTAAAAAGTTTTCATGAATAAAATTGCAGCTGGGATAAAAAAGGAGTCTTGTCATTTGGGAAAACAACTTCATCTCAAGTATCTTAGCTAGGATTTTACTTTCCAAGAGGAATATAAAGTCATTTATTAAGTACTTAGTATGTGTTAAACACTGTGCTGAATTCAGGAGACTCAAATAAAGAGCAAGACTCCCTGCTCTCCGAGAGCTCCTATTCTAATTGTGGAAGGCAGCACGGGAGAAGTCAGCAGCCAGTAAGATGGCAAAACCTGGTGGTCCTTAGTGTGGCAAAATCTGGTGGTCTTTAGTGTGCTACAGCACCCTGTGTCAGTGTAGACAGCAAGGCCAGGCACCCTCAGCATCCTGTGGCAGTGCAGAGGGTGCTTCCCCAAGGTCTGAAGCTGACACATCAGGGAAGAAAAGGTACAGTTGTCCCTACAGAAAGTAACTGCAGCAGGGCAAATGACAAACTCTAACAGTCCTCCATCTTACCAGGATTGTAGCTGGTGATCTCCCACTTATCAGAGGAGTGGACATGAACATGTCCCTCCATCCACCTGGGACCTCAGGAGGCCTGGACACGTCACTTGGGAAGGGGACAGAATGGAGGGTGGTGGGCAGATGGGAATCTGCCTGAGACTATTCGGGGAGAGTCCCACACCATTCTGGTCCTGGGATATGTAGAGAACTAAAATAAATATGTAACAAGGAACATTCCCCAGTGGTCAAAGGATGTGTTTTCCAAATTTGAATTGCACACCATTAACAGCCATATGAAAGATTGCCTCGAATTGCCAATCAGAGAAATGCAATGAAAACTACCTTGCAGTTTCATCACCTCACCAAACAGATTAGCAGAAATGATCGAAGACAGAACAAGTTGATGCTGAAAATGCCTCAGTAAGGTGAATCATTAATACACTAGTGGAGGAGCTTTGAATTGATATACCCATTCTGGAAAGTCATTTAAAATTATGCTAAGAAAATATAGAAATCTCCATATCCTTTGATTCAGAGATCCCGTTGCTAGGCATGTACGCTGGTAGGTCAGTGTGTGCCAGATTATACATAGAAGCATTTTTTGTGGTAACAAGCACCTGGAAACCTAGTAAATAGCCCTCAGGTAGAAAGGAGGTTCCGAAAGTAATGATGACTGAAGAATTCTCGAGAAGCACGAAAGATTTATACAAACTGATGTAGTATGAAAGAATCGGAACCAGAAAGGCTACACAGAAAGGCTACGGCGACATAAGTGGGGGTAAGGAGCCGTGTACAGTTAAGTGACCAAGGCTGGCCCTGGAAAAGAGTTAAGAAAGTAAACCTTTCTTCTTTCTTTGAAAGGATGGAGGACTGTGCATGTAGGGTATTGTGCATGCTGTCACACTTGGTTGATGTGTTGATTTGGATTATCTTTTTTCTTTTGTTAAAAGCTCTTTAAGTAGAGGAGGTGAGAGGGATATATTTGGAATGAAGGTATCAGTGTAAATTATTTTAAAAAATACTGAATCAGTACTAAGCAACAGTCTGTCAATCACGTTTGTTTTTTATGCCCAAGTATAATGATACATTTTACTTTAAATGTTTATAATACAGTCTGTCCTGTTTGTATACGTGCCTCAGTGGATAGAATGCCAGACTTGGAGTCAGAAAGACCTGAGTTCAAATCCTTCCTCAGACACTTTACTTTGTGTGACCCTGGACAAGTCACTTAAACTCTGTTTGCCTTAATCCACCAGAGAAGGAAAAATGGCAAACCACTCCATTATCTTTCTCAGGAAAACCCCACAGACAGTGTAGTCCATGGGGTCACAAAGGGTTGGGCATGGACTTGAAGTGATATGTCCACCTCCCACTAAATAGAACAAAGTCTTCATTCTTCATTTACTAAAAGTTTTGTCTCAACTTCCTTGTTTGGTCCACTTACATGGCTATTGTTTCTAGTAATAACATTTTAAAAAGCTGTATCCAGGCAAATCACTCTTTTATGAATACTCAGGGTACCATTTCTGCTTTTATAGGAGTGTTTCTGAGCCATTATTCTGAGAGTCTGGCAAACTATCTTTTCATGGCATTGGTTATGCAAAATTAGTATGAGATTTTATATTTTGAGTCTTCTCACAGCCTGGTGCTAAAGTGCCATAAGTACTTGTCAGAGGGGAGAGTTGAACAGAAGGTGATTATATCACTTTCCCAGGTTCCTGGAATCTAACCAAAAATACTTTCTAAAAAGGGGGTTTACTGAGTTATCTCATTGATGACGTATGAACTAAAGCTTTTGTTTTGGCTTTTATAATCCTTAGGTGAAGCTAAAGTTAGGCCTGAAGCAAAGAAGCGACTACTCAGCTATGTAAGTCAAGAACCCCGTGATGCAAATGGGTACTTCAATTTGGGGATGCTGGCGATGGACGACAAAAAGGGCAGTGAGGCGGAGATGTGGATGAAGAAAGCCATCAGACTGCAGGCAGGTTTCAGAAGTGCCTTGTTCAATCTGGCTCTTCTGTATTCTCAGTCCTCGAAGGAGTTAATGGCTTTGCCTGTCCTGGAAGAGCTCCTTCGCTACTACCCTGACCACATCAAAGGGCTCATCTTAAAGGGAGACATTCTGATGAATCACAAGAGAGACACAGAGGGAGCAAAAGAGTGTTTTGAAAAGATTGTAGAAATGGATCCAAACAATGTCCAAGGAAAACATAATCTTTGTGTTGTTTATTTTGAGGAAGGGGACTTATTCAAAGCAGAAAAATGCCTACTTGAGACACTGGATTTAGCACCACATGAAGAATATATACATCGTCATTTGAATATAGTGAGAGTTAAAATTTCCTCCTCTGGTGGTGGAGAACGGTTATATCTTCCACCAACTGGGACCATGCGTGTAGAAAGGGGTAAAAAAAATCCAGTTGAAAACTTAGAAGAAATAAAAAGTGAACCTAAATCTACTGAGACAATGAAAAATGATAATGATGACAGTCAATCTAAATCAGACACACAATTAGAAGAAAATACAGACAAAGAAAACAAAAAAACAACAAAAGACATCAGTGACATTGAAAAGAAAAGAGTTGCTGCTTTAAAAAGACTAGAGGAGATTGAACGTATTTTAAATGGTGAATAGCCTTATTCTTTATCATGATAAAATTAAAGTGTGCTCAAACTGAGTGTCATGAAAAGTGCAAAGCGTACGTAACAGCCTGTGTGATAAGTTGTTTCTCTGTCTGTGGAGAATAATATACCAACTAAATTTTATATCTCAGGTTGAATGTGGGGTTGTTTTGAATATGAGAGAAATTTAAGTCAAAAGTGGAGAAATCCCTGTTTTTAAAACCCAGAGGAAAGGTCTGATGGCAAAATTTTTTCAGTTTGACATTCTCAATTAGAAAATATTTTAAGAACTAGCTGGGGAATCCTCCCAAATGATTCCAATATGTGCAGCTTTATTCCTTGCAGCCCCTTTTTGTCTTCCTATTTCTTATGGATTTCAGTCTGTTTTCACCCAGTAGAATCTGACTAGATTAAAAACATGACTTGACCACATTTTTTTTTCAGTGTATCACTTGATCCTCACTAGTGTTCAGTAAAAAGTTTTCCACTGTGAAAAAACACTGGCTTTGTTTTGTATGTGGTTTTTTTAGAATTTGTTTTCAAAAGAAATAATGAAAAAAAATTTTTTTAAAGTAACTCATGTGTAGGATGTAAATACATTATTTCAGTATATATTTTCACAGTTGTACAATTATCCATTAGCATTGTACAAAAAGTTTTTCATGCTTCTACAACTGAAAGTAGTTTTCCAGTAGTACTCCTTAGAGAATTTCACTCCATTTTCTTTTGAGAAAGCCTTTTTGATTATTTAGCACACCTGGTAAATCATCCAGTTGCTACAACTCCACGTTATCCTTTGTTTTTCATTTCCCAAAAATTCTTAAATCTTTAACACATATAACTTCATAAAGCCAGAGGGCCTCAGATCTAGGGCCGGGGGTTTGAGAGGAGACTTCAGAGGCATTTAGTCCAACTTTCATCTTACAGATTGAGGAAACCAAGGCCCAGGGACATTGATGCGACTGATGTCACACGGGTAGAGAGGTGGAAGATGAACGGCCCCACGGCTTTCACTCTAAAGCTTCTGGGCCTTCCATTATATCAAGCTTCCTCCCATAATTTTGGATTATAATAGCAGTAGTTTTATTTAAAGCTTATAACTCCTCTGTGAGCAGGTAGGTGGCACAGTGGATGGAATCCCCCAGACTTCATCTTCCTGAGTTCAAACCTGATCTCAGACACTTACTAGCTATGTGACCCGAAGGAAGTCACTTCACCCTGTTTGCCTCAGTTTCCTCCATCTGTAGAATAAGCTGATGAAAAAAATGACAAATCACTCAAGTATATCTGCCAAGAAATCCCCAGACAGGATCACAGAGAGTCGGACATAACTGAAAGGACTGAACAAAAATATAACTTCTTGGAGTAGCAAATGATTTTCCCAAAGTCATCTGGTCTTATTTGAAGTAATGAGGTTTTTGGTTTTTATATATACCCATTTAAGCTAATACTTGTGGGCAGTTCAACAGTAAGCCACTAAAGCCAGTGTTATTTAACTGTGAGGAAAAGAAAATGACTTCTGGTTTCTTTTGAAGCACTAAATTCTATTGTTTTCCTTTTTTAAAATTTTTAATTAAATATTTATTTTGACTACTGATTCATTGAAATGTTTCCATTATTTTATTAAAATACATCTGTTTTCATTCCTTCTATGTGAATGTTTTTCTCAATCAAACTATTTCAAAGAGTTATCTTTTCATTTATGTTTTACTAGGTTAAACTAAAAATGTTTCTTTTTCCACCTATTGTCATCTGTTTTCAAAAATATTGTGAATGTCATAACAATCAATTTGATGGTCATTTTTAACTTTTTGGAATTTTAAACCCAGAAAACAAAAAATAAGTGTTTCAGAATAGGTATAAATAAATACTTTTTCTTTTAAATATTTTTTATTAAGGTTTCTATGAAGAAATTTTTAAAATCTGTATAAAAGTAGTTTTCATTTAGAATATTCTAAAGCTGTAATATGTCATCATTGACTAGGGCTTATAATTTCTAATTAAATATTTGAAAAATAATTCATGGTACTTTTCAGGACAGTTTTATAAATTGTTCTAACAGGCATGGATTGTACCGGTGACCCAATTTTATTGGGTACATAGAGGTTTTACTGCAAATCGTTTTAGAATCCCGGAAGGAAACCTGTATACCCACCACTAAGAACCCTTTAGAAAGAGATGCTTCATTTCTCGGCTCACCCTGTGTGCTTCTATCTAGGGAGATATGATACCTATTAATAGCCATATGTGAAAATGAGACATAACAGACTTAATAATCCTTACACTTAACAATCCTTGTAGGCTGTGATGCTTCATAAAGCACTTCAGGTTATCTTTGGCTTGTGAAAAACATATATTGAAGTTACTAAACAATAAGGATTTTTTAATGGAAAAAAGATAAAACTATTACATGCCAATTCTTAAATTATTTTAAAATACCTTAATTAAGGCCAGTCTAGTAAATTACATATGCTCTCTCTAAATGAAAAGTTAATAAAAGTCAAATTTTTTTTTGAAATACCAGAACCTTGATATTCATTTAGCAAACTTTGGTGCATCTTCAATTCTCTTTAATGTAGTGTTTCCTTAACTCAATTCTTAAAAGCTTTGTATTGTACCTCCATTAAGGATTTGTAGAATTCTGGTTACAAGAAAGAGGTGTACATGTCATCACGTTATTTTTTTAGAATTTTACAATTGGGTGGTTAGCATTACTTTGGGGGCTGTATGTAAAAAGATTATTTCTTTTCTTATTCCTTGTGGAGAAAATTATGGTAAAATGAAAGGAGATTATTTTAAAATTTGCGTGCAACTTTGATTGATTTTTGTCAATATTAAGCCCATTTCTCTATGAATTCAAACAAAAGGGTTTGGGTAAATCCAGTAAGAGAGAAGTTTTCACAGATTTGTGGGAATGTGAGAGTGAGAAAAAAACAATTCTCAGTGCCACCTCCCTTTCATTCCAAGAAGCAGAAAGAGTCTGAGTGTCCATATAAGTAGTAAACTAACACTTAAAAGGCCATGCCCACTGTCAAGGTATTATTCAGGGAGAGCAGTGACAATGCCCAGGTGGTTTCTGTGTTGCTTTCTTTACTACTTCTTAAAGGAAGATTTGAGGTCATACTGCTCCTAAATAGTTTTTCTTCATAGGTTGCTTAACTGAGAGCTTTATCCTATAATTATTTCACTTAAGTCTTTTTGGAAGCTAATGGTTGAAGGAAAATTTTAAATATGTAATTCTATATTACCTTTTTTATATCTAGGTTTTAAAAATTATTTAAAAGTTAAACAAAATTTAATACCTCTAATTAACACTAAGAAAATATGTTGACTTATTTAGGGTCATGTTTAGATTGCAGTCTAGATTAGTTCATTTAAACTTCAGGAATCCGTATATTTGTTGTACTTATTTTTCATATTTTTTTTAAATTTCTGCCTGGTTAAATGCTATATAAAATGAACCTCTATTGGGTATTTGAAACCAATATTATTTATTTCAGTTACTTAGCCACCAATACCTTGGATCCCCTAAAAAAGAAGTGATTTTTATACTGTATGCCTTTTAAAAAATAATGCTATGGAGTATCTACATTTTCTCTTAAATATTAAATTGGTTCTTTAACAATCTGCTTTGTCTCTGTTTTTAAGGAAAAATAATGATGTAGTCTTTGAAGAAAATTTTAAAGTTCTCATCTCCACTCCCACTTAATCACCTAGCTGCTAGGACAGTTAGATTATGTTCACAGTGACCACATGAAAAAAGTGCTTCCACAGAATTATCTGGGATTGTAATTCCAGGATCATTCTAAGAACCACACTAAGAAAGTAAGACTAATTCAGATTATAATTATTTAAAGTATTATAGAAAGTAAGAATGTTCTGGATGCCATATTAAGATGTCATGTTTATCAGGAGGCAGAATTCTTAGATCTTAAATGTGATCAGCTTAATGACAAATACACAATTAACAATCTTACATTAATTTTTGTTCCTTGGGCTTAGATTAAATCATACATGTAAACCAAAAGGCCTAAATCATAACACAATAAAGCCTGATTCCCACTAAACTATGATATATACCCCTTAAAAACCCTCCAGTATTTGGTGCTAGTTCTCTGCTCATCTCCAGGAAACGTTTCTCAGGTTTCTGTACATATCACCAAAGTAAGGAAAATCTCAACGAGAAACCTCTCCCAATTTAGGTCCAGCACCTTCTTTACCACCTAGGATCTCACAGAGCTGCCTGGGTCACTGAAAGGTTAAGCAGCCAACTCATGGTTATAGCCATTTTACCCAGAGCTTCCTGACCTGTTACCCCACCCCATCATGTTGTCTCTCACCTTGCACACAGGCACTTCAATCAGTCTGATGTTGATTGAATTCATTTATGGCTGAGTTTACCCCATGTCTCATTACCACACCTCAAAGAGACATGACTTGAGATGACATTGTAAGCACTAAAGGAGTCAAGTGCCACTGTACTTGCCAGTTCCTGTCTGGAGATTCAGGCTCAGATCCCCTTGGTCTGATATTACTGTGAACAGGGCATGGCCAAAATGCTGCAATATTTTGAGGTGAAATTTATCATTGGTGCCCTACTACTTCCCTTTCAGTTCCCCAAATATCTCCCCAGTGCCATCACGCCATCCTTCAAAAGAATCCAGATGAAGAGGCAGAAAGGAGGAGGAATCAACACTGTACTAAACACTTTACAATTATTTATTTGATTTTCACAACTGTGGGAGACAACTGCTATTATCACCATTTTGTAGATAAGGAAACTGAGGCAAACAGGGTAAGTGACTTGCCCAAGATGAGACACAGCGAGAGTATGTCTAGGGCCAAAGGAAGTAATTACAGTTGTAATATAGCAAATGCACCTTCAGCCTGAAAAGTAGGCAGGCTTGTAGGATTTCAAACCTAAGCATATCCAGGCAGTCACTTTCTTCAATGGCTAACAGGTATAGCTATCCCCAAGTCAAGACAAGGGCAGGTAATTTGTGTCTGATGGCTGAGCTTGCATTAAAAACTATGGCGGTGTAATGGTCACATGTTGGAATACAGCAGCTTGGGTCTTGTTCCTGACTACTAGTAACAGCAAGTTGGGGGGAAGGAGAGAAAGGAGATTATGGTAGTGAGATGATCCTATGACTTTTCTTTTTAGAGACAGTGTGACTGGGAATCCTAAATTCATCTTTCCCTTCCCAAACACATTGCCAGCTTTTCCTATAGAAGGAGTTGACATGTTGGCATAATTTAAAGGAAGATTTCTCTGCCCCCACATTTCCCACACAATGCCTGAAATGAATTAACAAGTCATCTGAGAGGGTGAAGGTTTATAAGCTAAATGCTTCCTCCTCCATTTATCCATTTATCCAGCAAGCATTTAAACATCTCTGCACACAAAAGGAATACCATTTCATCTTCTCGATCAGATTGCTGCCACTGAGTTCCAGTCACACCAAGTATTACATTCCATCTTCCACCTTTGGGTGCTCTTTCTTTTCACTTCAGCCTCTTAGAACCACTAGTCCATTCCAAAGTTCAGCTCAGCTGCCTTTCCTGACTTAATGGTTAGTGCCTCATCTTGCCCTCGACTGCACGGTCCCCGTATGGGGGTTTTACATGACTTGCATTTATTTACCTCTATTGGTGATATTGAGAGGCAGTGTCATATAGTGACTGAATCATAGCTTTTCATAGGGGTGTGACCCTGGGCAATCACTTAACCTCTCTGGGACTCAAATTTCCTCCTCTAAGAAAATGAGGAGACTCTACTAGCTTTAAATCTATGATCTTACATTATGTCCCCCTAGAAGGTAAACCCTTTGAGGCTATTTCATCTACTATTTATATTCCTTGTCTTTGGCACATAGTGGGTAGTTTAGTCAAGAAGCATTTATTAAGCACCTATTATGTGCTGGTCACTAAAAAGCTCTGAAGGATGCCAAGAAAAAAAATGGCAAAAACAGTCCCTGCTTTCAAGTACCTCACAGTACTTGAAAAGTAGGAGACAACATCCAAATACCTACGTATAAGTAAAATATAGACAAGATGAACGACTGAGAATCTTAGAGGGAAAACACTAGCACTGAAAGAGATCAGGCAAGGGTTCTTGCCTGGGTCTGGATTTTACCCGAGAACTTAGGAATGCCAGGAAAATCAGGAGGTGGAGATGAAGACAGAAAGAGTTATAGGCAGAGGTGACAACTGGTATGAAGACAGGGAGTCAGGACGTGGGAGTGTCCCATGGGAGGCCTGTGTCAATGGATGACCGAGAACATGGAGGAGAGAAAGAGAAGACAGGAAAGGCAGGGAGGAAGCAGGTTGTGGAGGAGTTTCCCATTGATCCCGGATACAATAGGGAGTCACTGGAATTTACTGAATAGCATCCTGACTTGGCCAGACCTGAGCTTTAGGAAGATCAGTTTGACAGCTAAATATAGGACGAATCACAGTGGGTAGTCTGGAAGGATGGAGACAGAGAGGGAAACCGCAATAGTCCAGGTAACAGGCAATGAGGAGGCCCCTCACCAGGATAGTGACAGTGTCAGAAGGAGAAGGGTGCCTATAGGAGAGAAATTATGAAGGCATAAATGCCAAGATTTAGCAACTGACTGATTATGAGGACTCAAGACTGACACTTAGGGTGAGCATGGGTGACTGACAGAAATTGAGAAACTAGGAAAAGGGGATGATAATGAGTTTAGTTTTGGACATGTTGAATTTAAGATGTCTATAGGATTTCCAGTTGGAAATAATAATAATCTAATAGTCAACTGGAGATACAAGATTGAAGGTCATGGATGGACAAATAGATCTTAGAATCATCTGCAGAGAGATAAATGAATACACCAACATTGAGGCAATTACCAAGCGAAATTACAGAGGACTAGACCCCAGCCAGAGCCCATAGTTGGTTGGCAGGAGCAACCATGAGGAAATGGCAGAAAAAAGAAAAGCAGGAGATATCAAATGCCATGAAAACCTAGAGAAAAGGGGAAGACCAAGAGGAATCAACAGTGTCAAAGGCCGCAGAAAAGTCGGAGTGAGTACTGAAAGAAGGCCTTTGGAGATGGTCATGAAAATATCACTGGTATCTTCAGAGAAAGACGTTCCGGTGGAAGTATGAAGCTGGAAGCCAGACTGTAGAGTTAAGAAGATAAGAGGAGGCCTTAGGTGGCCTTCTCAAGGACTTTGTCCACAAAAGAATGATAGCCAATGGTGATGGAAGGATCAAGTGAGAGGCTTCTTGAGAACTGCGATTGGCAAGTTCATAGGCGATAGAGAAGTACTCTTGAGTTAGTCTGGTCCAGGGCTATGGCCTCTACACCACACTACTTGTCAAGGATTCTAACGGAGGGGTAAATAAACATGTCATGTGTAAAATACATAGACTAGGATAGTTGAGTCAGTAACCATCAAGAGAATCAGGGGATAGCTATAGCTCTTAGCCATTAGAACCTGGCTGCCTGGATACGTTGAACCTTGAAGAGAGGTAGAGATTTCAAGATACTGAAGTGAAAAGGGAGAACATTCCAGGCACAAAAGTCAGCCTATGAAAAGACACAAAGGTGAGAGATGGGATGGAATGCACAGTATCACTAAAGTTTATATTGTAAAGTATAGGAGTAGGGGGGAGTAATGTATGATCAATCTAGAAGGAAAGATCAGCCAGAGTCAGGAGGTTAAAAAGGCTTTAAATGTCAAGGGAGATTGGATTTGATTCTAGAGATGAAAGGAGTTTATCGAGGGGGAGTGACATAGTCAACCCTGTGCTTTAGGAATGTTACATCAGAACTGTATAGTGGATGGATCAAACAGGAGAGACACTTGAAGCAGGGAAACTGATTAAGAGACTAGTACAATTGTCCAGCCTGGAGATGATGAAGTGCTGGACTAGGATTGTTCTGCTGTGAGTAGAGAGAAGGAGAAAGGTGCTGGAGATAACGAGAAGGTAAAATCATTAAGGTGTAACAAATGATGAGACCTGAAGAGTGAACTGAAGATGGTTGCAAACCTGAGAAAGTGGGAAAATGACGATGTCCCTGATAGAAACAAGGTACCCGAGGAGATGTAGATTAAGGTAGAAAGATAATGAATTCTCTTTGGCATCTGTTAAATTTGGGGTCCATGACATCCAAATGGAGATATCAAGTATGCAGGTAGAGATATGAAACAAGACCTCTGGAAAGAGATGAAGACTTTATGTGTATATTTGTGAGTCATCTAAATAGAGATGACCATTGACTCCATGAAAGCTGATGAGATCACCAAGAGAATAGAGAGCAAAAGATGAGAAGAGGGCCCTGGAGAGCCATGCTTTTAGGTTGAGGAATGTATTAAACCCACAAAGAATCTGAGAAGTATCACAAAAAATCCAGAGAGTAAAGAGTATCTGGAAGGAAGAAGTCAAGAGTGTCAAATTCTGCAGAGAGATTAAGTAAGAAGAATGAGGACTCAAGCAAAGGTCTTTTGGATTTAGCAAAACAGATCGTTGGTGACTTTGGAGAAAGCAGTTCCCTGAGTGACTGTAATACATAAAGGTTACTATAAGTCAAGATGATCTGAAGTTGGTTCTCAGGTAAAGCCCACTCTGAGATAAAAAAAAAAAAAAATTGGTTAGCACTCAATGAAATGTCTCCAGTGAGATTTTACTAAATGTAGCAAATTATACTAAACCATGGGTATACTTTAGGGCACTGTCCTGGGACCTCTCCTCTTCTTTTTCTCTACTCTTTTGATAATGTCATCAGATCTCATAGATTCAGCTATTGACTCCCAAATCCTCATTTGTTATATTTATTCACATATAAATTATACTCACTTCAACCTTGGGATTGGAAAGTTTTTCTCCCATTGGGGAATTGTCATGAAGTTTCTTTTAGGTGTAATCCTCTCCTCAGCTCTGAGGATTGATATTTTTCTATATTTATTAACTGAAGGTTTAAAATTACTAAAGCCACCATAGTCTCCAGGTGTGTCTGTCTGTCTTCTTCCATCTGCCTGCAAGGGTTTCCTCTTTCACTGGTCACTATCACTCCAGCAACATGTATTACCAACTCCAGGGGATACCACTACCAACTCAGATTGTGGGTGGAACCTCTGATAACTTCAATAGACCTATTGAACTCCCTTGGGCACTCCCTTCAGAATACTCAATTAAACTGGATCTGGAAAGAATAAACTAAAAATAAACAGACACATTATGTGCTTCATCGACTCATAATGGTGGGGTGATCAGCCCCTCTTCTAATGAAGAGTGAGTAAGCAGCCACACTTCTAATCTCATAGGTGGGGGAAAGTGAGAATTTGGAGTCATTATCCCTTTTACAATCAATCAGTCCTTCTGGCTCCTCAGCCAATTAAAAGATATTTTTTTTGTCATCACACTGTACCAAGTCCTGAGTTACACATGGCTAAAAAAAAAGGATCACACAAACTTCCTCACAGTCTGGAAACAGGCAAAGAACATCAAGGAGCATCCTCTGTAAAACACCAAAAAGGGCAAATCTAAGCTTGTTTTAAGGATTGGGCCCTCATTGGCAAGTCTTTTTCATTACACTCTTTTTTACCACATCATAGCTTAACACAAAATTTAATATAATATCACTATATAGGTCATCTCTAAATTCCTTCTAGTTCAAAATCCTAGTTTGAAAGCTAGGACATATCGAATTCTAGTTCAAAATCCAATACCAGTGTCCTTGTTACATTTTAGGAATATAGCTAGAAGATACATGAAGACAGTGAAACTCTGCTAACTACTGTTTTGAATCCACCTTATATGGTACAGGGTACAATATGACCTGGGCAGAAAAAATTAGTTTAACTATATCACTGAAAGTATGATCCATTTGCCAATATGTTCATTTCCAACCCAGCTGTCAGTTTCCTCTGAAAGCAATGGGTAGCCAAGAATGATAGAAGACTTATACGACACTGCATTTGCAAGTAAACCAAATAATAAGCTTTCATCTAATTATTCTTTGCTGGTCTAAGTGCTTCCAAATGGAAAGGGAAAAAAAAAATTCAAATTACTAGTGTTATACAAAATTCATTGACTGGATCCAAGTGACATTATAAAACCTTGAAACTGTCAATAGTAATCAATTCATCTTTTGTGCCTTAACATAACTTATCAAAGGCAAGTGACAAGTTACATATCTATTATCTATAATAGTGTTAGTATCACTTAATAATAGCATCTTACTTTGTGCGGTATTTTTTAAAAGTTGTTTTTCTTATTTTCTCTTTTTATCCTCATGGGAGCCATGTATCTACTTTAGGTTTAGCTAGGTAGTATGGAAGAGTGCCAGCTCTGGAGTCAAAAGGACCTGAGTTCAAATCTGGCCCTGACTGGGGGCCCAAACCCTATTTGCCTCAGTTTCCTCATCTGTAAATGAGCTGAAGAAGAAAATGGCAAACCAATCCAGTATCTTTGCCAAGAAAACCTCAAATGGATCACAAAGAATTGGACAGACTAATCAACTAAACAAGAAATTTACCTATAGCAGTGGCATCTAGGTGGTGCAGCAGATAGAACTCCAAGCCTGGAGTCAGGAAGATTGATCTTCCTGGGTTCAAGTCTGGTCTCGAACTTTTACTGGCTGTGTGACCCTGGGCAAGTCACTTAACTCTGTTTGACTCAGTTTTCTCATATGTAAAATGAGCTAGAGGAGGAAATGGCAAAACTTTCCAGTATGTCTGCCAAGAAAAACTCAAATGGGATCACAGTCAGACACAGCTAAAAACAAATGAACAATGATTTGCTTATTTTATAATTCTTTTTTTCCTGTGCTGACCTGTGATTTTATTGGGGTTGGGGTAGATGGTCCTTTATAGTTTTAGAATGTGATCCTATGATTGTATGTTGTTGATGTAGGGACCCCCCAGTGCAGATTTCCCCAATTGATGAAGGTTGGCTATTGCTCTGTAACAGTCTTTAACAGTCTGGGAGTCCTGAGGGGTTAAGAGACCTGTCCAGTTACATGAACAGTGTATGTCAGAAGAAGGAGCTGAACTTACATCTTCCTGACTGAAGTTCTCTAACCACATCTAACAGATGATTGGGAAAGAATTTGGGGGACCATCCATTTAACCCCCTCTTTTAACAGTTGGAAGAAACTGAGACTTAGGGAGGGTCCCACAGGTAATGAGGGGAGATTTGCACCAAAATCCTCGGATTCCAGAGGCAATATTGATTCTGTTGTAACACTCTAAGTAGCCTCTCTTTTCCTAAAAGGGGAAATTCCACAGAGATTGCATTTTAATTACTTAAATAAAAAAAATCACTGAATTCATCTTTTCAGTTGTTCTCCCTCTGTTTGATTTATATTCTTTTCTATAGCATTCATGATCCTGAAGCTAGCTCTCTTTTTTGACATACCTATAGACTTTAGCCTTTCTCTCTCAAATCTGACATTTGTAAGATTAAGACTCTTCTTCTTTGACCTTTTCCATTTAATAAACACAGTTTAAATCTAGCCTCAGATACTTGCTAGCTGTGCAACCCTGGGCAAGTTATTCAACTTTTATCTGCCTCAGTTTCCCTAAATGTAAATGTAGCAGCACCTATGTCCCAGGATTGTTTTGAGGATGAAATGAGGTAATTTTATAAGGGGCTTACCACAGTGCCTGGCACATAGTAGGTGCTTAATAAATGTTTATTTCTCCTATAATGAGTTACTCTTTTCTCTACTTCTTCCGCTGCCACGGATTATTTTAAAAAACCCAACAACTTTTGCTATGGATCAGTGCTAGACTCAGTGTGGACTCTCAGGTATGCTATTAGAATGAAATAAAATTAAATGCTTCTAGACAATTCAACAATTAATAAAAGGAGGGTTACTTTAGCTGCAACATAGAGAGGATAGTCGATAAAGGATATAGTACTTAGCTTGCTAAACATGACCCCTCCACCTTCACTCTCCTTTCCATCCCATATGGAAAGTGGTCTGGTCTGAAGCATGTAGTGTGTCCTTGGATCTAGGCTATCTGTCAAGTGGGAAGAGTCCTGACACTATGTGGACAACACCTCTATTCACTTAGGTGATGAGGAAGCCCCATCAACATGGCTTGAGGTCACCAAGAAGCATGCAGCTGGGCAATCTTATCTTAGCCAAGACTGGCTAACCAAACTTGGGGACAGATTGCTTGACATTTAGGAAAAGAATTAATTTAACATACATGGGTCTGTGGATGGCAGGAGATGGGGAACTGTGGCCCAAAACTTTATAGTAACTTTCACTAGCACTCTTCCATAAACTATGCTATATGGTATCCATATCACATCTATCTATTTCCTATAGTTTCTGAAAGATCTGGTTAATGTCTTCAACCTTAGGTTCATCTATTTCCATTGTAGAAGGATAGGTCTTTGATGTTATGTGCTCTTGGTTTTCCTTTATACCTCCTCTGACTTGAAATTCCACTCTGCCATCCTCCTCACATCCTTTTCCTAAGTTTCTCTTTTCTGTTTTCAAAAATTTTTTCAGGGCAGCAAAGTCTCTTCTCACAAGTTTGGGGGTTTTTTTGTTTTTGTTTTTTTTAACAAGGGGCAAGTAGAATTTGAAGTTTGCTCTCCAAGCTATGATTTTCTTCAATATTCTTAAAGTTCACACAAAACATTATAGTCAAGGTTATAGTTATAGTTATGAGTTTTATATATATATGTACATATATGTACATATATATATATATATAACTCATAATATATATAATATATATGCATAGTTATGCGTTATAGTCAAGGAAATAAGATAAAGATTCCTAGCTCCACCAAATCTTCAAACTTGATCTGAGAGTGATATTTCCATTGCTCACAAATTGGCTTGAGAGCATAAAATGAGCTGCAAGGTATCTTCAAATCCCAGATAAGAAAATAGACTCCAGTCAATGAGTGACACGTGAGGGACAACTAAAACGTCCATTAGAAAGACAAGCTTAATATCTTTTCTTTTAAAGACTTTTCTAGGTAGTAGGCTAGTATTATTTCAAATATCAGCGTCAACATCACAAAAGAGTTGAAATAGCCCTGGGGGCCATGGAATGACTAGTGATGGCAGGTGGAGGCATAGAGGAAAGAAGCCCTATAGCACCTGAAGACCAGCAGATGGCAGCAGAGAGCAATACTCAGAAATGACCAGAAACGAATTCTATAGAGAACAGATCTGCAAATGACAGTGTCTCAGTAAAGAAATCAGTGAACAATTCTCAGTCACTAGATGGAAAAGAATTCTCCTTAGCCTATCTTCTATTTTTACATCATCAGTCTCTTTCCTTCCATTTTTTGGGTTTTGCCCTTTTGAAGGCTGACTCACATTAAAATCTCTGTATTATTATTATTTAAAAAATTGGACATCATTGTAATACCTGGACTCAATTCTCAGCCCCATTTTAAACTTTACCTCCATTTTTCTAAAATTTGAACTATTTGAGCAACTTCCACTCTCTCATCACTTTATTTTTCAACCTATCATTTGAACAAAGGGATGCCTAAAGGGCCACAAGTGGCCTTGAGGCCACAGGTTCCCCATCCCTGGGTTGGGTTGGTCCATTCACTCACAAAGCAGAAGAGCCAGGGGAATGAGGTAAACCTATCATCCAGGTGGTGATGCATGATTGAAAGGCAACTCATTGGGTAGATACATTATTGGATACATTATTTCTATCGCAGTGTCACACACAAAGAATGAGCAGGCTGACAATTCAACAACCGAATAGGAAAAGGAAATTTGGCTGAATGGAATTGGGGAAATCGTGATTATGATAGTCAAAAGCTGTATCCTCAATATTCTCACTATAATGCTACTTGGCATCATGGAGAAGAAGTCAATCAAGGAACAATGGAAAGATGCATAATGGCTTAAGTAGGATGAAGCATGCAGCCAATAATATAGAAAGTGATATAAAAGACATCATTAAGAATATGTAGCATTAGAAAAAGGACCTGGACCAGCCATGTAGTTTGAGGAAGGGATAATAGACTGCCCAGGGCAGCTAGGTGGTGCAGTGGATAGAGCACCAGTGCAGGAGTCAAGAGGACCTGAGTTCAAATCTCACCTCAGATACATCTGCACTCACTTGCTGTATGACCTTGGGCAAGTCACTTAACCCCAACTGCCTCATCCTGGGTCATCTCCAGCCATCCTGATGAATATCTGGTCACTGGATTCAGTTGACTCTGGAGGAGAAGTGAAGCTGGTGACCTGCATAGCCCTCCCTCACTCAAAAACAAAGTCAAGAGCAAGTCATACCATTATTTCTCTGATGGTATGGTCTTCTTTGGCAATGAAAGATGAACACATAAGTAGACTGCCTATGTGTTAGACTTGCATGCACAAAATTTTTAGATTTTTCTTGAGAAGCACTTCATGAGGGCTTTATGGAAAAGCTTGGATCAGAGTTGTAAAGGGTGGGGTGTAAGTGGGTTGCAGTCTGGAGAGAGTAAATATAGCAGTGAAATCCATCGAAATATTGCAGCATACATTTATAATCTGCAAAATACCTTTTGTCTTTAAAAAAAAACAACCTCTATCTTTACTTCATTCCTTAAGAACTTTCTTTAAATCATCTTATAAAATCTCACTATTTTCTAGTTCCTAGGAAAAGAAAAGGAACTGGTTATTTCTCTTAGATTTTAAAATTCTTCTGTTTTATAATAACTAGTATTATAATAGCAATTAATACTTAGTAATATATTACTTCAACTCGCATGGGGAGGGAGGGTTCTCTAGAAAAAGAAGAGATGGGGAGTAGCAAGTAGTAGTTTAGTTAGAAGGTAGAGTATAGGATGGTCAAATGACATACCATAAGCTTGAAAAGGTGTTGTTGTGAGTTGTTTGTGCTTTATTTTTGAAGAAGACCAGTGACACCACAAGGTGATGTCTTGACTTGTACATGAATTGGATTTAAGTGAAGCAGAGTTAGAAAAGTCATCAACATCATTCTCTGCCAGAGTTAACAAAGTCTAGAAGCAAGACACAAGTCAAAGTGACTGAAGATAGCCCAAGATGCAGCGTCTGACCAAGCCCTAAGTGTTCCGTGGCACCTGCATCAGCCTTTTTCATAGCCACTGCAACAAATTGCTCTTATCCTCCCATTCCATGGGAGAAATCTTCATAAGCTTGGGGGAGATATCACTGTAATTCACCAACCCCTCAACCTGGTTTAGCCACTCTGCTGAGACAGTTTACCAGGATGGGGCTGCTGTGCATACTACACTTTGTTGGAGCCAGAGGTGAGAGCTGATTCACCCAGTTTGGAAAGGTAGGCAGGATCCAAATCATGAAGAACTTTACATACCAAGGTGAAGAATTTGTATTTTTACCTACAGATAATAGGAAATCACTGGAGCTTATGAAGTGAGAAAGTGATAGGGGGGTGGATTGGAGAGGGGAGTTCTCTCAGTCTGATCAAGAGGAGAGCTAAGCATCCTAGCTACTCATTCTTGAGTCTCCAGTGGGATGGGTTATGGAGGATTTTTTATTGCTTTGTATTCTTTATCTCATTTGATTCTCACAACAAACTACTTACTGAGTTGGGTGCTATTGTTATCTCATTTCACAGTTGAGGAATGGAGGCAGAAAGAGGTTACATGACTTGTTCAGCATCACACGATTAGTGTCTGATGACAGATTTGTACTCAAATCTTCCTAACTCCAGTGCTCTATCCACTGAGCCATCAAAGCTGCCTTTCTTTTTATATGCCACAGCATGTATTATTTCTTATACATCTATTGACCTTCATTTGTAAGGGTATTCCAGACTGGTAATATGTAAATCAAAATTAGCCTCCTTCAAGTCTCTCTAGAACAGGGGTGGGGAACCAGTGGCCTTGAGGCCACATGTGGCCTTCTAGGTTCTCAAGTGCACTCCCTTGAAGCCAAACTTCATAGATCAAATCATTTTGGGGGTTGGCTTCGCTTGAGGATCTAGAGGGAGGCCACATGAGGTTCCCCATCCCTGCTCTAGAATTTGTAGCTGTTGGGACTGGAGGTAATTGACACCAGAGACAACAAACGAACTACTCCTTCTTTAGTTAGCCCCCAAGTTCAAGATGCTATTAGAACCCCTCTGTCCCAGCTCCTCCCTAAGCTTCCCTGCGGCATGACTTTCCTTCAGTTAAACATTTACTAATGCCCTCAGGGACCACCTTCAGAGAGTTAACTCTGGAAAGGAGTTAATTCACCTGAGGTGCCTGCCTCTGAGGACTTTACTCACTTTTTCTGCCACTTAAATTTACTTCTGAAGGCAGATTCTTTTTGTCTAGGGGTCAGGGATAGGGAACCTTGATTCAGTTTTACCTAGCTCAGAATATTTATCAAATATTAATCAGTGATAAATCATCAAAATTCTCATTTGGGGCAAGCCTCCAGTCAGGATAAAGTCCAGAACTCATGGTTCTAACTGCTGTCCCCCACCCCCTTTTAAAAACAATTCTACTTATCACAGGTCATTCGATGTCACTGTTCTTTCTGTTTCTCTTTTATTTTTTTCTGTCATGAATTCTTTGACAGGCTGGTGAAATTTATGGAGCCTTCTTAGAGTTTTAATGTTTTTTCATGTTTTAAAATGTACAAAATAAAATATGTAACATTACAAAGGAAATCACTTTTATTAAAATACAATTATCAAATAAAAAAAACAAACACCAAAACCAACTACAATAATGCCATAACCAGGAAGAGTTAGGATCGAGCCTCTTTCTATGTAAACCACCTCTGAAATAGCCATTAAAACATAAAGGGAAAGCATAACTTTGAAGAACAGACTCTTAGCCCCTTGTGGCATCCCATGACTCAGTTTCCTTCATCAAGATAATAGCAACAAGCTAGGGCAGAACACTGATGCTCAGAAATTTGAAAAAAAAACAAACACAATCATTTGTGCCTACTTTATTGTCCTCTCACCCTCCTTCAAATCCCTATGCTGGGTGTATTTTCTCTGCTTCTAGGTCTTCGTGCCTGTCCTCATGATAACAATCCTGGGTATCTTTTTCTGCTACAAACACCATTCCTTGATTTAATTTTTGTCTAAGAGGCAACAAGGATTACGACAATATTCTAAAGATTTGACTTTAAGGATCACATTGTATTCTATAGTCTTGACTTTATGGGTTACAATGTATTCTATAGATGACATTCTAAGTTATGTTGTATTCTAAAAACTTTACAGGTTACATTTTGATTTTTTTCTAACATGATTACCAAAGTGTAGCAGAAGAAAGTATGATGGAAATCTCCCACCATCTCTGTTCTTATTGAATTCTGAAAAGGTACAATATTCTTAAATATTTTTCCCTTTTGTGTTTCTTTTGAAAGATACACACATTTCAATAGAGGATGAGGGAGTTATGACTAGGTAAGGAGAATATACCCTATGCTACAGAACAATTCAGTATCATTTATTTTTATATTTACTGATCATCTTTCCCCTCAAGGTACTCCAAGGAATTTGTACTAGATTTTTCTCCCTTTAATCTTATATTTTAATATACTCTACTGTAAACTTTGCTGAGATCTAGAGTAGCCTCATGACAGATGTCTCCTTGTAAAAGGCACCAGATGCGGACATCCCCATTGTGATCAATGCCTGTGCTCTTGGATGGGGTGTGAATAAGTAGCCTGGTAAAACTTGTTGAGTTTAGAGGATAAGAACTTCATTCTGCTTGAAGATAATACCCTATGAGTGATGCAGAAATGTCCATGGTTGGTTGAGTTTTAGTCACTGAGGATTTGAACTTCTCCACTGGACTTGGGCATAGGAAAAGGGGTATAACATTCTCCCCAGGATGAGAGGACCAGACCAAAGCTGAGTAAAGCTGAGTGTCCACACATAGACAAACACATACATGCATGCACATGTACGCAGAGCAGTTTCAAGTCCTCTGAGGATAAATCTTGTGCATCTATATATTCCCCAGGTCACCTTTCAGTTCCAGATAGGAGACATGGAAAACCTGTGGCAAAGAAGTGAAGGCATTCCTGGAGGGCAAAACCATGTGGCTATAGAAAAGAAGAGGATTATTTGGCTTACGAGATTGTTGTCTATCCTTCATTCTCAAAGACAACCATGACATCAGGGAGGCAATGACATGACATGCAAGTGAGTTGGAGTTAAGTGAGGGAAAGTGGTGCAAAGCCACCATCCTCACTTTCTCCTCCAGAGCCATCTGGATCCAGTGGCCAGATATAGATCAAGATGATTGGAGATGGTGATAGCAGGGATCAGAAATCATAGTAGTATGTCAAGAGTTCCTGTATCCAAAAGAGGAGGGATTTCCTAGTCAGTGCCAAGGTCTTAGACTAATCCCTTAAACAGAAGAAAAGCAACCACATGGCTTGGAAGGAAGTGAGCAGTCATCCTATTATAAACCTAAAATTAGATTCCATTCGAAAGGAAGGAATCTAAATCATACCGTGGTATTATGAACTTACAGGATTCATTAGGTCAGAGTGAGAAAGAGTGGACCGCTGTGGGGCTTGGGGAAAGTGAAGAGTTTTTTTTTTCTCTTTGTATATTTTTAAATGAATTTTTGTTTTGCCTTTCTCTTGTGGGTTGAAATAAAGGCCATTCTATGTTATAGTACTTGTATAGGAGTTGAGGTCCCTGTTGCACATATCTGTAGAGACCTATTCATGACCTATATTCTACTGTCCCCAGGGGAGACCCAAGGGGTAAAATGAGAGAAATTCTAGTGATTGTCTGAGAAAATTCATGGGTAAATGTGCATGCCAATGAGTGACTAGATTTGAACCCAATTTGTATAAACCCAGAAATTGGGGTTCTGGGACACAGGTTGCATAGGGAAATAGATAATTTCAACCATTTTCAATATAGTACATTGCTTAATTACCTGCTAGAAAAGAAGGTATGAACATGGGCTACAGACATCTGTGATAATGACATTGGGACGGAGGGAAGACCTCTGGGCTAATCACAATAGTGGACATATGGGATGTTTTTTGTTTTAAGCCAACATATAAGTAGGCTAATGGAGATGAGAGGCTCAGTTGGAGAAATCTGCATACCTATCTCCTGAGTACCTTCAACCAAGGGAAAAGACAATCATGGACGTTCTTTGAACGGGGGCAAAGACTGTATTGTATCAGTTGATACCAGCTAGGGTGGAAATTCAGATAGTGTCAAAAGAAGCACATTTTCCCTGATGTCAAAGGGTTCCAGTAGACAATGTCCCTATTTCTTCATGTACTCTGGGGACTAGTGGAAGCCAAGAGAATTAGTAAGAAAAGATAGTGACCCAAAGGAATAAGACTTGGGAAGAAGCAGACAGCTTGAAAGAAGTGAAATTGGAAGAATTTGAGGCTATCTAAAGTAGTAACTTGGGTCCAACAAAGTGTTGAGCAATATGAAAGCATGTCTGTATATAACTTGTTTCCCAATACTTTCTCATAAAACTAGTTGTTTACTTGCGTAGAATGTGTACTTATACTGGTTGCTATAGATACAGGAAAAAGAAAAAGTGGGAGGGATGAAAATCAGTGAATTCCAGAAACACTGTCTTTATCTCAGTCAGGTCCCTAGTACCAATTTTATTTCTCCAATATCTATCATATCTTTTCTTTTCACTCACATGATCAATAGGCCCTCATTTCCATTCTTGGACTATTGCAAGTCATTTAATTGGCTTCTTTGCCCTAAGTCTCTATCCTCCATAAACCTGCCAAAATAATTTGCCTAAAGCACCCATCTGACCAGGTCACTCCCCCGCTCAATCAAGTCAGGTGGTTCCCTATTTCCTCTAGGATCAAATATAAAGAGCCATTTTCCAAACCTATCTTTCCAGTCTTAGCACACACTACTCCCTTTCATGAATTCTACAATCTAAGTTAAATTGTACTCCTTGTTGTTCCTTCTCATTCATAATACTCCATTTCTTGCCTTTGACCAGGTACTCCTCCATTCCTAGAATGTACTCTTTTTTCACCTCTGCCTCTGAAAACTTGTAATGAACTTCAAAGCTCAACTAAAATGCCATTATTGATTCCCATAGCTCCTTATATCTCCCCACTGAAATAATCAAATTTACCTTTTTTTATATGCATAAGGATATGTGTTGCCTCCCCAGAGAGAATGAAATCTCTTTGAGGAGAGGCAAATGTTTTACTTTTGTCTTTGTATCTCCCACACTTAATATAATGCCTAGTGTAAAAGCAAGCACCCTGGCACATCCAAGAGGGCCTGCTATCAAAGGTTCTTCAATCTGCTTTTCTAAAAGGAAAGGCAACTTTTGGAGGGGTCAACAATCTACTTTAGTCAAGCACATAAATCATTCATTGAGTTCAGGGGGAGAAAAGTCAACACCCTGAGAAATACAAACAGAGAAATGAAGACCAACAGACAGAACTCCCAACTGTCTGATAATAAGTAATACATACATCACAGATCAACAGACAGATCCAACTGTCTGGCCATTACATACATACATACATACATACATTAGTTACCAGAGAGAGAAGTACCAACATCTGGATTTCCAAAACAAGAGGGATCCTTAGTGGCTACCCAAAGTCTCCTCTGGCCAAACAGACACTTCCAATGAGTAAGCCCCAAAGTAAAACCTCACCTCATGGTATTTGCTTTTCAGAGCCATAGGGCATGACCCTCTAACTCAGTACCTGAATAGAAATTAATAAAAGGTATTGAGGTCTATTAACGAGTAGGGAAGATTTTTAACTCTTCCCCCCACCCACCATTAACCTTATATTAACATTATACCTAGTAAATAGTGTACTTAAGAAACAGATTGAATGATTGATGTATTGTTTGAATGTAAGAAGCATAATTCACTGATCCTTTGTGGATAATTTGATGGTTAGGGTTGGAAAGTTACCCAAAAATATCACCAGAATCCTGACTAGCTGTGAAAGTCTTCTTATTAGGGTTTTCAAGCCAAATCAATAAGTTAACAAGATTTTATTATTCTTGTGCCAAGAACTGTGATAAGCTGGCTGTCCAGCTGGCACTCCATTCTGTCATCTTACTATGACTTGATTTCTTTCTATATGAGCTCATATGTAATGACAATCCTTTGTGTTTATAGAAAGCTTTTTTTACACTGTGTTCATACACATTAGCTCCTCTGTTTCTCCTAACATCTCTGTGAAGTGTTATATAACCCTTGTGTCAGACACTCTCTTTACCAAAGGGCCCATCTGTACACTTCAGTGAATTTTCGTTCCATTTTGGTTCATAGCTGTGACCCAGGAAATGTAGGATAACAGATTCATGGTACCATTGAGAATACCCATAAGCATGTAATTCATAGTACTGGAGGGGGATATTATATTAATAGGAAAATGGAATAAAACAGAATTCTTGGAAAATAAAGACACCTTTCACCAAGTAACCCCTTCCTAGAGCTCTGTAGTTAGTATTCAGGGATATCCAGCCATGATTAGGCACTATAGTCAGCAGGCATGGCCTCTGATGGCTTCTGAGCACCTTCAACTTGTGTCAGGCATCACAGTCTATCATGACTCCTCCTGCAAATCCATCTAGTTCCTACTGGGCATCATGAGCATTGTTCTCTATTGGGGTCTTTCTATAGTTCTCCATAACTCCTAACACATAATGACATTTGTATGCCTAGCACTTAGCATAGTGCCTGACACGTGGGAGGTGTTTAATAAATACTACTGACCTTCAGAACATAGCTCCAGAGCTAGAAGGGACCCCAGAGACTAACTGGTCCAAACTCCTCATTTTACATATACAGAAACTGAAGCTCAAGGAAGACAGATTGCTAGTCCACAATAGCATGAGTAGTTAAGTTGCTGGCATTATTTCTGACTCCTTGACTCCAGAGTCAGTATCACACTGTCTCACAAAATCTTGATCAGGGAACAAAGATACCATCACCCTTCTGTCTCCAGAAGCGTCTCACTATCTGCACAGTGATACCAACCTTGATGTCCATTCTCACTAAGTCAAGGGGGAACTGTTTTCCTTCCCAAGTAAGTATTCTTCAGCCTGTTGAAACACTGACAAAGTATCCCAATTCCTCCCTAAATATCCCTTTTAGATTCCAAATACCCCTAAAACAAAATGGCTGGATGGGATTGTTCAAATTATGCTGTTAGCCAACAAGCCTAATATTGAAGTGAGGAGGGGAGAGTTAGCTCCTGTAGTCTCTCAAGGAACACTATTCCTTGGAAAGGTGAGAAAGAAGTAATCATCTCTGTAAAGGCTTCATCTCCTCACTGTGGAAGTTCTATGCACTGGACACCCTTCTCTCAGGAGCTTTTGGAGCTGGATTTGAACTCAGGTCTTCCTGACTCCGGGCTACACCACCTAGCCATCCTACATAAGTGTGTGTGTGTTTATGTGTGTGTGTATGTGTGTGTGTGTATGTTGTGTGTGCACACAAACATATATTCATTACACCAAGGTGCCTCTCAAGGGAATATATATTTCCCCATATTTCTTTATACACACTGCTTGAACTCAGGAGTACATTACAAGGCTCAGGCATTGAAGTAAGCGCCAAACTGGAGACCCAGTGACTGCAAAATAATGATGATGATGAAGATGATGATAACAACAGCAATTGACATTTATGTAGTGCTTTACTCATTGCAACATGCTTTATGTTCATTATCTCATTTGAATCTCACAATACCCGCTGCTTGCCTGTGGTCAGCAACCATTACTTTTGGTAATTGAAAGTTACCTGGTTTTTTCTTTTCTTTTTCTTTCTTTTTTTAAAAAAATAACATAGAAACTATTTCCTCTGATCCCTTTTCAACTATTATTACCCCCAGGAAATTTCTACTGTCTGAGAATTCTATTTCTCAATAATTCTACTCTTTCATTTACCCTGAGACCTGAATGATGGTAAGGAAGTAAAAGAAAAAAATGATATAGTGTTCTGAAGGTTGCCCATATTCTCACCTGGCTTGCTTCCCTATGAGCATTTGAGCATGCACTCACTTTGGTACAACTATGTCTAAGCTCACTTTCCTAGAGACCAAAGGGGTTTAGCAGACAAGATACTCCAGAAATGCTTTGGGGAGGGAGAATGTTTGTACTTCTGTTCTTACTACATCTTTGACATAAAAATGTGAGGCTTCAGGACTGTTCTCTTAGAGGCAGTTAAATGGCCCAATGGATAAAGTGTCAGGTCTGGAGTCAGGAAGATCTGAGTTCAAATCCAGCCTATGACTTTGGGCAAGTCACTTAATTCCTGTTTGCCTCAATTTCCTCAACTGTAAAATGAGGATAATAACAGCACTTACCTCACAGGGTGCTTGTGGGGATCAAATGAGATAATATTTGTGAAACACACAGTAGGTAATATATAAATCGTTCCTTCATTCCTTCCTTCTAGCACCTCAAAAAGAAAATCTGGAATTTAGGAGGCAATTGGGAAGAAAGTTCTGCTTAACAATTTTCCTTGCTTTTTCAGCATTCAAAATAATTTCTGATAAATTAAATGTATCTTATAAGGGTCTGAGAGGGAAGAATCATTGATTGCAGGTAGAAAATTGAAATGAGGGGGTGGGATATCATTTCCCATATTTAAGTAATTAAAATATTTAATATCATTCCTTTTGCTTAAATTTAGAACCCATTAGCTCCACTGTGAGAAGCTACACAGTGTGGTGATGGGAAGGGTATTAGTCTGGGAATTTGTAGGTTGTGGACCCTCTGGTGAGCTTTTGAGATACTGCAGCTTTTAAGATATTTATTTCCTGAAGTGGCCTAATCAGTGCAGGTAGTATTATAGGATCATAGATTAAGAGCTGGAAAACTCATTTATTTGAAATCTTTTATTTTACAGATGATGGAACTGAGACCCAGTGGTCCAATGACATGTTCAAGTCACCAGGCGGCTGTTGTTCAGTCACTTTTCAGTTGTGTTCAATTTTTTTGTGATCCCATTTGGGATTTTCTTGGCAGAAATACTGGAGTGTCTTGCCAGTTCCTTCTCCAACTCATTTTACAGATGACAGGGTTAAGTGACTTGCCCCAGAGTCACACAACTAGGACATATGTAGTCCGAGTTCAGATCTGAACCCAGGTCTTCTTGACTTCATACCCAGTGCTCTATCCCCTGTACCATCAACTGCCCTAAGTGGACAGATAGTGGAAAACTAAATTGTTGCACTCTTTCTTTGAGTAATCAAGTGACATCCTGACTTCTTGCAGACAATGAGGATTATTTGCACTATTGCAGTTCCTCTGTGTCACATCTAGCCCATATTTGTCACAAATATAAAATAAACCATTGCTTAGAAGCTGCAAGAGTCTTTGACTTGATTCATATAAATATCAACTCTGCATTCTACAGTGGGCAAAGCACTGACTTTGGAGTCAGAAGATCTGGGTTTAAATAGCCACTTACCGTGTGACCTTAGGTATATTACCTAGTTTATTTGGACCTCAGTTTCCTCATGTATAAAATGAGTGAGGTAGAGGAGGTAGAAGAGCCTCTGAGCTCCCTTCCAGTTCAAGATGTGTGATTTTATGTTTTATTAATGCTTTTTAAAAAAATTGTACCACTTGGTAATGAAAACACCTCCCCATTCCCCGTCCCCCAGTAGTATCCTCCCTTGTAACACAGGAATAAAGAAAATAAAACAAATAAATATACTTACAAGTCTAAAAGCATTTGTCCCATTCCTCAGTTAAATGTAAACTCTTAACAAATAATTCACTCAAATTCTTTTCCCTAATGGAAAGTAGTCAATTTCATATCAATGGATATGAAAAATAAAATGCTGTTTCCACAAAGAAAATCCTAAACTTACCAACAAGTAAGATAGTTCTAAATCACTAATAATAAGAGAAAAGAAAATCAAAACAACTTTAAGGTTTTTGCCTCATTCTTAGCCAATTAGCAAAGATGATGAAAGAGAGGAATAGTCATTGTTGGAGGGATGTAGAAAGACAAGTGTACAAGAGACTAAGCTATCTGTTAGCCCACCTATTCTGGAGAACAATTTGGAATTGGCCACATAAAACACTTTTTTTGGTCATGGCCAATGAGGGAATTTGTTTTGCTTGTTTCCCCAAACCCTGCAAGATTCGTAAAGATTTCACTCAAAGGAATTTCCAGATACAGAAGAGTTTTCAAGTTAACGAGAATTTTACAAAAGACAGACTCAGCTGCTATGTATTCACCACAAATTAGTAGTGCAAGAAATCGTCCATTTGTTCAGTTAAAGTCACCTATGGAAATTTAAAGCAGAAGCTAAGATCAAGACACATTCATTCATCCAGAGCTCCTGGCAACTCAAATATTGACAGATGTAGGAATGAGGGTCAGGGAGTACTCATACCAGATGTTAGACTCACAGTGATGAACTTAGGTTGAAAAGCTTAGAGATTTACTATCCCACCTGTATCATCACAGTTTGAAATTGAGTTCCATCACTCAATTTAACTTCTTGGACATCTCAAGATACCCTAAATCAATATCCCACCTATATCACCAGAGTTTGGAATTGAGTCCCATGACTCAATGTCAACTGCTTAGACTTCTCAAGACATCCTTCTCTGGGGTCAACCTCTTGGGCCCTCTCTATGCCAATAGCAGAGAAAGATGATGACAGCATTTCATTTCCACACTTTCCCTCTCCTGGCTCATATGGTGCAGCTGCACATTTCTAGATCTTACGGTGAGCAGGGTCTGGATACGTAAATCCTTTTCTTCTTATATCGCTAAACTTGTTTCAGGTTTCTTCCTCAAAAACCCATTTGCCTGCCCTCACTACTTCTCATATTGAGACAACATATTAGTGGGCTGTAGCTCATCAGCTTGTATGATTTTTACTGAGATCTCTCAGCAGAACAGAATTTTCCTTGTCATTTATAGTTGTGACAAAGGTTTTGTTTTTCCTTCTTTTTCAACAAGCGGTGGAAGAGAGAGGAAGTGGATTTTTGTTCATGGGAAATGAATTATTCAAATAAAATGATTAAAATATCTTTACATTTGTTTCAGAGATCCCACTGTTGGGCAAATACCCCAAAGATGAAAAAGACAAAAGGAAAGATCCCACACACACCAAAATATTTAGTAGTGATCCTTTTGTAGTAGTAAAGAATTAGAAATAGTAGAAGTGCATTAATTAGAGAACGGGTAAACAAATAGGGGAAAATTAATTAATGGAATATTACTGTGCTGCAACAAACATCAGATATAAGGACTATGTAGACACGTGGGAAGATATATAAACTATGGTAAAATGAAGTAAGCAGAACCAGGAAAACAATACAACTCCAATAACATGCACACACATATGTGCTTGCAAATTATATGGCAATCAAAATATTTTTAAAACCTATATTATTCCTAATTTAGGAATTTTTATATAATTTAGTTATATATTTATATTTATATATATTTATATATATAATTTAATTATATATAAATATATAATTTATATAATTAGGAATAATTATATTATTCCTAATTTAGGTAGAGGCTTCTGAGGATATAATCTGATTTTCTTTGACTTTAGTAGCGGTATTTTCTCTGATTTTCCTTGGTGGATATCTTGTATGACTTAAATGGTGGTACCCTGCTTAATTATGTTTTTTTCTTTCTCACTATTATTATTCAGTCATTTCTGACTCTCTGTGATCCCATTTAGGGTTTTCTTGGCAGAAAGACTGGAGTGGTTTGTCATTTCCTTTTTCAATTCATTTTATAGATGAGGAACCAAGGCATTTAAATGGGGTTAAGTGACTCGTCCAGGGATCACATAGCTAGGCTAATTAAGTGTCTGAGGTTGGATTTGAACTCAGGAAGATAAATCTTCCTGACTCCAGGCCTGGAACCCTAGCTGCTACACCATCTAGTTGTTCTGTGTAAGGCAGGTGAATTTTATAATGTAAAATAATCTGTATACTGTCTTGATCTTCCAAGTCAACTTGATGTTTTCTTGAGCAAAAAATAAAACTTAGAATCTTTCCACACATTTTATAAAATTTGATGATTCTTAGATTGTCTTTCCAAGTTTTTTTCTTGTACTTTTACTGCTTTTGCTTTTAAAGTTTTCAAGCATTTTTCAAATTGAGTTCTTTTTTGGTAACCATTTGGTTCTTTCTTCTGCTGCTTCAGCTAATTGGTTGTCCAACCTAAGAATTCTATTTCCCATTCATTCTCTTCTTTTATTCAAAATTACTACTTTGTTCTTCAAGGTTTTTAAACAACCTTGTTCCCTTTTTAACTGATTTTTAAAATTGCCTCTAATTACAAACATCACATTTTCCCTTACCAATACTAGATTGTTTTTAATTTCCTGTAAAATGTTTGTTAACTAATTTAGCATATCTTATATTAAGTGTAGTCCTAATTCTTGGGCTGTTTTTGAAGTTAATTAGATATTTTACTTTCCGATGACTTTTCTTCAGAGTCTTCTAATCTATAATATTTGTTCATCATGTTGGAAATTGCTTTTTTCTTTTTCTGATTCTTATTCATTTCCCTGTCTTTTCATTTTCCTTATCTGGGAGGCTATTTTATTTTGAGATTCGTCTTGGCGCTCTTTTTCTCTTCTCCTCTTTATTTACTCATTAATTTGGGAGCATTTTAATTTCTTCATATGGAAAAGGAAGGAATTAAACTGTCACCTCTATAGCCATTCACTCTGTCACCTTTTTGGAATTCTCCATCAATTTTTCTTTGCTTGTTTTCTTTTAAACATATACATTTTAAAATACCAAATGATATAGAAATAAATTATACAGTTTCAGAAAAAACTAGGAAGATCTGTATGAACTGAGGCAGAATGAGGTCATCCAAATCAAGAGAATAATTTATATAGTAACAATACAATCTAAAGAAAAACAACATGCCAAGACTTTAGAATTCTGACCAATGCAATAGCAAACCATGATTCCAGAGGACTAAATTTGAAACATGCTAGCTAACCCTTGATAGTAAGGTGAAGGATAAAAAAATGCATAAGGCATTTTTGTCTCATGCATTGAGACATACATTTTTTGAACATGGCTAATGAGAAAATTTGCTTGACTGTGATATTTCCTTCCTTTTCCCCTTCCCTTTTCAATTCCCTTCCTTCCTTCCTTCTATTATTTTACTGTTCAATTGTAAAAGTGAAAAAGTGGGAGAGAGAGAGAAGATAAATGTTAATTAAAAATAAAACTAAAAGAAAAATCATAAGTAAATGAGGTTTCTTTCCTTGTTTATATGACACAGATAACAAAAGGACACCCCCCTTATGAGTGAACCAAGTTACATAGATCTAAGTATTGAAAGCAAGAGTTACCCCCACTTTAAATCAACCAAAAAGTCCCAGAATTCCAGAGATGGAAGGGACCTCAGAGACCATAAAGTCAAACACATACTTGAACAAGAATACATTCACAACATATTCAAAAAATGATCTCCAACTTTTGCTCGAAGACCTCCACCAGCGAGGGGGAATACACCACTTTCTGAGGGAACACTCACTTTTGGATAGCTTAGATGAAGGTTCTTTGTCTCCCTAGGTCATTGTATTAGATGAACCAATCTCCATCAACCCTGACTACTCTATTTATCATGGAGAGGAACTTGTCAAAAGAAAACAATTTTAGTGGGAAAACAACCAAACATTTGTTGTTTTTTTTCCTGCTTACAGAAATATGGGGGTTTAATGGGGCTTTATTCTTGCTCAAATCACAATCATCTACCACTATAAATTCTACATAAAATCTAAACTATAAAACTCCCTTAATTATGAGTCATTTGAGAAAAACAGCTGCACACAGTCTATCACAGCACAGAGTTTGTTAAAAGCATCCCTTTGTATTATTATGTCTTGCCAGCACAACCACAATGATTTAGAGGTTACATGAAATGCAACATGTGGAAATTGCAAGTTCCAGTAGAACTTTATGCTCTTTCCAAGTTCCCTGACAAAAGCAGGGAGTGTTTTGTCTATCTAACCTTGACCCACTTGAGTTGGAGTGTGGTACCAGTCCCTGTTCTGGACCCAGGTGGGTGGCTCCCACTGTGTTTTATTGTGGAAATCTGGCTTCTAGTTAAGAGAAATCTCTCTTGTCTCAAATTCACTGCCTTGTTAAGTCCCCACCCAGAAAAAAAGATTGCTTAATACTGCCCACTTGTAAGAATTGCCCCAAAAGGGGGTGGGGGATGTTAATAAAAAGGATACTAAATCTGGAACAAGTAATTGATTTCTACACTCACAAGAGAGGCTAAAGAAATAAAAAGAAAATATAAATAAATATAAAATAAAAATATAAAATAAATAAATATAAAAGAAAATATAAAGAAAAAAACCTCAACAGCACACATTAACAAAACTTATTTTATCACTATTGGTAGAACCTTGTGCCCAGGAGCAAACACAACTAACTCCCTCTCCTCTCTCTCTCTCTCTCTCTCTCTCTCGCTACTCCCACAAAGAAGCCAGCAAATACTCTGACACATTCTGTCAAAAGGTTTTGGAAACTGACAAAAGCCCCCTTTTCCCTGCTCAAGGGAGTTGGAATATTAACTAGCCACCAACTCTCCAAATGTTGCCTCCAGGATAAATCAGCACCAGTCCTGATCTTTTCCCTGAATGCCAGGTCCAGGGTTTCCATTTTTTTCCCATCTATGACTAGTCCTGCTTGATCCTAGTAAGAATTCTGCTTAAAGAAAAACACAACACCCTGCTTTCTACTTTACTTTTTTGCCCAATTCCAGCTTTTTCCATCAACCCCGACTATTCTTTTTATCATGAATAGTTCCCCTTCATAAAGCCATCTTGTTTTCCTTTCTAATGACTCTGTTTTGTGGTGTTCTGCTTTCTTGTGCTGAGCCTTGGAATTCTGAAATAAAGACAGTCCTGCTGCGAGGGTGATTCTTTAGTTTCATGAGAACATAAAACACAGCAGTGAGTTCACCTTGGCTTTGCACTGTCCATTTACTCCAAACCTGAACCTCCTCTGAATTTCATTTTCAGTCATTAACTCCTGCACCTGCAACAATGAACTACTATTCTGATTGGACCAAGGGTCTTTGAACCTCTCCAACTCATAAAGTCATCTGAAATCTTAGACATATCTGCCATGAGATATTCCCTGACCAAAGATAAGGACCAAACAAATACAAAAGAGGGAAAGGTAGCTGGGGTCTTGCCTAGCTTTGACCAGCTTTCATCAACTGTCACATGGGAGACACCATGATGTCACGATAGGGAAGGGCCAGTTCTTCCCCACCCATCATTACAGTGACATGATGATACCCAGAAAACTGAACCTAAGACAGAACTGGCAAGAAGCTCTTCTTTCTTCTGTAATTAATGCAGTCCCTCACTTCTCTGCCACTGTCACAGGATGGGGAGTATGACCAAAGAAACACTGAGATTTATCACATTATATTAAAACAAAATGCTTTCAACTTTCAGTCACCACATGGCTGGAAGCAGGCAGGAAGTTTATCATTCCCAAGAGGTCTAAAAAAATGAATTCTTGGGGTCCCTGAAGATTTCCAGGAGAGCTCAGGAAACACATTCCTTGGGATATTTCCTCTGGGTCCATCCATTCTCAATACATATAGAACATCTCTGGCCCAATCATAGGTATCCCATTTTACTTCCTAGAGAGAATCTTCTAAACAAATGCTTTGCCCTTGGCACTGAGAAGAACTTGTCAAGAGAAAACAATTTTAGTGAGGAAGAAAAATGGAATTTGTCTGAAGAGACCAATGTGAATGCATAGGAATCTCACAAACCAACTTGGGTTTTTCTTTTAAAAAATTCAGAGGATTAAAGCAAGAACAAGTAACAGAATGAATACGTGTATGGCACGTGCTATAAAAATAGTTTCAGGAATACTAAATCTCAGAAAGAGCTAAGGTTGGCAAGGCTAACTAAGGACAATGATAAAAAGTTTGTATTGTGGTTAATATTTACAGTGAGAGAAAAAAGTGAATGAAAAAGGGTATAGAGGCTTTTCTTGGAGGTATGTGGGACATTGATAACTGAAAAAGGAAAGAAAGCAAAGATGTTAAAGTTTTGTCTTCTTTTTGCAAAAAAGGGAACAATCTTTCCACTGAAAAATTAGAAAGCCAAAGAAAAAAATCTGAACAACCAAGAATCATAGAGAGTTGCTGATTTTATATTTTAAATAAAGTAACAAGAATTTGGAAAAGAAAAATAAGAAAACCAGAATTACTAACAGGGAGTTGATACCCAATATAAATAGGTATACAGTAAGAGAGCTTTTAGGTGCCCTACCAAAAATGAATTAACTCTTCACATCCTGAAAGAAATGACAGTTGAGATTGTTGAGCCACCGTGAGTGACATCCAAGAGAATGTGAAAAATGGGAGACACAGTAAAAACTGAAGAAGGCCAAGTGCTTTCTTAATTTTAGAAAAGGAGAAGAGAATAGGGTGAACAAACTACAGGCCAGTGAACATGATGTTGGTTACTGAGAGAACAAATGATTAAAGATATGATTGTTGAATATCTAGTTATGGAAGCAGAAGTTACAAAGGGCCAACATGGCTTCATCAAAGATAAGCTAATGAGACTAAAGTTTGCTTTTAGACAGGATTGTTAAACTAGCAGATAAGGAGACTGGCTATTGCTTACCTAGATTCTAACAAAGCTTTTGATAATGTAATTCTTAGTATTCTTTTTTGAGAAGATAATAAAAACAAATATGGTTTAGATGAAAATATGATCAGCTGTATTCAGAACTGGTTGGATGACCGGACAATTGTTCACACATCAATGTTAATGTGATAGAAGTCTTCAGTATAGTACATTCAAATATCTGTGCATGGTCTTGTATTTTTTTTTTAACATTTTTTTCACTTAGATGAAAATACTCATCAAATTGTTTGCTGCATGGATGGAGTCAAGGATGATGGGTAGAGAAAAAGGTAGAAGGTTATTGTGATTTGACCAGTAACATTCATATTTCAAAAGTGTGGGACAGAGGAGAAAGTAACTTTTTCATCTTTTATCTTATTCTTCATAGAAAATCCATATTAGAAATAACACACTATTTCTATAATTTATTATTATATTATGTATTACTTATATAATATACTATATACATATTACATATGCGTGTTAGTCCTTCAAAGCTGAAGAAGACCATGCCATCAGAGAAATGACACATGACTTTCACTTGACTTTGTTTTGAGTGAGGGAGGGCTGTGCAGGTCACCGGCCTCACTTCTCCTCCAGAGCCATTTGAATCCAGTGACCAGATATTCATCAGGATGACTGGAGATGACCCAGGATGAGACAATTGGGGTTAAGTGACTTGCCCAGGGTCACACAGCTAGTGAGTGTCAAGTGTCTGAGGTGAGATTTGAACTTAGGTCCTCCTGACTCCTGCACTGGTGCTCTATCCACTGCATCACCTAGCTGTCCCACACATTACATATATTAATTGCTAGAAGGTGAAAATATGTTAACTATATTTATTAAATACTAAATACTTAACTACTCTATATGTTTGTATTTTAACTGTATATGCCATGTTTTTTAATATGCAATTTTTTGTTTCTCCCATTAGACTAAAACCTTCATGCAAACAGGGATTATTTTGTTCTTTGTACTTGTATCTCCAGAACCTAGTAGTGTCTGGAACATAGAAGGAGTTTATTAAACCCCTTGTTGATTATCTACTTGTATGTTGGTATTATATACAAAATACTTGGTGATTGGTTGATTGACTCACTAAGTGTCTCTGAATGCCTTTGAATTCATTCTTGGAATACTGATGCCCAGGCTGGCTGCATAGGTCAGACTGCTGTCTGGGTTGTGTGATTTGGGGAGAACCAAATGATATCATTTTGCCTCAAATAATTTATCTTGTTGAGTCACCTTCCCCAGTATGCTCTCTAATTTGTCAAAGGCTCTCCTCAAATATGGAACTCAGAACTAAACAAAATACTCCAGAGATAAAAGATTATCCCCTCCCTCAGAAGAGTAAAATCTTGACCAACAGAGGACCAAGGAGAGACACACCAGTCTGAGATCTTCTAGGAGGAAATTATATTCAGGCTTACTGCTACTCTACTGATCAAATCAGTTTAAAATCCATCTAACTGTAATTTTTTATAGTCCACATTTCTCCATCTTATCCACAAGAACAGGATGAAAACCATTGTTAAGTGCTTCACTGAAATTTAAGCAGACTATAGGTTTACACTGATCTACCAACTTGCCTCTATGAGGGTGGAAGAGGTAGAGATGCCGTAATCCACCTAGACTTAGAAAGAGGTACACACATCGATACAACCCCTCCAGGGAATCACATAGACCAATCATTTGGTACCAGAGGGAAATGCTAAAATGCAGACAGAACCATGCCAGGGAGGAGCTAACCCACTGGATATTAGTTTTAGTGGCACAGCAGGGAAACATGTACTGATTAAAAAAAAAATAAACAAACTAGACCTCTCTTTGTTGCTACTGTGAGTCATGTGGACTGTTTAAGTCCCAAAGTAAGGTGCAACTTATAAAGAGGGAAAATGACTTTATGCTGTCTAGAATTGGGAGAGTCTGTCTTATGGCTGAGGGGCTCAACTACAATCCTGGTCCACTTCTTTTGTTAGTTTAATTAAAATCCATCCTATATTTGATGTTTTGTTAATGAAGTCAAACAACAATGATTTCAGGGTTTCACTGGGTGAGAGCATGAGCAGTAGAAATTTTGTGAAAGACCACCTCGCCTCTCCTTTCTCCAGTGCCAGTTTTACCCAGGTCCATCACATGGCACAGTGGAAGGCAATAGATGATTAACATGAGATTTCTAGTTAGAAGACCTGGGTTCAAATTCTGGCTTTGGTACTTACTATATTTGGGATTCGGGCAAGTTGCTTGACCTCAATTGGCCAATCAGGTTGCTCATCTATAAGAAGGTTGGACCCAATAAAGTTTAAGTATTTTCCAACTCTAAATTTATGGTCCTGGGATCTATGATATACAGGTGTCTCTTATAAAGTTACTGACTTATTCTGTGTGCCCAGGAATACACTACAGGATGTAGTAAGATCTAACATCTTAGTGCAACATATTATTACAATATATTATCCTGTTTTAGCATTCTTTCTTGGTTCTCTGTTCATTTCTTATCAGAGAAAATGGAGAACCTGGATTTTTATCTCAAATGAAATGCTTTTTAGCAGAGTAGGCATCTTTTGAGTTACTGAGAGTTCTTGTGAGAGTTAACTTGGACACTTTCTGCATTCTTCAGTTAAGTTACACAAATGTAATTGACATGCTAGTTAGAATAAGGGGAGAAATTATGAAAGGTAAGTTACTACATTCAGAGACCTTGAAAAATATTATATCACATCTAATATTGCTGATATTATTATATTTATTAACTCATTTAAGGAACCTACAGACTCTAATATTCCATAATTCTGTGATACTGGACATCCTTTAGCTGATTCATAGCAATTTACAGTCCACTAAAAACATCCCCTAGATCAGGGTTCCTGAACTTTTTTGCATCCTGGACCCCTTTGGCAGTCTGGAGAAACCTATGAAGAAACCCTTCTCAGAATCATATTTTTAAGTATCTAAAATAAAATACAGGAAATTGCAAAGAAAATCAACTATGTATATTGAAATATAGTTATCAAAACATATTAACAAATCACTACCACCACCAAAAACCAAATCATTGCCCCCAGGTTAAGAACTCCTCCTCTAAAACTTCCTGTAAAGACAGTTTGAAATAAACTTCCATTACCTACCTCTAGGTGTATCAGAAGCTCAGAGAATTCTATATAACCAGCATATTTAGACATTTTTACATCTGGCTTAAGCATTAATCCTTAGAGTAGCTAAGCAGTAGGCTGACTGAGTGCTGGCCATAGTGGGACCCCAAAGCTTTCCCGAACCACAGGTGAATTTTTCCCTCCACCTACTCAATTGAATTTAGCCCAGGTGTTAGAATTACAACTTATGATCCTGAGGATGGTGGTTAAAAGGGGGGAAAAAGATGGAGGAGGGCCAAGGAGCTTGGGAACCAGAATCCTCGTAATTTCTTCCCATTTTCTAATCTCTGTTTTATCCCTGCTTTCCTTATGTACCCAGTCAGTTGCAGAAATGAAGAATGAGGGACTGCAGAGGGTGCCCTGCTAATGCTCTGGCTTAGACAGGCTATGTTGTTCGAAGAGTTCCAGCTACAAGTAAGAAAGGAATGAGATGGAGATGTGTAAAATAATATTGTGATATAAGATCTGACTGCCCCCCCATGTCTGGAATGTTCTCCTTCTGTTCCAGCTACTGACATTCCTTGCTTCTTTTAAGTACCAACTAAAAGCCTACCTTTGACAGGAAGTCTTCCACAACCTTTCTTAATTCTACTGTCTTCCCTTTGTCAATTATTTCCTATTTATCCTGTGTATGCCTTCCTTTGTGTATATTTGCTTGCATGTTCTCTCCTCCATTAGATTATAAGGTCCTTGAAGACTGGGACTCCTTGCTCACTAAATGCCTCTGCCTTAGTCTAGGGATGGGGACCTGCAGCCTTGAGGCCATATGTGGTCCTTTGGGTCCTCAAGTGCAGCCCTTTGACAGAATCCAAACTTGAATGTTCTGTGAAGTTTGAATTCAGTCAAAGGGTCACATTTGAGGACCTAGAGGGCCACATGTGGTCTTGAGGTGGCAAGTTTGCCACCCTCACCTTAGTCTGTTGAGTATGTCATAACTTCTTAGCTCAAGTTCACCTTCTGGATTCCCCTAAAATGGATCATTCAAGGTACTTCAAATCTGAGGCTTTTTTGATATGATCCCTACATCCATGACTCTGCCTCCCATGAGACTTAGGTCTATATCTTTCTATAAATCTTCAACAGGGTCTCCTCAATGTAATGGAGACCTTTCTCTACATTCTTAATTTTATATAGATACCTAGGACATCTATTGATTTGTCATTATAAGGGTACATAAAATGCCTTCATCAGTTTTCCTTGGCTTTTCCTATATGATTGATCCACTTTTTTGGGGGGGATGGGGTGTAAATTTCTTTGATATATTTGCTGCCATTTCTGGTAGTCAATTCATCATCAGTATTATGCTCCCACTTATTGATAGATACCAAGAATCTCTCCTGTTGTCTTTTGGGTGACCTACAACTAGAGATGTAATGATAAATATTTAACAACTAACTCTCTGGGCTGGGGGCGGGAAACTGGTGTATGCCATGATACCCTGTATTACAAACATTTCCCTCATCAATTTCTTAAGTTGAAACAATTGATAAAAAACAATAAATCATGTCTCAATTTGTAGCATTTGCTCTCTTATCCAGGAACATGAAGAGACAGTTTAATTCCTGTCTCTTCATGTTCTTGGATATCATCCTGATATTATGTTTGTCTTTACTGTTGAATTCTATATAAACTACCTTTGATAAATGTTATCACCTTTAACCTTTAACTACTCCAATATAACTAAAGTGATTGGATTATTATGCTTAATGGTAATGTGACAATGGGTAATTATCACTTAGAGGGAAAAAAAACTTGGTTGTGGTGGATGAACAGGCAATACTCCCTGGCGGTCCAGCTTTTGGCCACCTGAATATAATCATAAAGAGTTTTAAGAATAAGAAATTCAGTGAATTGCGTGACTGACAAAACCAAGAAGCCAGGCGAGAGCATGCTAAGAGTTTCTCCATGACTTAAATTCAAACATACACAATATTATTAACTGGGTCTTGGCAGCTCTTTTTATTCTTTTATAAACAGTCAAAAAGGAACTCTGGTTTATTTAATTCTCAGAAGAGAAAAATTGGAACCATCCAGTCTGTTTAATATCAGACCCTCTCACCTAAAGGAGAATCCTAGGGAATTTCACAGGGCTCTTCATTTTGTCTTTGTATCCCCAGTGCCTAATACACAGTAGGCATTTAATAAACGCTCATTGGATTGAATGGTGTGCAAAGTGGATTAGAAGGAATAGATGTTTGAAGTGGACAATCTAGGCTTTTGTGTCAATTTCATCAACAGCCAATAGAATTTTGCCTAGGACTGTAGAAGTGAGAGCTGATGGATACAAACATCTTTGCCAAATAAAGGGAGGTTAAATTATGTTACTCTGTTTTCCTCACCTAAACAAGTAAGTATTGCTGCCTACTTTCATTCTGCCATGAAGATATTAGAAAGTCATAATTCTCCTCATGTACCACTGAGTAACACAGTTCAATGACTGCTTAAAGAATCTTGATGAGAATCTTACACCATTTGAAAGTAGATGGTGGTTAAGTCCAGTCTCCAGTACTGGGTAACTGCTAATTTTATGGCTCATCTGTATCATCATTGACATTTTAAAGAAATGTTTCAGGAAAGTAGGAAAAAAAATAAAAGGTTATACATCTGTGCTATGAAAAGATTTTTTTTTAGATTTCAGATCCTTGTCAAGGAAGATTTCCCTCCAGATCACCAAAAAAACATTTTTGATGTACAGAAGCATTGGCTGTTGCTTCATCATTGGCATCGAGGGATTCAGGGACAGGAAGGGACCTTAAAGAACATCCCCAGCACCTAGACCAGGACCTGTATAAAGAAGCCCCTAACTCATGCTTGTTACTTGCTTACATCCTGGCTTAATCAGGTCCACATCCCTTATTTCACATGTGACAAAAGTGAAACCTGGAGAGGATAAGTAATTTCCCCTAGGTCACACAGTTACCTAGTAGCAGATGAGAGAGAAGAACCTAAATGCTACAACTCTGTCATTAGAAATCCTGAACATATTGAGTTTAAAGAGGCTTTCCTTTTGGCAGACATTTGTGTCAATGTGGTTTCCATTTTAGTACTTTTCTTGGTGCATTAATAAAACATAAATCCTAAAATAATTGTAGTCATTGATTGGCTCTCAGCACCTGCCAAGCAAAAGAAATAAAAGTTGAGTCCTAAAATCATTTAAATTCCACCTGTTTGAGTTTTCTATTCAGCTCTATTTCTAGATGTAAAGAGTCTGAGATTCTGTCAGTATAGGAGAATTCCTGTCCCCAATGCAGATCACAAGTACACCTATGTCTATGTCTATCATTTGCTACATCTATGTCTTTGCTATAGCTAACAATGCAGTCTCTAGCACTGAATGACTTCTTGGAATAGAACAGTCATTTCTCTCTTTCCTGTACCCAGTAATAATTATTGTTTGTGGACTAGAATCAGCCTTGGGCAGCAAGACTTTTCGTAACTTTTGTAATAGATGCCCCCATTTTCTCACACTTCTTGGTGAGCTAATAAAATTTCCAATTTGGGGAGGATCAGGGAATAGTTTCTATTTTTCTGATCACCATTGTTGCCTTCTAGGGGGTAGCATGGGGTGAAGATCCCAGTACCATCATTGCTCCCATTGTCTCATCTCTTTTCATTGGTTCCAGGACTTTGGGGCTTTTTAAACTCACAAGGCCTTTCCTGGGTCTGGACATGTCTGCCATGGGATACTCTTTGACCTTAAACCAGAAAAGAACAAGGCAGGGGTGATCATGTGCTCAGGGCCACAAGGAGGTCATGTGGGAGACAGGACAATTGCCCTTTTCCTCATTCAACTCTCAAGAGAAAGTTTGGACCTTTCCATTTTACAACCTAAAAGGAAGAAACTTGAAAGGAGGAGAGATCACTATTTCACTTTTATATATCTGATGAATCATCAGTTCTTTCGATTCAGTTGCCAATTAGGGGATATTTTATCATCTCTCATTTAAAACTCCCCATCTATGATATACATGATTGGAAGAACCAGCATTCCCTCCTTTTCTGTGTGGTCACTTAGAAGCATGAATAGTATCTTATATTCTGTGGTGGGGAGGGAGGTCCCTACTACACATGACTCTATAAATGAATACCAAGGACTTATACAAGACATATAAGGTTAATTGACTTTCCCAAGGTAATGTAGCTATTAAGGGTCAAAAGTGGTCTTTGAACCCATGTTTTCTTGACTCCAACCCCAGTTCTTTAATTTTGGCACTCAAATTGCCTTTAGCCCTTCTGTACATGAATTAATTCTTAATTCCTGATTTGGACCATCTCTCCCAGCTCTCCATGGTCCATACTATGATTTGCATTTAATAAATATTTATGCAAGTATGTGTTTAGTCATTTCAGTTTTGTCTCTTTGTGACCCTATTTGGGTTTTTTTTTTGTAGAGATACTAGAGTAGTTTGCCTTTAACTTCTCCAACTTATTCTACAGATGAGCAACTGAGGCAAACAGAGTTGTGTCTTGTCCAGGCTCATATAGCTAGTAAGTGTTGAGGCTGGACTTGAACTCACCAAGATGGGTCTTCCTGATTCCAGGCCTGGCACTCTATCCACTGTGCCACCCAGCTGCCCCCTTTAATCCAAGTAGGGGAAAGTAAATGATGATTCATAGAATCATTAATTTAGAGATGGAAGCAATTTTAGAGATGTTCTATCCCAATCTCTCATTTGATAGATGGGAAAATTAAGGTCCCCAGTGGCTAAGTAACTTATCTACAGTCACAGAGGTCATAAGTAAACATCAGAGGTAGAATATGAACCCTAATTCTCTGACTCAGTTCTCTTTTGACGATGCACATTGATTTGCACATGCCTACTACTGACAATACAACTCAAGTTTAATCTCTAATGATAAGCCAGAAAAATTGCTTTCTAAAGTACAAAAAGAATATTATCACTGCTACAGATTTAGCCCAAAATGTGATACATGAAAGGAAATATATATACAAGTCGAAATCTAGCTTGAAACCAAAGGGGTCCAAGGGAGACAGAATTTCCAAAATTCTGGTCCTATGATGCTGCGAGGAGTTAACTCGAGCTAGTTTGGGTAAACACCATCCTATCCAAATATTCATAGTGAAGATCACCTCTCCTGGGAACTCACATGTTAATTGCATGTCTATGATGAAGAGTAATGCTTCCCATCTGCAAATTTTCATGATTTTCTAGAAAACAACCAAAATGCTCCCATGAGCACCCTCTACTTGGAATATACTCTGGTATGACTCAGTGAGTGGAAAAACAACATTGGTTCTGGAACTAGAGAATCTGGGTCTGAATGCTGTTTATGTTCCTGTGTGGCCTAGGGAAAAGCATTTTTTGCCTTTCTAGGTCAAAGTTCCCTCATCCATTAAAAAAATGGGTAAACTACATGACTTTTAAGGTCTCTTCTAACTCTAAATCTACTGTCATATAATGTAACTTTGAGACTACTTCCACTTTCACTCATCAAAATTCTATCCATTCATTAAAGCCAGATTCAAGTGGCCTCCTCCAGGAAGTCACCTCTGATACCTTCAGCTAGAAGTAATCTTTACCTCTTTTGTATAATATTTAGACTCTTAATGGCAGTAATATTTCTACAAAAGAGACAGGCTCCTACAGTGGAAATAGAACTGATCTTGAAGCAAGGATTTTTGAGTTTGAATTCCAGGTTTGATATTTCCTGCGTAATGAAATGCATTCAACCTTTTGGAGCCTCAAGCTCACTTCTGAAAAGTGAGGTTAACACCATTTCTACTACCAACCTCAAATTTTGGTCATTTTGTAAACCTTAAAGCTCTAGTCCCTTGATATTACATTGTGTCATATTTACTTAATGATAATCCCTAACTTGTATGTAGCATTTACAATCTACTAAACTTTTTACCTACATTGTTTCATTTAATTGTCAAAAATAACTCTGGGAGGTTGGTAGTAGAGATACTTTTTCATCCATTTTATAGATGAAGACAACAGAGCTTAGGGAGGCTTGTGATTTGTCTGGGGTTAAATGGCAAGTCAGTGCTGGAGGTAGAATGTGAACCACACCTCTCTTGGTTCCGTGAGCTCTTTCCATTGCCCCATGGTGCCTCTAGACCAGGATTTCTTCATCTTATTTGTGGCATGGACCCCTTGGGCACTCTGGCGGAGTCTATGATTTCTCTTTGAGAATCAAGTTTCCAAACCTATGTTGACCACACACACACACACACACACACACACACACACACATACACACACACACGTATAACTAATTATATAATGCAGTTATATGTGTATATATATATATACATGTACATATATATATATATATATAAAACTAATTACATATAGTTTTACGTGTGTGTGTGTGTGTGTGTGTGTGGTAGGTAGGTGCCACAGTGGATAAGATAAAGCATTAGATCTGGAATAAGGAAGACCTGTGTTGAAATCTAGCCTGTGTGACCCTGGGCAAGTCACTTAACCATGTTTGCCTGTTTTCTGTAAAAATCTATAAAATTAGCAGGAAAAGGAAATGGCAAAACCACTTTAGTATCCAGATGAGAAACTGAGGCAAACAGGGTTAAATGGCATGTATTTGTTCAGAAAATTTGGATTTAGTCAGAAGGCCCCACTTAAGGATTTAGGAAGCCACATGTGGCCTTAAGGCTTCAGGTTCCCTACCCCTGAACTAGAAGCTCAATATAAGCCAATGATTTTATGACTGACAAAAACGCTAAAGTAATCACAGGCTGCATTAAGGAAATGTTAGTGACCAGGAGTAGGGAAGTGATGTTCTTCTCCCAGTTCAATCCACAACCGTAGTATTGCATGCAGTGTGTGGTGCCAGGTATTAGGGAGAATATTGATAAGAAAGAAATTCCAGAAGAAGATAACAGTTTGGAGAAGCATCCACACCAAGACTGGTTGAAGCAACCATAGATATTAGGACTAAGGGAATATTTATTTTTGCTTTTTTTGTTTTTGAGGCATTTGGGGTTTAGGGACTTGCCCAGGGTCACATAGCTAGTAAGTGTCTCAAGACAAATTTGAACTCAGGTCCTCCTGCCTCCAGGACCAGTGCTGTATCCACTGCATGATCTAGCTGTCCCTAAGTGAATGTTTAAAGAGGACAAGAGAGCTGTCTTCAAATTTTTGAAAAGGCTGTTATGTGAAAGATTGATTAAATTTGTGTCATTTAGCTCCAGAGGGCAGCACTAGAAGCAATGGGTGATTCTTTTAAAGGCTGATGCAAGGAAAAATTTTCTAACAATAAGCATTATCCAAAAGTAGATCAGGCTTCCCCATCAATGTTGTGAACCAAAGGCTGAATGATGACTGGCTGGGTATGAAATCAAGGGATTTTATTCAGGTGTTGGTTGGAAAAAGTCACTTGTAAGATCCCTCCCAACATCAACCTTCTACGTGATTCCATTGGTTTCCAGTGTACATTTGATTAGGGTCACAAAGAGTTGGAAATGACTGAAAAATGACTCAAAAATAAAATCTATTTGATTTAGAGGATAGAACATTTTTGCAATAGTGATATAACAATATGCTAGTTCAAAGGCACTGAGGAAAAATACAACAGTATTACCAGTCAGTCAACCCCAAAGCATTTATTTAGCGCCACTATGTCCAAGGTGCTGTGTGAGGTGCTGGGGATTTGGAGGGGGGAAATGAAGAAACAACACCTGCTCTTAAAGAGCTTACATTCTAGGGGATGGGGATGGGGGAAACATGTGTAAGCATATACAGACTAGATTTATTATAACTAGAAGCGAGTTAGGGAGGGAGGGTATTAGGAGCTGAGGGATCAGAAAAGGCTACATGAAGAAGGTGCTGTTGGCTTGAGCAGAATCTTGAAGGATTCTATGAGGCATAGGAAAGGAGGAGGTCCATTCCAGTTATGGGGAATAGATAATACAAAGGCATGGAGATGGAAGATTGAATATAACATAGGGAATAAAGAGACCAAAAAATTTGAACAAAAGCTAATAATACATAATGAAGATGGAAAGATAGGTTGGGGCCAGATACTATTGAAAAAAAGTTCTTTGAAGCTGACTGTGGATGCTAAGGACACCAGAAAGATTTTTTGAAGCTATGTTTTGGGCAGAAACAAAGTCAAAGGAGACTCATATCTATCGTGGAGAGTAGTGGGTATGACAAAGAGAGGGGATAAAAGCTGAAAGAAGAGCTTGTAATTTATGTGAGAACATATCCAAGGAGAGAGGAAACAATGAAACATGTGAAATGGATGTCTATGTACAAATGCCTAATATACGTGAAATAAATAGCATGCATTATAGGTCTGAACACAAGGAGGCAAATTTGACTGATGCCTGGAATAAGGAAGGAGGTTTTCTATTGAAAAGGAACATCATAGATAAAGGGTATGGAAGAATGTCATTCTATATGTAGCACAGACTCTATGTGATTTGGGAACCCTCATTTTTGTTCAATCATTTTCAGTCGTCTGATTCTTTGTGACCTCAGTTGGGGTTTTCTTGGCAGAGCTATGGGAGAGGTCTGCCATTTCCATTTCCAGCTCATTTGACAGATGAGGAAACAGACATACAGGGTTAAGTGACTTGCCCAAGGTCACACAGCTAGTAAGTGTTGGAGGTCAGATTTGAACTTAGGAAGATGTCTTCCTGACTCCAGGCTTATCACCATACATGCTGCACCACCTAGTTGCCCCAGAACCCCTCGATACTTCAAGTTTAATGTGAGATATTTTAGATAGTCAAGAAAGGCTTTTTTAGCTCCTGTTCCTTATTTTCAATGCTTTAAACTTCAGCTGACTGGGCTGTTTATTGTCCTCTGAAATGATTATGCAAATATAGTCACTATCACCACCTAACTCCATTCTCTGTCAAGGGATAAAGAGCCACAACTTGGTGAAAGCATTAATTAGGGCAGAATAGCAGAATAAATGACAAAGGAAAATTATTGCATAAACAAATCTCCATTAGGTTCTTATGCTCTGTGTGGTTGAGGGAATACTCTTTGGACAACTTAACATTCTGAGGTCAGTCAGTCCATAAGCCTTTAATAGGCATTTTGTTCAGTCATTTTGGTAGTGTCCAACTCTTTGTGGCCCCATTTGGGATTTTCTTGGCAAAGATATTGGAGTGGTTTGTCATTTCCTTTTCCAGTTCATTTGACAGATGAGAAAATGGAGGCAAACAGGATTAAGTGACACGACTAGGACGTTGTCTGTGGTCAGATATGAACTCTGGAAGATGTCTTCCTGACTTCATATTCAGTGCTCTATCTACTGCCCCACCTAGCGGCCCAATTGGGCACTTACTATTACAAGGAAGGCAAAAACAGTCCTTGTCCTCAAGAAACCAAGAGTCTAATAGGGGAGAAAACATGCACACAACTATGCATGAGTGAGATGTATAAGAAGTAGACAGAAGATGATCCGAGAATGGAAGGAACCAACAAGAAGTGAAAGGTCTCCTACAGTGGGGGAAGGGATAGAAGTGTGTGTCGGGGGAGGGTTTAAGCTGACACTGCAGGGAAACTAAGAGGGAGGGGTAAAGAGGCAGAGCATTCCAGATATGGGACACAGCCCTGCAGAGGCACAGGCATGTGTAACTGGATCATAGTGTGTGGAGTGATGTAAAGTACAAAAAGTCTGGAAAGATAGGTGAGGTTATAAAGAACTTTGAATGCCAAAGGGGACTTTATTTTAAATCCTGGAGGTATTGGGGAGCTATCAAGTTTATTGAATAGCAGAGGTAGGGGTGACAGGGTTAGACTCACACTTTAGATAAAAACCAGTTGGGTGGCTAAGGGGAGGATGTATTACAGGGGGGAGAAATGTGAGGCAAGCAGACCCATGAGAAGGCTTTTTTGAACTAGCTCAGGGGAAAGATGATGAGGAGCTGTAATAGACTGACAATTGTATGAGAAGGGAGAAAGGATGTATGTAAGAGATGAGCAGGTGGAAACAAGATTTGGTATAAATTGGATATATGAGGTAAAAGAGAGTAAAGAGTGGACGATGATATTGAGGTTGAAAATCTGAATGACTGGAATGATGATGGTGGCCAGAACAGCAAAAGCAGATTTCAGAAGAGAGAACAATTTGAAAGGAAAGATAGTGAGTTCTTTAAGAGATAGCATTTTGGAAGTGTATAACATGTCTGGTTTAAGGTGTCTAAAAGGCAATTGGTGATGGGGAACTGTTGGTCAGCAAAAGATCTAGTGATGGATGTATTGATCTGGAAGTAAGCTGCCAGGAAGAGATTCCTGAACCCATGGGAGCTGATGCTATCACATCTTAGACAACTTAAAGTTTGTAAGGTTGTACCATACCTCATGCGTCTCTACTTCCGACGACTGAGAACTCTTCAACTACACTTGTGTGGCTGCCATTTTTTGTTTATCTGTTGATTTCTGCCATCTCCTAGGACTCTCATCTGTTCCTGGAACTGCTCCTGAATTGAGTTACTATTGCTATCTACAGGAAATATAATATGCTTCTGAACTTATTCCTTAAAGGGACTCTTACCAGCTCTTGTGTTAGCTGGTTGGTCACAATGCCTCAAACTAATCAATAACAAACGAATCTCATTTCCAGTCAAACCCACAGCCACACAAAAAGGCCTCTTATGTGGAGATCAAAAACTTTTCCAACATATGCTGCCCATCCCAACAAAAATTCCATTAAAATCCATGGATACTCAGATTAGAGGGAACAAATTTCATCCAGCTCCTGGTTCCAAGGCTGGGGAAATTACCTTGAAGTTTTGGTAATTCTTGAGGTGTATTTTAGCAGCCATGAAAGAGGAATTGGACAGAGCTGTGCACTGAATGTCTACTGTTGTGGCTCAGCACCCTATTTAACTTGCACGCTGAGAGTCCTACAATAGTGAAACATGCTACAGCAAGGCCCCCAGCATTTTGATTAATTTCTTAAAGAAGGATTAGTGGGAAGAGATAGATAATCATTTAATATTATTTGAACCTCAATGAGGGCTATAGCCTGAATTAATGACAGAAGAAGCCCCTTGGCCTGAGTAAACTCAGAGAATGCCTCTTCCTGTGTCAATAAGGCCAGATGGAGCTAAGAGCATTTTTTTTAACTCTTGATGGTTGGCAAAGTGTTGGGGGAGGTGAAGGAACATGCTGTAATGTGATATATGTTTAGATATCTGAATGCAGCTCATGGAAAGGTGTGATAAGAGCAATGCACAAATTAGATTAGGTTAGTTTTTACTTGATTGGTTCAGAGGACTAAAGGCGAAGACAGTTGACTTCGCTTTGTAATCACCTGAGTACAAAACAGCTACAGGGAGTGCCATATGCTGTCTGGTGCCTATCTGGTAGAAAACAATGGGCAACTCAGAGGCAGGGAAGCTTTTCTCCACTGAATCAACTCCAAATGTTCCCAATGCCTAGCTTTGTTGAATATCCTTCTCTTGCGTCCTCAATGACTTTCCTTGTTGAACGGCTTTCTCTTGCTTAAGTGAACCTCCTTTTCTTCACTTTTTTTCTCCTTTCTCCCCTTGAAAGGGGGATATTAGAGGTCATTTGGTCCAATCTCTTGATTTCACAGATGAGTAAACTAAGTCCCAGAAGAGAAGGAAAAATGCATCTTAAGGATAATGATGGAAATTGGAAAAATGTTTCACACTATCAGAGAGAAGCCAAAAAATATTTTATCTCTGTCCAGAGAAAACAAGCAGGGAATGAATCTAGATGTTCCTTGAAAATTCCAAGAAGAGTCATATGAATCAAATTAATTGTTGAAAACTGCCTGGAAATTACATGAGGTTCCTGGTTAATCCATTAGCACTTCTACGCAAGCCTGCCTAAAGAATACTGTATATGTTCGCATAATGTAACTTTCCCTTCTCCTCTCCTTGGTAATGATAATCTTTACTTTTTAATACGGGAAAAATTATTCCAGAATGTGAGCCAAAACCTGTACCATCCTTAGCTGAGAGTGGAAAAAGTCCTTGAGTGAGAAATTCAAGTGGTGATACCATAGATTAAGGTGTCCATGTACATATGCTAGTGTGCTTGTGAAAGAGATGTCAACTGCAAGTGGCTTTTCAAAGAAAATAATTAATTTCTTTTTCTGTTTTTCAGCATTCACTTTCATAAGATTTTTGAGTTCTAAATCTTCTCTCCCTCCTTTTCCTCCCCATGCAAATACTTTGAAAAAGATCTTTTTTGCTACTTATCCTGAGCATTTCCTCAGGATGACAGTGTTGAGAGCTGACTTCATCCAGGGGTAGAGAATCTACAACCTCCAGGCCACATGTGACCTTCTAGTCCTCCTGTGTGACCCTTTGACTGAATCCAAACTTTACAGAATAAATCCCCTTAATAAAAGGATTTGTTCTGTAAAACTTGGACTCGGTCAAAAGGCTGCACCCAAGGACCTAGAAGGCCACATGTGGCCTCGAGGCTGCAGGTTTCCCACCCCTGGTAGTCCAACTTCCTCATTTTAATAATAGCTAACTTTGTTTTATGAAAAGACTTGAATATAGTGTTTGAAGGATTATAAAGTGTTTTAAATAAGTGATCTCATTTCATCTTCCCAACAGCTGTGTGAAGGAAATGCTATTGTTATTATATTATCCCCATTTCATAGAGGAGGAGACTGAGACCTAGGAATGTAAAGCAACTGCCTCCAAATTTACTCATACGTACATAACTGGTGATAATAATTGTAACCAGGGACTTGAAGAAAACTCTCCTCATTGGTGGAGTTCAGTTACTCAGTATTCTGTGCCAATGTGAAGAGTGGAGGTGGACAGAGCTTGGGAGAAGAGAGATCTTGGTCTTCTACCTTCCAGATTTGAAACAGACACACAGGGGCTTTGAGCCCTGAGTTATCACATCATCATCATCATCATCATCATCATCATCATCATCATCATCATCATCATCATCATCATCTTCTTCTTCTTCTTCTTCATCATCATCATCAACATCACCACCATGTCATGATCACTAATATTTTCAGAGTACTTTAAGGTTTTTTTTAGGCTTTATATTACATGCTTTATATGTATGTATGTACGTACATGTGTTTGTGCATAAACAATTTATTTCATCTTATCTTCACAACAATCCTGTGAAGTAGACGCTTATTGTGGTTCAGTCATTTCTTAGTCGTGTCTGACTTTTCATGACTCCAAGTGGGATTTTCTTGGCAAAGATAGTGCAGTGGATTGCCATTTCCTTCTCCAGCTCATTTTATAGATGAGGAAACTGAAGTGACTTTCCCATGGTCACACAGCCAGTAAGTACCTGAGGCCAGATTTGACGTCAGAAAGATGAGTCTTCATGACTCCAAGTCTGACACTCTATCCACTGTGCCACCTAGCTGCCCAAGTAGAAGTTATTATTATATCCTTATTTTATGGAGGAGAAAATTGAGAATGAGATAATTGAAATATCTGAGGCAGAATTTGTACTCTGATATTCTTGACTCCAAGTCCCTATGTCCTAAATCACATAGTAACCAAGTGAGGATTTGAACTTGTACAGTTCATTGTGTCCTGAATTTGGAGTCAGAAGACCAAGGTTCAAATCTTTGCCTTTAGATTGTTTAATAGTAGAAAGAATACTGGATTTGGGGTCAGAGGATTTGGAATCAGTTTCAGATTGACCTTAAACAAATTACTTATACTCTTGGCCTCAGTTTGCTCATCTATAAAATGAAGAGGTTGGACCCAATGACCTCTACTATCCCTTTCAGTATTCTGTGCTTCTGTAGTCCTATATCTGTTACTTTGGGTAAGTCATTTCATTTCCTCAGGTTCCAATGTCCTCATCTGCGAAATGAGGCTTGTTTTTCCTTTTGCTACATCAGAGATTTTTCACCTTTCATTGAGTCCTGGACCCATTGGGAAATCCAAGGAAGCCTATGGACCCTTTCTTAGAGTCATGTTTTAAAAGGCACAAAACAAAATGCAAAGGATTACAACAAAGGAAAATTAATTCTATTGAAATAGTTGTTGAAATTTTTTTAAAAATTAAGGAGTCCAGATTAGAACCCATGTTGCAGATAATCTCCAAATGCCTCCTAGCTCTAAATCCTCTGTCTTCTGAGTCCAGGTCCAGAACTCTTTCCATTACCCTCTATTGCCCTTTGGATCAAGAGAAGGACAAGGCCCAGATACTTTCTCCCATGTTTCCCTGTAGGGATAGAGATGCATTGGAATATCAAACAAATGTCTAAACAAACCATTACTCAGTTTTTTCCCTAAGTCAAGCCTGCTCAGTGTCAATGACCCTACAGATCACATCCAGCCAAGCTCAGTGTCAACAGTTCAGGAAAGATGGTAAGGGCTGAGAACTGAGGGAATAAAGATAAATGATTCAGGGACCTGGTTCATGCCATTTTTCTTTTAACCCAGTCTCTTCTCTCTCCCTTCTCTCTCTCTCTCTCTCTCTCTCTCTCTCTCTCTCTCTCTCTCTCTCTCTCTCTCTCTCTCTCTCTCTCTCTCTCTCCCTCTCTCCCCATTGCCATATTCCACTTCTGTGATGAATGGTCCTGCGCATAGGTGTATAGTCACACCAAGACCACATTCTACGCATGCTTCTGGTCCTACTGAATAACTTTCTACTTGGTGATGGTGGGGGGCCAGAGGAAAAAAGAAATGTTTCCTCCAAAGGCTGAGCCCTTGAAATCTTATTTCCCCTTCCTTTGTTTCATGACATCCCTCTTCTTGCTGTGTCTCTTCAGGATCACACTACTATCCAATAGTGCATTTGGTGATCAAAGGATCATAGAGTAAAAACTGGAAGGAATCTTATAGGTCATCTAATACAAGTCTCTCATTTTACAAATGAGGAGAGTGAGGCCCACAGAGAGTGTCTTACTCAATATCACACAATTACAGAGTGTTGAAGGCAAAATTTGAATTCAAGTCCCACTGCTTCTTTGAAATGACCAGCTTATCCTGCAAAATATGGAGAAATTAACAAGGGGAAGTGATGTTTTTTTCCTGATTCTGACCAACAAGAGAAATCAGTTGTGTTAATAAAAATGACTCAAACTTTAGGGGTAAGAGACTACTCTATGATAGAATTCATGACAGAGAAGGAGCAAAAAGGCTGGTACTATGTGCAGTGTATTCTGAATTTCAGGGGAACAGATCACAGATTTAGAGTGAGAAGGGACCTCAGAGACTAGTGATAGTATCATTTCACAAATGAGGAAACCGAGTCTCAGAGAAGTTAACTAACATACCCAAGCTCACACAGAAATAATAAGTAGCAGAACCAAGATTTGAATTTTGGTCTTCTGACTTCCTATTCAGTGTTCTTTCCACTGTACCCATCACAAAGATTTCAGAGAAATCTTAAGAAAAATCCAATTTCAGGAAAAGTGGGCCCAAGAGGAATGGATAGGTTTTAAGAAGGAAATTCTGAAGACACATAAAGTAAGAATTCTGATGAAAAGTGGATCCTGTCCTTAGGGTAAAGACTGTAAATAGATGGTCAAGTACAGTATAGCCATATTAATTACAACTGCAAGAGATCACATAGTAATCAAACTGGCAAGAGTTCTTGGTTTCATTCCTTGGTTGAGTGGGACACTCTTACCCCTAATCTCTGCCTCCTGGTCTTCCTTTGCTATCTATCAGATTCATCCCTTTATTTCATATTGAAAGCAACCTCACCAAAATCACTTGATATTCAATTTGCCATTTCCAATTCCCTGGGGCACTTGCTTAGCACCTTCCTCAAGTGTCTCAATCCTCTCTTTCCTATACAAAGCCCGGGCAACACTCAGAAGTTGAACAATGTACATTCTACTTTTTGTGCCAAAATGGTTAGGTGTGTGTGGAATTAGCTAACCCAACATACAAAGATGTCAAATGATTTTCCTAAAGCATGGGGACCAAGTCACTGTCCCCATTCAATAAACTTTGGTGGCTCCCTAATATCTTTAGGATCAAAATATGACCTCTTTTTTTTCATTTATGGCATTTTATAACCTTCTTCACTACCATCTTTCTAATATTCTTACACATCCCTTCCATGTACTTCACTTTCTGTTCTCCACTAAAAATTCTCCATACATCACCATTGTACTTTTGCACTGGGTGTCTCCTATGCCCTAAATGCTGTCCCAACTCACTTTTCCTTTTTAGAATCCCTGGCTTCCTTTACAAGCAGCTCAAATCCCAGCTTCTACAATATGCTTCTGGTATTTCCTGCTATCAAAGCCTTCCTCTGAGGTTGCTCTTTATATCTACTTTGTATCTATCATGTTTATGAATGATGGAATGAACAAGACAATGTGAAAGAAGGGTAAGGATCCTTGAAAAATGTGCAGATATTCCCTGTTCAATTTTCAATTCAAACCTCTTAGCAGAGGTTCATTAACTTAAAAAAATTTAACAGCCATATTTCAATATAATTTGTTCCCTTTGTAATCATATGGATTTTATTTTATACATTTAAAAACATTTTTAGAAGGAATTCTTTGACTGTGCCAGACTGCTCAAGGGGTTCATGACACAAAAAAGGTTAAGAATGAGTGTTTCCTATAACTGAACCCCATGGAAACTTTGGAGAGTCATTTCCTATCCATTGGGGATTTCGAGTCAGGAGTTAGGACTATGTGGTAACACAAATTTTTCTCATTGGCTGTAGAGCTGAATTAACTGATGACTCAGTTGTCGATTAGCTAGAACTGAGTGTGCATACAAAATGTACCACTTGCCCATCTCTGGCTCTCTGTTTATGACTGAGATGAGACCAGAATACTTTGAGTTGATCTGATAGCTAGGTGCAGAGGAAGGGAAAGGGAAGAGTGGCTGCCTGGTGTCCCCCCAAAATGTAGTCAGTGGCAGTTGTGAGCACATAGCTACCTCACTCTCTTTTATTTTTATTCATATTATTGATATTTATCCTTTATTGATAGTTATTTTTTTTGATATTAAGTCCATGAATACTCTGAGGCAGACATGTCCAAACAGTGCCTTTGAGTTTAGGAAGTCCATCAAAGAACCCATGGGCAATCAGAGCTGGCAGAGTAGTCCATGGAAAGCAGCAGCCACCACTAAGCCTAGATACCATGCCATTCCTCTTTCCTGTTCTCCATATAAGCTCCCTCCCAAAGGGTCATTATCTGTGGCTCTATACTCACCTCTCTTCATCGAGTACCCTTGAATAATTCTTACTCAGTATAAAACATTGACGTGTTCAGATCTCAACTGAAATAACACTTCCTCTTCCAGCCCGACCATATGGTTAGTGTATGGGTATATGGGGGAGTGCGTGAATGTATCACTGTAGCTTTTTGTCAGTCATCTTCCCTAAAAGAATAACCAAATGAAATAGAAGGTCCAAAATAAAATAAAATGAAATAAAATAAATTGGGAATGCTCTTGGAATTGCAGCATTTTTCATTTTCAGATGTGAAATTGGATATCTTTTCCCATTTAAAACCTCAAGAAGGCTACTCTGATAGCTCTGGTTTTTGTTTCAAAGTAGAAAGTAGAGAAGACTGGGTTAGACAATGAATGAAGAAAGACTTTGAGAAGAAAACTATTAGGTTTGGGGGGAGCTATATTATTTCACTGTTGAGTGTCAGAAATACATGATTTTCAATTCCACCTTCTCCGTTCCCAAAGCAAATATGTAGGGATCATTGACTAAGAAAGTAAGTCCTACCTGCTGCCTGTAGGGTGTCTCTTTTCAGATAAAATCTACTAGAAAGACACAGAAGTTACTCCAATGATTACTCTTCTTGAAAACATCCTCTTCTGTCTGTTATGTTTTATCAAAAACTGTATGTACTTTTTGACATAAAGATATGATTTTTGCAGTATTACTAATTTGTGTGATTTTATTCTGTTTCCTAATATTTTTCAATATCCTTTCACACTTGGTATAAATCCTTGAGAATTATGGGTAGTCTAAAATGTATATTGAATTTTGTTGTTCATTTTCCATGTATTAATATTCGCTCATGTTATAGAGGCAGCATGGCATAGGAGAGTACTAAGGTTAAAGTCAAGGAAGGCCTGGGTTCGAAACTCAGACTTGAAAGGAACAGCTAGGTGGTACAGTGGATGGAATGCTGAGACTGGAGTCTGAAAGATTTCAGGTCAAATCTGGCCTCAGATATTTACTACCCACATAATCCTGGGCAAGTCACTTAACCTCTGTCTGCCTCAGTTTCTTCATCTGTAAAATAGAGAAAATATGCGCACCTGCCTCCCAGCATTGTTGTGAGGATCAACTGAGAAAACATTTGTAAGCACTTAGCATAGTGCCTGGTAAGTGCTGTACAAATGTTAGCTATTATTATCATTACTAGTTTTGTGACCCTGGGCATGTCATTTAACTATTTTCTGGCTCAGGCAACTCACACAATATCACAAATTTAGAACTGGATGATAATGGTATTCATCTTACATTTGAGTAAACTGAGGACTGTAGAGGTAAAGTCATTTGCCCAAGGTCACACAGATCACAAGTGGCAGAGCTTATCTGCTAAGTCATAGCAAGTTTGGAATTTGCACCCATGGAAGGAATTTCCATATGCAGACATATTCATTAATGAAATCAATCTGTAGTTCTTTTTTTCTCCCTTATCTTTTGTTTAGGGAATATGCTATTATTTGCTTCCCAGAAAGGGTTAAGTAAGGCACTATCTTGGTTTTTGAAAACATTTTATGTGGTATGGGCATTGTTTTTTCTTTCGAATACTGTATAGAATTGGTTTGTGAATCCATCTGGTCCCCATGCCTCCCTATTTGTTCATTCATTACTAGCCTATTCAATTTCTCTTTTTTTTTTTCTGATATTGGTTTATTTAGATTACCTTTTCCTTGTCTTGGCAATTTAGATCTTTCATCTTTTTTCCATATTCATCCATTTTTTTTTTATTCTTGGTTTTGTTGTGACACAGATACATTTGATTATCTCTGGATATTTTACCTACTTCTCTTTTCAGTGTGCTCCTTCCTGTCCCATTTCAAATTTTGGTCTTTTGATTTTCATCTCTCCTTTTTTGAATTAAATTTGAATAAAATTAATATTGTCCTTTTCAATTGTCCTTTTACTGTCTGTTTTGCTCATTTCTCCTTTAATTCTGGTGATGTCTGGTTTTATCCCTGTGCTAGGATTATTATTTTGTTCATTTAAAAAAATCTAACTGCAGATAATTTATTAATATTCTCTTTTTTTGACTTTTGTTCATATGAGTACTTAGCAATGTAAATTTACCTCTGAGAATTTCTTTGCTCATATCCCATCAATTAAATGTTATCTTTATACTGTAATTATATTTAATATAATATTATTATTTATATAATCTTATTTAATTTTTCTTGATTAATTATGACTCATCTGCCACTGACATGTACCAGTATTCAAACACATGAACAAGAACAAAAGAAAGACAGTACAAGCAAAATCAGAAACAAGTACAAAAAACATAATCTCCTTCAAATCCTCTGGAAATAATTAAGCAAAACAGCAAAGAAGTTGTGAATGATTAGATATGCGTTTGTTCACTTCTGGCTTTTTACTAATTGCTTAAAGAAATGATGGCTATGTTCGTTAACTTTTCAAAGGTTGTGGCAAAGTCACCTATTATCGCAGGAGTTTTGCTGACGTTTAATTTCTCTTCATTTGCATATTTATAGTCAATAGATTAGGGGGGAAGTTTCTTCTTTGTTCTATTCTGTATAGTATAATATTATTCCATTATAGTTATTTCCATAATTTATTCAGTATTCCCCAATCATTGAAAACAGAGCTGATTTCCAGGTGTAAAAAAAATTTTTTTAGCTGCATAATTTTATCTTTAATCCAAACATTGCTTTATGTCATTTTTTAATTCTTTATTTAGGTGAATAGCTTTTGTTTACATTTTTCATGTTGACCAATATTATTGTATTTTGAATAGTAAATGTAATGTTTAGAATTTCTGACTTTCTGATTATTTAATTTTTCATTTTTTAAAGTCTTATTGATGGGTTTTGCTTTAGATTACAAATATTTACAGATTACTCATTTCCTGAGAGGTCTCTTATGAAAAGCAAAACATAATGCAGTGACTTTATCTGAAATTGCATAAAGTATTTCATAACTGTAGCACCCCTCTCACCTTTTGCTTTAAAAAATGAACAGAAACCTCCCATCCCCCCTCCCATTGGAATAAAGAAAGGAAAATAAATTTTCTTGGTAACAAATATGCATAATTAAGCAAAACAAATTCATTCAGTAATTGTATACATACATACACACAGATGATAGCTATATATAATGTGTAACATGCATCATGCATATGCATATATGCATATGATATATATTATACATCACTTGTACATGTTATGTGTATGCAGTCATTGGAGGAATTTTGTATATATGATATGTGGTGTGTCTATCTATCTAGATTATTATTCTTGCAATCTATACCCTATAAGCATTAGCTCTCTGTAACAGATAGTACTTTTCATTGGTCCTCTGGAATTGGATGGTCATTTTATTTCTCATAATTCTCCCTGCTCTCGAAATTGTTTTTGTTGTTATCCTACAAATTGTTTTCCTTGTTCTCACTTCATTGTTCATCAATTTATAGCTCTTTAAAATTATTCATGTTTATAACATTGTTATAATATAAATTGTTCTTTATTTAAAAGTTCTTTGTGTTCCAAAGGGTCTGGTAGATGAGGAGGAAAAGATGATGGCTTTGGTTTTTTCGGCGAAATGTGAGGCAAAGTCCGTGGCTGAGAGGGTCAGGCAGGGGAAGAGATGAAGGCTTGAGGAGAGGAAGTGTGAAAAAAGAAGAAAGTATTTGGAAAAGATATTATGGGGAGTAGAAATACTAATTGATTACAGATGTTTGCCTTGCTGTAGGAAAGACAAGTTAAGATTTCATAACATGGATCCAAGCAATGATTCAGTAGCACATGAATAGGAATAGAGGAGGTTGATGGTGAGAGTAATCTAGCAATCTAGGGTTTTCCAAGGGGGCAACTAGGTGGTACAGTGGATGGAGCACCAGTGCAGGAGTTAGGAGGACCTGAGTCCAAATCTCACCTCAGACACTTGACACTCACTAGCTGTATGACCTTGGACAAGTCACTTAACCCCAATTGTCTCATCCTGGGTCATCTCCAGTCATCCTGATGAATATCTGGTCACTTAATTCAGATGAATCTGGAGCTGAAGTGAGGCTGGTGACCTGTACAGCCCTCCCTCACTCAAAACAAAGTCAAGTGCAAGTCATGTCATTATTTCTCTGATGGCATGGTGTTCTTTGGCAACAAAGGACGAATACACATAGTTAATAAGGAATTTATAAGTAGAGGATAACATAGGGTTAACTTGGTCCACCAACGGATTGAGATAAAAGAAGGTGCAGAAATAATAGTCTAGGGGGAAAAAACCTGAGAGATTTAGAGAATGAGAATGACATAGGAAAAGATGGAATGATGAAAGATCATGATAAGACAATCAGATAAACTATTATAGGATGGTTTCAGCTTCAATTTTTCCTAGCCATTGGTGCAGTTAATTGATTTTTTTCTGATGTCTTTACACAGCTTCTCTTAATCCAAAATGTATATTCATTGTCTTATAGATTTTTTGCTGTTCCAAGCTTTTGAATGATCCATGTCTATTTGAATAAAAAGTATAGTTCTCTACTTTTCCCATTAAACTTTTTCCTCTATTCAAGGCTATAATTTCTTTGTCATTTGATTTATTGTATTCCATTTTAAAGTGTTTGATTTTGTACTGGGTACCCTCTGGTGGCCCCCATTTTTCAGCTTCCTGTTGTGTGTTGTCCTCCCCCATCAGACTGTAAGCTCCTTGAGGGCAGGGATTGTCTTTTTCTTATCTGTATCTCTAGAACTTAGCACATTGGCTGGCATATAGTAGATATTTAATAAATGTTTATTGACTATGTCAACTTTGGTGAGAAGAGTACGTCACTTGCGCTCTTTCCCCTTGGAATCTTTTGGCAGTCCTTACCTCCTAACTCAAATTTAGTGTCAGATTTTATATTCTTGGACTTAAAGATCACTGTAGATGGCGACTGTAGCTATGAAATTAAGAAACACTTGTTCCTTAGAAGGAAAGCTATGAAAAAGCTGTGCAACATACTAAAAAGCAGAGACACCACTTTGCCAACAAAGCTCCATATAGTCAATGCTATGGTATTTCCAGTAGCAATATATGGCTGTTTGAGAGTTGGACTATAAGGGAAGCTAGGTGTAGTAGAATTAATCCTTTTGAATTGTGGTGCTGGAGAAGACTTTTAAAAGTCCCTTGGACAGCAAAGAGAACAAGCCTGTCAATACGTAAAGAAATTAATTCAGGCTATTCATTGGAAGGTCAAATACTGAAAATACTTTTCAAATACTTTGATCACATAACAAGAAGATGGGACTCATTGGAAAAGATCCTGATGGTGGGAAAGATCAAGGGCAAAAGAAAAATAGAACAGCAAAGAATGTGATGGACAGATAAGTGTCATGGAAACAATGAATATGAATTTGAACAGATTTCAAGAACTAGTGGAGATAGAAGAGCTGGTGTGCCATGGTCAATGGGGTCATAAAGAGTCACCCATGACTGAATGACTGAAAAACGACATATAGCAACTCAAACACAAGCAAAGTGTGAAAAGACTTGGGTCCTCTTTTGGGAGGAACTCTGATTTGTTTTTTGTTTTTTTTCCATTTTTTGTTCTAAACTTAAAAACCAAGAAAATGGATGTTTCCCTATCCATAGCCAAACAAAAACCAATAAAACTAATTGTACATGAAATTGCAGGTTTCTGTTATGTACAACTTACTTTTCTTTTTAAGTGTATCATAAATTCAACCTATAGCTTTTAAAGATGTGTTCCTTGTATGACTTTCTTTCTGTTCTATTTGCATTTCTTTTAAAGATGCCTCAGTAATGCTTCTTATCTTTTTATTTTTGGTCATATTATCCATATTTCCTCTCAGCCTTCCACCTTATTACTACCTTCTTGTTGAATCCTTTCAGGCCTGTCTGACTCTCTGTGACTCCATCTGGAGTTTTCCCAGCAAAGACACTGCAGTGATTTGCCATTTCTTTTTCCAGATCATTTTACAAATGAGGAAACTGAGGCAAACATAGTTAAGTGACTTGCCCAGGGTCATGTAACTAGTAAGTGTCTGAGGCTAGATTTGAACTCAAGTCCTCCTGATTCCAGGGTCAGTACTTTATCAACTGTGCCATCTAACTGCCCTCCTTACCCCCTAGGGGGAATAAAACCAACCAAACAAGGCCTTGTAACAAACATTGTCGAGCAAAACAAATTCTGTGTGAGTCTTTAGTTCTGATTCAGTAGATATTCAGAAGGCAGAGATGGAAAATTGTCACAGAATACTGCTCATACATCATAATCCACAAAACTGATTGAATTGGGTCAAGTAGATAGTATAGACACATAAAGACTGGAGGCTCACTAGCCTGCCTTGTATTATACATATAACAATAGATTTAGAGGGAAAAGCAAAAACCAAACCAAACTATGTAACTAACACCCACCCATACACACACACACACACACACACACACACACACACACACACACATTCTCACAGCGTGAGCTAGTTACTTGGATGGATGAGTGTTGGGCCAGTTTAAGCATGCATGCAGGTGATATAGAAAAGTTCATAGAATCCAGAGCAATAGATAAGAGCATTTCCAGGCTATGGTGTAACAAATAAAGAAGACCGTTGGGAGAAAACAATATTAAAACAGGAAAGTCGAAATGAGAAGAATGGAAGGAAACTCACTAGGCAGAAAGGAAGCTTCTAATGGAATGTAAAGTTGGCTGAGAGCTTTATGAATTTCAACAGTAGTCAGACCATTAGGTGAATGCTTTTAAGTTGCAAATTCTCACTCTGATTTTTTTCCTCTTGAGGTCCAGAGAGCAATTTTTATGACTATTGTTCATTCTAGGAGACTCATAAAAGAAGACTGAAAACCTTGTTCCTGTTGTATTGTTATCATTAAAGACTAGTAATAATTCTTGGGCAGCTAGGTAAGGCAATGGATAGAGTGCTAGGCCTGGAGTCAGGGAGACTCATCTTCCTGACTTCCAATCCTGCCCCAGACACTTATTACCTATGTGATCCTGGGCAAGTCATTTAACTCTGTTTATCTCAGTTTCCTCCGCTATAAAATTAGCTGAAGAAGGAAATGGCAAGCTACTCCACTGTTTTTGCCAAGAAAACCCCCAATAGGGTTATGAGGAATTGGATATGACTGAAACAACTGAACAACACAAAATCATTTTTGGCTTTTAATTGTCTAATCACTTTTTTTTTTTACTTTAAGAATTACTAAGAAACTTACTTCTGCCCAGCTGAAATTTGAATAAATCAACCTCATGACTACCGAGAGAAAATTGGGGTGTAATCATAGGATCATAGAGTTAGAGCTAGAAAAGTAGTACCATGTAACCGGGAATGGAGAACCTGCAACCTCAAGTTTCATATGGCCTTCTAGGTTCTCAGGTGTGTTCTTTTGAATGAGTCCAAGTTTTGCCAAACAAATTCTTTTATTAAAGGGAATTGTTCTATGAAGTTTTTATTCAGTCAAAGGTCTGTACTTGAGGACCTAGAGGGCCACATGTGGCCTTGAGCCTGTAGGTTCCCCACCACTATCTAACCATTACCTCATTTTTACTGATAAAAATAGTGAGACCCAAAAACTTAAAGTCATAGTGGAACCACTCTTCAAAGCCATACTAAGCACAATGACCTTTTGACTACTCCCATATAGTCCCCTCAAAATAATTAGTAGCTCATTGGAAACCTTACACCACTACTGACACCAGTACCCTACAATTAATTTATTACCCTCTTATCCTTAGTTTCTTCATCTGAAAAATGGCAACAATATCTTTATTGCCTAGCTCTCAAAATTGTGAGGCTCAAATTATGTGAATGTATTGAAAATGAGAAAATGCCAACTGTGTCCTCATTTTTGCAAAAATGGCTAGTTGCTTGATGAGTAGGAAATATAATCCTTTGGGGGAAAGAAATGCTAAAGTGTAATGCTGAAGAGTTTTAAGGACAACAAAATTAGGGTGGAGTTTGTGCCCTCCTTTGATTGAAAGCTGAAAGGCTTCTTAATACAATAATTACATTAAATTTTCAGCTGTTACATAAATATGTTCCTATTTTTATCTCATTCTCATTTAGCATGGTAGTATCTATCACTTACTATTTTCTGATTGAATATTTGACTACAATTTTACTATAATTACTATAAAATATTCATTTATTTTAGAAGGAGAATTTCTGAATATTACACATTAGGTCATAAATTCATAAGTCACAGGAAATTAAATATCTGTTAAAATTTAACAATGAATTGTTTTATAGTATTAAAGAAACTTTTTTGATAAATTGCACACTAATTTCACAATAGCTCTCCTACCTTTATAGAACCCTTCCATATAATAAAGAACAGTTAAGCAAAGCAGACTCATTCTAAATCATCATTTCCACTAATTATTAGCCTTCTACATTTTATAGCTAAACTTCTCTTCTATACGAGTTATCTCCACCTTCTCTCCTCTCTTTCTTCTTAAACCCTTATAATCTGACTTCCGACGTTAGCATTCCATCACAATTGCTCTTTCCAAAGTTATTAATGACCTCCTAGTTGCCAAGTCCAGTGGCCTTTTCTCATTCTTCTTGACTTCTCTGCAGCCTTTTGACACCTGATCACTCTCTCATTGATATTCTTTCCTCTCTAGGTTTTTGGGACATCGCTGTCTCTTGGGTCTCTACTTCTCTATCTGTCTGATTCTTGTCTCCTTTGCTGCATCCCCCTCCAGATCATGCCCTCTAACCACAGGTATCCCTTAGGCTTGTCTCTGAGAATATTTTATTGGGACTATAGCACTGGGAAATGCTCACTGTCTGTTCTTATGAAAACTGGTCTTAATATTTAATTGTATAAGAGATAATGTGTATTGATTCTTCCACCTTTTAAATAAAGACTGAAGCAAGAGAGGCACTTACAATCGGTGCCAGCCCACAGGGTTGTCTAGAGGAGATAGTTTTCTCAGTTTCTTGACAGAGATTTAAGCCAAGAAAAGTACACACTGTTAGGCCCCTATGTCTCTCAAGTACTGGAGGTGAGCCAAGGAAGATACTGTCATTCATGGCAATCAAATCAAATTGAGCTGCTTGTTGGGCAAAGGACAAAAAGAGGGACTATGTGCTGAATCATCATCCCTCTGGCTCCCAGATATCCCAAATCTAGGAAGTGAAGAAGCATGCATGATCAGCTGACAGATGTGTATATAAGGTTTTAGGAAAAGAAATACCACATACCCTATCACCAAAGTGTTTCTAGTGGCACTTTTTGTGGTAGCAAAGAATTAGAAACAAAGAATTAAATAGCCATCATTTGGGGAGTTTATACAAAGTATGGCACATGAGTGTGCTGTGAAATAAGTACTCCTCTCTATTTGGCAGGTTAGATTGCACTAGATTTTTATTATTTTATCAATTATTATTAACTACTTATTAATTTATTATAACTATTTTTCATTAGAACATTTACTTTATTAAGCCTACAGGTTAGGAGATAGTCTCTTTAAAAGACTGTTCCATTGTGGGGTAAGAGAATTATAGTTTTATATAGCAGCTGAAAGAGAAAGAAAAACTCTGTGTGTATTTGTGCATGTGTGTGAGCATGCATGTGTATGTTTGTGCCTGTCTGTGCATGTGCAAGCATATTTGTGTCTGTTGCCCATGCTGGAAAGGATAAGGGTAGGGGAATAAAGTAGGGTAAATGGACATCAGAATGTCAGGGCAATAGACCACTGAATACCAAATTTGATATGCATTGTGATATATGAAACAAGGAGGAAAAATAGTCAGAAACTGAGGCAAGGATTGGCACTCAAGGTCACATTTCACTTTAGGGTCAATGGTTGTTTAATAACAACAAATTAGTCCCGCTTCCATAAAGGTGGCAGAATATTATTGTGTCTATGAAAATGGAGAGTACAGAGAAGCATGAAAAAAGGGGAGGGAGGAGAACTAGGAAAACAATGTACACAGCAGGTATTCCTCTAATGTCCACCCCCATTTAAAAAAAAAATAAACGATTTAATTAAAGAGGGGTACAAATGAAACTACACAATTAAACATGACAGAAAGCTTTCATGGTAACTCTTGGATATTATAACAATAGGAAGCATAGGAAATAGTATAAAGTTGAAATAGACACAATGCAATCTAGTCCTGTAACCAAATTTGGGCAAAAAGTCATTTAAATTATTGTAATTAATTATTAAGCTATTTTAATTAATTAATAAATTATTTTTTAAAATTTCAATTAATAAGCACTTTTTCTCCTCATCCCTCCCCTTAAAGAAAAAAATATAACAAATATGTATAGTCAAACAAAACAAATATCCCATGTCTAAAATTTGTGTGTCTCTTTCATATTCAGTCCATCACCTCTCGGTCAGGAGATGGGTAGCATTCTTCACCATCAGTCTTCTGGGATCATTTAAATTGAAACTAACTTACTCTGCCCTAAATGGTTTGCAGATGGAAACCATTAGGGCTTTCTTCATGTGGCTATAAAAATGTGTTTCCACACAGCACATATTTAAACACTGGAAAAGACTGCCACAATGGACTTCAATTTCTCTCACTTTTATGGGTACAAGTGCTAGATACAGCTGTCTCAGCTATGGAGGATACACACTCCTGCTAGGGGTGCCAAGCCTAATTCACTTTGTCCTGAAGTATATACAACTGGTTTGTAGTAGTTACAGGAATATTTTCCTTGGGGTGCCAGATTGTGTAAAGTATTTCCTCTCTCTCTTTCTCTCTCTCTCTCTCTTTCCTCTCTCTCCCTCCCTCTCTCTCTCTCTCTTTCTCTCCTTCATTCACTCCTTCTCCCCTTTCTTCCTCCCTCCCTCCCTTTTTTCCCCTTTCTTCCTTCTCTTCTTTCTTTCTTCTCCTTCTTCTCTTCTTCCCTTTCTTCCTTTCCTTCCTCTCTCTTTTTAAAATAAGGAATAGTGTGCTTGTTCCTTTTTTTTATATAAAAACTTTTATGTGGTAGCCATAGGAACTGCCTGGGTTCTTTGGAGAGGTACTCAAATATTAGTCTTTATAAGATGGTTGGTCAATCCCTGAGAGGAGGGATTTCGTGAATTTAGCTGTAGCTATAGATTTGGGAGGTGCCATCAAAGACAGTTTTCGGCAAAGTTACCAAGAACGGGGTATAGCTCCCAGTAGAAGTCCAGCAGTCTTTCACTAGCAACCTAAGCACAGGAGTGGAATCAATTGCAGGACCTCTTTTGGAAGGGATGAAGTACTACAAGCAATTCACAATGCTCAGAGATCTTGCAGGCCAATCTTTTCCCCCTAGTAGCCATGTTCCAGAGCAGCAAGGAACAGGTGGATAATGATAACCATGATAATCTATGGTTAGTTAGTGTCAACCTGGAAGTTTGGTTAAAGGAGACAAACAGGCTAAGTAATGTAAATTCATATTGTTTTATTCCCTTAAAGCTAGCAGATACATGTACACAGAGCCAAAACTTAAATTTTGACTGTCTGATAAAAGAATGAGAAGCTTTTAAATATATTTTAGAATAATCCCAACTCAGGATATCTATGTTACTCAAATTTATGATCTCCATATATGTTAAACCATAGTATGAGAAAGGAATTTTCTTAATTGAATAGGACAAGATAAGGGAGTTGACAGTGTCAATCAAAAATACGACCCAAGATATCTGTGTTTCCTTTACCATTAACATGCCATAACATAGTATATGCTCATAAAATATTAAGATAAGAAAAGTTCCACTATTCAGGATAGTGTCTCAGGTTAAGGGCCTCATTCTTAATGGTCATAAACAGAGGAGAATGTTCTTCATCAGCTCCATCTTGCCTTGTTGACACAGGAAGAGGAAAGGGAAACAAAGAATGGAATGTCTGTTAGACCACGGTGCTTCATCTGGTTGATTAGTTCAGGCGTTGGCCTTTATTGGGGTTCAAATGATCTTCAATTGTTATTATTAGCTACAGCCATGTCCTTGGAGCACTTAACATACTAAGCCAACGTAGTTGTAATTGACAACATCTTTAAAGGCCTTGAACCAGTTCTGGACTGTTTCTGACAGATGTGTCTGACACAGATTACCTGGTCTCAACCAAGCCTGTTCTTAAGGTATGTACTTTTGCAATCTGAAGCCCAACTTTGAACATGTTCCCTGTTCCCTCCCCAGCACACCTCCCTCACCTTCACACTAGGTATGTTTCTAGTATTCCTTTATCTGTTTATATTACCATATAGTATGTATATATGTTTCTGTTTGCCTATTTGGCATACCATGTAAGTAAATAAATGAAGTCCTTGATTGCATTAGCTTCCCATTTTCTGGAAATTTCCAAACCTAGGTCTTTACTTTAACTCAAGCAGTGAGGTCAAATAAAGCCCTCCACCTCTCATTGAATAAATGGAGAGGGGCAAATTCTTTTCAGATACCTCTCACCTTGAGTTCCCAGTAGGAATGATCTTTTCTTTCTTTTGTTTGCTGTTTGCACAGAATGAGGACTTTGCCTTAAAACCATATCACTGACTCTCATTGACTGACCAACAATAGGTCCCAACTCAAGCTTCACTTGGTCATTGTTTGGGATGAATGACTCAGAGTGAGCTTAAATAGCAATAATGTCTACCCCCTGAAGGTCTTCACTTCCCAAATTGACTTTTTTTTTTGACTAGGTAAAAGAGGCCATTCTTTGCCTCATTTCTTACTTAGCCTTAATCACGGGTACTGTCTCAGTTAAACTGAGACGTATTGAAGACCTTAGCTTAAAAAGGCCAAGGTCTCCCACTGCATCCTGGGCAGTTATGAACAATATCTGGCCACTGGACCCAAATGGCTCCAGGGGAGAGTGAGGCTGGTGACTTTGCACAGCCCTCCCTCACTTACATCCAATTCACTTGCAAGTTAATGCATCACCTTCCTGATGTCATGGTCCTCTTCAAGAAGGAAGGACATACAGTGAATAAATGAACACACATACTTGTCTTTCTGTCCACCTGTCTATTTAGTTATCATCCCTCTATCTGCACATTGTTTTCCCTTATAGCACAGCCCCTGGAATGTAGAAGAGGCTTAATACACAATATAATAATAAATGTTTGTTGAGGAAAGAATGTAATTTTCTTAAAGGAAGGGATTGTTTCAATTTTGAAACAATGTGGCTAGCACAGTGCCTGGTAGTAATAGGCATTTAATAAGTGTTGATTGATTAATAAAGATCTAAGGAGTTGCCAGAGACCCTGAACCACGTATCTAATATCAAAGATAAGATTTGAACCTGTGTCTCCAATCTTAGCATTGTGGTTGCTACTATCTGCTGAGTTTTTAAAGTCTTTCATCCCTTGGCCCTAATCTATCTCTCCTGCCTCATTGGACATCATTACTGGTCCCACATTCTGTGATCCAGCCAAACTATCCTTCTCTATGTTCTTCACACACTGTTCTCCATGTCCTGTTTCTATGTCTTTGCAGTAACCATCCCCCAAGGTTGCAATGTACCCTGCCTAATGGAAGCTCTTTAAGATACAGCTCAGTTACTTTTTTTCTTTATCAGAACTTCCCTGAGTCCTCACCTGCTAGTTTCCTCCATCCCAATCACCTTCCTTCTTACTTCTTATCTCTCATTGAATAGAAATCCCTAATCCTGAAGAGGAAGCATACTAGAATGGTGTTATAGAAAGGTCACTGGACTTAAAGTCAAGGGGGACACAGATTGAAACTGGCCTCACAGATTTCAGAAAAACCTAGACAGATTTACATGACCTGATGCAAAGTGAAATGAGCAGGACCAAGAAACCATATACACTAATAGCAATATTGTACAATGATCAACCATGAATCACTTACCTACTCCCAGAAATACAATGATCCAAGAATTTCAAAGGTTTCATGAGTAAAACTACTATTTACATGGTGAGAAATAATTGTCTTATCAAGAATTCCACCTGGTCATGCATGAATTTAAAAAAAAAAAGATTTTTATTTCATGTCATTTCTGATGTGTGATCTGGCCTTTAACTCCTTGTGGAAAAGGGTCCCCTAGTAGACATAATCATACCTTAAGACAACTACAAAAGCCCATTCAGATTCAAATTTCCCCCTGAACTCCTTTGGTCAAGTGAGGGTTCACAGCCTATCTGAAAACACCTACACCTCACCTATACCACACCCCAACATGGGTCTATACCCCAGCTTCCTTCTCTCATTTCCACATTTCAATTCCCTTTCATCTTCACTTTTCTTTATACTTTATTTAATAAATGCTTTTAGTTGATCTGCATCATCTATAGGATGAGAAAAGAATTTTCTCAATTGCTAAGAGAATTGATAAAATCTGAGTTGAAGATATCCCAGGATATCCATGAGAAAGAGTCCCATTATGTAAGACAGCATCTGGGTTAATGGACCTCATCCTTTGTGAACCACACCTGGTCCAACAGTTTTTTGATACACAAGAAAAAAGTCTTTTCAGAACAAAGAAAAGGAGTCTGCTTTTACATATGCTGATTTTCAGGTAGCCAACATCCCCCCACTGCCTGTACCCCCTCTACAAGCAGTTTTATCTCTTACATTAGTCACCAGTATGATTTCAGATCATGTGTCATATAACTTCCACGGAAACAAAATTCAGTCATCCCTTACAATATGCAGAGAAGTACATAGAGTCTGAATGCAGATCAAAGTGTACTATTTTTATTTTCTTTATTTTTTCCTTTGATCTATTTCTTCTTTCACAACATGACTAATATGGACATTTGTTTAAATGATTACATATACATAACCTATATCAAATTGCTTGCTGTTTTAGGAAGGGGGGAGGAGAGAAAGGGAAGGAGAAAATTTGGAACTCAAAATTTTCAAATGGATGTTAAATTTTGTCTTTACATGTGCTTAGAAAAAATGAAATACTATTTAAAAAAAAAAAAGAAATCTGGCCTCTGTCATTTACCATTTGTGGGATCTTGAACAAATCAAGTCATTTCTTTGGGTCTTACTCTTTCTCTCCTTGATAAAATGAAGAAATTGGAATATATAATCTTCAAACAGACTTCTAGCTTTGAATCCTTTGACTATTAATTCTTCCAGAGTTAGTCATAAAGCACATTTTAATTAATCAAGTCATGTTTATTACTTAAAACAATTACAATTGAAATATATTCCCACTGGGAAAACGTTGCTTCAAGAATAAATTAAAATCACGCTTAAGAATGTAGTAAAATATGGCAATAAAAAAACTCAAATAAAAAAAGCATCTTTATCGAAAAACATTATTTTTATTGTGTATATTGGCAATGATAGCCATAATAAAATTTAGTCACCAAATACATGTTTCAAATTAAAAACCACAAAAGTTTGTAGGGGCTAAAACACAAAAGAAAGAGAATGGGTCAACTTTACAATCCTCAATAGAGTTGCCCAATAGAGTCACTGTAGCTGGCTTAGAGCATGACTTTCTTTTGATGTCTCTTGAAAGAAGGGAATGAAGCATTTATATGTGCCAGGCAATGTGACAAACACTTTACAAATAGCATCTCTTTTGATCCTCATAGCAACCCTGGGAGGTAGGTGCTATTTATTAGGATTCTTATTTTATAGTTATGATTCTTCTTTTATAGTTACAGTTAAGTTATAGTTTAGAAAATTGAGGCAAACAAAGGTTAAGTGACTGACCCAAGGTCCCACAGCTAGTAAATGTCTAAGACTTCAGGTCTTCCAGATTCTGAGTCCAACACTCTATCTAGGGTACCACGCAGATATTAAAGGCCCCCCTGGAACAAAGAAACCAGTCTGCTTGGAGATAATGAGATTAGTTTTTAAGGTTTTTAGCCTAGGGTGAAGCTTCTTGTCTCCATAAAAATTCTCTAAAAATACAAATTGCAAATAGAATTTATTAGATGCTTCAAACCCTTAGGAAATATGTTGGTTGCCAACCCAGGACAGTGATCTCTTAGCCAGTTACAAATAACTCCAAGTTTTTCTTTGCTCTGTCACGCTTTCTAAAACAAAGCACAAGTTCAGGGGGCAGATGCAATTAAAATCATCTTTCTTTTATGTAACTAGTGATTTAGAAAGGCAAATAATGAGTAGGCAAAACTTTTAAGTATTGAAACAACACTTGGCAATGTAACCTATTATTCAATGAGTGGAGAGTGGAATAGATTCACTATGGAATCAATGACTTCTCCAAGTCGGAATTGACTCATTCTAAGCTATTTCTCTTGGTAAGTTATGCTTTTGTTATTGTTACTTAGTTATTTCAGTAGTGTCTGACTCTTCATGACCCCATTTGGGAATTTATTGGCAGAGATAGTGGAGTGACTTGCCATTTCCTCCCCAGCTGATTTTACAGATGAAAAAACTGAGGTAAACAGGGTTAAGTGACTTACCTAGGGTCATACTATTAGTAAGTAAGTGTCTGAAGTTAGATTTGAACTCAGGAAGATAAGTCTTCCTGACTTCAGGTCTGGTCTTCTAGCTACCGAAAAGTCTCGCTGCCCTGTTTAGATTTCCCATGTTTGTGGTTTTTCATAGATTGTGTACTACATCTGGAATATTCTCTCTCTTCATCCCAGAATAAGGAGATCATAACTCCCTCCAAGACTGAGCCCAAAAGCCAGAACCAAAAAGGGGACTTTTCTGTTTCTTCTAGATATCAGTGTGCCCCATTTCCCTGAACTATATTGTAAATAGGTTGTATTTAATTATATTTGTATGTGTTATTCACCTCTCCCAAACAGAATGTATATTCCAATAAATTAATTACTCAGCCAATGAATAAGCCTTTCTAAAGTATCTAATATATGCCAAGCATTGTGCTAGGTGTTAGGGATGCAAAAAACTTTACAAAGAAATAGAGTTAAACATTCTATACTCTCAATGATGTTATAGATTTGGGATTTTACCCCTATGCTGATTGTTTAATCACAGAACAAGAGTTTATTTGAATCAATAAAACAGTAGATATGATAAAATTTTAAACGTGTAAAAGAAGATGGTCAATACTGTGGTCTCCTTATTAGACACAAATTTCATTAACTGGGTTGAGAAGGAAAACAATAAAATTGAGATCAGTTATGCCCACTGGGCCTAGGAATAAAATAGTAATCCATCAGTAAACTCAATCAATGAATGAACTAATATAGTGGTGGAAGAATTTGGAGCATTTCAGTAGGAAGTGAGCCCCTGAGAGTGAAGAACTCTTGGGAGTGGGAGTTATATTTGGGGAGAGTTTTTCTCTCCATCATCCTCACCCAAATCTAATCATGTAATAGTAGATTCTGGACTAGTAGTAATTAGTGCACCCAGCAGGTATCAAAGACACTAAACCTATAAGTAGATAAGTAGATATCCAGCCAGGAGTAATAGTTATCTGAGGAAAGGCAGCACGATCCCTGTGGTAAAAAGAAATGTTAGCTATGGAATCTTCAAAGGCACTAACCCTTAAAGCTTAGCAGAGAGCTATACCTCTGGGGAAAACTACCTCATGAAGATTTCTGAAGACAGAAAAGGAATTTCAGTAACCAAGAATTGCAAATTACTCATTTGCCACCTGTGCTTTCTATGATTTTTACAATTTCTCTCTTACTACTTTTGTATTTTAAGATGTTTCCATTCATACAGAATCTGTATGTATTTGTGGGAGAGTCTGCCACAGAATTTGAGGGGAATGCTCTTTTAGGAATTGTTTATGCTATGTTTTTTGAGTAAACAACTTTGCTGAAAAACAATCTGGCTGATTGTTAGTGGGAGGCACACTGGTGGGGGCTTGTAAGTCTGGAAATCCAATCCCTCAAAATTATCTTTATATTCCTGAGAGTAATTGTAGTGGATACCTTTTGGGGATCTGACCTGCCAATGTGAGTAGGAGTTGGAGAAGTAGCGCTGTAGGAAATGCTACAGATAAATATACCATAAATACGAGGTAATTAGGTGCAGTTTGGGAGGAAGGGAGGGAGCTAGTAGTTGGATGTATCAGGAAAATTTCAAGAAGAGTGCTTGAACTGGGTCTTGAAAGAAGAAACTGAGACAGGAGTAAATTCATTCCAGGCATGAGGAATAGGCAATAATACTGAGAATTAGAAACAGAGAAAAGGCCAGTGTTCTATCCACTGTACTATATAACTGCCCCCCAAACCTATATCAGAGAAATTTAAATCCAATTCTCAGACAACATCTTCTTAGCCAGTTTATTTCTCTAATATGCCTTTCTCTACTAAAGTTTCTACATTGTATTAGAAATAGTGATGAAAACACTGTGTCTTTTGCGTCATTTTTTTTTGTACAGAATATGAATCAGAAGAAATGAATTGTGTTGGAGCTGGTTCATACCAACTCTGGAGATCGTTAAAATTTTAGTGTGAACATTTACACCTCAGAAATTGGCAAAGGCTATGAAACAGGGCTTAATTTATTGTTTTGTTGATTGTGCAAACTTAGGAAAGTGATGGAGAAAATGTTAATAAAGCATTTTAAACTTAAAAATGTGCCATGCATTTTATTTTGGAGAGCTGGTGGTTAAATACTTACTAAACCTCTCCCCCTCCCCATAGTGCTCATCAAGTTTGATAAGTCTCAGGAGCAGAATTTTAGCTGCTTTTAGCTATAATGACTGTGCTTGGGGCAAAAAAGGTTGAGGAGGCTAACTAAGATGTCACAGACAAATTGAATGTGCAGTTGTGCTGGGAGTGGGTCTAGCCCATGCCCTAGAGAGTTTGGGTTTTCTCTCCATAGGGGTTAGGTGAGCCATGGTGATAGGGGCAGCTATGCCCAAGGGTATGTGAGTTTGAGGGCACTGCTGGATGGTGGAGGTCCCTGAGATGAGTCAGTGGAATAGCATTTGCCGTTAGGAGGAAGCGTACCTTACTTGGTAAGGAAGCATGCCCTCTCACATTCCAGTGTCCTGGGACAAAGCCCACATTAGTTAGAACTCTACTTAGGCTACTCTCTATCCCATGCTTGATAATTGTCCCAGGAAAGAGAGAAGACCTCTACTGCCTATGTCAGATTAACAAATATCTGCCTTGTCACCCCTCTACAGAGAGCTTTCTACATGACCTCTGTGGAAGCAGACTGAGGTTCTCCTCCCTCCCTTTCCCTGTTAATCAGCTAGCATTTATTAAGCAACTGCTGTGTGCCAGGTGCTGTGACAAATGCTGATTATACAAAGAGAGGTAAAGAAAAGCCATAGGTTGCAAAATAATATGAGGATACTACTTTAGTCTGAAGTCCTTGTTCCACCTGAATAGAAAACCTTGGCCATAACTTCTTGAGCGCATCAGTCTGGAATCCTTTTTAACATATTTTTTAGCTTACTCTATGTCTAAAACAGAGTCAGAGTTCAAGGAAGAATTCTGTTCTTCATGAAGATTGAATTAGGATGGTGACTGGGCAAGAGCAGGGCAGATTATTTGATTGATATAAGAACACTGCCCTCTTTCACCATGCCTTGATAATGTAGGCAGTTCTTTTTTTAACTCTTCTCATTAGATTAAAGCCCTCTACATCTAATCCATAAGACTCTAGGAATATATATTTCTACTGGCCCATGTTAGATGCATTCTCTCCCTGTCTAAGAGCCTATTTTAAAAACTATAGCTGTTGGATAATGATGAGATAAAGAGAAAAAAGACATCTTTGATTCATTCTGTTAATGAAAGTTTCTCTTGAGTTCGCCATTGGCCAGAAAAAAAAAAGGAGAATCCTAAAATTGGTAGTGAAGAACCACCCCCTCCCTCCAGACCTGACTACTATTACACAATGCTGATATGTTGAGGCTTGATTGCAGTCAGTGCAGAAACTCTCCCATAAGTTGGCTGATGTGGCAGAGTTATAATTCAACCTTCCTCATCCTAATGGCTTCCATGATTGATGAACCTGTGATCTCTAGAATAGATCTTCCTCATTAATTTTCATTGAACTCCTTTCCTACTAGTCCATGCTTCCTGATGCCAGCGTACCACCAGCTCTGTGGTAGTAGCCATGGAAGACTCTTTATCTGAAAACTCAATGTAAACTCAAGTCCCTTGAAGCACTAGAGGTGGGGAATCTGTGACCTTGAGGTCACACGTGGCCTTCTAGGTCCTTGGGTATGGCCTTTTGAAAGAGTCCAAGTTTTACAGAACAAACCCTTTTATTAAGGGGATTTGTTCTGTGAAGTTCGGATTCAGGCAAAGGGCCACACTTGAGGTCCTAGAGCATCACATGTGCCCTCAAGGCTGCAGGTTCCTCATCCCTGCTAGACCTTTGATCTGAGTGTACATACCATTGCTCCTTTGGACTACCCACATGCATTCTGCCCTGTGGGACAGTGGGGGCCAGGGAAGCTTCATGTGATTTTATCCCTGATGTAACTGCTTGCCATCTGTCCATCTTCCCCTTTGCTGGACTTGGCTCCGAGTATTAATAAACCATTTTGGCTGATATTAGTGTTGTTGTGTGACCTTCACCCAAATTCAGCTCTAAGTTTGTGTGACAAGTGGTTGAAGAAGGATTGAATAGTTTTAAGAAAATTGTTCTTCATAGTGTGTTGACATTTTAAGTGACAATCATGCTCTCTGATGACTCAAACTTTTAACTGAACTTTTGCCTGGGCTCTCTAACCGTGTTAAATCTAATTATACAATTTTATCTTTTATTTGGCAATGCTATAAATTTTGAGTGGAAATTGCTTGTGTCAGAGAGAGATTGTCAGAGGCAGAATATATTTCTACCCATTTAGAATTTTCTCTAGAAGCAGAGATACTTATAATTAGATAATTTGATTAATAACATTCATCTCTGGCAGGCTTGTGCTTAACATGAAAATTGCTTCATTTTCCTTCACATCTTCTATCTGATAACACCTGTAGATTCCTATAATGACATCTTGTGTAAGGACATGAATGGTCTGCGGCCTGTCCGATACTCTCACAATGTAATAAAGGTGAAAATGGATCGCTAGAGTGGGGAATAGTCAACCCTCATGTCCTGTAGGATTTGTGGCCAACACCTATCACCTGGATGTTTAAGATATCCTATTTCTTTCTGGATTTGACTTGTTCCTCCAACTTGCTCTCATACAAGCAGGCCTAAATTCTGAGAGATAGACCACCACCTTAAGGCTCCATTCTCTCAGAGACCTAGGGATAACCTTATTGGGAAAACCATGATTTCTCTTATTCACCACACTAGTTCCTGAGCCCCCATCCAGTATACTTCCCATCAACACAACCAACCACTCACAATAGCTTGGATATTTCTGGATCTTAAATATAACCATTTAATTAATAAAGTAAAAAAATTATAGATACTAGTATTTTAAATAAAATATATACATACAAAAATATATCTCAATAAGCCTACAAACTTATATCACACTTTGCTACTAATATTTGTTATCGTTGCTGCATCATTTCAGTCATGTCCAATTCTCTGTGACCCTAATTGGGATTTTCTAGGCCAAGATACTGGAATGCTTTGCCATTTCCTTCTCCAGCTCGTTTTAAAGATGAGGAACTGAGACAAACAGGGTTAAGTGACCTGCCCAGAGTCACACAGCTAAGTAAGTATTATCTGAGGTCAGATTTGATCGGGTCCTCCTGACTCCAGGGTCAGCACTCTATCCACTATTACCTAGCTGCTCTATGTTAAATAAGATTCATACATCATAAAATACATCAATATCTATATCTATATACATATCTATATCTATATATATCTATATATCTATATCTATATCTATCTATCTATATATATATATAAGCTTGGATCACAGTCTTCCATTAATATATTCAATAGCTAGAAGAGTGGACACAGTTATAGAAACTTGGCATGGAAACATATGAAGGCATGATTAATATGGAAATATGTTTTGCGTGACTGCATATATCTATCTATATCTATTAAACCTGTATCAAATTATTTGCCTTCTCAATGAGGGGGGGAGGAGAAGGAGAGAGAGAATTAGAAACTATATGTTTGAAAAACTAAATGTTAATTGTTTTTAATGTAATTTTAAAAATATTAAAAATATATATGAAGAATGACTGCTCATATGCTTAGGGTAACACAACTCTGGAATTCAAGGTTCAATGTTATCAGTCCACTGAGGAACATCTACACCACATGAAACTCCATCTCTTCGCATTGCTTAACTTGATCTTCCCGATTCTTCAGCCAGGGAAATCCCCTTCTCTACTTGAACACAGACTTTATAAGCTTTTTCAATTAACTGTCACTCTTAGAAGTGTGTTTAGAAAGTGTTCACCCTTACTATAAATAGCAGTGCTCTTTAAGCCAGACAACTGCCAAATTCCTCAAACTGGCTATCTCTGGGTTACACAGGGATGTCCAGCCACTTATTCATTCATCTCGATGGGGAGCTGTCCAATCAGAATGGGAGACTGTACATCACAGGATACCAAAGTGGCTGCAAAGTCCCCCCTTGTTCTTATTCTCAAGCCATTAGAGATGGCAGAAAGCAAAGGTAATAAAACCCTTAGGCAAAGCTTTACCTTTCTTCAGCTCTAGGTGGTGCTGAAGGCTGGTTTAACCCTCTTTAGTGATAAACTACATCTATGCAAATCAGCTGAAGTACCAAGTAGACTTTGCAGTTCTGGAGTTCTGTTATAATAATAATGGCTAACCTTTAAATAGAACCTTACATAGAACCGGGCACTGTGCTAAGAGCTTATTTGATCCTAATAACAACACTGAGAAGGGGGTGTTAATATTATCCCCATTTTACAGATGAGGCAAACTGAAGTTGTGACTTGCCCAAGGTCACAAAAACATCTGAGGTCTATTATGAACTCAGACCTTCCTTACTCCAGGCCCAGTGCTCTCTCCACTGTTCCAACACAGTAGTCTGCCTCCCTAGAAACTGTATTTCTTGACACAATTCTCAATTTTTAATAAATAAAAGAGCTTCTTCTGTCTATTTATAACCTTATACTTGTCCCACATAACCAAGCCATCCATCCACATAGTTGACAAGATTCAGATCATCATATTCACAGCAAAATTTATTTTCTCTTCCAAACTGTCCAAAATTCCACTTATAAAGTATTTATTCATATGCATATTCTATTCATTTACATTAAACAAAGTTCTTTTTACATTCATATTAGCTATCATCCATATTGGTAGGGGCAACATCTCATACCTTGAACAATAAATGTATATCTCTTCCTTTATTTAAAGTACTTTTCTACCATTCTTAATCTACTTTTTAAATTTTTAATTACTTAATGTGAAAAAGGTCTTAAAGAAATATATATATCTTATACTGGGAATACAAGAAACTACTTTCTCCTTAAATGGTTCAATTTCCTTCACTATAAGAAAAGTGTATTTCTTATTGCTTAGCTCCAAAGGTTTAATTGTCCTTCACAGGAAAAAAAACACCAAAAACCTCTTAGTTTATTTACATGGAACAAGTTAATTCTTGTGGTGCACCTCACCACCAGATGAGATGTGTCCTATCACTCATGTCCTTAACCAAGGTTCACCCTGGAAACATAATCACGTGGCTCCTTTTGCCTTCTCCAAGTTCTCCCTTAGATTCTTTAGAATGTACCTTATGTCTAAGTCTCATAAAAAGAAAAAGGCAAAACAGATCTCAGATCCCATGAATGTTTTCAAGTTAACAATGTTAAATGAAACACAAGCTTTATTTTACCTTATGAAAATCACAAAACATGAAGGATTAAGACCCAAGGGCCTGAGCAGTCAAAACAACTCTCTTTTTCTATCTCATTAGTTTCACCTTCCCTAAAGATGCATATGATGTTCTAGGACCAGGGGTGGGGAACCTGTGGCCTCAAGGCCACATGTGGCCCTCTAGATCCTCAAGGGCAGCCCTTTGACCGAATCCAAACTTCACAGAACAAATCTCCTTAATAAAAGGATTTGTTCAGTAAAACTTAGACTCAGTCAAAAGGCCACACCCGACGACTTCAAAGGCTGCAGTTTTCCCACTCCTATATCTAGATTTATAGGTTTACCAATGAGGTGAGGCCTCTCCTCCTCTAAGAAAAAGGCCCTAGCCGTGAGTTCACTAGCAAGATGAACCACCTTTTTATTCCACATGATTCTACACTAACAAAGCGCAAGGTTCAGGTTTCTCCTTCCTATCATTTTTCTGTCTTTTGTGTTAGTCTTTGGCCCTCACTTTTCCTTGGTTCAAAATCTCCTCCTCTTGGGACACTCATTGGCTGTATGACCATAATCAAGTTGTAGGACTGTCACTTTAAGGCTGGAAGGTATCTTAGAGATGATGCAATCCAACTCTTTCATTTTACAGATGAGGATCAATTATATTGTCCAAAGTCACACAACTAGAATGTGTCAGAGGTGGGACTTTGAAGCTGGCTCCTCTCCCTCCAAATAAAGTTCATTAACCTTCTGCATCACAGTTTTCTTATCTATACAGTTGGGATAATCAAAGCCCTAGCATCTCCTTCACTGGGCTGTGGGGCTCAAATGAGATAATTATGTGAAGTATTTTGTTATAAACATCATTATCATTATATTATTAATTTCATTTTCATATTTTTGAGGGAGTTCAGGTAGAAATGATATTTGATCAAGTTCCTACTCTCTTATTAACTTTATGTTTTATGTGATGATGATGATGATAAAATATAAAGTTAGTAAGAGAATAGAAACTTGGTCAAATGTCATTGCTTTGCCCATCACAATTTTCTTGCATTTTCTTGAGATGTGACAACTCTATTTTCTCAACTGCATCTATTAGGCAGTTAACACATTTCTGTCAAGTCTTAAATCTGACAGAAACAATAAAATGATATTTGAAATTTATATAGCCTTTTGAGGATAGAGATAAGGACCTAACCTGTGGTTCCATTAGGATCACACATATATGGGAACTCAAGCAGGTCCAAACCTTTTCTGCAAACTTAGAGGGTTTTCTTGAGTCCTGAGAGGTTAAGGGTTAAGACTGGTATGTATCAGAGGTGAGGTTTGAACTCATATCCTCTTGGATTTAATGTCATTTCTTTGTCTACTGTGCTATGCTGCCTCTTAGATTGTCTTTTACACAAAATTCTTGACATCAAGTCATTTGATCTTTAAAAATTCTCTGAGTTCGGTTCTACAGGTATTTTAGTCATTTTACAGATGAGAAAACTGAGACTCGAAGTTTTCAGACGTCTTTACTTAAGACACTATATGACCCGTGATCACATAGACAATAAGACTTATGGCAGGACTGAAATCCAGGTCTGTCCTGACTTCAAGTCCACGGCTTGTTTCCCTACATATGGTTCTCTGGAAACCTTAAAACATTAATAAAGTTGTCGTTGCTGTGTTAGTTACACCATGTCTAACAGAAAGAAGGTGACACAGAAGAAAACATTCGATGATCTAACTAAATCTATTTACTTTCTCTGGTACAAGAATATTCATGATGTTAATATGTTTGTTCTGATGGCTTTTAAGCTGGTAGCATGACAGTACAAACATCTGGCTAAAAAAAATCACAATTTCAGTAGGCAATTTCGTTTCCTCCAGATTTTTGAAAGAGTTGATGTTGTAAATCTTCAACAGTAGGCTAATAAAACATCAAAGAAATTTTGAACAGCTTTTACTGTGCCAAATGAGACTTGCATATTTGAAAAGTGATCTTTGATCCTCCTTTTCCCCATTTCTCTGGATATTTAAAATAATCTGCATCTTTTTTTTTTTTTTTTTGCCAAATCTGTGGCAAAATGAAAAGTTTCTGGACATTGGAAATAAGATTGTTGGGTTTTTTTTTCAGCCAAGACACAAGCAACATATTATTTTATGCCACAAAAGAAGGACAATGTTTAGTTAGAATCACAGAATGTTAGATCTAGAAGAGTCCCTAGAAATCATCTAGTTTAATTGATCAGTTTACAGATAATTAAACAAGCCTTGAGGTGTAAATTGTTCATAAGCAGATTGTGCCAAAGTCGGGAAAACTTGAATCTGTAGAAGATGTGCCTAACTCTCAGTCCAGTGTTTTTCCATCCTATCATATTATTTTCTGGGAGACAAAGTTGGTCGAGAAAGTGTGTTATTTAACCAGAAGTCATCACTGCCAGACTTGAAATTAGTGGAATTCCTCCTTGAGTCCTTAATTTTCACTTGAGTGCTTTCCTTTGACTTTAAAAGCATATGATGTCTGACTAATGATATTGATTTTGCTTTAATTAAAGGCAGTTAATTGTATGTTTTCAACCTTTTAATATTACTGTAGCATTTGTTCATCTTGTTTTCATTTTCTTTTTGGCTCTGCAGCATAAGGAGACACATTATTTAGCTCTTTCTTTCCTGTCATTTTCCATCTGAAAGTGAGAATTAGCAGATGCAGTAAGCTCAAATCCAATATGACTGTTACCTTTTTAGAAGCCTTAGGGCCTCCTGGAGAATGGCTGAGTTATTTTCTTACCTTGACAGCTTTTGCAGGAGAACTATGAAGGAAACTACTAGATCGTTACCAAATAATGTCCATTTTTTTTTACCCTAACTGTCAAATAAAACAAAGTTCATGAGGAAAGCTGTACAAGAAGAAACTTTTTGACTTGTTACAAAATCTAGACATATGCCCCTAATTTAAGGTAATTCTTAATTGTGGGACAAGATTCCCATGATTCAATCACCTGCTTTATTAAAATGGATTTCACTGAATCTAATTCAAAATCTGGTTTGGGGAACTAGCTAGTGTCATGCCTAAAAAGAGCTCTTGACAGATTGAGAAATACTCTAAATATTTTTTTCTAAGAAAATACCTAGCTCAGGGATTTATAATTCCCAGGCTTCTATCACATTTTATATAATATCTAATATTCCTTCTCTTAAATTATACAGATGTTTACCGGTTAAGGAAAGTCACAATGCTCATGAAATATTTAATATATTCCATGTATTCATTCAAAATAATCAAAACTGGTAGGATCCAATGGAGTTAAAACAATCAAGATGAACAGATTAATATTAATAAAACCATCAAAATTATATGATTATATCCATAAAAGCTGAAAAATATTTGCATTAACATCATTCATTTTTTATAAAAAGCACAAAAAATATAGATAAGCAAGTTTTTCTTTAATATGCTAAATAGAATTTATTTAAAATCAAGAACTGGAATTATCCATCGTTGAGATAAACCAGAGACTTTCAATGTAAGACGTTTGTTCCCATCTAAGATCTATAAGTCTTCATGAATTGTCTCATTGAATAGACGTTGTTTACAGACAGCAATGGATAAATATCTCTGGACTCTCACCTACTCTTTCAATAAGAGACTATGATTTCCCACCATGAGGGGAAAAAAGATCAGACCTGGATGTTTGCTTCTTTCACCTACTTTTGATAGGACTATTGGGTTACATTTATAACTATCTGCCCACCAAAATATTCATAGACTAGAGGTATGCTTTTTGGGATTTCCAAAAGAAAAAAACAAAAAAAAAAACCCAACCTGCTTTTCTAGTGTCTTTTACTGGTGATTACATGTAAGACTATCACAAATAGTGAATATATTCTTTTATCCAAGCAAATAACTAATAGAAATCAGAAAAGTTATACAGATTAGAATATACGAAAAATATTCAAGAATCACAAGCTCTTTAGCTAGTGTTGATATGGAATCTAAGGTCAAACCAAGAGAGAGGGAATGATCTTATGCAAGTAGTTCTCTGTAGTCTCTTGAGTCTAAGTTAGTCTCTTGAGTCTAAGTTAGTCTCTTGAGTCTAAGTTAGAAGAAATTCAAAGAAATCTCAAAGAACTGGTTTCCCCAATGTCTTTTCCACTTTAGACTGTCCTTTATCCACGTCTCCCCTAAAATACCCTACCATCAACTCCCCAGGTATACAGTGTTATCTTAATATTATATCCATCATTTAGGAGTCATGTCTCCCTTTACACACAGCAGCATGCAAAGTATCTATATCTCAGTTGGAATTTTAGGTTACATTAATAAGCTGAAGGGTAAAGCAAGAATTTCCATTATCATCAGTTTTACCTAACATTATTCTAGAAATGCTTCCTACTAAATTAAGGGCACAAGAATAGATAGAAAAAAGTTATCTTTTTTTTTTTCAGATGATATGATATACTTAGAGAACCCTAGAGAGTTAACTAAAAATTAACTGAAGCAATTAGGAACTTCAGCAAATTTACAGGACATAAAATAAACCTACATAAATCACTAACAGGAAGAGAAAAAAAAGAGAGATTTCATTCAAAATAGCTACACATTGAATAAAATATCTAAGAATCTACTTACCAAACACATGCAGCCACAAAATACCTTTACCCCAAAATAAAGTAGAGAGGGAACAATTGCTTAGTATTAGACTGTGTCAATATAATAAAAATGACAATTCTATCGAAATTAACCTACTTATTTGAGTGCCCACCAATAAAACTACCAAAAGATGAATTTAGAGAGCTAGAAAAATAATAACAATATTCATTTGAAGGATTCTAAATCTAAAGACAAATAAAGGGAAAAGGGAAATGGAAAGGTATCTAGGAGTTCCAGATTTCAAACTATCTGTAAAATAAATAGGTTAGGATTATATGATCTCTAAAACTTCTCTCAGTTCTAAAATTCTGAGTTTGAAGGAATAGATATATTTTCTGGAAGGTGCCGACCCCAATTAAATAAGGGTCCTTTTTGCTGATAACAAAAATGTTGTAGTTTCATCTTTCAATATTGAAATCTCTCTTCAATGAGCAAGCTACTGTGTGCCAGGCATTGTGCTAGGTCTTGTAGGTATAAAGATGAGACAGTCCCTGCCCTGAAGAAGTTAACATTTTAATAGGAAAGAAAATATGCCAAAATAGGTACATATAAGATACTTAGGGCAGTTAGGTGGATAGAGAGCCATCCTGGAGTCAGGAAGACTCAATTTCCTGAGTTCAAATCTGGTCTCAGTCATAATTATTTAATCCTATTTACCTCAAGTCCTGATCTATAAAGTAAGCTGGAGAAGGAAATGGCAAATGACTCTAGTATCATTGCAAAGAAGATCCCAAATGGGGTCATGAAGAGTTAGATATGACTGAAAAATGACCAAACAACAAGATACATACAAAGTAGATAAAAAATAATCTTATAGCGGAATCAGAGGGATGAGGAAAGGTCTTTGGCAGAAAGGAATTCTTGAGTTGATTCTTGAAGAAAATCAGGGACTCCAAGAGATGTAGATAAGGAAGGAGGAACAGAAATCAATCAGTGATAAGACACAGAGATGGGAGATTGAGTTTCATATATGAGGACCAGAAACTAGGCTACCACAACTGGACTATATTGGGAATAATGTTTAAGGGGCCTAGACAGGTAAGAAAGGGTCAGACTGAGTTTCAAATGCTAAATACAAGCTTACTCAGGAAAGAAGAACTTGGTTCTAGCTGATTGCCAAGCTTTGAACAACAAAGAATAACTGTTTACTTCCTTATTCAGTGAGACACCACATAGTATGACGTAATAATTAGGATGATAATATGACGGATTGTTTAAGTAGGATTGTAAATTATGAAAACATTTGATAATTACTAGACAAGGCTCTTGGAACACAGATAGCTATCTAGTGGCAGATTAGGAAGCTGAGATGGGAGATGAGATAAAACAAAGCATTCTAGCTCTCAGATTGTAAGGCTTTATGATTTCAAGTCATTAGTAGTAGGATCTCAGAGATAAATATTTCACTTCATATCATACCACTTCAACTCTACATGTTTATAAAAGCCCCAAATAAACAATGGGAAATACTATGCAATCTCATTCATCTTTCCACCCACTTACTGACTACTTGAAGTTGTAGGTGTTCCATGACCTTAGCTTGGCTCTGGTCAAGGTAGAATAAAGACCTGAGAAGAATAGAGCATTTCAAGAGTGCCTTAGCATTCCCGAGACCTCTGACTCACACAGAGGTAGCCATTATAATAATAGCTAGAATTTATATAGCACTTTAAAGTTTGCTCACATTTTTTCTATCTCATTTGATCCTGGACAATCCTGTGAAGTAGGGCTTATCATTAGTCCTGTTTCACAGATGAGGAAACTAAGTGTAAGGGAAGTCAAATGACTTTCCCAAGATCACACAGCTAGTAAGTGGGATGAATTTGAACTCAAGTCCTGTTTCACAGATGAGGAAACTAAGTGTAAGGGAAGTCAAATGACTTTCCCAAGATCACACAGCTAGTAAGTGGGATGAATTTGAACTCAAGTCTTCCTGATTCCTTTGTGCCTCCTAGGCTTCTCCCAGTGTCACGCAAGGTAGAGAAAGGCACAGGACCAAAACCTGAGTCATTCATCAGTTAACTTGATACACTGCTAAGGCTTGTTTGCTTCTAGTTAAATCCCAGATCTCTGTCTTGCTGGTGAGACTAGAGGTGTTTGAAGATGTAACTTTCATGGTTGAGGTGTGTTATGTGCAAAAAAAGATGAATAAGTTGAGAAATTTTGTGGAAAGAGTACCAAAAAGGGAATTGAGAGGCTTCCCCTTGCACTGAATCATTATCTCATTTAACCTTTGGAGACCTCAACTCCCCATCTGTAAAAAGGACATCAAACTCAATGTCTGGGTTTCTTAAATTCAGGGGTCTGTGAACTTGGAAGGGGAACATTACATCTCTATGGACTAAGTTTTACATAAAACTTAGTATTTTTTTCAATTATTTTAAGACATTATTCTGAGGAGGGTTCACCAAGCATCATTTCGATATAATTAGTTTCCTATGTAATCCAATACATTATATTTTATGCATTTGTTATTCTGAGAAGGGGGTCACAAGCTTCACTGAACTGTCCAAGGCAGGGGTGGGGAACCTGTCACTTTGAGGCCACATGTGAAGTTTAAATTCTGGCAAAGGGCTATACTTGAGGACCTAGAAAGCCACATGTGGCCTCAAGGGTACAGATTCCCTATCCCTGGCCTGAGGGGTCCAGAACACAAAAAGGGTCAAGAAACTCTTGACCAATTATCTTCAACATCTTTTTTGGTAGGGACATTCTGTGATTTTATGGCTGTTAAAAAGTAATTCCTATAGGAAGTACAGGAATTATTGCTACTTTTAGATGGTACTCATTATTTTCTCTAAAATTTAAGTATAAAATCCTGAAACTTTATAGTAAAAGGAGTGACATTCTAGCTACTTTCATTGATTTTACAGATAAATGTTGGCCAGAGACAGCCTTTCATACTGGAAAAGTCAGGAATCATCAGAATTGGAGCAGACTTCAGTTATTGTCTCTTCTAATGTATCCAGCTTCTGATGGGAAGATGTCTAGTACTGGGAAACCCCTATAATCTGAGACGGTCCATTCCATCTTTGTACAGCTTTGACTTTCTGGAAGTATTTTTTAAAGTTATTTTTTTTCAATTAACAGGTCTATCTCTCTCTCTCTCTCTCTCTCTCTCTCTCTCTCTCTCTCTCTCTCTCTCTCTCTCTCTCTCTCTGTTCCCAGCCCTCCCCACCCAATCTTTTCCCCCATTGAAAAAAAAGAAAAACTAAATGAAATATAGACCAAAGTGGGGAAAGACTTGTGTTAGGCAGAACCACCAACAGGCTAAATAGTCCAGGTGTGGGATGATGAACCTACACCAAAGTGGTGATAGTTTCAGAGGCAAGAAGGGGGCTGCTGTAGGCAAGGTTCTTAAGTCAGTGCATTTTGGTTCAATTTTAACATTGGGACAAAATGAAGCATTCACAAGTCACTGAGTGTTGAAAAGAGGAGGTTTATTTCACTCTAATACTGCAAAGTTATACAACAAAGATACAGTGGTACTTAAATTCTCCTTCTGGAAACTGAAAGACATTAGGTCTAGTCAGTAAGTAATCAGTCATCATGCCAGGGTGATTGGTATGGTCTTAGCCCCCACCAAATCTGAGAAGCCCCCTGTGGCTGGGATGAGACCAGATCAGAGAAGCTGAGCTTGATCAGTCAGGTCATGTGGAGGTGGACAGTGGGAAAGGAAGAAGCTGTGGAGAGATAAGACTGAAATATGGTGTAACATCTTGATTGAAGTCAGATTTCTGTCAGAATAACTTTCATTTTCCTAGTAGTTTTTGTTTTAAGTAAATATCTCCATAGTAACTTATGGTTTCTGATTTCTGGAACCCTGGATAACTGGGATCCAATGTTCCTGATTCTTCTTTGTCTAGTCTTTCCCATTCCAGATCCTTATCTCTAGTTTTTTAATCAGTACCAGATGCTTTTGATGACTGCTGTTATATAACATGTTTTGAAGTCTGGAAGTGCTACCCGCCCCTTTCATCTCTACCTTTTTTTCATTATTTCCTTTGATATTCAAGATTTTTTCCTATTTTTCCAGAAGGGGTCTATTATTTTATCAAGTTTTGACATTTCTATAGGTGTTACATTAAAACTGTAAATTAAATTTGGTAGTATTGTCATTTTCATCCTATTGGCATGGCCCAGTCATGAATACTGAATGTTCCTCCAGCTCTTAAAATTGATCTTGATTTCTTTAAGGGACAATTTGTAATTCAATCTATATCACTATTTTGTGAGCTTTGTTGATTGATCTCTATATATTTTGTAATTATTGTGAGAGTTCCCTTTCTATTCTTTTTTTCTTTTTGTCTCTAGAAATATTTCTTTGTACCAATGGGCAGCCCACATATTCCACTGGCATTAACCAAAATGTCAAGACATCCAGAGAAAAAACTTCCAGTACATTAAGCATACGCTTTGTAAAAAATTTATGGGAAAAAAAGTGGACAAGTAGCTAATCTTGAAATCTGGAGGGAGTACACATATCGATGATATCATGGTTCAACTGAAGTATGGAAGTATCAGATCTGAAAACTACCTCCTAGAAATTCTCCTATTTTTGGTTCTACCCTTTGAGACAAAGCAAAATAAATTTAATCTCTCTTCGAGAGTATTCTTTCAAATTCAAGCCACCTGTCACATCTCTTCCTAAATCTTCTCTTTTCCAAGCTAAACACCCCTAAATCCTTCAACCAATTTTCATATAGCACACTTGTTAGCTTTCTCACCATTTGGATCCTTGTCGTTTAAGTGGACTCTAGCTTGTCAAAATTCGTCCTAAAACCTGTCACCCAGAATTGCAATCAATATTCCAGCCTGGCCTGATCTTGGTTAATAAGAATTCTCTTTAAAAATGCAAAGGATTTTTGTAAAGTTAAACACCCACATTTGAACCTTAGCAAGAATGAGCTTATTAACTCTCCCCACTGAGTTAACTAATAAAGGCATTAAAGAAAAGGGAATTTTAATGAGACGATAATTATGGATTTAGAGATAGAAGCATTCTTAGAGGACATTTAATCAAATCCCTTTCTTTTCCAAATGAAGAATTGATGCCCAAGGAAGTTAAATGACTTGCCCAATGTCATATAGGGAGTGAGTAGCAAACTGAGGGTGGACTCCAAATACAGCATTTATTTTGTGCACCAATGCAGTACAAAATACAGGCAATTCTCCCTAAGGAGGGTCTTGACAAACAGGGATGACAGCCATGGGAGACGGATAGATGGTGATGTGGAACAGTCTGGAGGTCATCCCTGCCCACCTCTGCCAACCCACTGTCCTCCAACTTCACCAGCAGAATAGTGACTCACAAAATCTGACCATAATTTGGCTGCAGGAAGTCCCAGCTGTACATAGTTTTCTTTAAGTCAGTTAACTTTCTCAAATATTTAGTTGCAATCACACCCTTCTGCACACATGGAATCACTAAATAAAAGAGTGGCTGCAAAGATTTAATTTGCTCAGTTTTTAAAGGAAAGAAGATATCCAGATTGTCAGTTCAGAGAAGTAGAAATAAGAAATCAAACAAGCCTGGAGCCGAGAAATTGTACAGTAGCCCAACTTGACTTGTATATATATATATTACTCTGTGTGACACAGTAGGTGTAAGTTTCTGTGAAAAGGTTACCTGACAAACTTCTACAAGCACTTAAATGCTTTTTAAAAGAGGAAGGACAAGGCAAGCTGTCAACCATGGCAAATGGAACCCTTGTAGAAGCCACATATCATGTCAAGAGATAACACTTTTACAGCCCTACTGGGTACTTTCTTGCTTACTTAGGAGTCATAAATTACTCTTTGCCAGTTGGCTTGCCTCCCAATAATATAGTATGTTCATTAAAATACAATCAGGGACCATTCCCTTACTCTTCACCTAATTATAGAGGAAGCCATGATGTAGTGGAAAGTGTCCTACGTTTACATCCAAAAGACCTAGGTTTCAATCCCAGGTCAGTTGCTCACCACCTTATTACAGCATTGGTACACAGTAGACATTTAATAAATGCTTGCTGACTCTCTACATGACCTTGGTCAAATCACTTAACTTCCTCTGTGAAATGGCACCATTTTCCTCATCTGAAAAATGTGGGGGATTGGACTTCTCATTCTATCATTTTAGTTGTATCTGACTCTTTGTGGCCCTTTTTGGGGTTTCTTTGGCAGATATTGCAGTGGTTTGTCATTTCCTTCTCCAACTCATTTTACAGATGAGGAGACTGAGGCAAAGAGGGTTAAGTAACTTGACCAGAGAGACACAGCTAGTAAATGTCAGAGGCCAGATTTGACCTGAGGAAGTTGAGTCTTCCAGACTCTAGATTTGGCATTCTATCCAGTACACTACCTAGCTGCCAGGGGTGGGACTAGGACTAATCAGAGGTGGGGAACCTGTGGCCTCAAGGCCAAATGTGGTCTTGGGTGTGGCCTTTTGAGTGAAAGTTTTACAGAACAAATCCTTTTATTAAGGGAATTTGTTCTGTGAAGTTTGGATTCAGTCAAAGGGCTGCACTTGAGGACCTAGAGGGCCACATGGGGCCTTGAGGCTGCTGGTTCCCTACCTCTGGACTAGGTGATCTTTAAAGTCTCTTCTCACTCTAAATCCCATGTTGTCATTCTGAAGATTTATGTGGAAGAGTTTGCATAAACTAAACTAGGGAGGATGGGGGAGAACCAGATTTTAAGATAAAGGAAGAATGAACTTGACTTCCTGCTTCTGAGATCTTGCTGAGTTATTGTAGTAGAGATACCTGAAGACCCAGTTCTACCATTATTCATTCCAGCTGGTGTGAATACCTTCTCATTCACATATGAAGGCGATGGTGGTCTCCCAGATGGGGAATGCACCCCTTCCCCATTTCTGTCTGGCAGAATGCCTCATTTTCTTCCAAGCACAATTCAAGTGCTTTGGTGGGGAGGGCAAAGAGGAAGCACTTTGGTTGGATTTGAAGACATTCAAAAAGGCTTTTGGCTTCATTTTCATCTAGGGGACCCTGTTCCTTTCACCCACTGCATCCTGTAAAAGACTGTGCTGTAAGAGAAAAGGCCTTGAGGCTTTTTCTTGCTCTCTGAGGCCATGTGGATCTGAGAAACAAGCCTCAGTCCTTGGACTTGTCTTTTGTTATTTTTTTTTTTTTGGAGGGGGGAAGGCAAGGCAACTGGGGGCTTGCATAGGGTCACACATCTAGTAAGTGTGTCAAGTGTCTAAGGCTGGATTTGAACTCAGGTCCTCCTGACTTCAGGGCCAGTGCTGTACTCACTATTCTTTTTCATCTGGGTGAGAGCGATTAAAGCCTTACAATTTAGTAAGCTCACTCTGGCATCCCAGTATTCCAGGAGGGTGTTGTAGCCAGTCTAAAATCAATGCCCCCAAAAGGAACACAGAGTGATCTTCTGGAGTCCAGCAAGTGGGGCAACTATATGAACCATTGGATGGTGTTCAAGACCTAGAGTCAGGAAGACATGAATACCTGAATTCAAGTCTGGCCTTAGACACTTACTAGCTGTGTGACCTTATGCAAGTCACTTAACCTCTGTTGTTTCAGTTTCCTCATTTGTAAAATGGGGATAATAACAATATGTACCTCCCAGGATTATTGTGAGGACCAAATGAGAAACTAATTATAATGTGCTTAGCTAGGACAGAGTCTGGTATATAGTAAATGCCAGAGACGTGTTATCTGTTCTTATGAGGCTAATGACGACTCATCCGGTGGTGATGCCATTTTTGGACAGGAACTTGGTGAAAACGGGATACAAGAAAAGAGCTGCACTGTGGCCTTCCCTCTCCAGATCCGGAGGTGGTATAGGGGAGTGTATGTCCTAGAGGTACTGGAGGAAACATTTGCCTGTTTGTCTTTGCTCTATCATTGAAGTCAATATCCCTTTCTAAAAGCTAACCAACGTTAAATGGCTAAATGGGATTTAACACTCTCGCTACTGGGCCCCTAACAGTAGGAAAGAACATGACCAGTGAGAGCTTAAGCTAAAGGCAGTAGGAAAAGAACATTCTTAACCCTTAGGGTACTTCCTTGGAACCCTGAAAGCTGATATAGTATATGTGGTCCCTGAAAAGAGGGATGTAGCATATATATAATATGTATATATTTATGTTACATATTTATATATAAATTATATAATGTAGTCATGTATTTTATTATATATAAATACATTTATATTATATATTTCACATAAAATATTATGTATGTGTATTATATATATTTATGTGTATAAATATATGTATATATATACAATTTACTTATTTACATACATGTATCCTCCAAGGACAACATATGTTCCTTGAAGGAGGACCCCGATTCTTTTTTGGGTTTGTACCACTGACATCTAGCACAATGCCTTTATTACATAGTAACAACTTCTGGTGTGTTACTGCATGGCTCCATTTCAAAATGTGGACCACATAGGGAATTTGTACATTTGTAAATCCTCGGTGATGTCAACATTTTTCCTTGTTGAGAGCAGAATTGCTGCTGAGTTACACACAACTGTTATGTTTTGGTGTGAATTGGTTATTTCTTAACAAAACCCAAAGCTACAAAAATATTTTCTCAACATTTTGGTACTTTCAGTACACTGATATTTGGGGAGAGAATAAGCATCCTCATGCTGGAGATGAGCACTCTGATTACTTTTTCAAAAAAATATTTTTGAAAATTTATTTTTAATTTATGGAATAAAATGAGCATTTCCATAATGTAGTGTAATAAATACATGAAACTACAAGTCTACTACACTCAACTTTCTATTCCTTTCAAATATCCAACTAAGATTTCACGTAAAATTCTTTTTTTCTTTCCCCTCCACTGCCCTATAGAGGGCTACCATTAGACATAAATAGATATATGTATGTAAAATTCTTCTATACATAACTTTTATTTGTCAGATCTTTCTCTGGACGCAGACATCGTTTTTCATGTGTCTTTTACACTTAATTTGGATATTTATAATAGACAAAATATCTTATTCTCTCAAAGTAGTTCTTAAGACAATATTACTTTTAAAATAGAAACAAATTTTTAAAATTGGAGAGGAATTTTGGGATTGTTATTCATATTTAATCACAATCAATAAAATGGTATTAATGATGACAATAGCTCACATTCATGTTTGTGTATAATCATAGAAAGTAAAAGAGATAATGGGTAAAAATACTAAAGTTTCTATGCTCTGACAGCCTATTATGAAATCTGAAAAAACTGTAATTGAGTTGGAAAGGGAGCCTAGTTATTGACTGAGAAAGGATTGGCTGTACACCCTAGTGGCCCTAGATCCATAGTGGGTCCAGACGGGAGCCAGCAGTCAACAATGAATTTAACTCCTTAGAAGGAACTGTTCTTCACCTTTTGGGGAGAAGGACAAAGTATCCCCCTCTCTAGCTCCCCATTCCATTGACCATGGCACTTTTCAATGGTGCTACTCATAAGTTCAAGGGATCTTGTGGCATAGTACAGATGTAAAAAGCATATCTGGCCCATTGTTCTAGATCTTTTTGGATACTAGTTTTGTCATCCAACATATTTGTAATCCCTTTCAGTTTTATATCATCCAGAAATGTGGTCAGTATGATATATATATATATATGTATATATATCAGGGCAGGCAGTAGACAGAGTGCTAGGTCTGAAATCAGGTAGACATCTCTCTGAGTTCAAATCTGGCCCCAGACACTTACTAGCTGTTTGACTCTAAGTACGTCACTTAACCCCGTTTGCCTCAGTTTCCTCAACTGTAAAATGAGTTGGAGAAGGAAATGGCAAACCACTCCAATATCTCTTCATGATACATATGGTGTCATGAAGAGTCAGACACAACTGTAAAATGATGTAACCACAAAACCTGAACCATGTCCCAATCCTCAGGGCAGCATATCTAGTCATCTGTGGAGTTTCCACCCTAGAAGACAATTAAGTGCGTTTGTAATTGAGTGTGGTAAATCACTGTATTGTATCTACTGGTTGGTGTCAGTTATACCATGCCTCAGTATCGCAGCCCATCTGGTTATCCACTTAAACTCAGTTTCTCCTCTTACCCTGCTAACTCTAATATTTGGCTTTCCCCACACCAAACTCCCTTCCCTGTTATGTCTCCTTTGTATGTAATGGCTTCCTCCATTAGAACAAATTCTCTGAGAGCAAAGTATCTCTTTTTTCACCTTTGTATGCCCAATACTTAGCAGAACCTGGCACATTGAAAGAATGAAAAATCATTTCTTAAAACCTTACATCTTTCTTGTCTCCATCTCATCCTTTAATTAAAAATGTTAAAAATCTTCCACTCCATCTTAAACAACCTCATCTGTACAACATCTGCCAGTCCTTATGTTTGAGGATATGTGTGGTTGGGTCCTGTTTGTTTTGTCCCATTCAATGTTTTTAAAGAATTCTTTAGTTGTTTACTGTCTTATATTAATTTATTTTCCACATTATCTATTCCATTGATGCTCATATCTAGATCATCAAGAAAAGAGATTTTTTTTTTTTAGAACTCATGCACATAAAATGTCCGCTATGGAAGCAAACATTTGTGGTTTAGTGGGAAGTCAGCTGACTCTACTCGGCCAGAACCTAGAGCAATGATCAGAAGCTGCAATGAGGAATATCCAAAAATGGTACAGACCCACCTTGGGAGGAAGAGAGGTCCTTACAGCCCCTGGATTTGTTTAACGAGGAGTATGCTAGGTCAAGAGATTTCTATTTGAAAATCTCTTTTAAACTCCCATTCAATTCTACCTAAGAGTGCTGAAGTTTTGTTATTTTGTCCAGTCTCACCCAATGTGATGATATCATCCACAGAATCACAAGATTATAGACCTAGAGGCAGAAGGAAAGTTAGAAGTTACTACTCTACTTTTGCTATTTTACAGATGAAGAAAATGAAGTTCAGGGAAATTAAATGGTATTTCCAAGGTCCAAGGCAGTGAGCATGTTTTGTTTTATTGACTTTTATTTTCTTCTTATTAGATCCTATTGGCTGCTATCCGAAGCTTGCTAAAAGTTTGTTATTCTGTTAAAAGATGTTCTTCTCTATCTTTGCCTGCCTTCTTCTTGAGTAGCCTGGAAATTATCACTTTGTGGTCACTTCTGATACTTTAGTGTCAGAGTTTTTTCTCAGTCAGTCAATTAATAATTACCTACTGTATGGCAGGCACTGGGCTAGTTGTAGGAAATACAAAGTCAAAACTTAGGAGTTTAGCCTGTATTGACAAGGGAAAGAAATCTACCTATAAAGGGAGGGAGGGAAGGAAAGAGGAGAGAAAGAAAGAAAGAAAGAAAGAAAGAAAGAAAGAAAGAAAGAAAGAAAGAAAGAAAGAAAGAAGAAAGAAAGAAAGAAAGAAGAAAGAAAGAAAGGAATCAAGCATCTCTTGATTGTCTACTATGTGACAGGAACTAGGCTGAGTGCATTCTAAATATTATCTCATTTAAAGTTAACTGGTGCTATTGTTATCCCCATTTTACAGCTTAAGATACTGAAGAGGTTACAGAATTTGCTCGGGGTCATACATGTAGTGAGTGCCTGAGGTTGGATTTGAACTCAAGTTTTTCTGACTCTGGGCACATCATTCTATGCACTGTTGCAACCTATATTAAGAAAATAAAGTTTCTTTCTCCTCTTCTGTTTGTATCTAGCTAGCTAAGATGTGAAAATGAAAAAAGTTCAAAGGGAATCCTACTGTTATAAAGAGGCCAGGACAGAGGTTAATCTTTTGTTTGAGAAATGACTTAAGAACTTTGGCACTGGTCAGGAAACTGCACCTACTTTGTCAAATGGCCTGGCTTCAACAGAATTCATTGCCAAAGGATGATCATTTAGAAACACTTGAAAGGGCCAAAAGCAATTAACCAACTCACCCAGGATTTAGATTATGTCGTCTTGTTTTTCTTTTTCCTTTTTTTTTTTAGTCATATTTGATTCTCTGTGACCCCATTTGGGGTTTTCTCAGCAGAGACGCTGGAGAGATTTGCCCTTTCTTTCTTCAGTTCATTTTATAGATGAGGAAACTGAGGAAACTCAGGCCTGGAACTCTATCCACTGTACCACCTCACTGCCCATCAGATCTGATCATCAATTAGCTACTTACAGCCACCTTCAATTGGCTCACAAGGACACATCAGAAACAATGCCAGAGAAGAGCCAATGGTTGCTGTCTCAGGCTTAGAAAACAACTGCAGGTAAAGAGAATTTCCCCCCTGACCAACTACTTGTTCTCAGAGCAAGTGTTAACACTGATAGTAATCTGATTAAAAAAAAAAAAGGCCAGCTGATGATGTGGGCTTGTCTTGTGCCAAAAAATGAGGGGTTCCTCATTATATCATCAGAAGTCAACTCAGACTGGGTCTCTCGGGCCACAAAAATACCTACACAAGATATGCTTTTACATATGCTAACCCTGAAAATGGGAGTCCTGTTTAAATTGGCGAACATTATCAAGACCATTTACAATGACAGATATGAGGAGATGTCATCATTGGCAATGGAAATGTCTTAGGTTCAGTGTCAATGGCTCATTTTACCAAGTTAGAAAAGACAAAATTGAAATAACGTACAACTAATAAATGCTTAGGGTTGGTTTTCTCTACATAAAAATAAAAATAGAAACAAAAAATAAAGAGAAGGTATACTTATGAGAAAATCAAGGAATCGGAGAGAAGAAACATTACAGAAAGTATTCAGATGAAGGTCAATGGAGAAGGACATAGAAGTGAATTTGTCATTGGATTATACTACAGATCACCTGGACAGAGAGACGAAATAGATGAGGATTCTGGGAAAGAGATCACAATCCTGGCCCAGAGGCATGAAATAGTAACGGTAGGTGATTTCAGTTATGAGGTAAACTGTTGGAGCTCTCTTTTTGCCACAGAGTATCTAATCACTTCTTGACTTACTTTAATGGAAATTTCATCCTTTAAAAGTTATAGGAACAAAAAAAAAAAAAAAAAAGAAAATTCTATTCCAGATCTGACTCTCCCAGACAGAGACATTGCTGGGGTGGAAATTGTGGAAATCCTGGGGGGAAGTAAGCACTCTCTCCTTGAGTTTGAGATTAAGACAGGAGATCTGGGTTTAATTTGAAATGCATAAAGGATTTTAGAAACAGCTGTAAAATGAGTTAGAGTGAGAATTCTCAATCAGGGTTCATGAACTTGGATGAGAAAATACATCTTTATTTCAATATAATCGGTTCCCTCTGCAAAGTACATAAAAATATTATTCTGAGAAAGTATCTAAAAGTTTCAGCTTCACTAGATTATCAAAGGAGTCCATCATACAAACATAATTAAGAACTCTCAGTTTAGAAGAAATATGGGTATGATTCCTCAGTTTCAGGGGGAACTTAGTCCAGAAAGGATGAGAGATGCCCCAAAAGAAGGGAAAATGTTTTTTATCTGAAGTTACCTGTGTGGATATATAGGTTACTCACTTATCATCTCAGCTGTTGGAAAGAGAAAAAAAACAGAAGATGGAAGGAAGGTCAGGTATCCAAGGATAAATATGAGCATATTACTGTCCTATAAAAACAACGTCGAAATGACTAAAACTCAAAATAAGCAGAGTCTGATAAAGGAAGCTAAGTTTGAGAAAAAGATGGTTTTAATTCTACTGGGAGAAAAGGAGGGTCAGATAATGCATTAGACCTTTGCTTGGAGTAGATGGGTTGATAATTGTCAAGAGAGAAAAGACAGATGCTCCATTCTCATTTTGTTTCTTTTTTTCTTTCTTTGCCAAGGAGATGACCCTTGAACTGGAGGTGAGAGAACAAAAATGACTAATAAGGAGTTGCTATTAAATGTAAGTAAGGCATAAGCTAGAAAGTACCTAACTTCTTTTGCTGAATGCATGTCACCTAATCTAGATTAATTACATCTTTGGGTTCTGAAAGATATGGCAGATGTCATCACTAAGCTCATGTCAGTGATGTTTAAAAGATGAGAGAGGTGAGAGGTTTGGAGAAGGTCAAATGTTGCTCTTGTTTTCAAAAAAGGGAAGACAACAGAGTCTGTAACTATAGATTAGTGAACTTGATATCATTTTAAGGGAAGATTTGAGAACAAGTCATTAAGGAGATGGTGGGTGAATATCTTGAAAAGATATTACGAAGATCCAGCATAGCTTCATCAAAAACAGAAGATTCCAGGCCAATCTTCTCTATTCTTTTGACAGGATTCCTAAGCAAGTAGATGAAGGAAGTTGTAATAGTTTGCCTACATTTTAACAAACATTTTAAAAAAGTACAATCAATCCTCAACATTCTTACATTTACAAGCTTGCAAATTTGTGGCTGTGCACAGTAGAGAAAAAACAAGAAGCTTGAGTATACAAATTTGTGGAGTGACTGAGATTGCACTAAGTACTTCACTGGTGTTTATCCTACTATTTGTAGCAGCAAGCACCCTGGCATGGCCTGGTAGTACAGGTTTTTAGATCTCCTTTTCTAATAGGAAAACAACTTTTGAGGGGTCAACAATCTTCTTTAACCAACAGAGAAAATACAAGCAGAGAAATAAAGACCAACTGACAGGGCTGACCATAAGCAATACATGTATCACAGATCAACAGACAGATCCAACCATATTACATACATATACACATAGTTACCAGAAAGAGAAGCACCAGCATCTAGGTTTTCACAGTCACATGTGTAGGGAAGTTAGAAGGTGGGAAGGTGGGGGTGGGGGTGTGGGGAGGATGTATGGGGGTGGGTCCTTAATGGCTACATAGAGTCTCATCTGGCACAAGAAACTTCTTCCAAAGAATAAGCCTCCAAAACTGCACCTCTGAATACAGATGCACTTTTCAGAGTCAAAGGGCACAACTCTTGTGATCCAGTGCCTCATTAGCAATTAACAAAAGGTGTGGGCTTTCCTACAAAACAAGTCTTCCCTAATCTGAGGGCCATTAATGGGCAGGGAAGGTCTTTACATTACATTGTTGTTGAATTAAAGAGCTCCCTGTACATTCATTACTTTGACTTTAAAACTCAAGTTTTTGCCCCCAAAATGTAGTGCAAGCCTTTTGGGCTCTTTGGTGATACTGAGATCACTATCATTCTCAGTGTCTTTGACGGTGGTGACTAAAGTCTCAGCAACCTCTCCCTTGGTTTTCAGAAGGCAGCCATGGTAGGGAGGCTTACAGCACTTTAGTGTACAGTGCAATGCCCTCACACCACCATCTAACACAGTGGAAGGTAAGAGTAAAAAAATATTTTAGTTTTAAGAATTGTATCTGCTGTATAGTACATATGGTACTATAGATTTCATGTGTTATGAAAAGTGAATATTGCCAGATATCAATCCTTTGTTGTGTGTTTTTGGATATTAGCACAGTAGATCAAGAAGCTAAGGAATTACTAGTAAGAAAAATGTTTTGCATGTTAACAATTTTATTTTGTGTAGTGAATTTTATGGGTCATTTCATGGTTGGTGTGTCAGGAAAAATGCAAATTATCAGAATATTTTGTTATAAAGAATTGTATGCAGAAAAGTGTGGTTTTAGCAAACTCTAGCAAAAGATTATAGCTTTTGGTGGTCACAAGAACTTAACCCTCCACTTTCCATATGTTCAAACATTTAACATTCATGGTTTTTTTTCACATCATTTTGTTTTAAAAATTAAAGAACATAATAACCCTTATGAAAGTTGAGGATTGACTGTGTCTCACTCTATTCTTGTGGTGGAGATAGAGAAAACTGCATTAGATGACAATAGAGCCAGATGGATTTGGGTACTATTTTAGAGGATGTTCTAGGGCTGATTAAGACCATATTCCATAATGCTATCTTTTATCACCAGGTAACATTTTTAAATTATGGTAGAAAGTTGTTGTTTTTTAAGTGAAAGTAAAGTAAAAGAAAAACTCATTTGAATTCATAATAAAATGAGTCAATCAATCAATAAATGTATAATTAGAACTTTCTATGAGTCAGGAACTGAGAATACAAAGACAGTGTGTGCGTGCGTGTGTGTGTGTGTGTGTGTGTGTGTGTGCGCGTGTGCGTGCACATGTAGGTAAAGTAGCCTCCCTCAAGGAGCTCATCACTGAGAAGGTTACTTAGAAATTTAGTACCTTTTCCTTAATAACTTTTCCATTCTACTCATGCTAATTAAATATTTGAGATGTAATAATACTTAGTGAATAAAGAATTCACTTTAAAGTCAGAAATACCTGGGTTCCAGTACCATTTCTGACTGTGTGACTCTGAAAAATTTACTTTTTTTATGTTTATTTATTTCTAGTTTTCAACATTCATTTCCACAAAATTTTGAGTTCCAAATTTTCTCCCCATCTCTCCCCTCTCCCACCACAAAATGCCATGCATTCTGATTATCTCTTTCCCCAATCTGCCCTCCCTTCTATCACACCCCTCCCTTCCCTTATCCCCATCTTCTCTCTTTCCTTGTAGGGCAAGATAGATTTCTATACCCCATTACCTGTATTTCTTATTTCCCAATTGTATGCGAAAATAGTTCTCAATATTTGTTCCTAAAACTTTGAGTTCCAACTTCTCTCCCTTCCTCCCTCCCCACCCATCCCCACTGAGAAGGCAAGTAATTCAATATAGGCTATATATATGTTTGTAATTTTGCAAAAGTCTTCCATAATAGTTATGTTCTGTAAGACTAACTATATTTCCCTCCATCTTATCCTGTCCCCCAGTTATTCTATTCTCTCTTTTGCCCTTGTCCCTCCCCAAAAGTGTTTATTTTTAATTACTCCCTTCTCCCATTTGTCCTCCCTTCTATCATCTCCCCACCCCACTTATCCCCTCTCCCCTGCTTTCCTGTCGTGTAAGATAGATTTTCATATCAAATTGAGTGAGCATGTTATTCCTTCCTTAAGCCAAATATGATGAGAGTAAGCTTCATTTTTTCCCTCTCTTCTCTCCCCTTTTCTCCTCCATTGAAAAAGTTTTTTCTTGTCTCTTTTATGAGAGATAATTTGCCCCTTCCATTTCTCCCTTTCTCCTCCCAATATATTCCTCTCTCATCCCTTAATTTTATTGTTTTAGGTATCATCCCTTCCTATTCAACTCACCCTGTGCTCTCTGTCTATATATGTCTCTGTGTGCGTGTGTGTGTGTGTGTGTATGTATATAATCCAACCCAATACCCAAAATACTGAATTACAAATATTATCTTTCCATGTAGGAATGTAAACAGTTCAAATTTAGAAAGTCCTTACCTTTTCATGTTTCTCTTGATTTTTGTGTTTGAAAGTCAAATTTTCTACTCAGCTCTGGTCTTTTTCATCAAGAATGCTTGAAAGTCCTTTATTTCATTGAATAACTATTTTTTCCCCTGCAGTATTATACACAGTTTTTCTGGGTAGATGATTCTTGGTTTTAATCTTCATTCCTCTGACTTCTGGAATGTCATATTCCAAGCCCTTTGATCCCATAATGTAGAAACTTCTAGATCTTGTGTGATCCTGATTGTATTTCCACAATACTCAAATTGTTTCTTTCTACCTGCTTGCAATATTTTCTCTTTGATCTGAGAATTCTGGAATTTAGTACAATATTCCTAGTAGTTTCTCTTTTCAGATCTTTTTCAGGAGGTGATAATTGGATTCTTTCAATATTTATTTTGCTCTCTGGTTCTAGAATATCAGGGCAGTTTTTCTTGATAATTTCAGGAAAGATGATATCTTGGTTCTTTTTTTGATCATAGCTTTCAGGTAGTCCCATAATTTTTAAGTTGTCTCTCCTGGATCTATTTTCCAGATCAGCTCTTTTTCCAATGAGACATTTCACATTGTCTTCTATTTTTTCATTCTTTTGGTTTTGTTTTGTAATTTCTTGGTTTCTCATAAAGTCATTAGATTCCATCTGCTCCATTCTAATTTTTAAAGAACTATTTTCTTCAGTGAACTTTTGAACCTCCTTTTACATTTGACTAATTCTGCTTTTTAGAGAATTTTTCTCTTCATTGGCTTTTTGGACCTCTTTTGCCAATTGGTAAGCCTATTTTAAAGGTGTTATTTTCTTCAGCATTTTTTAGGTCTCCTTTAGCAAGCTGTTGACTTGCTTTTCATGATTTTCTGGCATCACTCTCATTTCTCTTCCCAATTTTTCCTCCACCTCTCTTATTTGATTTTCAAAATCCTTTTTTGAGCTCTTCCATGGTCTGAGACCATTGCATATTTATTTTGGAGGTTTTGGATGCAGAAACCTTGACTTTTGAGTCTTCCTCTGATGGTATGCATTTTTCTTCCTCACCTGAAAGCTGTTTACCAAGAAAGTAACCTTCTATAGTCTTATTTTTTCCCTTTTTTGGGCATTTTTCCAATTTGAGTCCTTTTTCAAGAGGAGGATATACTCTGGGGGCCTATAAGTTCTCAGTTCCTCCCAGGTGGCAGAATCAAGGGAGAGGATTTTACTCCTCTCTTGGCCTGGGAGAGGTCTGGGAGCAATCCCAGGCACTTTGTTCTGCCCAGGCTGTGTTTGCAGGGTTCCCTCTTCAGAGCCTCCACCAGCTCCACTGCCAGCACTTTTGCTCAACCCAGGAGAGCCACTCAGGGCTGAGATGCAGATCAGTGGCTTAATTCCCCAGGGTCCTTAGGTAAAGGGCTCCAAAAATGTGTGCTGCTGCTGCAGTGGCTGCTGCTGGCAGGTCTAGACCATGTTCCCTTCTCACCCAAATGAAAGAGCTTTCTCACTGACCTTTGAAGTTGTCTTTGACATTTGTGGGTTGAGCAATCTGGGAACTGCTGCTGCTGGTGTCGCCCTGAAGACTGTTCTGGGTCCTGTCCCTGCTGCACTGCATGGCCCATGCTGGACTGTGCCCCGCACCTGGTGTGATAGACCTTTCCTGTTAGCCTTCCAGGCTGCCTTGGAGTGAAAATCTCTCTTATTCTGTTGTTTTTTGACTTCTGTTGCTCTAGAATTTGCTTAGAGCAACTTTTTACAGGTATTTTATGGGCTATGGGGTGGGGGCTTCTACAGATCTATCTTTATACTTCACCATCTTGGCTCCCACCTCCCACCCCCAATTTACTTTTCATCTCTGTGCCTCTAGGCAACTCTTTAAGTAGCTTCAACTACCTATTGATCAAGGGAATTTCCTCACTGGAAGTTCCACATATCAATAAAATCATAGCCCCTTCTTCTCCCTCCCCCCCTCCAAAAAAAAAAAAAAAAACAACCCAAAGAAGAAAATAAAATCCCTAAGATTTGCTTAAGGGTTTGGTATGATAATTTTTTGTGTGATACTTCCTCTACTACTTTCCATAATGGATAGTCTTCAAGAATTACTATGGCCCCCTCAAAATTCATTACCCTCTGGACAATCTTATGAACCTAGCTAGACTGAACCTTGGAAAACAGATTTACAATTCATTCATTGATTCATTGGAATTTAAACTGATAGGAGTAGAGATGAGGGAGGGAATAAGCATTTGACACCTAGTACGTGTCGGGAACTATATGAAGTGCTTTACATATATTATCTCATTTGATCCTCAACCAACCTTGTGAGGTAGGAGCTATTGTTATCCCCATTTTATAACGGAGGAAATTGAAACAGACAGCCACATCTCACACCATATACCAAGATAAAGTCAAAATGGGTACGTAATTCACACATAAAGGGTGATACCACAAGCAAATTAAAAAAGCACAGAACAGCTTATTTGGCAGATCTATGCAAAAGAGAAGAATTTAGGACCAAGAAAATATAGAGAACATTACAAAATGTAAAATAGATAATTTTCATTATATACAATTAAAAAGTTTTGCATAAGCAAAACTAATGCAACCAAAATTAAAGAGAAAACAGAAAATGGGGTGGGGGTAAGAATTTGTAACAAGTATCTCTGATAAAGGCCTTATTTCTCAAATATATAGAGAATTGAGTCAAATTTACAATAATACAAGCCATTACTCAATTGAGAAATGGTCAAAGGACATGAACAGAGTTTTCAGACAAAGAAATAAAATCTATCTAAATGAGTCAAATTTACAATAATACAAGCCATTACTCAATTGAGAAATGGTCAAAGGATATGAACAGAGAGTTTTCAGACAAAGAAATAAAATCTATCTATAGTCACATGAAAAAAATACTCTAAATCACTATTGATTAGAGAAATATAAATTAAAATAATTCTGAAGTGCCCACCTCCTACCTATCAGATTGGCTAATATGACAAAAAAGGAAGATAATACATATTGGAGGTGGTGTGGTTAAAATTGGACATTAATGCACTGTTGGTGGAGTTGTGGACTGCTCTGATCATTCTGGAGAGCAGTTTGGAACTATGCCCAAAGGATAACCAAACTCTGCATACATCCCAAAGATATTCCCCACACTGCCATGCCCCTCAAAAGGCAAAAGAATATATCTGTACAAAAATATTTATGTCAACCCTTCTTGTTGTGGCTAAGAACTGGAAATCAAAAGGATACCCATTAGTTCAGGAATGATTAAAGAAGTTGTAGTATAAGATTGTGATGACACATCATTGTGCTACAAAAGTCTGGAAAGACTTACATGAAATGATGCAAAGTGAAGTGCGCAGAACCAGGAGAATATTGTGCACAGTAGCAGCAATATTGGACAACGAAGAACTGTGAATGACATAGATATTCTCAGTAATACAATGATCTAAGACAATCTGAAAGGACTCATGATGAAGCATGCTATCTGCCTCCAAAGAAAGAACTGATATTGTCTAAATACAGGCCGAAATACTCTTTCTTTCTCTTTCTTTTTCTTCCTTCCTTCCTTCCTTCCTTCCTTCCTTCCTTCCTTCCTTCCTTCCTTCCTTCCTTCCTTCCTTCCTTCCTTCCTTCCTTCCTTCCTTCCTTCCTTCCTTCCTTCCTTTCCTTTCCTTTTTTCTTGTCTTCTTGTGCAAAATTACTGATATGGAAACATTTTACATGATTGTATGTGTGTGAGCTATCAGATTGTTTTACCATCTCAGGGAGGGTTAAGATTTGAAACTCAAAACTTCTTTTAAAATGTTAAAAAAAAAATGTTTTAACATGTAATTAGGGGAAAAATAAAGCATTATGTAAAAAATAAAAAAAAAATAAAATAAAAAATGTGTGTGGAAAAATAAATTTATGCTCTTGATTTTAACTTTCTTGTATTTCAACATTACCTTTCTCAGAAATCTCATTGAGGATAAGTGATTAAGACTCAGCATCTGGGAAATACCTTGGTTGTATTAGGTCATTGTGGTTGGGAGCTGACTCCACATGAGTTCCTTTGCATAGGTTTTTACGAAGGGGACTAGCATAGGTAAGGCTGAGTCATTGAAATGCCTGAATCCTGGCTTTCTGTGGGAGTGTCAGGAGTTCCTGGACTGTACATGTGACTCAAGACTTGGAGGAAGAGCAAGGATGATCTCTACCCATTTTCTAATCAATCAGCATTTGTTTAGTACCTATTATGTGCCAGGCACAGTGGTAGGTGTGGGGAATCTTTGCTATTCAATCATTTTTGTCATGTCTGACTATTCATACTCCCATTTGGGGTTTTCTTAGCAAAGATGCTAGAGTGGTTTACCGTTTCCTTCTCTAGTTCATTTTACAGATGAGGAAATTGAGGAAAACAGGATGCAATGACTTGCCTAGGGTCACACAGTTAGTAAGTATCTGAAGCTAGATTTGAACTCACAAAGATGAGTCTTCCTGATTCCAGAGCCTGTAAGCTATCCACTTCATTACCTAGCTGCCCCTTCAGTGATACAAAGAAAAAAGTGATTATACCTGCTGTCAAGGAGCACACACACACACACACACACACACACACACACACACACACACACACATCTTAGCCCCTGTTCCTCCTGACTTTCTGCAAGTAATACTACCATTTAGTCAGCTTCTCTGGCTCAAGACTTGATATCATCTCTGTCTCTTCCCCTGACCTTACCTATCCAATGAGTTCAAGTGGGGAGGATTCTGTGTTAGCATCATCTCTTGCATCTTTCCCATTTTCTACACTCACTGGTACCACCCTCCTATAGGGTCTCAAAACAGCCCCACCTTGGACTATTTTAATAAATATCTCAATATTTTCTTCCCAGCACTTTACACTCTCACCCCTTTAAATCCATCCTTCCTGCCAGTCTCAGATTAACTTGCCTTACACACTCATAGGAGCATTTCACCCCAATGTGCAAGCATATTCAGTTGTTTCAAGTTCCTTTCTTTGAAAAGCTCAAACTTCCTTAGTGGGTATGCAAAGTCCTCCACAATCTGGGGTCACCTGACCTTTCCAGCCTGTTTTATTTTCCCCTTCATCATGTACTCTATGCTGTTAGTAAATTGAACCACTCTTCTTCCTCCGAACCCACTTTGTACCATGCAAGTTATACATGTAAGTTTGATCATCATATTCTCTGTTGTAGACCCTTCACCCTTCATCTTTTTTTATCTGCTGAATTCTTAACCATCCTTTAAAGCCAACTTTAAATACAATTTCTTCTATGAAGACTTCCTTGATGACCCTGGTTGGTAATGATCTCCCTCCCTACCAAGGAGCTTATACAGCACTCTCTTTTATGTTTCTCTGATGAACTTTTGTGAATAATGACAACTCATTCAGGTTTACAAAGCATTTTCCTCCCAATAATGAGGTAGGAAGCCATTATCATCCCTTTGTAAATGAGGAGAGAGATGCTGACCATGGTTCCATATCTGATAACTGTCACAGTCAGAATTCCATTCCACATATTTATCTTATCTCCATATAAAAAAGTCTACGAAGGTAAGAACTATGTATTAACTAAACTTTGTATCTCCCCCAGAGAAATACAGTCCATTAAATAAAGTCCTCAAAACTTTCCAATGAATCCATGATTTTAATGATGTGAGTACTCTACCAACTATGTTTACTTTAACCCATCTATGTCTGTTCAACCTACACCACTTCTATTGAAATCCTCCCATAAATTCTCAAGAGGTAGTTCACTCAAAGTTCTGGGGGTGGGAGGTGTGTCTTCCTTGCTTTCAGTTGACATTAGACTCCTTTCATATGGCAAAGTGCCTGGTGCTGATTCTGGTCTAGGATAAAAAAAAATGTGTCACACTGGGCTCTATCATCATATAGCCAACTCATCTTTTCTGCTCATATATTTCTTTGATAAAATCTTTTCCTCCACTGTTCCTTTTTCCAAATGTATTACAGCCTACCACTCTATACCTCTCTGTTGCCCTTTGGATAACTCATTTTTAATTCTTTGGATGCTGCATGATTTGCAGTCGTATGATGGTGTTAGAACATTGCCATAAAAAAAAATACTAAGCACATAATAGGTTTGTAGGACTTAATCTATATTTTTTGCCCTCTTAAGAAAAGAGCTTATCTTTGCTACCATCAAATCTTTTATTGAGTTCAGTTTTTTTAACAGAGTCCTGAAAGTCTGACAGTTGATCAAGTGTCCACTTTTTCTTCCCATTCAGAATTATACTTAGCTTTGCTAAGTATAATATCTTTGGCTAGAGGCCCAATTCTTTCTCTCTTTGATAGTGTTCTGAGACCTGCAATCTTTTAGTGTCATCAATGCTAGGTGTTGTGTGATTCTAATTGTGGTACCACCATATGTAAATTACTTTTTTTTCCTTGTTCATAATATTTTGTCCTTGATCTGGGGGTTTGGGGATTTAATTATAATATTCCTGTGAGTTTTCCTTGTAGGATCTCCTTTAGGTGGTGATTGGTGAATTTTTTCTATTTCTACTTTCCCTTCTTGTTATAATTCTTCAGGACAATTTTCTTTAATTATTTCTTGTATTATCATATAAAGATTCCTTTTATGATCAGAATTTTCAGGTAGTCTAATTATTCTTATACTTTCTCTTCTTGATCTGTTCTCTAGAGCTGTTATTTTGCTTATGAGATGTTGTTTTCATTTTATTTCTTTGTTTATTTCTTTGTTTGTTTTTTTATTTCTTCATTTCTTACAACTTTGTTGGCTTTCTCTTGCCCAGTTTTGATTTTCAAGGAGTCATTTTCTTCCTCAAGATTCTGGATCTCCTTTTCTAATTGGTTGACCTTCTTGTCATAATCTTCTTGTTTTTCTTGTTTTATTCTTACTTTTCCTTTAAATTTTTTCATTAATCTCTTTCATTTGATTTTTAAAGTCTTCTTAAAATTCTTCAATGAATTCTTTTGGGGCAAGTGACCATTCGACATCACTCTTTGGGGTAGAAGAGGATTTCTTTGCTTCAGTATCCTTCTCTGAAGATGCACCCCAGTCTTCTCTATCCCCATTGTAGCTCTCTGTGGTTGGATTCTTTCTCTTTTGTCTGTGAATTCTTTTTTTTTTTTGGTAATAATTCAGTTTTTATAATTGTCTCTAGTCCTGGGGTATGGAAAATGGTGCTTCTGGCCTCTGAACCTCTTCAGTTCTCTTCACTGACCTTGAAATCAAACCAAGAGCTCTAGCCTCCTGTAAATGTCTACAGCCCAGCTACCTCACTGCTTCTGCACTCATAGGGATTGTGCTGGTTCCTTCTCAGCCCAATACCCCTCCCCCATGTTGGTATGGTGTACTTTGTCAGCAGAGGTTCCCTAGATCTTCCCCAGGTCAGACACCCAACTCCCCTCAATCTCAGAGGTCAAACTTCCTATGTTTGGGAGGAGGCAGTCTCCCAACCCAGCTAACCCCAGGGTTTGCCCCTTTTTGTTAAAGTAGACCCTAGCATGGAGGTGTTTACTTTTCACAGAGAGGAAATCTAGTACTGGGATTTTTCTTCAGGTGTTCTCTGTTTGTCCCAAGAGGACTCTGTTCTCCCCTTATTATTTTTTCCATGGCTCTGTGTTTGCCCAGAGGTGTTATTTTATCTCTTCTGTGGAGGCAAATCTGGAGAGTTTGAAATTTTCTGACCTACTATGCTATCTTCTCAGAATCCTCTCCTCACTGTAAGTTTTTAAACAAATATAACCAAAGTTGTTCTTTTTTTTTACCAACCATATGAAATGCACAATTGACTTTTGAAAATGTTGATACTTTCAAAAATTCCTTTTAATAAACAGAAAACCAAACACATGCAGATTTTACACACACAATAACAAGTTGAGCGCATCCAAATCAAGTAGTAGGCTTGGAATTCTACTGACAACCCTATCAAGGGACAAAGAAACTGATCCAGCTCTTTGTATGTTCAGTTATCTCTTGCAGCTTTTCCCAGCTGTATCTAATATTCACCCAAGTTATAACAGGGGAGAGATCAAATGCAAATTGATCATTATCATATTTTATAATATTCTATCTTCTGATCAAAGACTATACAGAAACATTTAGTTTGAGTTTTATCCTTTCTGACATTCAAATATGTGTGTGTAAAGAATGACCAACTCCAATTTTGTTCTAATATGTCCCTGAAGAATCACAGAATGATAGATTCTTGAAGTTGCGAGAGACCACAGAGGCCATCTAGCCCAACCTAGTTTGGAACAAGTATTACCTCTACAATATATTTGACAAGTAATCATAATGTTTTTCTTCAAAGACCTCCAGACAAAGGTCTGATAAAAGTAGCTAATAAGTATTTGAAGCCAGATTTAAATTCAGTTAGATAAGCTTTCCTGAATCCAGCTCTGGCACTCTATCCACTGCACCACCCTATTGCCTTAATATTCAGTCTCCCAGACCTCATTTATTCTCACAAGGGAATATATACAATATAAGTGTAGGGGCACTAACTGCTGGGGGAGGAGATAGGATTTGGTAAGAGGGGCACTTCAGCTCTCTCTTTTAAGGAGAAGAGGGAATCTATGAGACAGAGGAGGAAAGAGTCTATTATAGTCAAGTGGATGGACAAAAAGAAGGCAGAATCAGGACAAAGAATGCCATGTCAGGAAAAGGAGATGCTGAGTTTGCTTTGGTTGGACAGTGCAGAAGGGAGAGTGATGTACGCGAACACTGCAAAGATAGGTCCAGGTTATCAAGGACTTGAAAAACCAAAGAGATCACAGAGGCAATAAGGATACCATGGAACTTGAGAATAGGAGTGACATAGTCAGATCTGTGCTTAAGGAAAGAATCACTTTGGCAGCTCTGTGTAGAGTGGGTTGGGACAGAGAAGGACTTGAGATCGAGGGACCAAGTAGAAATCCTTGAAAAAGTCAAAGGCCTGGATGAAGGTGATAATTGTGTGAATGAAGAAAAGGTGTTGAATGAGATAAGTGTTGTGGAAGTAGAAATGCCAAGATTTGGCAACTGATGGAATGTGTGGGATGAGGGAGAAAAAGAGGTCAAGGTATAATGCCCAGGCTATAAACCTGGTTAACTAGCAAAGTGATGATGCCTTCAGTGGAAATACACAAGTTTGGAAGAGAGGTAATATTTGGGTGGTGGGGTGGGGAAAGACAATAAATTCTGCTTTAGACACATTGAATTTGTCTTGCAGTATACAATCTAAAATGCTAAATAGGTGGTGGGTAATGTGGGACCAAAGTTCAGGGGAGAGACGAGGGCTAAATATAGAGACACATAAATAATTTGCATAGATATTAGAATTAAACCCATGAGAGTTGATGAGGTCATTGAGACATGTGGAGAAAGCAAAGAGGAGATCCCAGAGCTTTGGAGAATATTCACAGTTAAGGAGTATGATAGATGATGAGCTAGCAAAGGAGACTAAGGAATGAGAAATGTCATGGGAGCCCAGGGGAGAAGGAATATCTAGTAGGAGAGGGTTTCAAATAGTGCCAAATGCTAGAGAGAGGTCAGGAAGGATCAGTACTGAGGAAAGATCATCAAATTTGGCAATAAAGATTTCATAAGTAACTTTGAAAAGATAAGTTTCAATTGAGAAGTGAAATTGGAAGTCAGATTACAAAGTTTTGAGGAAAGATGAAGCTTTTTGAACTTTTCCTCAAAGTTGAGTTGAGAAAGTGAGGAGAGATATAAAAAGATAATTAGAAAGGATGGCAGAGACTTGGGCATCCTTGAGGACAAAAGGAAAAGAAATAGTAGACAGGGTAAGGTTGAAGATGAGAGGAAGGTACAATCTGCTAAAGAGGGACAGAGGCAATGAGTTCAAGGATACATATAGAGGGACTGACCTTTGTATAAGGGAAAGGACAACTCTATTATCAAATACTGGAAGAAAGATATTGGGGAATGATGTCAAGGGGTTTTGAAATGAAGAAAATGTGAGAAGAGGGAGCTCTTGGTTAATAGTCTCAATGTCCTCAGTAAATCAAGAGGTAAGACCTTTAACTGAGCGGATGAGGATGGGGGAAGGGTGGGAAGCTTGGGAGAAAGAGAAAAGATTTGGAAGAATTTCTTTGGAGAGTAAGATAGGGAATCAATTGAGGATAAAATGAGGAGTTGTGTAGTTGGAGTGAAAGTCCAATAGACTTGAGATAATGTGAATTTGTAGTGTACCAAGTCAGCCTGGCTGTGTTTCTGCTGCCAATTCAGTAGGAGCAGCAGAAGTAAATGATGGGAGAAAATAACTAGCGCTGGGGTTTGGTAAGAACAGGAAAATGAGTGATTTGAAAATAGAGGACAATTTGAAGTTTACCTGAGAAACAGGATTAAAATTGGGAAGGAAGGAAAATGAAATCAGAACAGAGGTGTTTCATTACATTCATATACCACAACTTGTTCAGTCATTCCCCAGTTGATGGGCATTCCCTGTATTTCCAATTGTTGGTCATCACGAAAAGAGCTACTATAAATATTTTTGAACATGTGGGACCCTTTCCCATTTTTATGATCTCTTGGGGATACAGTCCTAGAAGTGATATTGCTGAGTCAAAGGGTATGCACTTTTTTGTAGCCCTTTGGACTACAAAAAGTTCCAAAATTGCTTTCCAGAATGATTGGATCAGCCCACAGCTGCACCAACAATGAATTAGTGTTCCAACTCTCCCACATCTCCAACACTTATCATGTTTTGTTATGTTTGCCAATCTGATAAGTGTTATGTGATACCCCAGAATTGTTTTCATTTGCATCTCTCTAATCAGTAGTGATGTAGAGCATTTTTTCATATGACTAGAGATAGCTTTAATTTTTTCCTCTGAAAGCTGCCTGTTCATATCCTTTGACCATTTATCAATTGGGGAATGACTTGTATCCTTGTACATTTGACACAGTTCTCTATATATTTCAGAAATGAGGCCCTTATCACAGACGCTAATTGCAAAAATTCATTCCCAGTTTTCTGCTTCTCTTCTGATCTTGGTTGCATTAGATTTGATTGTGCAAAAACTTTTCAATTTAATGTAATAAAAATTATCCATTTTGCACTTCATAATGTTCTCTTTTGTTTTGTCATAAATTTTTCCATTCTCCATAAATCTGACAAATACACTATTCCTTTCTCTACTAATTTGTTTATAGTCAGCCTTTACACTTAGATCATGTATCTATTTTGACTTTATTTTTGTGTATAGTGTCAGGCATTGGTCTATGCCCAGTTTCTGTCACACTGTTATCCAGTTTTTCCAGCAGTTTTTGTCAAACAGTGAGTTCTTGTCCCAAAAGCTGAGGTCCTTGGGTTTATCAAACAGTAGACTGCTATATTCATTGACTACTGTGTCTTGAGTACCTAATATATTCCACTGATCTACCCCTTTGTTTCTTAGCCAGTACCAAGTGGTTTTGATGACTGCTGCTTTATAATACCAATTGAGATCTGGTAGGGCTAGGACACCTTCCCTAGCATTTCTTTTCATTAATTCCCTTGATATTCTGGACCTTATATTCTTCCAGATGAATTTTTGTATTATTTTTTCTAGCTCTAGAAAATATTTTTTCTGGTAGATTGATTGATATGACACTGAATAAGTAAATTAATTTAGGTAAAATTGTCATTTTTATTACATCACATTATATTTTCATTACATTAGCTTGGCCTACTCATGAGCAACCACTTATTTAGATCTGACTTTATTTGTTAAACTGAGACCTGTTAAAGACTTTATTACTGTCATTCTATGAAGTTGAATTCTATGAATGAAGTTATTGATCATTTCTATGATTTGTTGTTTAACTCACTCATTCTTTAGGATTAGATTATTTCGTTTCCAATTAATTTTTAGTCTATCTTTCCATGGCCCTTTATTACATATGATTTTTATTCCATTGTGATCTGAGAAGGATGCATTGACTATCTCTGCCTTTCTGCACTGGATTGTGAGGTTTTTATGTCCTAGTACATGGACAATTTTTGTATATGTTCTATGTACCACGGAGAAAAAGATATATATTCCTTTCTAGCCCCATTAAATTTTCTCCAGAGATCCATCATATCCACCTTATCTAGAGTTGTATTCATCTCCTTCACTTCTTTCTTGTTTATTTTGATGTTAGATTTATCAAATTCAGAGAGGGAGGTTGAGGTCCCCCACTACTATAGTTTTTGCTGTCTATTTCTTCCTGTAACTCCCTTAACTTCACCTCTAAGAATGTAAGTACTATACCACTTGGTGCATATATGTTTAGTAATGATATCACTTTGTTGTCTGTGGTGTCTTTTAGCAGGATATAGTTTCCTTCCTTATCTCTTTTGATTAGATCTATTTCTGCTTTTGCTTTGTCTGAGATTAGGATTGCTACCCTTGCTTTTTTTACATCAGCTGAAGTGTAATATATTCTATTCCAATCTTTAACTTTTACCCTGTGTGTATCCTTCTATTTCAAATGTATTTTTGTAAACATTTGTTGGATTATGGTTTTTTAATCCATTCTGCTATCCACCTCTGTTTTATAGGAGAGTTCATCCAATTCACATTCATAGTTATGGTTACTATCTGGGTCTTTCTCTCCATCCTGTTTTCCCCCATTTATGCTTTTAGATTTCCTTTCTCCCTTTCCCTCCCCAATAGTTTTATTTTTGACCACTGCCTCCCTCTCAGTCTTCCCTCCCTTCTTTTAGCCCCCTTCCCTTTTATTCTACTTTTCCCTTATTACTTCTTCCCTCCCTTTTAACTTTCTCTTCCTTTTCTTTCCCTTTTCCTCTCTTGCTGTCCATAGGGCAATTTAGATTTCTGTATTCAACTGAGTTTGTTGTTCTGTCCTTTAACCAAATCAGATGAGAGTAAATCTCAAACAGTACTCATCTCCCTCCCTTCTTTCCCTCTACTATAATATATTTTTGTGCCTTTTCCTGTGATTTAATTTAATTTTTTCTGCCTCCTTTTCATATCTCTCATTACAATCCCTTCTTACCCTTAAATTGCATTTTGATCGTCATATCAGTTAATTTATACTCACTCCCTCTATCTATGTGCAACCCTTTCAAATATCATAAGTATACAATTCTCAAGAATAACAAGTATCATCTTCTTTTATAAGGATGTAAATAGTTTGCCCATATTGAATAGCAAGCTTCCCCCCACCCCCTGTTTACCTTTTATTATTCTCTTGAGACTTGTATTTGAAGATCAAATTTTCTATTGAACTCTGACCTTTTCATCAGCAAGGTCTGATTGCACTGAATGTCTATTTCCTTGCCTCCAATATCATTCTCAATTTTGTTGGGTAATTGATCCTTGGTTGTAGTCTAAGCTGCCTTACAGAATATCATATTCCAATCCCTCTGATCTTTTAATGTAGAAGCTGCAAGATCCTGTGTGAGCCTGACTTTAGTTTCTTGATATTTGAATTGTTTCTTTCTGGCTGGTTGCAGTATTTTCTCTTTAACTTTATGGTTCTGGAATTTGTCAACAATATTCCTTGGAATTTTCAGTTTGGGATCCCTTTCAGGAGGTGATTGGTAGAATCTTTTGATGACTATTTTGCCCTCTGGATCTAGGACCTCAGGGCAGTTTTCCTTGATGATTTCTTGGAAAATATTGTCCAGGCTCTTTCTTTCATCATAGTTTTCTGGTAGACCAATGATTTTTAGATTTTCTCGCCTGAATCTATTTTGCAAGTCAGTTATTTTGCCAATGAGATATTTTACATTTTCTTCTATTTTTTTCATTCTTTAAATTCTGTTTGACTGATTCTTGATGTCTCATAGTCATTAGTTTCTATTTGCCGATTCTAGTTTTTAATAGATTATTTTCTTCAGTTATCTTTTGCATCTCCTTTTCCATTTGTCCAATTGTTCCTTTTAAGGAGTTATTTTCTCCAGTTAAGTTTCGTATCTCTTTATCCATTTGCCCAATTTTCCTTTTACATTCTTCCATGAATTCTTTTTTCTTATTTTTAAAATCATTGGTCAATTTTTCTTCTACCTCTCTAATGTGGCTTTTAAAATCCCTCTTGTGCTCTTCCAAGAATGCTTTTTGGGCTTGAGATCAGTTCATATTCCCTTATGAGATTTCAGATGGGAGTACATTCTCAATGCTGACCTCTTCTGTGATCATGTTTTGGTCTTTTTCCCCATAGTAAGATTCTATGGTCTTTTCTTTCTGATTTTCTTCTTACTCATAATTATTGCCTTTTTCCTGACTTTTAAAGTGGATCTCTGTTTCTTGGGCACAGGCGACTCTGTCTCATGGTTCTTGTTCTGAAAACTTGAGGTTTTTGTGTTGTGACTTCTAGTTCTTTCAACCAGAAGTGAGAATGCTGCAGCTTACATGGTGTTGAGAAGGCTGGTGTGCCAAGGCAGAGGCCAGGTGAAATCTTTCTGAGTTAGGGGTGGTCTGGCCACAGGAGGTCTCCTCTCCTGAGCTAGAGCACAAGCAGGCTCAGTGGTTGGTGAACCCCATCTGTGCTAGTGTCTTCTCAATTTCCCTGGCTTTGATAAGGCACACCTGGGTTGGTGCTTGTGGGCTCCACCCCCCTGGGGCTCAGGATCTACTCGTGGTTTGCTGAGGCGGGGCTGTCTGGGGCAGCTCCAGTCCTGCACTAGTCCTCTCCAGCTACAGCAAGAGGGTCTCTCCGTAATGATTTTCCTAGCCTCTCATGCTCATAGACTGTTTACCCCTTTGGCTGATCCCACTATTCTAGGATTTTTCCTGGAGAAATATTCTCTGGGTTTTTCAAGGTCAGCAAGGGGAGGGGAAGAGCACTTTCAGATCCACCATTTTGGCTCCCAGAAGTTCAAGTAGGTGATTTACAGACATTTAATCTGTGGGCTGATAGTCTCAGGAGCAGCTGCTGCTATTACCTGGGGCTCTGTGCTTCTCTCTCGCTGAGTTCTGCTGGGCTCCCATCCTGGGCCAATATGTTTGAGAATCCACACTGCTGCTTCTTCTCCATTCTGCCAAGTGGTTTCTACTTGGCTTTACTCTGGCTGGGTGCACACTGCCTACCCCATGTATCCTTCCCATCAACCTTCCAGGCTGTCCTGAGCTGGAAATCTGGCTTTACTCTGGCTGGGTGCACACTGCGTACCCCATGTAACAGATCCTTCCCATCAACCTTCCAGGCTGTCCTGAGCTGGAAATCTGGCTTTACTCTGGCTGGGTGCACACTGCCTACCCCATGTAACAGATCCTTCCCATCAACCTTCCAGGCTGTCCTGAGCTGGAAATCTGCCACACTCTGTCTCCAAGTGGACTCTGCCACTCTAAAATTTGTTCAAATTCTGTTTTTAGAGGTATCTGAAAGAGTTTGTGGCAGAGCTTAAGTATGTGCTCTCACTTTTCTATCTTATTTTTTACCTAGCTTTAATCACCAAATGGGCCTTGCCTCAGTCAAATTGGGACCTGTTAAAGATCTTAATTTTAAAAGTCCAAGGTCTCCCACTTCATCCATAGAACATCCTGATTTCTGTCTGGCCATTGGATGAAGATGGCTCCCGAGGAGAGCGTGAGGCTGGTGACAGCCCTTCCTCACTTAAATCCAATTCACTAGCACATCGTGGCATCACCTCCCTGACATAATGGTCCTCTTTGAGAATGAAAGACAAACAAGACCCTGAGTAACCAAAACAGATCAAATCAGGCCTGGCCTACTACAAGGAACATCAACATGAATGTTGAAACACCTTCTTCCAAGGGTAAGAGTTTGGGAAGAAAGGAAGACAGTGTGCCAGGTGCCAAATTCCTTAAGAAAAGCATGAGTACAAATACTCAATAACTACAAAGGTATATGCAGGATAAAAAAATTTAGTAGAATGAACTTCAAAGGAAGAAATACTCATTGATGGTAATGACAGCAAAGAACAACAATTATTCCAACTCTTTGTCCAGGACGTGGGTATCAGAGTTGTTTGAATGAAGGTTCAGCTGTTGTTGGATAGAGACATAGTGTCTTTTGGGGCAAATCGGATCTTAATGAGAGCAAGTAGATAGAAGAGTGGGAGCAAGAAGTTTAGAAGAAATGGAGATTCATTCGTAATGGAAATGAAATTCCAGAAGAAGTAGAGTTGCAATGGGATAGAGTTGAAAATGAAGAATGAATGAATAAAATATTTACAAAGAAACTTCTCTGCATAAAGCACATGATAGGAATGAGAAAACAGTACCTGGAGTGGGGCATCATTTATGTATGTATTCATAGCCTCTTCACGGATTCAGTATGTCAATTAATGTTTATTAAGAGCTTACTTCTGTGTCCAGCATTGTGTAAGTAGAACACTAAAATTATTATTTGGTTCTACAAATCATAGATTTAGATCCAAAAGGTACCATTAGAAGCCATCTAATCTAATCTTATTTTGTAGATGGGGAAACCAAGGCCCAGAGAGAGTCAATGACTTACCCAAGAACATACACACAAAACATTAAAAAGCATAGGTTTCTCAAAACTTATCAGTATTAAGATTGTGAGCCTGTGAGATTAAATGACCTCTAAGGTCCTTTTCAGCTGCAGATTCTAATGGGAAGAATGATGAACTGGAAGTGAGGAGAAACCTGAATTTGAATCCCACTTCCAAATATTACTACTAGTTTTATGACCACAGGCAAGTCATTGGAATCACTGTTAACAGATTCCTCATTGAAATATGGTTTATAATCATAAATGTAGCCCTTAACTCACTCAGTTACTGTGGGGAATAAATGAAATAATGGCATATAGCAGGTGTTTAACAAATGTTTGTGGGTTGATTGGTAGGATATTTAAAACAACTTACAGATCATAAAAACTATATAAATGTCAGTAGCTATTGGTCTTTCAAATATATCTGGGGAAAGTCAAACTCTTGAATTTTATTTAGACAGGTTTCCAACATTGTCTCTGAACGATGCCTTCTATCACTGCCAAAGGAAGGAAGGAACGCTTCTCCATTGTGTCATGTCTATTCAGGAAGTTTGTTTAGTGGGCTGATGTTTCTTTAGCATAAAAATACAGTGAAAAAGTTCTTCAAGTATGCTGAGAGATGAGAATTAACAACATGTAAACTATAGAGATATACAAAGCCTGGAGTTAAGTTATTTGTTTAAGGCTCATGAGAGTTTGGAAAAATGTTTGCTGAAATGAATTTTGGCAGTATGTAGAGTTTGTTTTTTAACTTCTTGGTCTATCTCTTAGATCCAGTAAATACTTCTTGCAAATAAAGCTTCTCCAAGTCTTTCATAGCCAGGATTTCATAACTTTTTTGCTCTAAAGATGCCCAAATGTCCAGAAAAATCCTATTTTCAGAAATATTATCTAATTCCAGAATGAGCTATCTGTGTGCCGGTAATTGACTGGTGAGACAGAAGGTCAAAATCAGCATTAAATTAGAGAAAGAATAAAGATGAAAATATGACAAACTATTGCAACAGGTTTGACCCCTGACCTATTAAAATAAACCACTGATGCAAAAAAATGGAAGGAAGAAAGAAAAGAAAGGGAGAGAAAGAAAGGAAAGAGAGAAAGAGAGGAAAGAAGAAAAGATGGAAAGAAAATGAGAAAGCAAAGATATTGAACTGGAATATAACTAATTTTTTTTGAAAGTTTAGAGCAGCCACAACAAAGAGGCAAAAGAAAGCCCAGAAAGTACCATAGCCAGCAAGTGCTTATTCCTTTTGCTAAGCTTAGAAATATTTTTGCAGTCAAAGAGAAGCTTGTTTTGTAATATAGATTCATGACTGAAGAATTATGAGCAGTAACACCTCATTAAATAGTTAAAAGTAATAGAGTTAAAAACAAGTCCAAGGAAAGCTTGGTGAGAGTCTCAAATTAGTCTCATTAAATCAAGAATATATAAGGATGAAAATGGTAGCAAGAAAACAAATAAATGGAAAATGAGACAATTTTTGTCAGTGCTTCTATAAGTATTTGTTTCATATTCACTAACAGAAGAATCGTCATACTTCACTCTGGCCACTTTTTTTGCCATCTGTCCTACTTTTGATATGCCCTCTGAGCCCCAGAGATCATCCCTGAAGGATCAATGTCATTTAGTTTTGGAACTCCAACACTGAGACCACAGCATCTAGTTGTTGATAGCTCACAATATCTGGCCAGTCTCAAATCCATCTATACTCCATTCTTCCCTCTCTCTAGTCTTCCCTGATCCACTCCCCATTCCCTTCTCCCACCATTGAGAACAGTAAGAAAAAATATCTATAGCATCATTGCTTCTGGAAAGAGCATGTCCATCACTTTCCTTATGGTTCCACTCTCAAATAACACTAGCTGATATGTTTAAGCCCAGAGAAGGAAATGTGTGTGTGTGTATATATGTGTGTGTATATACACATGCGTACACATATATACCCATATATGCATATATACATGTGTATATATACACATTTGTATATAGGTATGTATACACACATACATATATATGTAGACAAGTATGTGTGTGTGTGTGTGTGTGTGTATATATATGTATAATATATACACATATTTATCCTGAAAGTATGGTAGGAGTTGTTGTCCTTTCTTGAAGAAGACCAAAATGATGTCACTCTGTTGGGGTCAAAGATACAGTGTGTTAGACTGTAGCTGATCAGATGAACATGAGCTTGGAAGGCTCTACCACAGGTCAAGAACAAATGGAATATTTGGAATGGAAGCTGTCTCTAAATTTGCACATTTCATACATTTACACTGATGTATAATAGTGAATAGAGTGCTAGCCAGAAAGATTTGAGTTCAAATCCCACCTCCAACACATACTAACTGGTGACCCTGGGCAAGTCACTTAATTTTTCAGTGCTCAAGACAGCTTTCTAAGTCTTACAGTCTAAGATCAATTAACTAATATTAATTAGTTTTTTACAGGAGAATATTTGCTGAAAAGATATAGCAAAAATCAAATTATAAAAATATTCCCCCAGACCAGGGTACACTCTTCCCTCTGTGCCTTGGTTCCCGAGGAGAGTAAATTCAAACCAAACAGTGGTTCCCTTCTAGGAATGCAAGGATAGGGTATATTTCCTTGGTGCCAATATTCAAAGCTATGACTCAGAGGAAGACATCTCTGGGTGGACCTTTAACACAGAGACCACAGGGAAGTAGCTCCTTGGCTTTCAAGATCCTGTGTGACTGCTTTAATTTTGAAATCAGAGAGTTCCCACTCTACAATAACCTTTTCCACCAACCTGATCACTGTCTTTGGAAAAGTCCTCAGTACTGGTTGAAATACCAATGAATATTGCTTCTAATGATGAAAGATATGGCTCCAGGTAAACTGTTTGCAAGACTACTTCCAGGTTCCACTATAAATGTATCTTTGGATCCAACCGTTAGGCTCTGTCTATAGCTAAATGGTAGGGCTGACTATCAAGCAGCTTGAAAACTTAATAGAAATTACATTGTTTGCCCCCATGGCATCTTTCACTTGTTATTCACAAGAAGCTATGATGCTGACATGGTATGACTACTGGTCTCATTAATATTTTTTGTTGTTTAACAGAAGATAAAGGGTAGCAATGAAGTGGAAAGGGAGCTGGATTTGGATTCAGGAGAGCTGAGTCTGAATCCTAGGTCTGCTACTTCTTATCTGGATAATCTTGGGCAAGTCATTTCACATCCCTGGGCCTCAATTACTTCATGTGTAAAATGAAGTCATCAGTTATCAGAAGGTCCCTTCCATATGATCCTGTTGGAGTGATAGCTTAAGTACAGCCAAAGACTGGAAACATTTTCATCAGTTTCACAAGACTATTGTTTGGCAAAGGGTGGCATATAAAATATAAATAATTGGGGGGTGGAGCCAAGATACCAGAATAGAAAGACACACATACTCTAGCTCTTCCCTCATAGGCCATAAAATACCTGTAAAGAAAGACTCAACAAATTCCAGAGCAGCAGAAGCCACAGAACGATGGAGTGGAGGACATTTCCAGCCCAGGGTGACCTGGAAGGTCAATGAGAAAGGTTTGTTGCACTGGACAAAGAGTGGAGCACAGCCCAGCTTTGGCCATATGGTTCCAGGAGGAGACCTTGGGGGTGGAATCCCCAGCAGCAGCAGAAGTTTGCAGATCCCTCAACCCACAGGTTCCAAAAGCAGCTTCAAAGGTTAGTGAAAGAGCTTTTTCACCTCTGTGACAAGGAAACAGCCCCAGCTGTTAGCCCCAGCCCCTGGTGGCGGTGGTGGGGTGGGGTGGCCTTGGCAGGCAGCAACCAGTATCCATTGTTGGAGTCTGCAGCTTAAAGCACCTGGGGGAATTGAGCAGGTGATGTGAATCTTAGCCCTGAGCATGATCCTGGGGTAAGGAGGAGGGTTGGCATGGCAGAGCTGGAGACTGTTGAGGAGTAAACTCCTCTCCCTTGATTGTGTAGGTCACCAGAGTATACCCTACTCTTGACAAAGGACCCAAATGTCAAGTAACTGGCTGGGAAAATGCCCAAAAAAGGGGAAAAAAATTAGACTATAGAAGGTTACTTTCTTGGTGAACAGGTATTCTTTTCCATCCTTTTGGAAGAGGAAGAACAATGTTTACCTTCAGGGGAAGACATGAAAGTCAAGGCTTCTGCATCCAAAACCTCCAAAATAAAATATAAATAGTTAACGTATAAATGTTAAGCCAAAAAGGAAATTTGACATCATAGATCAAGCAGTGGACTTAGGAGATATGCTTTTGAATTATTCCTCAAATGTTTACTAGCTGTGTGATGGTGGATAAATTACTTAGCTTTCCCTGAGCTTTCCTCGGTTTCCTTATATGCTAAAGGGGGATAATCCTTACATATGTGTGTATATATATATATATGTATATATATATGAATTCCTATAAATATATAAATAAATTCTATATGTAATTCTATATAAATCCTATAAATAAATGAATTCCTATAAATCAAAACCTATTCAACAAAGTTGTTACAAGACTCAATTGAGATATCACATAAAAGCATTTTGCAAGCTATATAAGTATAAGGAATTTTATTATGATTATGAATAGGCAGAAAAGAAAGGAGAAGAAACATAAAAAGCAGGACAAAAACCTTCAGAAATACTTTTATAATAAACATCACTTTGCTAAGCAAGAGTAAAGGTTTATAACAATTATATGCAATTGAATTTGTCAAATGTAGCCAAGAGTAAATTTCCTCTGGATGGAAGATATGAAATTACTGAAATCTCAAGAGGGGAGTTAAAAGTCCTTCTATGTATAGTAAACATTTACATGAACTCAATAAGCAAGATGTTGACAAAGAAACATTGAATAATGGCTGTCATATGGATTTGTTTCTGGAAACAGAGGAGTTTATGATGGTAATATTAGATGAGCTCATTGCCACAAGAAAATAAAGTTTAGCCTTAAGGAGCCCATGTAGATTTTGTAAGAAAACAATAGAGACAGTATAACACATCATTGCAGGATGAAAAAAAATGGTACCTACCAAACACTTAGCAAGACATGATTTGGTAGTTAGAATTCTATCTCAGAATCTTGCTATCTTTCATGGACTAAGAAACAATAGATTTTCATACTACAAATGTAGACCTCAAAACGTCCTGAAGAAGTTAGCCAGTAAACTTTACTGGAGCTGGACCATTGTTAAAGACTAAGTCTGTGGTCATCTGGACTTACCACTGATTCATAAAAACTTAAGAAGAATATTCTTCCTATATATTCATAATCTCCAAGCTACTTGGAACAAAAAGCTCTCAAAGAGTAGAGAACTGGCCAAGGAGCTCAAAAATCATGTGGCAGGGGGAGAAGCCAAGATGGCTGAGTAGAAAGACTCATGTATGCTAGCTCCAAACCCACAGCCCACATATTTTCTGTAAAAAGAACTCCCCACAAATTCTGGATCAGTGCAAGCCACACAGAAACACAGGGGAGGAGATTTCCATTCCAGAGAGCCCTGGAAAGCCATCCCCAGGGGTCTGTCGTGCTCCGGACAGCGGAGCCCACCCCTGCGCTGCCCTGGCCTCACGGCCTGAGAGGAGCAGATCCGAGCAGGCTTCAGGGACAGAACCTCCGGTGGCCACGAAGGTCCCTCCAACCACAGGCGCTACAGGTCAGTGAGAGAGACTTCTGGGCTGGCCGAAAGGGGAGCAGGGTGTCTCTGTGACTCGAGCCCCCTCAGGAGGCAGTGGCGGAGGCAGCAGCGGCCAGGGACTCCCGGAGCAAGAAGGAGTGCTCCATTACTGACGGTCTCCACATAAACCCCCTGAAGGAACTGAACTTGGGAGGCAGCCCTGCCCCCACCTGAGCACCAGAACTTAAGCTCACATTGAATAGCAGTCGCACCCACCATAGAAAGCTGTGAGGCTGGGGAGCAGCATTTGAATCTCAGACCCCAAGCACTAGCTGGGTGGATCTAGGCGGGGGTGCAGAGGAATCTCAGAAGTCAAGTAACTGGCTGGGAAAATGCCCAGAAAAGGGAAGAAAAATAAGACCATAGAAAGCTACTTTCTGGGGGGACAGATGTTCCCGCCTTTCATTTCTGATGATGAGGAACAATTCTTACCATCAGGGAAAGACGTGGAGGTCAGGGCCTCTGTATCCCAGACATCCGAGGTAGATGTCCGGTGGGCTCAGGCCATGGAAGAGCTCAAAAAGGATTTTGAAAATCAAGTAAGACAGGTAGAGGAAAAACTGGGAAGAGAAATGAGAGAGATGCAAGAAAAGCATGAAAAACTTGTCAATACCTTGCTAAAGGAGACCCAAAAAAATGCTGAAGAAAATAACACCTTGAAAAATAGGCTCACTCAATTGGAAAAAGAGGTTCAAAAAGCCAATGAGGAGAAGAATGCTTTCAAAAGCAGAATGAGCCAAATGGAAAAAGAGGTTCAAAAGCTCACTGAAGAAAATAGTTCTCTCAAAATTAGAATGGAACAGATGGAGGCTAATGACTTTATGAGAAACCAAGATAGCACAAAACAAAACCAAAAGAATGAAAAAATGGAAGAGAATGTGAAATATCTCATTGGAAAAACAACTGACCTGGAAAATAGATTCAGGAGAGACAATTTAAAAATTATGGGACTACCTGAAAGTCATGATCAAAAAAAGAGCCTAGACATCATATTTCATGAAATTATCAGGGAAAACTGCCCTGACATTCTAGAACCAGAGGGCAAAATAAGTATGGAAGGAATCCATCAATGACCACCTGAAAGAGATCCAAAAAGAGAAACTCCTAGGAACATTGTGGCCAAATTCCAGAATTCCCAGGTCAAGGAGAAACTATTGCAAGCAGCTAGAAAGAAACAATCCCAGCATTGTGGAAATACAATGAGGATAACACAAGATCTAGCAGCTTCTACATTAAGGGATCGAAGGGCATGCAATAGGATATTCCAGAAGTCAGAGGAACTAGGACTCAAACCAAGAATCACCTACCCAGCTAAACTGAGTATAATACTTCAGGGGAAAATATGGTCTTCCAATGAAACAGAGGACTTTCAAGCATTCTTGATGCAAAGACCAGAACTGAAAAGAAAATTTGACTTTCAAACACAAGAATGAGAAGAAGCATGAAAAAGTAAACAGCAAAGAGAAGTCATAAGGGACTTACCAGAAGTGAACTGTTTACATTCCTACATGGAAAGACAATATTTGTAACTTTTAAAACTTTTCAGTATCTGGGTAGTTGGTGGGACCACACGCACACACACACACACACACATACACACGTACACGCGTGCGCACACACGTACACACATGCACGCACACACAGAGACAGAGAGCACAGAGTGAATTGAACAGGATGGGACCATATCTTAAAAGAAATTAAGGTAAACAGTGAGAGAGAAATGTAGTGGGAGAAGAGAGGGTGAAATGGAATGGAGTAAATTATCTCTCATATAAGAGGCAAGCAGGAGACTTTTTAGTGGAGGGAAAAAGAGGAGAGCTGAGAAAAAAAACATGAAGTTTACCCTCATCACATTCGACTAAAGGAAGGAATAAAATGCACACTCATTTTGGTATAAAAACCTATCTTACAATACAGGAAAGTAGGGGAAGAGATAAGCAGGGTGGGGGGATGATGGAAGGGAGGGCAATGGGAGGAGGGAGCAATTTGAAGTCAACACTCTTGGGGAGGGACAGGATCAAAAGACAGAATAGAAACAATGGGGGGCAGGGTAGGATGGAGGGAAATACAGTTAGTTTTACACAACACGACTATTATTGAAGTCATTTGCAAAACTACACAGATATGGCCTATATTGAATTGCCTGCCTTCCCAAAGGGAATGGGTGGGGAGGGAGGGATGGGGAGAATTTGGAGCTCAAAGTTTTAGAAACAGCTGTTTAGTATTGTTCTTGCTACTAGGAAATAAGAAATACAGTTAATGGGGAATAGAAAGTCATCTGGCCCTACAGGACAAAAGAGAAGATGGGGACAAGAGAAGGGAGGGATGATAGAAGAGAGGGAAGATGGGTGATAGGGAAAATTAGAATGTTCGGTGTATTGGGGTGGGGAGAGGGGATAAATGGGGAGAAAATTTGGAACCCAAAATTTTGTGAAAATGAATGTAAAAAGTTAAATAAATAAATTTATATTTCAAAGAAAAAATCATGTGGCAGCAGGCTGAGATGCACATTTTTCCCACTGTCCTGGAGTTATGCCAAAAGTGCTTTTGGTGAGCCTGTGAAAGATGAGTCTACGTTGTAATGCTTCCATTCAAATACAAAAATCCAATCTTTTTATTTGCCTCAGGATAATGACTTGCTACTGGATCCTTTGAAAAGGAAATGTGCTAACAATAATGATAAAACCATAAAAAAATTCCCTCAGATAAAACTGAGGAGCAATGCAATGGACAGAGTGGACCTGTAGTCAAGAAGACTCCCCTTCCTGAGTTTAAATCTGGCCTCAGATACTTACTAGCTGTGTAACCTTGGGCAAGTCACTCAGCCCCATTTGCCTCAGTTTCCTCATCTGTAAAATGAGCTGGAGAAGGAAATGGCAAGCTGCTCCAGGATCTTTGCCAAGAAAATTTTAAATGGGATCACAAAGAGTCAGATATATATGGAAAAATGACTGACCACCACCAACAGCAAGTAAAGTAGATTTCCAAATGTATTTTTCTGATTATCTATTTCTACAGACAGAATAAGGTGGAGGGGATCAAGGTTAGATCTGAAGCACTGAAATGGACAAGTCAATTAATTTCTTTGAACCTTAGTCAATTATTTAAAAATAAATTTAAATATTAAAATTTTAATTAAAAAATTAAATTGAAAATGATTTATTTCTCATGGTATTAGTGTAAGGCTTAAATAGCATCATATATGTAAACTTTGTAGTTGTAAAGTGCTATGAAATTGTAAACAGTTGCTGTGTCATGCTCTTTAATTGGAAAGGTCCTTTTCTGCTTCATTGACTTACACCTTTTCTCTCTGTTGACTTTATAAGTTATAGACAAGTTGTTGATGTTATAGATGAGTAGGGAATTTCCTTACTGGGAGTTCCATCCATTGATGAAATCACAAGCCAAGATAAATGAATGAATGCATAAATGAATAATTAAACAAACAAATGAAATGAAAGATTTGCACCCAACGGAAAAGATACACTCCTCTCATGAGAGGCCCTTTGCAAGAAGTAACGTGGTTTAGGGGACTCTTTCTATTTGGGCTCTATTTCTAATTGTACCTCCAAGTAGCTGTGTGACCGAGGGCAAGTCATTTAATTGGCTCTATTTTCCTTCATAATATAGAGCTAATAATGATATCTATGCCTTATAGTCTGCTTGCAAATCTTTTGCAAAACTCTATTTTATTGTTCAGTCATGTCTGACTCTCTGTGACGCCCTTTGAAGTTTTCTTGGCAAAGATACCACAGTAGCTTGCCATTTCCTTCTCCAGCTCATTTTATAGATGTGGCAACTGAGGCAAACAGGGTTAAGTGACTTGCCCAGGGTCCCATAGACAGTAAAGATCTGAGGTCAGATTTGAACTCAGGAAGATAGACTCTCCAGAGCTCTAATCAATATACCACCTAGCTGTCCTTTATATTTTGAAAAACACAAAGCAGTATTAGGGGACTGTACAAAGTAATAGATATCAGGCAAAGGGCAGTTATTTATTTTGCCCACCACAGACAAGACAATACAACATGAAACTCAAAGGACATATTAAAATATACTTATAAAAAACTAATTCATTACCTTTACTATACATGTCCCAGGAGTTAAGGACAGATATTTCACCCGCTTCTCAAATCTGTTCCCCCTGGTTCTTATTTTCTGTCCAACCAGACACATCTGGCAGCTGGGTTGGGTACAGGACAGAATGCTGAACTTGAAGTCAGGAAGACTTGAGTTCTAATCCTGCCCCAGGTACTTTCTAGCTATGTAGCTCTGGACCAATCATTTAATTTCATCTATATGATGGGGCTAATACTAGCACCTACCTTCCACGGTTGTTGTGATGATTGAATGAGATAATATTGGCTAAAAAAATACTTTCCAAACTTTAAATTGATATATAATTGTTATGATTTTTAGTTTTCTCATTATTATTGTCATCTTATCAGTAATTATTTTCTCCTCCAAGATAGATGTGGTTGCAGGGTATATTTCCCATTGTGCAGTCAGCCCTCAGTTCAATGACTGGACTTCCTAAACTTATGAAGCATCTGTCAAAGCTAGAAAAACAATCCCAGGATAGATGCTCAGTCACTTGTGCTCGCAAGAAACAGAAAAGGACTTGAAAGTCTCAGATTCTTATAGCCAAAATCCTGTTCTCACTGCCCTGTTTATATAGCCCGATGACTACAGGAGGTTAGGAGAGGAGGAAAGAATCCTGTCCCCCGATACCTTGCTGGAAGTCCAATGGAGAAACTGGCCAAGTTCCTTGAGACTCATTCAAAAGAGAGGAAGTGAAGGGAAGTTGTTTTTCAACAACTTATTCATCTGTTCATCTTATAGGCTACCTAGTGGGCACACAGTCCACTGGCCAATCATCTTTGGCACAGCACAGTCAGCGCCCAGTTTCCCATCAAAAAGACCAGAGGTCAGTTAAGGGTCTCTCATCATGAATGCCCTTTACCAATGGGCCAATGCACATGTTTTCCCTCCATAATTGCTGTCAATGCATATAGGCCTAACTCTATACAAAGTGCTCCAGTGATCCCTGATACAGAAATCTAAAGTCCCTTTAATGTTGTCCTGTGCTCTTGCAAAAAGTAATTGTTTCACCACCCATTTGTCATTTTTCAAAGTAGGAGAAAAACTGATGAACAATTGAGGAACGGAAATTTTTGTTTTAACTAAAATAGAAACGACTCCTTGAATAAGAGATAGCTTTGTAATAGGTAACATTTGTATAATACTTCAAGGTTTGCAAAGCACTTTACAAATGTTATCTCATGGTCCTCATAACAACTCTGGATGGTAGGTGCTATTATTATGACCCCCATTTTACAGTTGAGAAAACTAAGCTAGTCAGGTTAAGTTGAATTGCCAAGTGTTGCATAGCTAGTAAATATCTGAGGTAGGATTTGATCCCAGGTCTTTTTAACTCCAGGTCTAGCACTCTGTCTAATCCTTGTGATGAGGTATCAGCAGCCAGCTAGGTGGAATAGTGAACCAAGTGTTAGATTTTGAGTCAAGAGACCTGCTTTCATGTATCTTTCAGATCCTAGCTGTGGGACCCTCAGGGAATCACTTAACCTCCTTAGGTCTCAGTTTCCCCATCTGTAAAATAAGGAGGTTGGATATGATGACTCTAAGATCCCTTATAACTTTAAAGTCTACAATCTAATGACTTAATGTCCACACCCTTCATAGGAAGATACAGTATATTGAAAATAAAGATGCACATTCCTCTAGTATAAACTCATCAAGCAGATGAGATTTCCTGCAAAGTGGATGGCTTTGACTCTAGGCTAAGTGGGGATCACAGTGATCACTTCTTGGGTACATTATGGTAGGAAAGAGTTTTGAATACAGGTCGGATGTGAGAGCCATTGATGTCCTATTTTGTGGTTCCATGTATATAATTGAATTGAAAATGTTGTCATGACTGGCTTCCAACAAAATCTTGCAGAGTAATGCTCCCAAGTGCTGGAAAAAACATCTAAGTGAGCCCATGTATATTCAATTCACTAAGAATTGTTTCGAAGAGATGGTCAGTCACATGCTTTTCTCCTTTGCTCTATCCCTTGGAAACAACGATGTTTGTGTCTACAGAATCAATCTGGTGCAGTCAGTTGCCATATGCTCTACATTTCCCTCTTCTGACATAACTTTAATTGGAAAATTATTTCCCTAGGTGAGATATTCCTCTGAACAAAACATGGAACAGAAAGAGAACACACTTTACAGCCATGGTGAATGAGATAGTGCAGCTGACCAGGGCACAGGTTCTTGGCTGAGGGAGTCAGAGGGATTTAATGGAGTAGTCGCAGCTGTATAAAAATGGATAAAACAAAGAGGCTCCTTGCTAGGATTTTCAATGGCTGGACACTGACAAGAGGAAGCTATAGAAATGAGGTGGGGGGAGGGGGTCAGTTATAGAGAAAATAGGGGAAAATTTTTTTTTTTTTCTCAGCTTAGGTAAGAGAAAACCCTTTGGAAAAAAATGTTAGTACTCAGGGAAAGGGGACCTTAGAGAGCAGAATATTGAGAGAAAAAAGAAATTAAGAAATAAGTACAATCAGGGCCACCTTGACTCACTCAAATTTCCTCCACTTATTTGCTGTGGATACTTCAAGTTTCACCATTCATTTGGGTTAAGGTGTAGTCCTTTAAAAATTATCATTAGGAAGCAAAAGATATTGAGCCATTATTTGTCACTGGCACTTTCATGAATTCTTTTATCACATCTCTTTCTTTTTTATTTAGTATTGATATCTTTTGCTTTTATTTTCTCTTCATTTTCAAATACATCCCTAATTTTACCTCTTAAGAGAGACATCACTTTTAAAAAAGGAGGAAGGAAGGAGGGAAGGAAGGAAGAAAGCCCTGCCTCCAGTGTCTCTCCATGGCAATCTATTTTCCACTTTTCTCCTAAGATGGTTTTTCTAAAGGCTAGGTCTGATCATTCCCCAGACCACTTTGCTGCTTACTGAGATCCAGTGGTTATATATTACCTCAAAGATCAAATGTAAACTCCCCTATTAGTTATTTAAAGCTCTTCCTAACTGATTCCCACCCCACTCCACCTCCCAATTTTCCAGCCTTCTTATATCTTACTTTCCCTCTACATTCTCTACATTCCAGCTTTATCAACCTACTCATGATTTCCATTTTCTCAAACACGCCAATCCATCTCCTAACTCAGTGTCTTTACACTGACTATCCCTCATACCTGGAATTCTCTGCCCTTGTGTCTCTAACTCAGTTACCATGATTTCCCTCAAGACTGCTCAAGTCATACCTTCTGCAGGAGGCCTCTCCCAGTTCACTTATGCAGTGGGCCAGAATTTGGCTATTGTCCCACTTAACTGACTTAAGGTTGAACCAAATCGATGAAATGTAACTGGTTGGAGAATGTTTCCCCAAAGTGTCATAGAAGATCATGGGCCAGCCTGGTAGGCAGGGCCAGCCTGGCTACTCCTGAAGTGCAGACCGTCTTGAGGCCAAGCTCCACGGTTAGTGTTAGTCTGTAGTTACAGGTTACAATTCTCTCAATCGTGTCCTTCATGTAATTCAGAGATCTGTGGTTCCTTTGTGAAATTAAAATAAACTGTGCACTGAACAGAGCACTGGCCCTGGAGTCAGGAGGACCTGACACTTGACACATACTTGCTGTGTGACTTTGGGCAAGTCACTTAACCCCAATTGCCTTCCTCCCCTCAAAAAAACAAAACAATTCAACACCTCTAAAGTCTCTTAGAATGCTGCCTGTAGCAGCGGGCACCTTAACATACTGAGGAAGATCTGCTAGCACAGATTCTTTGATCTGCTTTTCTAAAAGGAAAGCAACTTTTGAGGGGTCAATAATCTACTTTAATTACTGTAATTTAAATTTAATTATATAAATATTTATATATAAATATATTTAAGTACTTATATATTATATATAATATATTTGTATATTTAAATATAAATAAAATTATTATAAATTTGTTATAAAAATAACTTAATAAATTTAAGTAATTTAAATGAGAAGATCCTTCTCATTCATTAATAGGCCCATGTGATCTTCAGGTCACATGGAGCTTGTGGTGGAAAGAGTTTGCTGAATGGGGGAATAGGAAAGGTAGAGCATGAAGAGCTAGAGCAGAGTTGAGAAAAAAATTAATGAGAGCAGTCAGAGCTAGGAGGGATGTAGGCAAACAGTTTGCTGGCTAGTGTGAGTGAAAAAGCTTTTTTGTAATTTTCTTTAAGAGAGCCTGCTTGTGATTTTAATGGATCTGGTTTGTGGCAAGCCTAGCAAGGGGAAGGCTTGGGGATTTTGTCATCTTCTACATTGTTATTGTGTATAGATTTTTTTGCTATGATGGATTTGGCTTCCTAGTGTCTGAATAAATGTTTTGGTTCTGTCTTCCATGTGGAGAATCTGTTGTATTTTGAGATTCAGAATTGCACCAAGATATTCATAGCCACTGTAGGCATTGTGAATATTACACTGATGCTACAGCTACAAACAGAGAAAATAGAGAGAAATAGAGACCAACAGACAGGCCTTCTAACTGTCTAACCATAAGCATCACATACATCACAGATCAACAGACAGATCCAACTGTCTGATCATTATATACATATATAGTTACCAGAGAGAGAAGCACCAACATATATATATATATATATATATATATATATATATATATATATATATATATATATGCACTTTTCAGAGTTGGAGGGCATCACAATCCTTGTGATCCAGTGCCTTATTAGCAATTAACAAAAGGTGTGGGTCTTTCTACAAAACAAGCCTAATATTATTATTGAGGTTAAATGACTTGCCCAAAGTCATACAGCAGTCCCCTAATCAAACTTCCCTTAATGGGCTCCACCTGTGACCTATTAATAAGTGGGGAAAATCTTTAACTGCCATTAATATAAATCTCATTAACATTACACTTGCTTCTGCAACTTGAGTACTGAAGTTCATTGGTAAGGAACTCTCTCCTCATTGGTGGAGACCAATGCCCTGTGTTTGCATGACTAACAGGGCAGGGTTAGAGAGAGTAAGAGAAAGAATTCCAGGCTCTCCAGTCGCTTGACTTTTTTTCAAGTTTCTTTGAGCTATGCAGTTGCATCTGGTGCTTCTGGCTTCCAGCTTCAAAAGAGAAGATGGATGGTGCCCAGTCCCATATCAGATTGCTAAAGGGAGAATAAGACCTGGGAAGAAGCTGACATGAGAGGAGCTGGAAGTCTCTATTACATCTCTATCCCCATCTTGCTTTTCTAGAGACAACTGAAAATTTCCCCATAGGTGAGACTCTCTCTCTCAACTGAGCTGACTTGTTTTTATCTATTATTCAGTTGTGTCTGACTCTTTGTAACCGCATGGACCCTAGCTCATTAGGTTCTGTCCTCAACTATGTCTAAACGTCTGCCCACACTCATGTTGATTGTGTCCATCTTGGATGGACAGATTGACTGTCTATCCATCTCATCCTCTACTGTTCCCTTCAATTTTTGTCTTTTAATCTTTCCTGGAATCAGTATTTTCCAATAACTCCTGTCTTCTCATTATGTGACCAAAGTATTTAAATTTTATCTTCAGCATTTGTCCTTCCAACAAAGAGTCAGAGTTAATTTCTTTAAGTATTGATTGATTTGATCTCCTTGCTGTCCAAGGAATTCTCAAGATTTCTCTAGCACCACAATCAGAAAGCATCAATTCCACAGCACTCAGCTTTCCTTATAGTCCAACTCTCACAACCATACATTATTAGTGGAAAAACCATAATTTTGACTATACAGACCTTTGTTGGCAAGGTGATATCTCTGCTTTTTAGTCTACTGTCCAGATTTGCTATAGCTTTCTTCCAAGGACCTAGCATTTTCTAATTTCATAGCTGCAGTTGCTGCCTGCAGTGATCTTTGAACCCAAAAGTATAAAATATGACACTGGCTAGCGGAGCCAAGATGGCGGAGTAGAAGGACGCACATTCACGAGCTCCGAGCCCACAACCCATGGAATTGAGGTAAAAGGAGATCCCCATAAATTCTGAATCTCTGCAGGGAGTGCATAAACATAGGGGAAGAGATTTCCGTTCCACTGAACCCTGGAGAGCCGTCCCCGGGGTCCTTCGCAACCCGGAAAGCGGACCCCACCCCCACCCCTGGCCGCGACCCAGAGAAGCTGACCCGAGCAGACTTCTGAGAGGAAAGCTCCGGGGGAAGCTCTGGCAGCCGGGAAAGTCCCTCCGCCCACAGAAACTACAGGTCAGTAAGAAAGAAGGCTGCGATAGGGGAGGGGAGCAGAGCTTCTCCGTGAATCGGGCCCTCTCGGGAGGAAGCGGCTGCGGCAGAGACGGGGGCAGGAAGCGGCGGAGGCAGAGGCGTGGGCGGGCGGCTGAGGCGGCAACAGCCCGGGACTCAGGAATCCCCCACCAGCAGGTAGGATCTTCAATACTGAAGGTCTTTCCAACCTGAGGGAGCCGAGTAGGGGAGATGGCCCTGCCCCCACCCTGCTCTACTGCTGAACGCCTCTGAGTAAAACCCCCAAGGGAGCTGAGCACAGCAGGCGGGGCCCCCCACCCCGACCCCACCCGCTCCGTTCCTGAAAGTCTCTGCAGAACACCCCTGAGGGCCCAAGCTTAGGAGGCGGCCCTGCCCCCACCCCTGCGCCAGAACTAAAGCTTGCCGCGGGAAAGCGCATTTGAATCTCAGAGGCCAAGCACTAGCTGGGTGGATCCAGGTGGAGGTGGAAAGGAATCTCAGAAGTCAAGTAACTGGCTGGGAAAATGCCTAGAAAGGGGAAGAAAAATAAGACTTTAGAGAGTTTTTTCCAACAAATGCAAATGATCCCGACATTCGGATCTGATGGGGAGGAAGAGAACGTATTTTTCCCATCAGGGAAAGATGTGGAGGGCGGGGCCTCAGTACCCCAGACACCCCAGGGGGGTGTTGGGTGGGCTCAGGCCTTGGAAGAGCTTAAAAAGGATTTTGAAAAGCAAGTTAGACAGGTGGAGGAAAGACTAGGAAGAGAAATGACAAAGATGCAAGAAGAGTATGAAAAAAAGGTCAATATCTTGGTAAAGGAGACCCAAAAAAATGCTGAGGAAATTAACACCTTGAAAAATAGGCTCACTCAATTGGCAAAAGAGGTTCAAAAAGCCAATGAGGAGAAGAATGCATTCAAAAGCAGAATGAGCCAAATGGAAAAAGAGGCTCAAAAGCTCACTGAATTTAATAGTTCTCTCAAAATTAGAATGGAACAGATGGAGTCTAATGACTTTATGAGAAACCAAGAAATCACCAAACAAAACCAAAAGAATGATAAAATGGAAGAGAATGTGAAATATCTCATGGGTAAAACAACTGACCTGGAAAATAGATCCAGGAGAGACAACTTAAAAATTATGGGACTACCTGAAAGCCATGATCAAAAAAAGAGCCTAGACATCGTCTTGCATGAAATTATCAAGGAAAACTGCCCTGACATTCTAGGACCAGAGGGCAAAATAAGTATTGAAAGAATCCATCGATCACCACCTGAAAGAGATCCAAAAAGAGAAACTCCTAGGAACATTGTGGCCAAATTCCAGAACTCCCAGTTCAAGGAAAAGATCTTGCAAGCAGCTAGAAAGAAACAATTCCAGTAGTGTGGAAATACAATCAGGATAACCCAAGATCTAGCAGCTTCTACATTAAGGGATCAAAGGGCATGGAATAGGATATTCCAGAAGGCAAAGGAACTAGGACTGAAACCAAGAATCACCTACCCAGCTAAACTGAGTATAATACTTCAAGGGAAAATATGGTCTTTCAATGAAACAGAGGACTTTCAATCATTCTTGATGAAAAGACCAGAGCTGAAAAGAAAATTTGACTTTCAAACACAAGAATGAGAGGAAGCATGCAAAAGTAAACAGCAAGGAGAAGTATTAAGGGACCTACCAGAAATGAACTGTTTGCATTCATACAGGGAAGGACAATATTTCTAACTCTTAAAACTTTTCAGTTTCTGGGTGGTTGGTGGGACCACACATACACATGTACACGCATGCACACACATACACACATGCATTCACATGCAGAGACAGAGAGCACAGATTGAACTGAATAGGATGGGACCATACCTTAAAAGAAATTAAGGTAAATGGTGAGAGAGAAATGTAGTGAGAGGAAAGAGGGGGAAATGGAAGGGGGTAACTATATGTCATTTAAGAGGCAAGTAGGAGATGTTTTTAGTGGAGGGAAAAAGAGGAGAGCTGAGGAAAAAAAACAAACAAACAAACAAACAAAAGTTTACCCTCATCACATTTGACTAAACGAAGGAGTGAAATGCACACTCATTTTGGTATGAAAACCTATCTTACAGTATAAGAAAGCGGGGGAGAAGGAGATATTGGGGGGGGGATGATGGAAGGGAGGGCAAAGGGAGGAGGGAGTAATTGAAAGTCAACACTTGGGGAGGGACAGGATCAAAGGACAGAAGAGAAACAATGAGGGGCAGGTTAGGAGGGATGGCAATTCAGTTAGTCTTACACAACACAACTATCAGGAAGGTCATTTGCAAAACTACACAGATATGGCCTATAATGAATTGCCTGCCGTACCAAAGGGAATGGGTGGGGAGGGAGGGATGGGGAGAATTTGGAACTCAAAGTTTTAGGAACAATTGTATTGTTGTTGCAACTAGGAAAGAAGACATACAGTTAATGAGGAATAGAAAGTCATCTGGCCCTACAGGAGAAAAGAGAAGATAGAGACAAGGGAAGGGAGGGATGACAGAAGAGAGGACAGATTGGAAATAGGGAAAATTAGATTGCTTGGGGTATTGGGGTGGGGGGAGGGGAGAAAAGGGGAGAAAATTTGGAACCCAAAAATTTGTGAAAATGAATGTAAAAAGCTAAATAAATAAATAAATAAATAAAATATGACACTGCTTCCATTTCTTCTCCCTTGAATTGCCAGGAGATTTGGGACTGGATCCCAAGATCTTAGATTTTTTTTTTAACGATAAGCTTCAAGCAATCTTTTTCATTTTCCTCTTTCACTTTCAATCAATAAGTTGCTTGATTCTTTCTTACTTTCTGCCATTAGAGCAGTATCATCTGCACATCTGAGATTGTTGATATTTTCCCTGGAAACTTTAATTCTGGATTTTGATTCATCCAGCCTGGTATTTTGTATGATGTACTCTGCACATGTTATTCTCAATGGGAAATTTCCTTCACTCCATATGTCTAGTATATATTCTCCTTTGTATAAATGGATTTCTTTGCTATTTCCTCTGCTTGTTTATTATGGAACTGGTGGGAAACAGACCTAATTCTAGTCCAGTACCCTCTCTCTCTGAGGAGAGCAGAATGGCCAGGCAACCTTCTTCCCCTCATGGCAGGAAAATGGGGGAGGAAGAGGCTAGTGGTATTGATTCTGCCTCCCTTTGAGCCACACAATGACACCCACATGTTGTATGTGGAGAACAGCTTTGCTACCCTTCCTTCAAAACCTAGTTTATTTACATAGGATTTTGCTGATCATCCATTCACTGGTGCCTCTTTCCCAATTTCCTTTTATTTGTTTTGAATATACCTATGGATGTACATGTTTGACTTACTTAATAGATTGTAAACTCCCTGAGGGCAGGGACTGTTTTGTTCTTTTTTTTGAAACCTCAATATCTAATACTATACCTAGAATATAGTAGGTGCTTAATTAATGCTTGTAGATTAATTTCTGTATTTTTTGGTGGGGTGGTAATATAAAGTGTTGAATGCACTGTGTTGAATGCACTGTTATTTCATATGCTTGTATGGGAGCTGGGAATCCTTTAATCAATATTTTTGAAGACTTACACATATTTAAATCATACTCTTAGAATTCCTAAAGGTAACTTTCAGTTGGGGCAAAATGAGCAAAACAGACACATGATATTGCCAGCTTGCTCCCAAGATTGAGTGTAAGAATCTCAGAGTTTGGGCTGCTATGTCATATATTTATTTTATTTTGATCTTCATATTATATGCTCAAGAAGTATCATAACATAGTGGATAGAGAGCTAGTCACTGAATTAGTATGACCACGCCCCAAATCCCATCTATTACACAATCTGATAAATTGTGAATTGTAGATGAGATGCCAACTTTTGTCATTGGAGTGATTTTTTACTCCTGTAGTTCACTACACTGATGAAGTCACAATTCAAGACTCTCACATGATCAAGAAAAAAATCTGGTTTGGAAAATTATTATCTTCACAAACTCCTGTCTTGGAATATCTAGTACATGTTGGACTATTGACTTAAAAAATATAACTTATTTATTTTCAGTTTGCAACATTCACTTCCACAAGATTTTGAATTCCAAATTTTCTCCCCATCTCTCCCCTCCCCCACCCCAGAACAGTGTGTACCCCCAACCACGTTTCCCCAATCTACTCTCCCTTCTATCAGCCCCGCTTTTCCTATCCCCCTTCCTTCTATTATTCTCTAGGGCAAGATAGATTTCTATACCCCATTGCCTGTACAAGTTATTCCCAAGTTGCATGTAAAACAAATTTTAACATTGATTTTTAAAGTTTTGAGTTTCATATTATTTCCCTTCCTCTCTCCCCACCCACTCTTATTGAGAAAGCAAGCAATTTGATATAGGCCATATACGTGTGGCCATGCAAAACACTTCCAAATCAGTTATGTTGTGAAAAACTAATCACATTTCCCTCTATCTTGTCCTGCCCTCCATTTATTCCATTCTCTCCCTTGATATGCTCCCCCACAATACTGCTTACTTCTGATTACCCCTTTGCCCAATCTTCCATCCCTTCTATTATCCTTCCTCTCCTGTCTGCTTCCCCCCATCTTCTTGTAGGGTAAGATAAGTTTCTATACCCAACTGAAAGTGTGTTATTCCCTCTTTATGCCAAATCTGATAAGAGTAAGGCTCACTTATTCCCTCTCACCTCCCGCTCTTCCCCTCCATTATAAAAGTTCTTTCTTGCCTCTTTTATGTGAAATGATTTACTACATTCTACCTCTCCTTTTCTTTTTATCCCAGTACTTTCCTCTCAACATTTAATTTTATATTTTAAGTATCCTCCCTTCATATTCAACTCACCCTGTGCCCTCTGTCTATACACACATATGTAGGTTGTATTATAATACATACATAATACATATACACACATATACATGTATACACATATACATGCATAATATATACACATATACATGCATGTATATATTAACTATGTATATTATCCATGTATAATACACATGCATGTATTGTGTGTATATGTGCATGTGCATATACACACATGTATGTGTGTATACATGCATAATACATGCACACATACCTACATCTAATATGCATGTGCACATAAATGCACATATACATATATGCATACACATAATACACATACATGCATGCATACATTTTTTTCTCTCTACCTTAATACTGAGAAAGGTCTCATGAGTTAAATATATCATCTTTCCATGTAAGAATGTAAACAGTTCAACTTTAAGGAGGCTATAATGGCTTCTCTTTCCTGTTTACCTTTTCAGGTTTCTCTTGATTTTTGTATTTAAAAGTCAGATTTTCTATTCACCTCTAGTCTTTTCAACTAGAATGCTTGGAAATCCTCTATTTCATTGAAGTTCCATTTTTTCTCCTGAAGTATTAATACCCCGTTTTGCTGGGTAAGTAATTCTTGGTTTTAATCCTAGTTCCTTTGACCTTTGGAATATCATATTCCATATCCCCTTAGTGTAGAAGCTGCTTAATCCTGTGTTATCCTGATTTTGTTTCTTTCTGGATGCTTGCAGTATTTTCTCCTTGACCTGGGAATTCTGGAATTTGGCTACAATATTCCTAGGAGTTTTCCTTCAGAGATCTCTTTCAAGAGGGGATTGGTGAATTCTTTCCATTTGTATTTTACCCTCTGGATCTAGATTATCAGGTTGTTTTCCTTGATAGTTTCTTGAAGGATGATATCTAAGCTCTTTTTTTGATCTTGATTTTCAGGTAATTTTTAAATTATCTCTCCTGGATCTATTTTCCAAGTCAGTTGTTTTTCCAATGAGCTAATTCACATTGTATTCTATTTTTTTCATTCCTTTGGTTTTGTTTTATAATTTCTTGATTTCTCATAAAGTCATTAGCTTCCATTTGCTCAATTCTAATTCTTAAGGAATTATTATTTTCAGCGACCTTACCTCCTTTTCCATCTGGTTAATTCTGCTTTTTAAGGCATTCTTCTCCTCAGTGACTTTTGGGCCTCTTTTGCCATATGGGCTAATCTATTTGTAATAGTGTTATTTTCATTAGGATTTTTGGGGTCTCCTTTAGCAAACTGTTGACTCATTTTTCATGATTTTCTTGAATCACTCTCATGTCTCTTCCCAATTTTTCCTCTACTTCTCTTACTTGATTTTCAAAATCCTTTTTGAGCTCCTCCATGGCCTGAGATCATTTCATATTTTTCTTGAAGTCTTTAGATGTAGGAGCCTTGACCTTGCTGTCTTCCTCTGGTTGTATACTTTGATCTTCTTTGTTGTAAGAAAATACCTTTTTTCACCAAGAAAGTATTCTTCTACAGTCTTATTTTCCCCCCTTTTGGTTGTTTTCTCAGCCAATTACTTGACCTCTAGAAGCTACTTATTAAGTGGAGGTGTGCACTGCCCCAGGTTTCATGAGCTTTTGTGCAGCTACTTTCAGAGATATCTCCAGGGACTTGTAAATTCTCAATTCCTCCAAAGTGATATGATCAAAGCAGAGGTGTTTACTCCTCCCCTGGACTGCACTCTGGTCCGTGAGCAACCAAAGGCACTCTTTTCTGCTTTGGATAAATAAGCAGGATTCCCTCTCCACAGTTGCCTCTAGCTCCACCAAAGAGATCAAAGGTAAAGAAGATTCAAGCTCAGTCTATTAGGGACCATTTTTAAGATGCTGATCTGCACAATTTCAACCATCTGGCAGGTTGTGCAAAAATTGTACCTACATATATCAATACAATTCCTTTCATTCCTCAACATCTGTATTCAAAGGCCACCCAGAGAGAAAATAGGCATATGCATTTAGAATTGCTCTATCAAAAAAGAGGTTAGTTGGTGGAATGAAAAATTAAGTTCACATCTTTGCTGTGATATTTGTTAGGCATGTAATCATGACAAGTCATTTAACCTCTCTCTGAGTCTTAGTTTCACCATTTTTTAAAAATGGAGATGATAGTACCTGATTTATCAACCTCAAATGGTATTGTGAAGAAAATTCCTTCTACATTTCATAGTGCTATGTATCAGTCTATTATAATTATGTATAATAATAACAAGAAAGGCCACAAATGCACTAAAATATTTATAGTACTTTTTGTAGTAGCAAAGAACTGGAAATAAAGAAGATAGCCATCCATTGGCAAACTGGGTAAATAAATTGTGTTGCATAAATGTAATGGAATATTACTTTAAGGACAAGAAACAATGAATACAGAGAAGTATGCAAAGAGTTAAGTGGACTGATACAAAGTAAAGCAATCAAAGCCAAGAAAACAATATACATAATGACCTAAATGGAAAGAAAAACAACCACAGAAAAATCAGCAATGTGCAGAATTTCAAAAAACATGCATGACTCCAATGAAGATACATAAGAAGACCCTCCAAACTCACTTCTTTGCAGAAGTGGAATGTCCATGGATGTGGTCTGAGTTGTATTTAGGAGTGTGGCAACTGGTCACATTTGACTCCACTGGACGAGATGACCTCTAAAGGTTCTTCTGACTGATATTCAGGTATCTTTATTCCCTTTTCATATACTTACTATGTTTATTAAAAAATACTATCACTTACTTGACAAGAAATAGATTTTTAAAAATGAGTTGGAATAGCTCAAAGTGCTAAACTTTAAGCTTCAAGTTCTCTTTCATTTCACGTTGGAGATTATGAAGTTTCTCAAGAAGTACTAATAATAGTTAGCAGTTATAGATATATATGTTTCAACTTTTGTGCTAAGCACTTTACAAATATTATCTCATTTGATACTCACTACAGCTCTGGGAAGTAGGTAGTATTATTATATCTATTTTACAGATGAGAAAACTGCGGCAGACAGAGATTAAATGACTTTCACAGGGTCCCACAGCTACTAAGAGTCCAAGAATGGATTTTATCACAGGTCTTCCTTCCTCCAAGCCCAGCACTCTATCCATGGCACCATCCAGCTGTCTAGAAATAATAGAAAGTCCTATCACTCCTGACCAACAGTTAGCATCCAGACAGACGAAAGGAAACATTTCACAAGTTCATCGACCATATGTTTAATATCCTCTCAGAAAGTTTAGCTCAGATACTGAAACTCTTAGTTCTGTTGGTTGGATGGTTTTGATATCTGCCTTAAAGTTGTAGCTAACTTGGGTCCCATCTGAACCTTTATACAATTTTGTCTTGGAATGTAACACATGTAGCTAACCTGGCAAAGATCTACTCCAGTGATGAACTGGATCTTGGTCTTCCCTTCCCCTAAATTCCCTACTGTCAGAGTCTCCCAAGAATCATAAATTAACCATGATGTTGAGTATTTATATAGCTAGGCTGTTGTTTAGAGACTGAGAATAACCAGAGTGCTTCTGCTAGAAAAATTCAGGCTAATAAATTACATGCCTCAGCCCTCAGTGTAAATCCTACTGAAGTGGAGAGGACAAGTGTCTGAGACACCATTGCATTTTTCTTAGGAAGGAACAGTCTTTTCTGTACTAGCTGGGGACTCCAGATAGCTATCCATTTGAATGCCAGACATGTGTCAATTGTAAATTAGCTAAAAAGCTTAGTTTCTTTTTCTTTTAACTTGAAGTCTTAAGTCATATGGTAACAATCTGTGGACAGTAAGCAAAAAATAAAAAAGTACATTGAATGTTTTTAATATATACACATGTATTTGTACATGTATATTTATTCACATATTTATATATGCATACATATATGTGTTCACATGTAAGTCTGGAAGTGTACACACTTACATACATATAACTGACTGGTGATGACGGTCAAGTCTTTGGAGTATGCACAACCTGATCTAACTGGTATTAACTTACATGGATGCTCAGGGATCTCGCTTCCAGGCTCCTGTCCTTCTACTTCGGAGCATGGATAGATATTCTGTGACTGTTTCCTGCTGTTCAATGCCTGATGAAGAAGAGTCTTTTAATTGGTTACTGAGCTGGAACTTAAAATTATATGAACAGACTCTATCTGGCTCTGTCATTTACTGGTGGTAGCTAAGGAAAGGATTGCTGTAAGCCACAAGATGAGGACAGGGTTAGCTCCAGAGGACTCTTTTCCCCAACTGGATTGACATGAAGCCATTAGAGCATAGTGTGGCTATTTTTGTCTCTACTGAGTTTCATTTTTTTTTTGCTCTTAGGTGAACAAGTGTAGAAGATAGAATGGATTAGGATATAACTGTTAGCTTGGAAGGTTTGGAAAAACTACCAGAGATCCAAGAACTGAAGTCCATGCCAGAGTTTGGAAGAAATAAAGCCCAGTGAACCAATACAGCCTTGAGAACAGCCTGCATGATTCAATTAAGTGGGGAATCAAACTAGCTGAAACACCACATTCTTCAAGTAAGAGAGTGACTTTGTCCATTGGTTTTGCTAAATTCAGAAGGAACATTGGTGGGGTGAAATAGAACCTATTTCAAGTTTCAATCTGCCCTTCTAATGTACTGAAGTGGAAGATGATAGTGTGCTTTGGGCAGGGGTGGGGGTTGAGGGGGTGCTTTACATTTCCTATTATAAATGAAGATTACTGTTATTATTGCATCTTTTCAGTAAAGATCCATTTGTGAAAGCTAACTGATGCTCATTAGTTACCAATGATATCAAGGAATTACTAATGAATTAAATGATATTAGGGCATTAACCACAGGCTAGATGATACTGATGAGATAAATCGTAGATGGATTTGGGGGGAATATACTAGAATGGAAATGTAGCCAGCCTTTCTATATGAAGTACTCCAAAGATTTTAGTGCAATTTAGTATACTTTGAGCCTTAATAGTTTAAAACTGTACTGAGATCTTTTGGACATCCTGTATATGCACATATGTATATGTGCACATGGCATACATATATGTACATACATACATTTACATAAGGCATGTGTACATATATACACTTTGTGCCCAAATGTGTATATATAATGTTGGCATATGTGAATACACACGTATATACACACAATATTATATAGATCAAGAGGCAATGTAACAAAGAACTAATAACACTAGATTTATAAGTCTAGAGACCATGGTGTTTGTCCTGCCCATATCACTTAAAATTATGTAACCTTGAATAAATCATTCCACTATCTTGTGATTATGATTTCCTTGGCCAACTGCCTGTATTCAGTCAGAGAACTAATTAAAATCAAAACAAAGACAAAGAAAACCAAGAAGTCAATATGAAGTCAGGAGAAAGAATATAAGAAAATGATGCTTCGTGTAATTTAAATGTCTCCAACTTGCAAACAAGGCGTTTATATTTAAAAACAAAAAAAGGTAAATGGACAAAGGAAAAGATATTGCCATGGACTGTCATCATTGCTTAAAGAAGTTTAGCAGATGAAGCAATTACCCTAAGGAGCCCAGAACCACGTTGGCCAGTAAGTGGGCACTCGATCTTGAAAAAGTAAGAGACATGGCAACAAAAAGACAGCATTGGTTCACCCGTAAAACTACAAAGGAAGATATATGAAGGCCAAAATTATGATCATATTATAAAACAGTAAAGATCAATGGAGGGGAAAGAGTTTACAGAAAGCAAATGGCATTCACAACATCTCTGGTATTGTTCCTTTGTCTTTATTTATATAGTTTTACCTTAGTTTAAGGCGGGTGTACATTGATTGTTTAAACTACTGGTTCATCGAAAGAAAAAAGTATGTTTAACACACTGTAAAGTTAAATTTGCATTATTAACATTTTCTCCCTCAATGTTTTAAGTCTAGACAGTGAACAAAACATTCATTGTTATTCAGTTGTTTCAGTTGTGTCTGACTCATTGTGAGACCTTCTGACATTTTCTTGGCAAAAAACCTGGAGTTGTTTGCTATTTCCTTCTCCAGCTTATTTTACAGATCAGGCAAAGAGGGTTATGTGTGTGTGTGTCCTTCGTTGCTGAAGAAGACCATGCCATCTGAGAAATGATGACATGACTTGTACTTGGCTTTGTTTTGAGTGAGGGAGGGCTGTGCAGGTCACCAGCCTCACTTCTCCTCCAGAGCCATCTGAATCCAGTGACCAGATATTCATCAGGATGACTGGAGATGACCTAGGATGAGGCAATTGGGGTTAAATGACTTGCCCAAGGTCACACAACTAGTAAGTGTCTGAGACCAGATGTGAACTCAGATCAACCAGACCCAGCTCTCTATCCACTACACCATCTAGCAATCCTACTGTGTAGCATTTGCCAATTTCCAAAGTGTAAATAAGTTCTCACACTGAAATTTTAACTACTGACTCTCCCATGGTTAGAATCTTACCTAGACTATTGTAACAGTTTCCTAATGGGTGTTGCTAATTCTTCTTTCATACAACCTCCACACTTGGCTGCCAGAGTGAAATTCTTAAAGCACAGGTTCGAATGTGTCACTGTTGTCTCCAGAAAAAAATACAAATTTCTCTCTTTGGCATTTGAAACCCTTCATAATCTGACTTCTGCCCATATTTCCTTGCTAATAGCATATTACCCTCACTCACATACTCTAGGATGAAGCAAAACTTATTTCCTTGCTGTTCTCAACACATTTCATTTCCCATCTCTAAGCCTTTGCATTTTCTGTTACATAAGCAGAAATGATTTTTCCCTTTCTACCTCTTTTCTCCAAGGCCCAACTCCTGTATTATTTTATTCAAGAAACTTCTGTTTCCCCTTGTTCCTAAATATTCCCAATTATTTACATTATTTTTTGATTTTGTATTTAGACTGTTTTTTGCTGCGCACTGTAATCTACCGTCTACACAGCTGCCAATGTGATTTTTCTAAAGCATACTCTGATCGGTGAACTCCAGTCATTCCCTATTACTGGAAAGATAAAATACCAGCTTTTCTGTTTGGCTTCTAAAGCCCCTCACAACTTGATTCTTGCTTACCTTTCCATACTTAATACATGTGAGTGTATAGTGTAATCAGACAAGCTTTATGCTTGTTCCTCAACAATGTTCCATTATAGGTGCTTTTAACTACATGTCCACTGCAGGAAGAAGTAATAGTTTCTTTGGGTATGTTTGTTTTCTGGTGAAAGCTTACTTTTTCTTATTAGTGGCCCTTGAAAGCAAAAATATTTCTGACACATCCTAAAATTATTGACAATGTCCCAATTTCTGTTTATATATAGGCACTTCATATTACAGAAGGATCCAGTTATTTAGCATTTCCTGGCAAAATTTAAGAAAAACAAATAAACCCCAACAAAACAGTAGACTACTGGGAATATCCCAGCCATCGTATGTTACTAAAATACTGTCTCTTCTGAATTTCTCTTGGGAAATTGCACTTCCATGGTAGAATCTTTTTTTTAAACAAGGAGTTGACTGAAGAGTCTATAGCTGGATAAACAAATGCACAAAAGATGAGTAACAAGTAAAAACAAACAGAAAAATCTTTTGTGGTTGTAATCGTTCCAGAACTCAAGATCTTAATGAAAGAAGGTAAGTTTGATATTATAAGTATTCTTTAGACTCAGTGGGATAAAATCTATAATATGAAAAAAGGAGGGAGAGAGAGAGAAAAAAAGAGAAGACTAGAGTGAGGGAGAGAAAGAGAGAAAGAAGAGAGGAGAGGAGAAGAGAAGAGAGGAGGAAAGGGGTAGATGAGGGTAGAGGGGGGAGGAGGGAGAGGGAGAGAGAAAGAGGGGAGGTAGAGAAAGGGGGAGAGAAAGAGAGGGAGGGAGGGAGAGAGAGAATGAGAATATAATAGGGGAGAAAACATGGTGGGTAGCATTTTTAATTTAAAATACTCATATGAGGAAATTGAGGAAATAGAGTAGGCATGTAGGGTGAAGATCAGTGGAAGCAAAAATAGAAGTGACATCATCACATAGAACAGACTGTGAACTACCTGGAGAGAAAGAGGAAATAGGCAAGGTTTAATAATAGCTCGTTTTCACAAAAACACCTACTATGTGCCAGGGACTATGCTAACTGTTCTACAAATACTATCCCACTGATCCTCACAACAATCTTGTGAAGCACTATTATTATCTCCATTTTGTAGGTGAGGAAACAGGGAGATGACCCTAAAGTGTCTTTCCCAAGATCACAAAGTTAGCATCTGTGGTTGAATTTAAACTCAGATCTTCCTGATTCTAGACCCAGTGCCTTGTCCAGGAAACAGATAATAACAATCTTAGCAGGGAGTTATGGTAGAGTAGGGATTGGAGATTTCAGATATTGAGACATCTGCTAGAATTTTCTTAGTGCCTAGAGCAAAACAGTTCATACCGTAATGACAATGAAAATTTCATCCTTACAGTAACCAGAATGTCAATTCTGTACATGATTTTTAGTGACAAGGAGGAAGCAATTGCTCGGTTGGAAATGATAGGAATCTTGAGTGGAAGTATCATTCCATTTAGAATTTGCAACAATGGAGAGGAGAGTTAGACCTAATGTGACACACCACCTATGTATTTGGACAGATGATGTCAAGTGATCCAGAGAAAGGATAGATGGGATGCCGCAGCCTAAATGCCCAAGACGGGCATGATATGACTCCACTTGTTATTTGGTTGCATCTGATTCTTCGTGACCCCATTTGGAGTTTTCTTGGCAAAGACACTAGAGTGGTTTGCCATTTCCTTCTTCAGTTTTGGCAGGAGTTAAGTGACTTACCCAAGGTCACGCAGCTAGTAAGTGCCAGAGGTCAAATTTGAACTCTGGTCTTTCTAACTTCAGACTCAGTGCTCTGTCTCTTGTGTCACCTAGGTGCTCTCATATCACTTTATATTTCATCTGAAAAAGTCCTAAAAGTTGTGAACTTCAAGCTCAATAAAAGTCAACATCCTAAATAGACTAAGGAGGTGGTCATTCTGCTGTATCTGCCCCTGGTCAGAAAGTATCTGAAGTATTCTGTTCAATAATGGGTACCAATGGTGTAGGAAGGATGATATTGACCTGGGGAACTTCCAAGGTGGGGCAATCATGATGATAAAGAACCTTGAGTTTATGCCACATGATGATTGGCTGAAGGAATTGGATATATTTCTGCTGGCAGTGGGAGGGCTGTAAACACCTTCCTTCTGAAATTATCTACCCATCTATACACCACATACCCTGTATGCACAAGGTAGTTTGAAGGCTGTGTCCCTCATTAAAATGCTATCCCTTTGAGGTTGGAGACTTTTTGCTTTTCTTTGTATCCCTAGCACTTAGCACAATGACTGAACCATAGTAAGCATGTAATAAATGCTCATCAACTTGACTTGGGGTAAGAGGGTTTACTTTATGACTCCATTTGATTAACTATTACATGGAAGAAAGGATAGACTTAGCTCCATCAGGTAGCAATGAGGTAAATATAGGTTTGCTATGAAGAAAAACTTCCTAACAATCAAGGCTACCCTAAAGTAGAAATGGAGTCCCTCAGAAAAGCATAGGATCTCATTGGAGGTCCTTCAAACAAAGGCCAGATAAATCTCTTCCTGGGTAGGATTTAATGGAAGTTCATGTCCACATGAGTTGGACTAGATCTCTTCTTTGACTTTCTAAGCCTGAGATTTTGTGATTCAGTCATGAGATAAGATTCATATTTCATCATCTCAGAAGCAAAACGTTTCCTTTTCTGGATATGTGTATTGTATTCTCAGGGAAAGGTCTTAGTGGACTTTATAGTAACACTATGGAGAAATGTTGCCATGAACCTACCAGGATAAGAAAGTTAAAAATAAAGTAGGCACTTGGGAATAAGAATAGGGACATTTTTTTAAAAACCATATTTAGAATAAGAGGATTTCTCCAGAAAGACAAATTTAGTATTATTCTATGCAACTTGGTCTTTCCCTAGAGAGGGTATTTTAGAATAGGGACATTTTTTAAAAAAAAACATATTTAGAATAAGAGGATTTCTCCAGAAAGACAAATTTAGCATTATTCTATGCAACTTGGTCTTTCCCTAGAGAGGGTATTTTTTCTTACTGTCACACACACAATATTATTTACATCTTATCTTTTAGAATCAAGGTCAATTTCTGTGAGACTATCCAAAGCAATGCATAGATCTAGAATACAGAATCTTAAATTTTTGATGTTATCATAGATATTCAGAATACTTTATATGTTTGACTGGGAAAAGAATAATTAGGATGTACCATAATGTACTAGAAAAAAATGAGTAGATACAGAAACAGTAGACACAGAACCAATTTTAAAGACAAAGGCAGATGGTCAAAGGATACTATCCCCTCTCACATGGTAGTGGACAAAGAGGCTTTCATGTTCAGTAGATTGTGAGCTCCTTGAGATCAGGGACTGTCTTTTGTCTCTTTTTGTGTCCCCAATGCTTAAGACAGTGCCCGGAACATAGTAGAAATTTAATAAATGCTTATTTATTAATTAGGAAATCAAACTGAAAGCCCCCTCAAGGACTCCATGGTGGGCAAACTGGCCATATCAAAATATGCCCAGGGTTACACATGCAAATTCAATGCCATTAGGCAAACATTCATTAAAGGTCTACTATTTGTTAGTCGCTGTACAAGGTACTAGAGAGCTAAAGATACAAGGCAATTGCTGTTCATTGGGAATATAAGTAGATAAATAAACACAAGACAACTTGAAGTTCACAGGATCATAACTAGAATAATAAGGAATCTCAGATGTCATTTAATCCAACTGCTTCCTTTTAAAGATGAGAGAACTGAGGCCCAGATTTGAGCCGACTCCTGAGTCAGTGCTACAGGAAGAGCACTCTGTTTTTTTCATTCACTCTGTGTTCTTGAGGAGGATCATTGACATCAGGAGGGTGATGTCTTCACTTTTCAGTGAATTGGATTTAAGTGAGGCAGAGCTGTCCAAAGCCATCAGCCTCACTGTCTCCTCCAAAGTCATCTGGGTCTAGTGGCAAGACATAGGTCAAGATGACTGGTGATAGCCCCAGATGCAGTAGGAGATCTTGTCCTTTCTAAACTAAGGTTTTTCCTAGATCTTTGTTTGAAGCAACACCCATTCAGTAATTAAAGGCTAGGTAAGAATTGAGGTGAAAGATGGCCTCATTTACCTTCATAAAAAAAAAAAATCAGTCTGGGAGGGGAAGACCTTCAGAGTTTCTGGCCAGAGCAGAAATAACTGTTATTTACCAAACATTCATTAAAGATCTACTCTTTGCTAAGTCACTGTGCTGTGTCGTAGGAATACAAGAATGCGAGGCAATTACTGCTTATTGGGGATACAGGTAGATAAAAAAATACAAGATAACTTGAAGTTCATAGGAGTCTAGGGGTCACAGACCTAACTTAATCCAACTAGTTTATTTTAAAGATGAAAGAACTGAGGCCCAGATCTGAGTTAAAAGATTAGAAAATGTTTCAGGTAGAATGAGACACTGAAATCTAGCCTTGAAAGAAGAATCCATGAAATAGAGGTGAGGAGAGGAGTGCATTCCAGGCATGGGAGACAACAGCCAGTGCTAAGGCACCAAGATGGAATGCTGGATTCAGGGACAACAAACAGTACAGTTTAGTTGGCTCATTGAATACACAGAATAGAATAATGTGAAATATGCCCGGAAGGTCAGGCCGGAGCCAGATTATGAAGACTTTTCAATTCCAGGCTGAAGAATTTACACTTTATGATAGAGGAACTAGGGAGCCCTGGGGATTTTTGAGCAGGGAGCTAAAATAGTCAGACCTATGCCTTAGGACAATTATTTTGGCAGTTGTGTGCAATAAAACTTAAATAGCATTCACAAATACAGAAACAAGATTCTATGAAAGTCTATGGTGCTGTAGCAAGGACAACCAAAAGAAAATCCAATGTCATCATTAAGAGAGAAACCTATGCTAAATATGTGAGTGCCTGTGGAACATGGGCAGCACTCTAGCTAGCATCGTGGGTCATCTGATTACGTTCTGTAAATTGTTATGACTATTAACATATTTGTGAAAAAAAATAGCCCTGTTCTTTGAGCACAGCAATGATCACAGTGTGTGAGAATCTTTTCTGGTAGACTTGGAACCTCATTGCAATGCAAGGACTTAAAAAAAAATTCTCGATGTTCTTTTAAGGCAAAATGCCTTCCACATCCAGAGAAAGAACTATGGTACTCAATTGCAGAATGTAGAAGATCAGTTTCTTTTGTATCACGTTTTGGTTTGTTATATGATTTCTCCCATTCATTTCAATTCTTCTATGCAGCACGATTGTGCTGAAAATGTATTTAATAGGAATGTATGTGTAGAACCTATGTAAAATTGTATGCCGTTTCGGGGAGGGAGGGGGAAGGTAAGGAAAAAGAAATCTAAGTTATATAGTAGTGATTGTGGAACACTGAAAATAAATAAAATTAATTTAAAAATAGCACTGTTGTACTTTCCTATTCACCCCCATGGGAAGCCAATTACAGACATCTACTTGAGGGCACTGGTCTCTGTAAGGACCCCTAAGGTCCCTCCCAGCTTTACCTTCTATGATCCATTTTGGATTTGATCAACATACCAATGGAGACCAAGAAACTGTAACTTTCTCAGAGTTACTGGCAGAACAAAGAATTTAATTAGCAACTCAGGAATCTTATAACTCTAGAATTGGAATATATGTTATAGATACTTAAAGAGATGCCTGACATTGACAGATGTAGAGATAATAGACAGCTACATAGATATGTAGATGCATAGATAGATGCATGCATAGACAGATGCACAGATAGAGAGATGCACAGACATATTGATAGATAATTTATTAAGTGCTTACTATGTGACAGATTCTTCTTTATCAGAACCAGAATTTGAATTCAGGATTTCTGGTTTTAAACCCAGTTCTCTCAACTACCCTCCAAACTTCCCAAATAACCTCCCTACAGGGATGATTTCCCAGGTGGCATTTGCAAGGTTTAGTAAGTTGTTTAGAAACCTCCAGAAGCAGACAAATGACAAAAAATGATGATTATTCTAAAGTGAAATCTGCTCAGGGAAGAACTGGAATCATGCAGGAGTGGAGAATGGAGAGTGTCTTATGGAGAACAGAGCAGACTGATGGATGGGAAGGAGGAGCTGTGGGGATAGAGTGTACATTCATCCCAGAGTTAAAGTCCAAAAGTTTCAGGGGAATCCCTTAGTTGTTCTGCCTTAAGATCTATTTCTTTGTATGCTGTCTCCTTCAATTAAATAATCCCTGCATCACCTCAAAAAACAGAGTAACAAATGCAAATACAGAATATCAGAGCAAGAAAGCCTATGGAACCCTGGATAAAATAATATTTTAAAATGCATAACAAAATACATAACATTCCGAATATGTTGAAATATAGCTTTCAAAATACTTTTTAAAAAACAAATTCATAGACTCCAGGTTAAGAAGCCTTGATCTAATTAATTCAGCTCCACTCATTTTATAGAGGAAGAAACTGAAGGCCAAAGAAATTGTGATAGTTTATTCTTTTTAAAATATATTTTTATTGATCTATTTTGTTATTACATTACTTAGATTTTTCCTGTATACATTCCTTTCCCGCCTCCCAGAGAAACATCCTATGTAACAAAAATGAAAAAAAAAAAGAGTTCTTTAAAACCAAAGAATATATTGGAAAATCTTTGAGTTTATACATATGCAGTGTTCCACACTGAGATCTGCAAAGGATCAAGGGAAAGTATCTTCTCAGAACTTTTCTTTAGAACCAAGCTTGCTCTGTTTAATTTTGCAGCAATCATTTTTGAGTTTTTTGGTTACTCTTTTCATTTATGCTGTTGTGCTCATTATATATAAAGTTTCCTTGACTCTGCTTACTTCACTTTGTATCAATTCATGTAAATTGTCTCATTCTCCTCTATATTCTCCATGCTTGTTTTTCTTCTGTAATCTGATAATATTGCTACATTGACTTACCATGATTTGTTTAGTCATTTCCCAATCATAAAGATCTACTTGTTTTCCAAGTTGATAGCAATTTATTAAGCATGATGTTAAGTGCTGGGGGTACAAAGAAAGGCAAATAGTCCCTGCCCTGAAGCAACTCAAAGTCTAATGGGGGAAACAATATGCTATCAAAGATTATGACCAATCTTTTATTTTTTCTTTAAGAAATTTTACCTTTTGGAAACTGGAAGAAGTTGCTTAATATTCAAAACCCCAAATTTACAACAAATAAACATGTAGGGTAGCCCAACAGTCTTTTCCAATAGCATCAATGTGATGTGATTCCCTGTATCTTGGAGTTTCCTCTTGTTCTTGGAAGCTGTGCTTTTGGTCTCCTTTGCTCCAATAAAAAACATTGCTATCAATATTTTGAAATATATGGAGCCCTTGTTTTCATCAGTGACCTTCTTGAGGTTACTATCAGTGAAATCTCAGGGTCAAAGGGCATGGAGATTTTAGTCTTATTTCCGTGATTTCAAAGCACTTTCCAAAATGGTTGCCCCAATGCACAGATTCACCAGTTCATTAATGCTTTTATAACTCCCCATTTCCTTCAACGTTGAATATTCCCATCTTTTGACATCTGTCAATTTGTTGGATGTGAGGTAAAATACTAGGGTGGTTCTGATGTGCATTTTCTTACACTATTTGTGATCCGAAGCTTTCTTTCATGTCGCTTTTAGTAGTTTACAATCCTTCATTGGGGAAATATTTGTTCGTATCCTTTGATATACATTCAGTTTTTCACTTCTTTATTGAAGAATATTTTTTGGTCATGTTCTCCTGTTACATTGTTTATTTGTATTGTATATCAAACCCATTTCAGAGGTATTTAATATAAAAAGTTTTTTTTCCCCAGGTGATTGCTTCCCCTCTTATCCTGGATGGAGAGGGAGAGAGGGAGTGTGTGTGTGTGTGTGTTTGTACGTGTTTGTATGTGTGTGTATGAACAAATAAGCAAAAGCTTTTCAATTTCACAGAATCAAAATTGCCTGTTTTGTTGTTTGTAATTGCCTTCTATTCCTTGTTTGGTTAAGAATCAGCTTAGGACAAGAATCATAGAGCATGGGCAGGCACGGATCAGTAGCAATGTGCTCTATCTTCCAGTGGAAGCTAGAAAGAAATTCTTCATAGGTATATGAAAACCATCTGACAACCATAATTCCATTTAAATATTTGAGTAACTAAGTGTTGAATCCCATTATTATTGTGGCTGTTAAAGTCATATAAATGGTTTCATCACCTTCTAAATTTTAGCACACTTGGGCAAAGACATTTTTGCCCCACCCTAGTTATGATTCCAAACATGGTAGTAAGAGTACAGGGCTAGTAATCCTAAACTGTCTCAGGACCTGTATTCTACTCTAGCTCTGTTATTTACTAATAACGATCTTTGGCAAGTTGCTTACTTTACTTTAGACTTATTTTCTAGGTCTGTCATGAGGACAATAATCCAAGGTTCTAGTGAGTCTTGAAATAATGTATGTGAAGGTGCTTTACAAATTGTAAAGTGTTATATAGCTATTGAAGTGGCATTGTTTTTGCTGCTGTTACTACTTCAGGTTATAGATCTGTAAACTCTTCAATTTGGATACATCCAATGGTACAGATAACAGCTCATCTTTGGCTTCTCATTTTGTGTAATTTTTGCTAATAACCTCCCATAAATCCTCCAGGTATGCTCTGTCTAATGGAAGACCAAGACTTCTTCTTGGTCTTTTAACATTTCAGGAGTTTCACTTGGGCTGTCCATATCTCATCTTTTGTTTTCCATTTCCTTTGCAGACTGTACATTTTCTGGTTGATGCATTTCATATCATTTCTTGAATATAAGATATAATTGGTCATATATCGTACTCTACGTAAGTTGACTATGCATTTCTCCACTGACTTTAAATCTATTCGTTTTGAAATTTAGATCTTTTCTATAATTTTTAGCTATATATAATAATACAAAAAGAACATTGGTGGCAAAAACGTATTTTTGTGTCAAGGGGTACATTGGGATCATTTAAAGGGCTGTACAAGTCTTCCAAATCTTTCTTAGAACCAGTAACAGGATTAAATAGAAAGAAGAGAGTAGGCTAGATTTTAGCTCAAGGTTGATCCGATGAACCTTGGTTGATACTGTAGGTCCAGAGGTGGAAGGGATCTCATCCAATCCTGACTCCTCACTCCCATTTATAGGTGATTAAATTGAGACCAGGAGAGGTTAAGTAACTTGCCCAAGGTCACACAGGTAGGTTGTCAACATCTGAGGTGGGATTTTAACTCAGGTCTTCTAACTTCAGAGCTAGGACTCTTTTAGAAATGCAAGATCATCTCTCAAGAAGGTGCCCATATCTTCTTAGGAAAAATACTTGGATTTCTGGCAGCACTTATGAGTACTGAAGCCTGTTAATAATGATGTAAAACTAGCAGGAAGTTTTTCTTTCTTTTTTTTAATATATTCATTTTACTTATTTTTAATGCTCCACAATCACTGCCATAAAACTTAGATTTTTCCCCCTACCTCCCCCCACCTCCCTCCCTCCCCAAGACAGCATACAATTTTATACAAGATCTACACATACATTCCTATTGAATACATTTTCATTATAGTCATGCTGTGTAGAATAACTAAAATAAATGGGAGAAATCATATAACAAACTAAAACATAATACACATACACACACACACACACACACACACAAATGATCTGCTACATTCGGCGATTGAATTTCATAGTTCTTTCTCTGAACATGCAAAGCATTTTGCCTTAGAAGACCATTGGGAATTTTTTTTTTTTAATGTCCTTGCATTGCTATGAAGATCCAAGTCTACCAGAAAAAACTCTTGCACACTGTGGTCGTTGCTGTACACAAAGGTCTCCTGGTTCTGCTCCTTTTGCTCAGCATCAGATCATATAAGTCTTTCCAGGCCTCTCTGAAGTCTTTTTGTTCGTCATTTCTTACAGCGCAATAGTATTCCATTACATTCATATTTATTCAGCTATTTATTTATTTAGCTATTTATTCAGCTATTCTCCAATTGATGGGCATCCCCTTGATTTCCAGTTTTTGGCCACTACAAAGAGTGCTGTTATAAATATTTTTGTACATGTGGGTCTCTCCCATTTTTATGATCTCTTGGGGATCCAGTCCTAGAAGCGATACTCCTGGGTAGGAAGTTTTTCTTAAGCCTGAATAATTGAGAGAAGCAAAAATAGCATACAATCTAGCCTCTGTTACACTTTCAATAAAACAGTAAACTCTTTTTTATGTTCCTTATAATACTTAGCTAGTTTATGCTCTTATTTCAATAAAATAACGCATGATTTAGAGCAAGATTTAAAGAAATAGAAAAACCCAAGTACACACTAAGAACCTTAATCACTAAGTATAAACTGTCATCAGTCATTGTTTTTGCCTGCTGTCCTTTGAACTCATTTACTCATCAAAGTATCCTGCTCACAGATCCCAGAGGCTTAAAATCTACAGTTTGCAGCTCTGCAGCTCTTTGAGGTTCTAAGCAGGAGAGATGTTTCAATGGCACCAGTTTTTAGTAGAAGGCATTCAACTCTCACTAATTCATCTCTCTATTTAAAAGAGAACTTTTTCCTTGTTAAAAAGGAATCTCTTCCAAGGTCTTTTGCTTGGCCCTTAGGTACCCTTCTTTATTTTCATTTAATGTTGTGGGTAGGCAGGAGGGAGAAAGGCCACAATAAAGAATAACAAAGGAAGAAATAGTCTCCCCTGCATTCTACTTTTTAAAGCCAGGTGAGGTAAAAAAAAAGAGAGAAAGTAGGGGAAACAGTCACACACACACACACACACACACACACAGATTTTTTTTTAATATAAGGAATAGGAACCAAAAGAGAGCAAAGGAAAAATTACATACATTTTGGGACCCAGTTACAATGTTATGATAAATTTTCTTCTGTTACTGAATCCTTTCTGAATTGTTCTACTGAATTGTTACTGAAGACTTTCATTTACATTAAATTGTAGAGGCATTGCCAATAGTAAGCATATGATTTTTTAAAAACAGTACCGTATGGGAGAAATGCTTACTTTTTATTTCTTTAAATGTCTAAAAATATGTTTGCTTTTATTGGAAATCAACTAATGGTATTTAGATTCCTTTACTAGGCTACTACCACAAAGGAAGTAGGCAATATTGTCCTTATTCTAAAGGAATCCATTCTTAAAATAACTTGCCCAGGACCCTCAGCACCTAGCATATGTAGTCATTTAACAAATGCTTATTGAATTGATTTTAAAGATATAAATAATAATTTAAAAACGCTAGAACACAATTGGGAACATTAAAAAAATCCATGATTTACTGCATCACCATAAGACTGTGCATATACTCTACAAGTATCTATCTTGAATTCTCTTCTCTTTGCCTGTGTTCTCACATGGTGATCTTGTCACTTCCCCTGGTTTCAATGATCACAACTAAGCAGAGATATCCAAATCAATGGGACTAGTATGATAATACCTAGCGTTGATGTATTTTAAGGTTTAAGAAGTACATTTTATTCTTGCAACCCTGAGAGGCAGATAGTATGTCATCCCCATTTTACAGATGAGGAAACTGAGGCAGGAAAAGATTAAGTGACTTGCTTAGGGTCATACAGTTAGTGACAAATTTGAATTCAGGTCTTCCTGATTACAAGTTCTTTGCTCTATCTACTGGACCACCTACCCATCTCCCTATAAACTCTCAGGATGTTTCTCCCAGCTTCCATTCTCATAGGCAAATCTTGGATCCTGGAGCAACACTATAACTCCCCTTTAAGGGCTCTAAGGGTACCTCTGAGGAGCCAGTGTTGATTCTCTAATTCCATAATTTTAAGCCCCCTCCAGTGTGCTTCGCATTCAAGATTATCATTTTAGTCACCCAGAGTTAAGAAGTTTTTAGAAAAGAACATTTCCTAAGGAGGCACAATATAAAGTTAGTGCAAAACATTCCCTTACTCTCTCCCCCAAAAAATGTGTTACATACTCTTTCTCAAGTATACAGAGTCCAGAGGAAAGTGGGATCAAGGCTAGAGAGCATATATGGTAAAAAGGTAACTCATAGCTGTTTGCTGCTTGGTCTTTTCCTCCAAGTTTTTAAGTCTTCCACTTAGTCATGGTGAAGTTATTTGGCTGGGCTTATTATAGAACCATGAATATACACACAATCTATCTGCAGATACTATCACCTAATCCAGGGATAGCCCTAGGACACCAATGAGAAATCAAATGGCTTCTGGACTCTTGGAAGCACTCATCCCTTCAGGTATGGTGAGCGGGAAGAAGACCTAGATGAAGAATTAAGCTTAAGCTTCTCTTTCAACAGCAGGTGGTTCCTTCTTATGTATTTTACTGGGATGTCATGCTTGCTCCAGCTTCTCAAATAGTTGACTCCCTTCTCAGATTACTTGACAATTTATAGATGATCCACAAGACAAAGTCTTCTATCCAAACTTTCTTCCTGTGCAATCTCATTCAAGTTTTAAATGCTTCTGCTATTTAAAGTCTATGTCTGACTAAAGTTTATATTGGAGGTTGATTGATTTCACCCTATTTCACTGACTTTCAGTGAGAGGGGGGTTGTCTGCTTGAGTAAATCAATCAACCCTACTCATATCCTTATATCCAGACCTAGTCTCTCTCCTGAGCGCCAGTCCTTCATCACCAACTGGGGACATCTCTATTGGTTATCCCATAGACATCATCTTCTCAGTAGCATAAGACAGGGCTCATTATATTTTCTATGAAACCCATCTTTCCTTCAAACTTCCTTATTTCTATTGAGGATATTATCTTTCTAATTACTCAGGTGTAGAAACTTGGAGTTACTGACTTTTTTTATTCCCTTGATCAGGGCCCTCTAGCTGCTGCTTGTTTCTGTACTTAAACCATACAACCCAAGCCTGTGATAGCTCCTTTTACTGGTCATCACACCTAAGTAGATGCAGGTCCCTTCATCAGTCCACACTAGGACTGTGAGCCTGTGCTGAGTAATGTGTAAAAGAGCTGTCAGGGGCACCTATTCTTGCTTCCTACCCAAGATTAAATACTTCTCTGCAGAGTCTGGAACATTTTCTTTTTGTCCTGTTCATAATTCTCTGCAAGCCTTTATTTATGTCCCTTACTGAAAATCTCAAAGGTCTCTTCTGGTTAGATTCCATTCCCATAGTCCTCAGAGCTCTACATTTGTATTCCTATGTTGATTGAGGCCATAAAGTGACTCACTGTACTTTTTTTCTTGGATTTCTTAATTGAAACTCAGTCTTATTCTCTTTTTAGATCTTTGTGGAGTAGCTGGAAGCTGGGAGTAGGAAGAGACCTTAGCTAAAGTACTTTCTTCTCTTCTACAATCTTGGCTGGTTAAATCCCATCATGTTACAGAGGAGAAATAAGGGACTCTCCCAAGAGGTCTTCCCCAAAGTTAGTAACAGAACCAATCAGTGTTTTTTCTCCAGCAAAGATGCTTCCTATTTTCCAAGGTCAAACACTGGAAAAATTAGGACAACTTAACTGCCTTAAAATTGGGGCAAGAAAATGCCAAGAGAAGGTAAATCAATGAGAAAGGCTATTTCTCCCCCAAAAAGCTTTGAATATTTCTGTAACCCTGAAAAGGCCACTGCTAAAAGGGAATCTGACCAATATTTTCTCTTACATCTCCAAGAGGAATCAACACCCAAGAGATAGATTACATGAAAATGAAAGAGGTGGTATTTTATGATGCTCTTTACTTATGCAGACTTGTTCACTTCAGGCACTTTCCTAAGGCATAATCTGAGGGTGAATGTGTTTCTCAAGGTTATAGTTAATAAATGTCAGAGGTTGGATTTGAACTCAGATCTTCCTGACTCCAAGCCTAGTATTCTATCTACTAAATCTGTTTGTGTGTAGTGCTGGATACTGGGTAAAAAAAGAAACTGATAAGCATTAATAGATAGGCATTTTTAGCCATATATTAGTTCCCATGTAGTGCTTAGCCAAGGAGGATTATGGCTTCCCACTCAAATTCCATCTGAAATATTTCATCCAAACTTTTTTTCCCACTTCTTCAAATAAATCGAGGAAAAAAGTGGAGGGAGAAAAACATTCTCATATTGAGAGATAGTGCAAGTCATTTCTGGTAACTTTTATCTACTTCAGCTGTAGATGATATCAGGAGCAAATCTATAAATAATAAAAGCAACAGAAAAACATGGGTGGTGGATGTTAAAATGGAATCATCTCTGTGATTTTTTGGTGTTCAAATAAACTAATTTCTACTTTATCTATTAGCCCACACAACTAACTGTCTCAGAACTGCAATCATCACAGAAGGAAAAGGACTGTTTGATGTATCTAAATACAAATGTGATATGTAATTGACTTATTGGCACGGCTCAGTATTCTTCTGGGAAAATAAATATAAGTTTATGAGCAAAAATAATCAGGAAGGGATTTGAAAATAACATGGAAAGAAAAAAGGAAGTGATCAAGGGACTTCTGGAGAAACAAATTAAAATAATAAGATCAAAGTCAAGAATGGGAATGCATAATGGAAAAATAACTGGTTGGGACATGTCCATTTTAGATCCTCTAGGTATTGATTATCCAGTCTAAATACTTTATTTTCTTATCATTTCTCTTTGGCTGAGATTGTTGTTGAAGGAATTCTTAATCAGCTTTGCACTGGATTTTTGGTCTCAGAGATCCCTTCCAATTTTTATTGACTGTAATTCTTATTGACTTTATTAAGTACTTGATGTATATGCAGCACTATTGCTTGATAAGACAGGAGATAAAAAGTTCAGATAGATGTAATCAAGCCAGATCAACAAGCATTTACTAAACACTTACTGTGTACCAGGTACTGTGCTGAAGGAGGTCATGGGAACTGGAAAATAATAAGAAGAAGAAATTTGAGAAAATTATAGGAGCATTGTTTTAGTACACATGGCAATGTCACAATGTTACTTGTTAGTAACTTTCTTAAATTTTGATTTGTCAGATTAAATTCTGATCTAAGTTGGACTGAGCCTTTTATCCCCAACTAATAGTTTCTCATCAGAAAAAATCTCCAGGGTGCCCCAAAGGAGAAAGTTGGCATTAGTGGATGATATGAAATTTGTTTTCAATCTGCTCACAGTTTAATGGGCAAAGAACTATGTGCATATAAAAAAGATATGGTAAAAAGGGAGGTCATTTTGGAACGAAGTCAGTAGTGATGTGAGGGGTGGGGAAGTGGGTGGAGCTGATTGGGAAAAAAGCTTCCGCGAAAGGTGAGGTTTGAGCTGAGTATTGAAGAAACCCAGAAGGTAGAGAAATAAAGAGGTCAAGGCATAGAATTGAGAAATGGAGTGTCCTGTGAGAGGAACAGAAAGGAGGCCAGTTTCTCTAAATGAATTGACCAAGATCATGCGCAGGAGACATAATGATCCACTGATCATATAGCCAAGGTTCTCCCTCACTACCCAGAAGTATGCCATGTGGCACTCAACTGGATGGCCCAAGATACTGTTAACAATTTCCTTATTTGGCTAGGTTCTTGGATTCTCCATAATTATTACATTTGGGAGTATTCACAAAAATAATGAGTTTGATGAGTGTTCTTCCAGCAACAATTCATTCAGCAAGTATTTCCTGAATAAATGTTGTTGCAGGGAAGTACTGCGCCAGGTGATCTAAGGCCAAGATACTGGCGTAAGAGTCATATTGAAGTTCTCAAGGATAGCATTAGAGGTTGAAGAGAAAGACCGTAACTCAAGAGTTAAAGTCCATTAAACAGGAAACATATAACAACACTCTTCTCAAGTCACTGGTTCATTGGAATTCCTGAGAAGAGACAACATGGCGTTATTCAAACATCTTTATTGCTTTCAATGGTTTGCCCTACCCAGGTCGTTAATTCCCAGGAACACTTAGGAGTATGCCTCTAATAGCCCCATTTACTCTGAGTGGGTCTGAGTCTCTTGATCTTGTTATGGTAAGGCCATTACATGTTTTGGAATGTCCATTAAAGATGTTTGGACTTACAAATACTTTATAAACCTCATTGGTAGGAGCACTGCAAATAACGTGTTCCTTAAGACCTAAGATTTCTCAGAGCCTGGACACATTTCCTACCATTAGATTCTAGAATAGCAAATTTTGTGTAATTTCAATCAATTGATTAATTGAGAAGCATCTATTAAGCACCTTGTAATGGAGATCAACGTATTTGGCAACTTAATGACACACGTGAAAAAAACAAATGATTTGGGGAGGTTGCGATGGTAAGTGAGAAGGAGCTCTGTGGAGTGGGTAGAGAGTTGTCCCTAAAGTCAAGCTCAAGTCCTACTTTTGACATATATTGTCTGTGTAACCTTGGGCAAGTCACTTAACTTATTGGAGCTCCAGTAATAACTCTAAGACTAGTAGCTGTGGATACTCATTGGAAGAGAGATTTTCCTCACTGGGAAGTCTCCACACCAATGAAATCACAAGTCTAAATTAAAATATAAATATATCATGCTATCATTTTCTCCTATCATTATCATTACATAGTATGTTGTCTTTTTTCTCCCTTTTACTGTAAAGGATAATGCAATCCTCCCAGTCCTCCAGACTAGGTATCATCCTCTCCCTATCTCCATATCCAAGCTGTTGCCAGGATCTGTTGCCTTTACTTCTTTAACATCTTTCAAATAAATTTCCCTTTTTCTTCTGATACTGCTACCACTCTGGTACAGGCACTCATCATTTTAAGCTTGGATTAATACAATAGCCTGGTGGTGGGTCTGCCTGTTTCAAGTCTCTCTTCCCTCCAATCCATCGTTCATTCAGTCACCAAAGTGATGTTCTTAAAGTATAGGTCCAACCACATCCCTCTCCTACTCATGAACTCCAGCGACTCCCTATTGCCTCCAGGATCAAATATGAAATGCTCTATTTAGCATTCAAAGCTCTTCAGAACTTAGCCTCCTCCTCCCTTTCCAGAATTCTTATACTGTCCTCTACAGAGTGTAATCTTTGATCCAGTGACTCTGGCCTGACAATTGTTTCAAGAACAAGACCCTCCATTTCTTGGCTCTGGGCATTTCTTCTGACTATCACTCAGGCCAGGAATGCTTTCTTTTATTTATTTGTCTATTTATTTATTCATCCATTCATTCATTCATTCACTCATTTATTTATTTGTTCATTAATGTATTTATTTATGTAAATTTATTTATTAAACTTTTTACATTCATTTTCACAAAATTTTGGGTTCCAAATTTTCTCCCCATTTATCCCCTCCCCCCACCCCAATACACTGAACATTGTAATTTCCCCTATCACCAATCTGCCCTCTCTTTTATCATCCCTCCCTTCTCTTGTCCCCATCTTCTCTTTTGTCCTGTAGGGCCAGATGACTTTCTATTCCTCATTAACTGTATGTCTTATTTCCTAGTAGCAAGAACAATACTAAGCAGTTGTTCCTAAAACTTTGAGTTCCAAATTCTCCCCATCCCTCCCTCCCCACCCATTCCCTTAGGGAAGGCAGGCAATTCAATATAGGCCGTATCTGTGTAGTTTTGCAAATGACTTCAATAATAGTCGTGTTGTGTAAGACTAACTGTATTTCCCTCCATCCTATGCTGCCCCCCATTGTTTCTATTCTGTCTTTTGAGCCTGTCTCTCCCCAAGAGTGTTGACTTCAAATTGCTCCCTCCTCCCATTGCCCTCCCTTCCATCATCCCTCCCTCCCTGCTTATCTCCTTCTTCCCCATTTTTCTGTATTGTAAGATAGGTTTTCATACCAAAATGAGTGTGCATTTTACTCCTTCCTTTAGTCGAATGTGATGAGGGTAAACTTCACGTTTTTTTCTCAGCTCTCCTCTTTTTCCCTCCCCTAAAAAGTCTCCTGCTTGCCTCTTGAATGAGATGTAATTTACCCCATTCCATTTCACCCTCTCTCCTCCCAATACATTTCTCTCTCACCATTTACCTTAATTTCTTTTAAGATATGATCCCATCCTGTTCAATTCACTCTGTGCTCTCTGTCTCTGTGTGTGCGTGCATGTGTGTATGTGTGTGTGCGCACACACATGTGTACATGTGTGTGTATGTGTGTGTGTGGTCCCACCAACTACCCAGATACTGAAAAGTTTTAAGAGTTACAAATATTGTCTTTCCATGTAGGAATGTAAACAGTTCACCTTTGGCAAGTCCCTTATGACTTCTCTTTGCTGTTTACTTTTTCATGCTTCTTCTCATTCTTGTGTTTGGAAGTCAAATTTTCTTTTCGGCTCTGGTCTTTTCATCAAGAATGTTTGAAAGTCCTCTATTTCATTGAATGACCATATTTTCCCCTGAAATATTATACTCAGTTTGGCTGGTGATTCTTGGTTTCAGTCCTAGTTCCTTTGACTTCTGGAATATCCTATTCCACGCCCTTTGATCCCTTAATGTAGAAGCTGCTAGATCTTGTGTTATCCTGATTGTATTTCCACAATACTGGAATTGTTTCTTTCTAGTTGCTTGCAAGATTTTCTCCTTGACCTGGGAATTCTGGAATTTGGCCACAATGTTCCTAGGAGTTTCTCTTTTTGGATCTCTTTGAGGCGGATTGATGGTTTCCTTCAATACTTATTTTGCCCTCTGGTTGTAGAATATCAGTGCAGTTTTCCTTGATAATTTCATGCAAGATGAAGTGTAGGCTCTTTTTTTGATCATGGCTTTCAGGTAGTCCCATAATTTTTAAATTGTCTCTCCTGGATCTATTTTCCAGGTTAGTTGATTTCCAATGAGATATTTCACATTCTCTTCCATTTTTTCATTCTTTTGGTTTTGTTTTGTGCTATCTTGGTTTCTCATAAAGTCATTAGCCTCCATCTGTTCCATTCTAATTTTGAGAGAACTATTTTCTTCAGTGAGCTTTTGAACCTCTTTTTCCATTTGGCTAATTCTGCTTTTGAAAGCATTCTTCTCCTCATTGGCTTTTTGAACCTCTTTTACCAATTGAGTGAGCCTATTTTTCAAGGTGTTATTTTCTTCAGCATTTTTTTGGGTCTCCTTTAGCAAGGTATTGACAAGTTTTTCATGCTTTTCTTGCATCTCTCTCATTTCTCTTCCCAGTTTTTCCTCCACCTGTCTAACTTGATTTTCAAAATCCTTTTTGAGCTCTTCCATAGCCTGAGCCCATTGGATATCTCTTTCAGATTTTTGGGATACAGAGGCCTTGGCTTCTATGTCTTTCCCTGATTGTAAGCATTGTTCTTCCTCATCAGAAAGGAAAGGAGGAAACATCTGTTCACCAAGAAAGTAACCTTCTATGGTCTTATTTTTTTTCCCTTTCCTGGGCATTTTCCCAGCCAGTTACTTGACTTCTGAGATTCCTCTCCACCCCTGCCTAGATCTGCCCAGCTAGTGCTTGGGGTCTTAGATTCAAATGCTGCTCCCCAGCCTCAAGGCTTTCAGCAGTGGGCATGGCTGCTATTCAATGTGAGCTTAAGTTCTGGTGCTCAAGTGGGGGCAGGGCCACCTCCCAGGCTCAGTTCCCTCCAGGGGTTTATGGGGAGACCTTCAGTAATGGATCTGAGGTCCTCCCACTCCGGGAGCTCCTGGCCACCACTGCCTCTGCTGCTGCCTCCCGTGGGGGCCTGAGTTAAGGAGACACCCTGCTCCCCTCTCGGCCAGCCCAGAAGTTTCTCTCACTGACCTGTAGCGCCTGTGGGTGGAGGGACCTTTGCGGCCTCTGGAGGTTTCGTCCCTGAAGACTGCTCGGATCTGTTCCTCTCAGGGCCTCGTGGCCAGGGCTGGGCTCTGCTGTCCGGTGCACAACGGACCTTTGGGGTCAGTTTTTCAGGGCTCTCTGGAATGGAAATCTCCTCCACTGTATTGCTGTGTGGCTTCCACTGCTCCAGAATTTGTGGGGAGTTTTTTTTACAGGAAATTTATGGGCTGTGGATTCGGAGCTAGCATGTGTGAGTCTTTCTACTCCACCATCTTGGTTCCTCCTCCAGGAATGCTTTCTGTCCCCAGTTCTGCCTGTTGACTTCATTGGCTTCCTTTAAGTCCTACTTAAAATCCTATATTTTCTAGGAAAACCTTTACCACCCCTCTTAATTCTAATGCCTTACAGATATAATTATTTCCTATTTATTCTGTATATAACTTGCTTTGAATATATGTATTTGCATATTGCCCCCTCCATTAGAATGCAAGCTCCTTTAGGGCAAAGGCTGTCTTTTGCCTCCTTTTGTATCCCTAGCAGTTTGTATAATGCTTGGCACATAGTAGGCACTAGTTGTATATTGACTGACTGATTGGTATACCCATTCAGGGAGTTTTTTTCTTTGGGTTGGTCTGGACTTAAAATTTCACTGGGGTGGAAAATTTTCAGTGTTGAAATTTCTTTCAGCATTGCATATTACTGCTCTGTGACTTTATTTTAGAGACTTACGGTCAGTATGATGTTAACTGTGATGTACAAAATCCTGGGTAATTAATCATTTTATTAAGCATACTAGCAATGATTAATAAAATGGGTCAGTGGCACCCTCAAATGCCAATGACCCCTCATGGAACCCACTCAACGCTTATATGCTCTTGGAAGAGTGGGTGTCCCAAGAATGGCAATCAACTTTGATTGGTTAACAATTAATGAGAAGAATAAATATTATAATGAGAGTTGGGTTTATTCTAATGAGGGTCTGGGGGATGTGGACTCTGATTACTCAGTCTTGGTCAAATAGCTTATCTCTTATCCAAACTACCCCTGCCTAGGGCAATCTAGACAAAAGGAAGTCCACCTCTGCTCAGACCTGGCTAAGTGGAACACAATGGGCTAGAATATCACCTTAGATTAAATTTTTTGTAAGGTTCTTAGTTGGGTGTAACAATTCTGCCTAGATAAGATAGTTCAGGTTGGGTACATTTTGGGGACAGGTCAGGATTCTCCCCAATAATTTGTTACTGAATAATCATTTCTCTCATAAATGATTTGCTGTATGTGTCAGATATAGGTTTTCCTGACTCTGAACTCAGCCCTCAATCCATAATGTATATTGCCCATACTTTTTTGATATGCACAGTTATTACTAGAGAATCTTGACATTCCCAAGTAGGCAAGAGAAGACAGTGATTCTTATGAAAAATTTTGGAAGGGTTTCATAATCATTATCATCTTTATCTCCCTTTTCTTGACTTTTTATATTCTAAGTGATGTCTTACCGAACTGGTAACATACTTTCCAGTGGGTAGTACTACCTTTTTTACACTTCTTATACCTTATTCCCTTCCTACTCTAAGATCCAGGGACACTGGCCTCCTTGCTTTTCCTCAAACAAGACACCGTTTCCTGACTCTGGGCATTGTGACCCATGGCAGAAATTATCTCCTTCTTTACCTCTTCTTCCTATTGTCCCTGGCTTCCTTCACTTCTACTTTCTTCAAAAAAAATAATGAAGAAACAAAAAAACAACCACCCCCCAAAACTTTTCTTTATCCTTCTTAATGCCAGTGACTCCTCTATGAGAATATTTCCAGTTTATCCTAAATATGTCTTGTTTTTACTTATTTTCATGTTGTATTCCTGATCAGATTGTGAACTGTTTGAAATCAGGGAATGCTTTTTTCCCTCATTTTTTGTATCCCAGTAATTAGCACAGTGTGTGATTTGGTAGCTACTTGATAAATGCTAAGTAAGTGATTTGACCTAGGGAATGCATTTGCTCTCCTCGGTGGTATGCTGTCAATGGCATTTACATGGTTCTGGAGTTAAAATACAGTTGAGCCTTCTCAATAAATTGGAAGTCCTTTCATACAATAATAATTTTATGAAGTGACCAAAAGTTAGTGTTTACCAACAACTCCATGGGACCGAGATTGAAAACTCCATTAATTAGTAAATATTTAAAAGTGAAACATACCTCACTTGTCTTTGATCAGTGTCTGCTTCAAATTCTTTGCACAATGCATCTTCCTGTCCCTAGAACCCATCACAGAAGATACCACATGGCGCTTCCCAGGGAAACGTGAACTCAAGGCACCAACGCAAATTGTAAGAGATGAAATCCTACCCATATTCACTAGCCGCACACTTGGAACTCTCCAACAGAATGGGGTACTAGTTTAGATTTGTAATATACCTGGATTTGCAACCCAAGGCAATTGGATCCACCTCAAGAAACACACAAAGACAAGAGTATAATGCTTCTTGCCTTCAAGAACATTCTACAGAACAAGTAGAATTAGAAGTGAAAAGAAAATTGTCAGAAGAGAACTCGCAGATCATACTCTCAGATTAAAAGAAAAGTCAGACTCTGTTATGGTGACTAACAGTTATAACAATGGTAATGATGAGGACGAGGAGAGTCATTCTGGTATAAAGAGAGCTGACCTTGGAGTCAGGAAGCCTGGAATCAAAACACTGCTTCAGGCGCATGATGGCTCTGCGACCCTGGGCTAGTCACTTAATCTTAGGGCTCTAAGCAACACTTTAAAATTATAAATGGTGGAGGGGGAGGTGTGTACACTTGCACTGGTAAAGAGAGTTTATTCACCTGAAAGTTTTCTATACAAGTGAAATCAAAGATTTAACCCCTCTTCTTCTCCCTAAACTGTCATCTAGAAATAGACCATAGGAAGATGAGATCTCCAAAAGTTAGGTGACTTACTCAAGATCACACAGTTAATAGTGTCAGAGGCATAATATAAAACCAGGATCTGTACTTCCAGAGGCAGTGCTTGTACTAATACCTATCACCGCAAGCAGTTTAGAGTACTACATAGAATATAATAGCTGGCTACTCAGAGGAGTCCTGCTGGACAAATTGTTTTACCACTCATGAACTCATTTTCGGTACTTCTCTCAATATTCCTACTTGTCTTGTAAATGCCTGTGAGACAGAGATTTGCATGACATCCTTGAGGTACAAGATAAAAGACTGCATGATGACAGTACATGAAAAGTCAACCGAATGTGTGGGTGAAACATGATAGCATGTACATATTTTGATTCTTGCAATACATTTTACGTACTTATCAATTTTAAAAATGCCTGCCACAGAGGAGTTTAGAGATTACAGATTGAGTATTTTTTAATTGAATTTTCAAAAAGAAATTTCCATCCTTTTCCACCTTTTAAAGTTTTTTTTTTTAAATGCCTACATCTCTCTGAAGATTACTTTGTTAGATTCTTTTTAAAAAATAAAATGCAAATCTGTTTTTAACTTTGAAATCAGACTTGCAAATAGGAGGTAGAGATGATAGAGTTCTGCTTAGGTTGCTTCTAAATCCAGGGAGATTGAGTCTCTAACACAATTTTATGGGCTGCTGATCACTGTGTATGACTTTACAGATTGGTTTTTCAGTCGTGGCAATTCTGAGTAAATTCCTGCTGACTACTTGGAGCAGTTTTCAGTGGTTTTGAGCATTTCTGTTCCTTTGCCATCCGGAAGCACCCCCCCCCCCCCCAATCTCCTCCTCCCCCTGCCCCAATTTTATTCCTTAAATTATTTCAATCCTTAGAAAGATTTGCAAAGTCTCCTTTCTTAAAAGCAAAATAGCACCAGCAAGGACAAGTCTGTTGCTTTTAGAGCCAGTTCTTAATGCCAAAGTGAGTTCCGTTCAAAAGTCCCTTCAGTTCCACCATGACTTTGATGCTTCTGAACCATCATGGTGTGGTAGACAGCAAACTGGCAGTGGTATAGTTGGGAAGGTTGGATTCCAAGTCATACGGCTTTATGACTTTGTGAAAGTTGATTAGCCTATCTGGGCCTCAGTTTCCCCATCCATAAAATAAAATAAGGGGATTGGACTAGATGGCCTTTGAGGCCATCTCTAAGGTCTTTCATCTCTAAGACTTTTATCTTTGGTCTTAGATTCAGGATGCTCATGGTTCAAGTCTGGTCTTTGACACAGACATACTGGCTTGTGTCCAGAAGAGCCCTTAGGCAGGGCTCAGTTCCTTCTCTCCTGTCTGGCTTCCTCTCCCCTTCCTTCTCCTCTCCAAAGAAAGGTAAATTTGGATGATCAAAAGATGCCCAGTTGACTTGGGTTTTACTGGCTAGTTTCCTTCCCTCCCCTCTCTCCCTTCCCCTCCCATCCTCTGTCCTCCCTCCCCTTCCCTCCCCTCCCCTCCCCTTCCTTTCCCTTCCCTTCCCTTTCCCAAAACCTTAAACCTACTATACTCTGAAACTGGGATGCCAATGGGTCACTGCCTAAAGGCTCTTCTGGACCCTCCTGGCTTTAGAGTCATTACCAATGGTAACTGTTGCTGTTTTCCTCCTAGCCTGAGGTCTTTCTTTTCTTGGCCTCATTAAAAAGGGACCATGCCCTGGCTACTTCTTAAACAGGCCTATTCAATGAATGGACTTTACCTCACCCTAAGTGAGTACTTGCAAAGACCCTGGCCTAAAGGGCCCAAGGTCTCCCAGTGCATCCTAGGTCAGTGCATCCAGTCATTCTGATGAATATCTGGTCACTGGATTCAGATGGCTCTGGAGGAAAAGTGAGGCTGGTGACCTGTACAGCCCTCCCTCACTCAAAACAAAGTCAAGTGCAAGTCATGTCATCATTTCTCTGATGGCATGGTCTTCTTTAGCAATGAAAGATGAACACAACTGACAGTGTGACCCTAGTCAAGTTCCTTGGCCTCTCAGTTTCCCCAGGTAACCCCCTAAGCCTAAGAAAAGTAGGTATAGAAATCCATTGACAAAAGGGAGTTTCCTCTTTGGGAGATTCCAACATGATGAAATCACAGTTCCACAAATTGTGCTTAATTTTCAAGTCCTGGCTCTGGCACATTTTAGCTATATGATCCTAGGCAGGTCCCTTAAACTCTCAGTATCCCAAGCAACATCCTAAGAGTAATTGCTGAGTAGGTGTTGATTTGCCTTCCTAGAAGGGATTTAAATAATTCCTAAATCAGGGATTCCTAACAATTTGAGTCAGGGACCTCTTTGATAATCCAGTGAAGTTGACAGATTCCTTTACAGAATAATTTTAAATATGTAAAGTAAGATAAATAGGATTTCAAAGGAAACCAATTATAATAAAATGCTGTAATTAAAATACTTTAAAAGAAGTTCATAGGGACTAGGTTAACAATGCTTGCTCAGTCTAAATCAATGAAATCAGAGCCCCGTGTTCTATACACACACACACATACACGTGTGTGTGTATGTGTGTGTGTAGTACCTGTATATGTATATATCTATATATGGTACTTGTATATGTATATATGGTACTTGTAGATATGTATATATATAGTACCAGTATGAGTGTATATGTAGACACATATATGTGTGTATGTATAAACTAAGGGGAAAAAGTCCTTTTCATAGCAAATATGTTATGTTTGTATAGAATAGAGATCCCATAAAGTCTAGTTATTTTTAACAGTTAATAAGTTCAGTTGCATACTATTAGTATCCATCCCAGGACAACTTTTCTCTAAAACAACCAAGCCCCCAAGTCAAGAGGCTTTCCTTCAGAACGAATGATTAAATGCTGTAACTAACACTAAGCAAATGAACTTTAGGGCTGAGACTTTACCATCCAACATTTTGTCACAGCTAAGCAGTAATCAGGAAGTTTTGCTTATCCAGCAAAGAAGGAGGGCCCATAGATCAATGCGGACAAACTCCTGGGGGTTATAATTGGATGGTGCCGCAATCCTAGTGGAGACAATTACCATGTTCCATTACAACTATTTGAACAAGCTTATTTCAAGTCTTATCCTTTTAATAGCCTGCATTTGTGTTAATGTTATAGGCTTTAAAGGGAAATATCTCTGGGTTGCAGATGGCCTCACATGCCAATATGGTAAAGTGGAAAGACTGTTGATTTGGGTATCATGAAGACCTGGGTTTAAATCCTGCTTCTATCATTTACTATCTCTGTGACCTTGGACAAATTAATTTCTTAACTTCTCTGAGCCTCATTTTCCTCATTGGTAAAATGATGAATTTAAACTACATCAAGGCTTCTTAAGCATTTTTGTCATGGACCCCTTTGGCAGGCCGATGAAGTCTGTGGACCCTTTTGATGGTCTGGTGAAGCCTATGTCCATGTCTAGGACAGACTTTCCAATACTTAGGGATCATGTACCTTCTTCATCTTCTCTTTTCTAGGCTAAACTTCCTTGTTTTCCTTCAGCTGATCATCCTATAAAATAGACTCAAGGTCTTTCACTGTTCTGGTTGTCCTATAGGGTCACTTGACCTCTCTTTCATTTCCTAACTTGGGGGAAAAGAAGTTGATTCCATGAGATCACTAAGATGAAACTTTCATTGGTTGCACTACCAAAACATTTTCCCTTATTATAGAAACAATTATAGATCTAAAACTGACTACTCACTTTTTTTTCTGGGAAGATACATTGAGGATATTTTTTTTATCAAAAACTGCATCTATTGATACTTATATGATATCTGTTGATTTTGTTATTGATATGGTCAATTATGCTAATAGCTTTTCTAATACTGAACCAGTCCTACATTTTCTGGTAAAAATCCCAGCGGGTCACAGTGTATGATCTTTGTCACACGCAATCTCCTTGCTAGTATTTTATTTAAAATTTTTGCATTTTAATGATTTTTAAAATACATTTTATTACTTATACCCAGACCATAACATATCCTGCTCTAGACTGAGAACCAAGGAGTTCTGGGTTCTGATCCAGTCCCTAAAATTAATTCACTAATAGAGATTGGGGGCAGCAAGGTAGCTCAGTGGATAGAGTGCCAGGTCTGGAGTCAGGAAGACCTGAGTTTAAATCTGGCCTTGGACACTTATTAGCTTACCTCCTCAAATAAATTAACCTTATTTGCTTCAGTTTCCTTATGTATAAAGAGGAGTTGGAGAAGGAAATGGCACACCACTGCAGTATCTCTGTCAAAAAAAACCCCAAATGGAGTCATGGAGAGTTGAACATCCCTATAGTCCTTAGGTTTCTCGTTTTACAGAACAAATCTTTTTATTATGGTTATTTGCTCTGTGAAGCTTGGATTCAATCAAAGGACCAAACTTGAGGATCTAGAGGGCCATATGTAGCCTCGAGGCCGCAGGTTCCTCACCCCTGGCTATATATTATAGGTATTAAAAAAACTCCTCATTTTATAGCTTAGGATCTTGCATCTCAGAAATATCATAAGACTTGCCCATGGTCACATAGGTGATAAGTGTCAAAGACAAGACTTGAACTCATGTCTTCCTGATGGCAAGCTCAGTGCTCTAAGAACTGTGGCATACTATCTCTCAAAGTCAGTAATTTCTGGATTCCTTTAAGTTCTGAAGTTCTGTTACAGATATGTCTACTTCTTAACCAAAGGGTGAGGTGTGGGGGTTCCTCTTAAGTTAAAGAACTGTACATTTTTTGCTTCCTTCAGAAAACCAAAGTGTATTATTACAATGTATTATTCTAAATCAGTTACAGTATACTATTCTAAATCTTTGTTACTAGATCATTAGATCATAATCAGAAACTGTCTAGTGTAACCTCCTCATTTTATAGATGAGAAAACCAGGAGCAGAGAAGTTATCTACCTGGGGTCACTCACATAGCGGTGAAAGGTGTCAGAATTTCATATATTATCTATGTCAGATCTAGTGCTAGAAGAGCCAGCAGAGGCAACATTTGAACTCAGGTCTTCTGACTTCAGAACCAATATTCTTTCCATTATATAATACTGCTTCTCATGAAGCCAGAACATATAGAAATATTTTTAGTTTATATACACATATATGTATATGTGTTTATATATATATATATATATATATATATATATATAAGGAGAGAGAGAAATATGAAGAAAGAGAAAGTCTTTAAGTTCCTTAAGAGTAGGGATTATCTTTTAGCTTTATTTATGTCCCCCAAACTTAGTACAATGCCTAACACATAGTAGGTATTTAATAAATGCTTGTTGACTGACAAAAGTAATTTCATTGTTGCTTATATCTGATTATATTTCACCTTGATCTCAAATTAACTTTGGATTGTGACTTCAAAAGTTCTTGAAAGTCAGTTCAAGTCTAAATATGACCTGAATGACCAAGGGAAAAAAATCCCCAAATTTTGGTTTCTGAAAAAGTAATGACTTAGGAAAATATACCTTGCCAATTGAATTAGTCTGTGATCATTGCACACCCATATATTAATGACAATGAATGATATGATGCTAAAACAGTGTTGTTCCCCTTAGTTCCAATCTCATACATTCCTCCAAGTATTCTCTAATTTGTCGAAGCTGGACCAGAGAGTCATGTTTCATGGCAGGCAGTGACGAGAAAGGAGTAACAAACCATGGAAGTTGAGCTTCCATGACTAACGTTCTTACTTGCTTGGGGGTAAAGACAAGTAATGCTCTGATCTCAAAGTGGTTGAGGGGTTCATCCAGTTAGGCTGTTACTTAAATGATTTGACCACGCTTGGCTTCCAGGGAAAAACTCATTTCTTAAACAGGGCAGTATTAGCCCAGAAAAACAGTCTTAGAGCCAAGGTCACTCAGCTCAGCCCCTAGAACATCAAAAGAGCTACGGGAGTCAGAACTCTATATGCCATCTAGGTCAGCTCTAAATGGGACACCAGAGCATATCTAGTTTAGCCTCTTCCTTTTATAGTTAAGAAAATTGAGGCACAGAGAGATTCTAACTTGCCCAAGGACAAACAGAGATCATCAGAATCAGATTCAAACCTGGATCCTCTGACTCCCAGAGTTAATGTTCTCTCTCTTGTACCACCCTGACTTCTTTGAGTAAGGGACTAGGGGATGAAGAGGTCAGGGACTGGACCACATACCTGACGGATGAGAAAGAAAATCATAGAGGAATCTATCCTGCGGTTTGTATGAACATGCCAAGGTTTGTAATGAAAGGGCAAACCAGGTGAAAAACCACCCACAGCTGGAGTATTCTAAAAGCAGCCTCTGAGGCTTTTCCTCTTTGCTGCTACTCTAGCCTCACAAAAAAATTGCCCAGGGAGGAGGGCTGCCTCTCTCCATCTCTGAAAGATTCCAAGGTACTCACTCCAAGCTCATATGTGCCAATGGCAGATTCTGAGATCTTTGCAGCTCACTTGTTCAGGATCTGGCAAGAAGCTTCTAATTATCTGTGCTATGTCTCAAAGACAGCTAGATGGCGTCCTAGTGTACCTAGTGCCTTGGAGTCTAGAGGACTCATCTTGCTGAGTTCAAATCCAACCTCAGACACTTACTAACTGTGCGACCCTGGGCAAGTCACTTAATCCGTTTGCCTCAGTTTCCTCATCTGTAAAATGAGCTGGAGAAGGAAATGGCAAATCATTCCAGCATCTTTACCAAGAAAATCGCAAATGGAGTCACGGAGTTAAACAAGACTGAAACCACTGAACAAGTCTCAAAGAATCTCTCAGGTTCAACTGGGGACGCTGTAGGTCTTCTTGTTCAGATATGGATGCTACTTGATGACGCAGGATACCACACAGTCTAATTTTCTGTAATTCTGCAATTCTATCCTCTGTGGAGGCAGCATTTTGACTTTCTCCCTCGGTTCCACTTTCCTTCTGCAGTTCTGCTTGGTTTCAGCTCCGTGGATATAGTCAGGACACCCTGCCATTTCCCCAACCCCTTTCCAGCTCCCTTTTGTGCACTATGTTCCTTTATTAGATTCCTTGAGGACAGGGACTGTCTTTTTTATTTGTATTCTCAGATCCTAGCAGAGTGCCTAGTAGATGCTTAATAAATGTTTATGGAATTAAATAGATTACAGTGACTTGCCTGAAAATACCTGTTCTATTGGCATCAATCTCTTGTCAGTGATACTATGATATGCTTAGGATTTCCCCCTTACAAACTTTTTTTCACACCAATGATATAATGCATTAGGATTAAAGTCCAACCCTTCTTCCCCCATTTTGCAAAGGAGGAAACTGACATAAAGAGAGGTTAAATGATTTGTTCAGAATTATATAAATAGCATGTATGGGAACCCAGTCAGCAGGGTAACTCAGTTCCTCTTCTCCCTTTTCCTCTCCTACTCTCCAAAGGAAGGTAAATTTTGATGGCCAGAAGATGCCCAGTTAACTTGGGGTATGGTGGTTAGATTTCTTTTCCTTCTTTCCTCCCTTTCCACAAAACGTTAAACCCAGTAGAAGCTCATAGATTGGCCCCGCAATCTCCACTTAATAGCTGTATTTTGGGCCCTCCTGGTTTAGAGTGAATGTCAATGGTAACTGTTTCTCTTTGGAACAGGAACCCTGAGGGTCTTCCTCTCCTGGCTTGATTTTTTTTTTTCCTAATTAAAGGGACCACTTCTTGACTCATTTCTTAAAGTGGCCTATTCACTGAGTGGGTGTTACCTCATTAAGTGAGAACCTAAAACTGCCTTAGCCTAAAAGGTCCAGGTTCTCCCATTGCATCCTGGGCCACCTCCAGTCATCCTGATGAATATCTGGTCATTGGATCCAGATGGCTCTGGAAGAGAAAGTAAGGCTGGTGACCTGCACAGCCCTCCCTCACTCAAATCAAAGTCAACCGCAAGTCATGTTGTCATCTCCCTCAGGTCATGGTCCTCTTCGAAAACAAAATATAAACACAATAACAACATAACTAGTAAGTGTCTGAGTCAGGATTTGAACCCAGTTTCTCTCAATTCTAAGCCAGCAGTTCTTAGCGAGGAGTTCACAAACCCACAAAGGGTTCATAAATTTGGATATAAAAATTATATTTTGTTTTTATTCAGTTGTATCTGATTCCCCATGACCCCATTTGGGGTTTTCTTGGCAGAGATACTGCAGTGGTTTACCATTTGCTTCTCCAGCTCATTGTACAGAGGAGGAAACTGAGGCAAACAGGGTTAAATGACTTGTCCAGGGTCACAGAACTAGTAAGTACCTCAAGCCAGATTGAACTCTTCCTGATTCCAAGCTCAGGGCTCTATCCACTGCACCACCTAATTGCCCCTAAAAATTATATACAATAAAGAGAATTCAACTTTGGGGTAAATCATCAACTAGAACTACTCAATTTCTTCCCTGACTACTGTACTCAAGGATTGAAATGATGGTCTCTGATCAAAATCTTAATACTTGAGGGAAAAGAGGATCCTGGTTTTAGATAAGTCACCTCCCCAATCTTTTCCCAAGAAGGGAAAGTAACAGTCTTAACTAGCTTATCTTAACAAGAAAGTAATAATCTTAACTACTCCTGTGGCTTTCACCCAGGGCCCTTAGCTTTTACTCTTGATTTTTTACTCATTTCCTTAAAGGGAAAAGACTGGAAAAAATTTTAGACTGGAGAAAATATAATTTCTTAAAATTTTCAGTTGAATTAAAAAGGAGGATTTTAAAAATATGCTTCCACAATAGATCCCTGATTGAGAAATTCCTCCAATTTTAAGCTCAGTCTCTTGTTTTCTATTTAAAAAAGTCAATTTCAATTTTTGCGTTCTTAATTTGGTGGTCATCTTGTCAGTGCTTCCTAGCTCTTTTGAAAGTATTCATGTGAAAATATGTTTAATAGGAATGTGTATGTAGAGTCTATATCAGATTGCATGTCATATTGGGGAGGGGGGATGGGAAGGAAGGAGGGGAAGAAAATTTAAAACGTATGGAAGTGAATGTTGAAAACTAAAGATAAATAAATTAATTTATTATTTTAAAAAGTATTTATGATATGACTGTACATATATAACATATCAAATTACTTACCATCTTAGGGAGGGGAAAGGCAAGGGAGGGAGGGAGAAAATTTGGAACTCAAAAGTTTTTTCAGATAAATGCTTAAAATTATCTTTACATGTAATTGGGAAAAATAAAATAGTATTTTTTAAAAAGAAAATGTTCATGATATAAATCGTGAAGATCTTTTCTATCCTCATCTATGACTACCTTTGAACTGAAGTTAAAAGTATTAAAGCAAAGTTGACTTAATTTGAAGGCCCCTGACCCTTTTAAAAGTCTTTATGAGAATTTCTCTACCTCCATAACTCTACAGCAGATGGTACATAAACTTAAATTATTTTCATGGTGGTCTTTTGCAAACACATGAATATTGCAATATGAGATGACCACCCATCCCATGAAATGATGATTCTTATTACTTCTGGGTGCATTATAAAAACAAATAAACGTTTGCATTTTTCTCTCCAAGGAGAATCTCTTTCCATTCAACTATAATTTCCTTTGGTCATCAGATGATCAAGATTTATAAGACTCAGTTTTTCCAGGAGTATATTTATTCATTGGTCACTAGACAAGGATCTCATTTTAAGAGTGAGAACTCCTAATACATATAAATGATCAAAAGCAAGAATTTTTTAACCTTTGTTACATCACGGACTTCTTTGAAGATTATGTACCATTTCTCAGAATAATATCTTTAAGAAGGGTATCTTTAATATCTTTAATAATAATAATCTTTAACAAAATAGGATTACAAAAGAAGTGAATTATCTGGAAAAATAGTTGTCAAAATATTTCTAAAATGAGTTCATGGACCCAAGGTTAAGAACCCCTGGTTTAAAAAAACTCTAATACTTAGGAAACTTTCACAATTTTTCTGCCTCTCTGCATTAGTCATTGCATTAAGAATGTAAGGAATCACACAGAACTGAGGTTCATTTTGTATTTTTCTGTATTTCAGGAGTTTTTTGTTGTTCGGTCATCTTTCAGTTGTGTCTGACTCTTTGACAGCGTTTGGAATTTTCTTGGCAGATATACTGGAGACGTTTGTCATGTTCTTCTTCAGCTCATTTGACAGATGAGTAAACTGAGATAAACAGGGTTAAGTGACTTGCCCAGGGTCACACAGCTGGTAAGTGTCTGAAGCTAGATTTGTGCTCAGGAAGATGAGTTTTTCATTCAGGCCCAATGCTCTATCCACTATGGCATCACCTAGCTTCATGGGCAGCCATGACCAAAGAACTCATCACTACGTGACTGAATTGCTGATGATGAAGTTCTCTTTGTTGATCTTGGTTGGTCCTTGAGATTACAGAGTGTGTCATAGAAGGATTGGCTGAAGGAATTGGGCATGTTTAGCTTAGAGAAGAGAAGACTGAGGGGAAACATGAATTGCTGTCTTCAAATACTTAAAGAGCTATCATGTGCATTTCTTTTGGAGTTAGAGAGCAGGACGAGACACAACAGGCAAAGGTCACAAAAAAAGTCAGTTTGGGCTCATTATGGAGAAAAAACAAATTCTTCCTATTAGAATTAACCTAAGGTATCTAGAGAAGTAAAGCTCTTTGGAGGTGTTGAGGAACATCATGGATGACCCCTTGTTGGGTATGTTATAGTGGGATTCCTTTTGGGTATGAGTTGGATTGATTAGCCACTGAGATTCTTTCATAGTATCATACATTTTCAGCCAGAAAGGACCTTAGAGGCTGACGAGTTAAACCATCTCCTTTCACAGATGAGGAAACTCAGACTTCTTGAGTTTAAATGACGTGCCCAGAGCCACACTGCTTGTAAGTGTCCAAGGTAATAATAAGATCTAACATTTGGAAAGTGCTTTCTATGTGACAGGGACTATGCTAAGCATTTTATAATTATTTACTCATTTGATCCTTACAACAATCCTGGGAGGTGAGTGCCATTATTATCCCCACTTTACAGATGAGGTAATTGAGGCAAACCAGGTTAAGTAACTTGCCTAGGGTCAAACGGCTGCTAAGAGTCTGAAACCATATTGGAGCTCAGGTCTTTCTGACTCTAGGCCTGACATTCTATCCACTGTGCCATCTGGATGCCTGACTGGAGCTTAGACCTTTTTAACTCCAGTGCTTTAACCATGGGCCATCCTAGCTGTTGATGCCAACTCTTAAATTCTATTATTTTATGATTCTGCATGGTACTGGGATTGTATCTGAAGCCTTTTCAACTATGTAAAATTCTAGTTTACTCTCTGTTAGAATAACCCTCTTTAAGCCCTCAATTCACTTCCATGCCATGACAAGGCATCCAATGAATAAGGTTTGTTTGAGCTTTTGGGAGTGGAATCTCCATCATGTGATAAAATTAAAAAGACAAAAATGAAGGAAAAGGACTTTTCAATTACTTTGAATTACATATTTTTCTACAGCCTTTTTTTTTTTGCTTTCTTCCTATCTCCCTACACCTACCCAACTCTCTTCCTCCATCTCCCTAGATTTTAAATGGATTACACTGTCCTGGGGAGGTAGGTGGTACATAGACAGATAGAACTCTGGGCCTGGATTCAGAAAGATCTGAGTTCAAACCTGACCTTAGATACTTACTTGCTGTGTGACCCTGGGCAAGTCACTTAACCCTGTTTGCTTCAGTTTCCTCATCTGTAAAATAAGCTGGAAAAAGAAATGGCAAACCATTTCAGTATCATTGCCAAAATAAAACAAACTAAAAGCAAATTGTGCCATGAACAATTGGACATGACCAAACAGCAACAATGAATATGTTACCTTCCATGTAACGTTGGGTTCCCCAAGAAAAACAACCTTCTGGTCTGTGGATAATCTGCTCCCTTGGAAAATAAAAGAGCAGTCTATCTTCTCGACTCTATCATTACTGCCTCATCTGCCTCCATGACCTTGTTGGAGCTTGCTTCTGACACTGGGTTGGGGCTCAGGAAATCCTTTGACATGTACTACAGGCCAGATTATCAGTATAATCTGTCTGGGCACTGCCTACAATACCTTCTTCTCCCGAGCTAGTTAAGGTGATTTATTTACACACTTCAGACAAGAAATAGATTAAGATTTACAAGAAAATATTTAATGCCATTGAAAACTGTAATAACAAGTTATTACCTGAATTGTCTAGCTTCTCATAAAGCTGACTTTCATTACCACACACCCAGGGCAAGATATGTAACTTTTGCTTCATAATTAATGTGGATGGACAGGGAGATTGCCAAGTAGAACAGAAGGAGAATCGAAAAGAAAGAATGCATTGCATGCATTTCTGGTTCTTTGCTGGACTATCTGAGGTCCATCTTTATATTTTCTAAGTGTAATTTAAAATGCATCATTTTGCTTCACTAACACAAACTCTTGTGAACATTATTTGCTTTTAAAAAAAAATCTGTAATGAGGCTAAACAAAAAAAGGGCTTTTTTTAAAACATTGCTATGTAATGCCAAACTTTCTGTTGCAATATAGGCCCTTAATAGAAAAGATCCTCTTGAAAAATATTCCTAATTACATGTTGCAACTCTCCATATTTAATTACTTTCAACATTTGCCTGAAGACTTATAAAATCGTAGGAGAAGGCAATTTTTTCATATCAAATGTAGAGAATTATCAAAGCATATTTCAGCAAAAGAACTCTTTCCAGTAACTCTCTTCATAGATAAGGGACTGGGAAGAAAGAGTATTTATTAATCACCCACTGTGTGCTGTTTTTATAAACACTTATCTTTTGTCTACTCTTTATTTGTTTATCAAACTAAGCTTTTTATCTCATTTAATTCTCACAGCAACCCTGGGAAGTAGGAGCTATTATGATCCCCATTTTGCAGTTGAGGAAACTGAGGCAAACAGTTAAGTGATTTGCTCAAAGTCATACATAGTAAGGGTCTGAGGTCAGAGTAGAATTTGAGTCTCCCTGATTCCCGACCCAGGGTTCCATCCACTGCATCACAATCTGCCTTTTTCAGAGAGATAGTGTCAATTTTTTTGACTATTGGAAAATCAGTGTGGTAGCATAGAGTTCTGGGCCTCTGTTCAAATCCCACTCTGTCACTAGTCCATAGACAAGTCACTCAGCACCTCTCTTCATCAGTTTCTTCATCTGTAAAATGGGTGTGATAACATCTGCAATACCTTTCCTACAAGGTACTTTGTGAGTCTCGGAGGAAAATAATATACATAACACCTTCACAAATTTTAAATCACTATATGTATCAATCATTATTATTAACAATCATATTATAACATTAAATTATCTTTTAATCTGGAAAGGACAATATGTATTTGGCAAGATTAAGAAACTAAAGGATAGTAAAACTGGAAGGAAAATCATGTAGTCCAACCCTTGCTTTTTATACGGTAGATGATTAACCCAAGACTTCAAGCTGTGAATTTGAGCCAAGGCTTTCTACTCCAAGTTCAATTTTATTCCAATAATAATCCAATAATTCCAATAATATCCAAGTTCAATGCTCTTTCCACTATGCCATTCTCTCTCCCAAGGCGTGAAACAGGGGAAAGAGCACTGTCCCAAAGAGTCCAAGGACCTGCTTTCATAGCCCATCTCCTTTCCGGTTGGTCATTTAACTTCCCTGACACTCCATTTCTCCATCTGTAAAATGAGAGGCTTGTACCAGAGGACCTACCATTTCCAAATCTTATGTCTAACATTAGGTTTTCAGATTCATTATAGCATTAATAATAAAGCCAATATTTTGAAGGCATATGACTACAATATCTTATTAAAGGCTTTTCCCATACAATGACGTATTGTTATTCAGTCATTTCAATTGTGAGTGACTCTTTGTGACCCTGTTTTGGGTTTTCTTGGCAAAGATACTGGAGTGGTTTGCCATTTCCTTCTCTAGCTCATTTGACAGATGAATAAACTGAGGGAAACAGGGTTCAGTGACTTACCTAGGGTCACATGGCTAGTAAATGTCTGAGACCAGATTTGAACTCAGGAAAAGGAATCCTGATTCTTTATCCACTATACCACCTAGCTGCTCCTTTTCAGCTTATTTTCAAGAGTTGAATGGAATTACTTTCACTGGAAGAGTTGTAAACTGAGTAGCTATAAGTTCGTGGTTCACTCCAGGATTTTGACAATTGTCCAAGTTTATTTTGAAAGGCAGAATGGTATAATGAATAGGGTACTGAACTTGAAGACAGGAAGTCCTGAGTTCAAGTCTGGCCTCAGATAATTACTAGTTTTTCAAACCCTTGGCAAATCAATTAACCTTTCTGGTTCTGTATGGTTGTTGTCCTTTGTTCTCAAAGAAGACCAAAATGACATCACCATGATAAAGTCAAATTTCATTGCGTCCAGCTGTGGTTGATCAGATCAATACGAGCATGGAATGCTCTACCATAGAGTGGGTGCTGGTGGTCAGTATGAACATTTGGGTTGGATACTCTAAATTTGTGCACCCTACATTTACTTTGTGCTTTCTCAATTTTGCTTTGCTCATAGAGCATAGAACCCTTTCTGATATGGACATGCCATGCTGAGCAATCCTGTGCCAGTATTTCCCATGTTGCAGTCAAATACACAGTTCTTGAGAGAGAACTTGAGAGTGTCCTTGTATCGTTTCTTCTGGCCACTATGTGATCGCCTGCCCCATGTGAGTTCTCCAATAAATATCTTTTTGGCAAGTGTACATTTTGCATTTGAACAACATGGCCAGCCCATTGGAGTTGCACTCTCTGGAGCATAGTTTGAATGCTTGGCAGTTTAGCTTGAGCAAGGACCTCAATATCTGGTACCTTATCCTGCCAGGTGATCCTCAGAATCTTCCTAAGACAGTTCAAATGAAAGTGATTCAGTTTTCTGGCATTGGTAGATTGTTCAGGTTTCCCAGGCATACAACAATGAGGTCAGCACAATGGCTCTCTAGACCTTCAGTTTGGTAGTCAATCTAATACCCCTTCTCTTTCATACTTTTCTTCAGAACTTCCCAAACACTGAACTAGCTCTGGCAATGTGTGCATCAACATCACTGTCAATGTGTACATTCTTGGAAGATACACTACCAAGGTAAATGAACTTACCCATAGCATTCAAAACTCCTCTATTTGTTGTAATCGATGGTTCCACATATGAATGGTGTGATAGTGGCTGATGGAGCACCTGTGTCTTCTTGGTGTTAATTATTAGCCCCAAATTAACACAGGCAGCAGAGAATTGATTCATACTTTATTGCATGTCAGCTTCAGAGGCTGCACTGAATGCACAATTATTTGCAAACAGAAAATCATGCACCAACACTCCCTCCGCTTTGGTCTTGGCATGTAGCCTTTACACAGTAGCTGACCTTGATACTGTGTTCATTGTCACTGAAAGGATTTGACAACATCTGAAAACATCATACTAAAAAGCATGGGAGCAAGTACACAGCCCTATTTCACTCCCTTGGTGACTGGGAAGGCATGAGAGCTTTGTCCACTATCCAGAACCCAGGCAAACATGCCATCATGAAATTGATATACAATACTGATGAACTTCTCTGAGCAACCAAATTTTGACATAATTTTCTGTAAGCCCTCATGACTAACAGTGTCAAAGGCCTTGGTCAGATCTACAAATGTTGTGTACAGACCTCTGTTGTGCTCCTGGCATTTCTCCTGGAGTTGTCAGGAAGCAAACACCATATTGACTGTTCTTCAGCCCTTTCTGAAGTCACACTAGCTCTCAGGTAGATGACCATCTTCCACATGAAGGATCAGTCTATTAAGGAGGACTCTAGCAGGAATCTTGCCAGCAACGACCAAGACAAAGTCCCCCCTGTGATAGTCCCAGGATAATCTGTTTTCTTTACCTTTATAGAGATGGACAATGGAGGTATCCTTGAACTCCTGGGTGATAACTTCCTCTTGCCATATAACCTGGAAAATTTCAGTTAGCTTTTGTATGAGCAATGGTCCCCCTACTTTGTAAATCTCAGCTGGAATAGAATAAGCACCAGGTGATTTGCCACATGAAAGGAGCCTAATGACCCTCAAAACCTCTTCTTCAGTTGGAAGTTCAGATAAGGAGGGATTGACTTCAACCTGAGGAAAATGGTCAGTGGCCTCAGCAGTTCTGTTGAGAACATTATGGAAGTGTTCAGCCCATCTCTCCGGGATCATGTCCTTATCACTAATCAATGTGGCTCCCTCAGCACTGAGTAGTTGTAGTGCACCATAGATTTTTAGTCCATAAATAGCTTTCAGGGAATCATAAAAGCCCTTTGAATTGTCACTATCAGCATAAAACTGAATTTCATTTACCTTCTTAGTCAGCCAGGAATCCTACCTCTCTCTAAGCTTAGCTTGTACTTTACTTTTGATCGAATTAAATGTTGCCTTCTTAGAGATGAATGAACTATCCTGCTGGTAAATCCTGTAGTGTTCTCGTTTTTCATTTAGCAGCTTCTGAATTTCCCCATCATTTTCATCAAATGAGTTTTGGTGTTTGCAAGAGTGCTGACCCAAATGAGCAAATGCAGTACTGTACACCAAATCTCTGAAAGCTGCCTACTCCTTTTCTGCTCCACTCCTTTTCTGCTCCACTGTTGCCAACTGTGTGTTGACTCAACTTTCTCTCCAATTTAGCAACAAACTGTTCATTCTCAGAGAAGAGCTCTAAATGGCTCTGTATATCTATAAAATGAAGGAGTTTTACTCCATAGTCTAAGTTATCTTCAGCTCTAAATCTACGACACTATGACAACTCATTGGCCTATATGAGTTGTGTCATGATGAGTGGGTGATTTAATCTCTTTTTGTCTCAGTTTCCCCTTTACTATAGGCAGAATGATACTCCTATTATCTACTTTATAGGTTATTGCTGTGATTAAAAGAGGCACAATGTATGAATATCCCCTTGCCAACCTGAAAGCACTATACAATGTCACCTTTCATAATAGCTAGCACTTACAAAGCACTTTGAGGTTCACAAGGATCTTTATATAGATCTTTATTTGAGTCTCTCAATAAGACTGTGAGATAGATTATTATGATCCTCCTCTTACAAGTGAGGAAAATGAGGTTGAGAGAAGATAAATGACTTTCCCAGGGTCATACTGCTAGTAAGGTTGAGGACCAATTTCAACTCATATCCTTCCGACTATAAATTCAGTACTTTACCCACTACTCCATCTAGCTGCCTCCAACAGATATCAAGATGTTTACTATAATCATCACCTTCATCTCTACCACCACCATCATGACCACTGTTACCATCTTTACCATTAACACCATCACTAGTATCCCCAGCATCACCACCATAACCATTTTTGTCACCATCCATCATCATCGTCATCTCCACCACCACTACCACTGTCATTACCATCACCATCATCATCACCATTACTACCACCACCACCACTATCACCATCATCATCATCACTGTCATTGACATCACCACCATTATCACCACCATCACCATTGTTATAGAGTTCCTTTGCCCATGAAAGGACAATTCCTTTGTGCGAGGCACCATAGTACACCATACAAAGTGCTTGATATTAGGTCAGAGGATCTGAGTTTGAATTTCATCTCTGCCACTTGTCACCTGGGTAAGTCATGTTACCTCCCTGGACCTTTGCCTCTTCAGATGTAAAATGAGGGGATGGTCTAGCTAGATGATTTCTATGATGGAAAGTGAGCTGTGTTCAAATCCCTCTTTTCACACTAGTTGTGTGACTGGGACCACATCAGTCCATATCCCTCTGCCTTGGTTTCTTTATCTGTAAAATGGATGTAATATTACACACAATACTCATCTGCCAGCTTTAGGTCTATTATCTTTTAAGTTTGTGAATTACCAGAACTGGAGTTTAGAGAGCTATTCTTTCATTATTGAATTCAAAGGTGGGAAAATAGCTAATACAAAAAATAAAATATCTGCTAGTTTCTTGGCGAATCCTAAGTCTATGGAAAAGCTTTAAAAAAGAGGAAGAAAAAAGACCCAAGGCTGGGGCATTGGGTGCTGCTGTTTCAAAAAAGGTTTCTTCCAAGAAGAAGGGGTGTGTGACATTCTCCTCTACCCTAAGAACCAGGCATTCCTAACAGGATGCTAAAATTTTCCCCTGGCTAGTACAGATTTAATAACAACATGCTTCAGGCATTAATCTCATATGCCTCTCTGTCTAGGGCTGGTGCCAAAGGAATCCCCAAACTTACAGGTCATGTTTTGCTTTTCTCCTGCCACAGTTGATTTTTTGGCATCTCTTGTTTCTTCTCAGCTGGACAGGATATTCATTTCTATCCCCCTCAAATTTATCTCCCTTGAGCTAGAATGTGAAACTTTGGTGTTCAATTTTCAACAGACTTGATATGTTCCAGTGCCTTGAGGCTAAGTAAAGTTGACTACTTTTGAGAGAAGACAGGTCATGGCCACATAGCCAACTTTATTTTTCTTAGTCAATAATTGCCATTGACTCTAGAAAGTAAGGGGAGGGAAGGAAAAGAATAAGCATTTATTAAGCACCTACTATGTACAATCCAGTGACACTGGACTCTTTGCTATTCTCTCTCTCGATTGTCTTTTCACTGACTATCTCCCATACTTGGAATGATCTACCTCCTCCATTTTTACCTGCCTTTTTTCAAGACTCAGTTCAAATATTACCTTCTGAAAGAGGCCTTTTCCAGTCCTCCAAATCCCTCCCATTGTCAGTGCCTTTCCTCTTTCATTACCACTCATTTATGCTAAATGTAATTTATACATATATAATTTTTCTTCTGTCTTTTTTATTAGAATATGACCTGTATTCCTAGAGCTTAGCACAGTTTCTGGAACATTTGTCTCTAATTAGTTGTTTTTCCATTATATCTGATTCTTTGTGACCTCTTCTGGGTTTTTCTGGCAGATAGTAGAGTGGCTTGCCATTTTTTTCCTCTACTCATTTTACAGATGAGGAAACTGAGGTAGACAGGGTAAGTAATTACCCACGGTTATACAGTTATTAACCACCTGAGACCAGATTTGAACTTAGGTTTTTCTGACTCCAGGCCTGGAGCTTTATCTACTATGTTACTTAGTATACTTTGGGGACATAGGGAATCCTAAATAAATGCTTATTGCTAATAATGACAGTGGATCATCATCTTGAATCATGGCTGGTTCACACATCAGAGTTTTGAAGTTCTTCAAAAGCTGTTTGTCTCTACAATATTTCAGGGTATAAAATATGAAGCAGCTTCCTTCCTGTGCATCAGTTCATACAAGTCTTCACAAGTTTCTCTGTAACATCTCTTTCATCTTCTCCCTAAACTCTTATTGTGACATTTTAGAAGTTTGAACAAAGGCAGATATTGAAGCAAGGAATATGGTGAAAAAAAATAATAATTCCCAGTTCTCCAATATAGTGTAGAAAGCACTAGACTTGACATTGTAAAATGTGGTTTTGAGGCATAGGCTTATGGTATTTGGGGCTGAGAGAGACCTTAGGGAATATCCAGAAAGAGAAGATGGTCAACCATGTCAGAAGCCAAAGGGACAGAACATTCCAGTGGGAAAAATCACTAACTTTGGAGTTGGATGACATCTTCAAATTCTGTTTTAGTCACTTGCTATCTATGTGACATTAATCAAGTCACTTTATGTCTTTGGACATGTTTCCTCATTTGTGTAATGAGAGTGTTGGTCTCAATGTCTTCTAAGGTTTCTGATGGCTATAATTCTCCAAATTTCGAAGAAGGATGAGAACTGGGGAGGGAGTGGGGGCAGCGACTGTAATTGTGGTATTTTATCGTAAAGAAATTGCTAGTAATCTTTGAGGAGGGCAGATTTTTTTGACCTTTGAGGTGGGAAGTCAGATTACAAGGGAATGAGAGTAAGAGGAGGGTGAGGGAGGAATCAAATTCAATGAACTTGGGTTTCATTTTCTTCATTTCTTTACTTATCTAGGGTTTGACTATAAAAGAATCATTGGTCATGCCTTGAAGGGCTGGCAGGATCAAGTGAAGGGTTTTTGTTTTTATTTTTTTCTCCAAAGAATGAGGGAAATATTTATAAGTAGCAAGAGAAGGTCAGTAGATTGGGAGAGTTCAAAGACAAGAAAATGGAGATGAACAGAAGGGGTGACTTATAGGTGAAAAAAACTTGCCTTTTCCTGATTCACTTACACCATCATGGCCTTGGGCCAATTCCTTTCTCAATCTGAGCCTCCATTTCCTCATTTATAAATTGAGGATAATAATACTTACAATTACCTATTTCTCAGGGTTATAGTGAGGCAAGCACTCTGCAAATTCAAAAATGCTCTAATAAATGCCCCTCCCAGGATAAGCAAATTACTCCTAAATTTAGCACCAAGCTGCTAACTCAAGCCTTGATTGATAACCATTTCCTACCGTCTGCTTTTTCCCAGTCTGACTGGAGGGCTGGAGGGTGGAGGACCAACTCCTCCCAATATCTTCCATAAAGGAAGAGAGCAGAAACTAGGCTCGGTTAACTTCACTTTGGATCTGTTGTCCCACCTGCTTTCAATTCCAAGGAACAAGATGCCTCCTTAATACCCTGTGGTGTTCTGCCCATTCCCTTCATCTCCTCTTGCCTCTGTGTATTTTCTCCCCCTTTAGATTGTAAGGGCAGCCAGGTGGCACCATAGTGGATAAAGCACTAGAACTGGAGTTATAAAGATTCATCTTCATGAGTTCAAATCTGGCCTCAGACACAACTAGCCGGGTGACCCTGGGCAAGTCACTTAACCCTGTCTGCCTCAGTTTCCTCATCTGTAAAATGAATTGGAGAAGGAAATGGCAAACTACTGCAGTATCTTTGCCAAGAAAATCCTAAATGGGATCATAAAGAGTTAGACACCATCAAAAACAACAAATCTTAGATTGTAAACAAATTGAGGGTGGAGACTGCCTTTTTAAGAGAATTGTATCTCTAGTGTTTAGCACATAGTAGACATTTAAATGTTTATTGGATTGCATTCGAAATGTGAGCTATAATAGTTCTTTACCTCATGGGGAGGGGAGGCCACTGTATTCTAAAGCAGGATTATTACCAATGGAGAGCTGTGGAGGAGGGTCCTTTTGAGTCAAAATCTTCACCAGTTTTTCTGTTATTAATCTGCAGATAATTTTTCTGACACTATTGGTAGCTTGCTAACATTGCAAACTATCCCTGATCAAGGAAAACATAGTTGCTGCTGGCATGAAAGGAAGAATCTATACTCCATAGCATTTTCCTTCATTTTGCTAGAGCAGCGGTACCTTTGGAATCATAAGATCATACTTCCAAAAGTAGAAAGTACCTCTCATCCAATCCAAATACCTTATTTTACAGATGAGAAAATAAAGCCCCTGAGATTGTCTTTGCCACTGTTACTCAAGGTTACACTGTAGAAAATAGCAAAGCCTATAATTTGTATCCTTTCTATTTCAAAAAGTAAAAGATGAAACTGTAAAGGAGTCTTGACCTATTTCAATTCATTTCAAGCATTTATTAAACACCAAGTATGTTCAAAGCAATATGCTAAAATATGCTAAGACAAAGGTAAAACTTTTCTTTAACCTCTATTCTACTAGGGAACTTGCATGATTGAAAAGTTAGATCTGTCAGTTATTCAAGCTATTAGAAACTATATTTTCTCTTTCTCTTTTTCCAACTCAGTAACTAGCAAAATTCTGAAAAGAAAAGCAACAAAAGCAAAATGAAGAAATACTATGATGGTGCTCACAACTGTATATTCCAAACTAACAGCAGCAAAAATTCATCTGTGCTTCTGGATCTTGATCTGAACTCTTAAAACACATCTATTTTAGACTTGTCTCCCAATTCAATCTGATGAAAAAGATCTAGTGGAAAGCAAAGATATCCACTATCACCCCTATTATCTGATACTGTTTTGAAAATATCACCTAAGGTAATGAAAGAAAGAAAATGAAATTGAGGGAATGAACAGAAGCAAAGGATACCAGACTAGACCCGTGATTTCACTGATATTTCCAGATGAAGTAACTCCCTCTACCAGTGAAGGTCAACATTCTTTCTATGTTATTTCTAAACAAGTCTTTCTAAAGACTTGGCTAGAACACTAGGAAGTGAAGTGATTTGCCCACAGGCTGACAGTTTGTATGTTTAAGAGACAGGACAGAAACCCAAGTCTTCCTGCCTTTGAAGTCAGCTCTATCCACTATACCACACAGTCTGTCAGAAACACAGGCAAAGAAGAAATAAAATAATTTATACTTGCATGTGGCATAATAGTTTCTTTGGGAAATCTAAGATTCAATAAAAAAAATTGAACAATAACTTCAGTAAAATGGTAGGAATAAATTATCCCTACCAAAAAAAAATACTCAACAACTCCTCAAATACTAAGCATTTGACTTGATGAGCTAAGTGGTTCCCTACTCTCTGAGGCAATTTTCTACCTAATTCAATTGCTATACAGATATATACATGTTATATGTATATATATATGGTATATATCAGGTATGTATATGAACATGTATGAGTACTTGAATTGTATGTATGTATAAATATTAATATGAGTACTCATATGCATCTGTATGTGTGTAAACAGACATGACTGCATACAAAGCAACATACGATGTACATGTATATGTGCACACACTTCTGTATGTGTATATATGTATCTGTCCATACACAGACACAGTGATACACATAGCATATATGTATCCACATACATGTATATTTGTGTACCTGCATACATAAACATGTGTGTATACATGTACATAGTACCAATATGGACATGCACATATTCATATGTCCATATGTTTGCATGTGTGTGTTTTTATATGTTATATATTCAAAGACAGACTTCCTGCAGACAACTAATGGGCTGGCACCTTTCAAATTATTTAATAAACCCAGGGAACCAGGTGCTTGGCTCTCAGTGAGGCACTGGAATCATTTTAAGGAAATGTTATGGATTAAACCGGGAGGTGAAGAGTAAGGCTTTGATATCTGATATCTCCTTTCTCAAACTCCTCCAACACCTAACAGTCTGCTTTGATTCGTTCAAGGTTGATTATCCAGTTTGAGCATTATGTAAGTCCTTGGCTCCTTCTCTTTTCCCGCCTCCTCCTCAGCCATTTTGCTGCTCATTAGCACATCAACCAGAGAGTAGCTGGAGGAAAATAAAGGAGCTGGAAACTCAAATCCCTCAATTTTATCTTCTTTTTCCAACTGCCCTTGGATAACCTAGAAGCCTTGATCATTAAATTTTTAGTTCACAACAAAAAATCAATTTCACAACAAAACACACATCTTGTGAACAATTTAATTATGATTGAGTATGGAATGTTTAATCTGTTTCTTTAGAAAGGCACACTTTTATCAGCTGATCCAAAACAAAAACAGAAAGCACTTTTCTATTAGAATAGAGTTGGGGCATCTACAGAATTCTGTTCCATAATTAAAGTGTTGAACGCAAATAATTTATTAATGAAAAATAAAACTTATACACTGTGCCTTAAAAAAAATAGGTGAGCTAAGTTGTGTAGGGCTTTTAAAGCTGAAGGGAGGCATTTTCTGTGAGACACAACAGAAGGTCTTTGGTGCCTGTGAGGTAGCTGAGTCACATGGCATATCTGCCCTTAAGGAAAATTAACTTTGATAGTAATGTGTAGGATGAATTGGAGTGTGAGACAGGAGGGAGATCAGTTAGGATGCTGTCCAATTTTCCAGATCAAAGTTAACAAGGACCTGAGCTAAGGTGGTAAGATCATAGCGTTAAAACTAGAAAGGATTTTAGAAGTCATGGATTTTAGTGAGTCCATTTGTCTTACACAGATATGGTTGGTTACTGTCCTTAGTTCTCAAAGAAGACCAAAATGACATTACTATGCTAGAGTCAAGTTTCAGTGTTTCCGACTGTGACTGATCTGACCAATAGGAGCTCAGAATGCTCTACCTCAGATCTATCACAGATAATAGAAATTCAGGTAAACATTATGTTAGGATCATAGGTGCAGAGCTGTAAGGAATCCCAAAGGCCATCTAGTACAACTGAGGCCCAGGAAAGTTAAATGACTTATCCAAAATCACCCAGAGAATAAATGAAAGGGAGAAATGAAGCAGATAACAGTTAGGGTTATAGAGTTAGTATCTGAAGCTCCTTATTTCTCACTTGGGCATACTACTTGAGGATTTCTCTGACTGACTTCTCCACCATGTCTCATGAAACTCATTATTGGAGTAGACTTATCATCTGTAAGATTTCATTGGCTTTGGTATTCTAGCTCATCACTACCCTCTCCTCTGGCTCTCTGATTGGAGGATGGAGCCATGAACTCCAAACATCCATTTAAGGCGAAAGCTCAGCTCAGATATCTCATTTTTCACCTGTCTTCAGACTTTTCTAACTTCTCCACCACTGCCCCCTTGGTCACCTTCTCCACCCCTTTCAGCTTCTTTTCTCCCATTGCATTATAAGTTCCTTGAGGGCAAGTTCTTTCTTTTTTCCATATTTGTATCCCTAGTGTCCCTCATTGATATATCACCTTCTTGGACATAGCTTGGTCCTCAGATATATGCTGAAATCTCACACCAGCTGTGACCTCTCTAATGAATATAGATTTAGCTAATTTGATAATTTAGCAACAACTGTTGGGGAGTGGTCAATTTCTTGGACAACCCAGACATGATCCTTGTGGTACAAGGGGCACTGATTTTGCCATAGATAGATTGCTGGGCCTCTAGGAAGACCTGATCTCAGATGCAACCTCAGACACTTACTAGTGGTGTGACCCTGGGCAAATCACTTAACTTATTTGCTTCAGTTTCTTGAACCGTAAAATGGGGCTAATAATAGCACCTATCTCTCAGGGTTGTTGTGTGGATCAAATGAGATAACATTTGTAGAAGCACTTACCACAGTTCCTAGCACACAGTGAGTACTATATAAATATTTTTTTCCTTTGCCCTTCCCTAAATCACTATAACTCAAAGCACAAGTTTTCCATAATTAATCTAAAGCCTATGAGACTGTTTCATTGGATGTCTTATCACTTACTTCAGGTGGGGTGGGGTTGAATAAATCAAACATACCACCTAGAGGTTAGGTAATGTGCCTGTCTAGGTTTAGTATCTTGTGAGTGACAGAATCCTTAACTCCTTGGCATAGGTACTCATTGTGCAAGCAAGCAATCAATCATGAAACATTTATTAAGCACCTGCTATGTGTTGCAGAGACCACATAGCCAATGTGTTTCAGAAATAGGATTAGAACTCACTTCTTCCTGGCTGGCTCTCTAGCTGTCATATCATGAAGTGTCTATGTTATTGATTTAAGAAAGTTCGTCAAGAACATAGCAGGTGTGATGTGAAGCAGATGTATAAAAATTACTTTTGAAGGGAACATGTTTAACTTCTATGTTTGAACGAAAGTGGGAGAATCATTACTTTGGATTGGAGAGTTTTGACATCTCATTTCAGCTTATTTGGCATGTGTTTTCCATATACACACACATACACACATATACATATATGCATATATACACATGTACATACACATATGTATATATACACACATATAAATATATAAATATAGAAAACTATATGTATATGTGCATATACATACATACGTACATATATATAAACAAAAGTTTTGTCATTTAAGATAACACTGGAGAACAAGAGTAGTATAGTGGATTGAAACCTGGCCTCAAGGCCAGAATAAATAACATTTAAGTCCTTGCCTCTGAAACACCTTGGCAGAGAGACCCTGGACAAGTCACTTACCATCTCAAGACTCTGGTTGATTCTAAATTGTAAATAATACGCTAACCTGCTTTGGTAGAGGAGGTTCCTCCGTTCTAAGTTCCATTTTCCAATGAAATCACATTTTCTAAGAGAAATATTATATAGGGGCAAGAGGACTGACTTTGGATTCTGAGGACAGAAGAGTCAAACCCCTATTCTCATACATATTAATTTCATGACCTTCAAAAAATTACTTCCAGGAAGAAGTCACTCCATCTTTCAGTTCGGGGCATGACCTCTGGCTGTCCCCCAAACCGGAAATATTCTCTCTCTTTCACTCTAACTATGGCTTCCTTTAAATCTCCTCTTAAAGTACCCCCTCTTACAGGAAGTCTTCTCTGACCTCTCAATTCCAGTATCTTCCCTCTGTCAATCAGTTCCTATTAATCTTGTATACAGCCTTCTTTGTAAACATTTGTTTGCACATTCTCTCCTCTATTAGATGGTCCTACTGCTGCTCCCAGTGAGAAAGGACCCTATGGCCTGGGCTGCCTGTGTGCAGGTTTGTGACTACAGATCCCAGTCTATCCACACCTCTTCCTTCATCACTTGCCTGTCACCACAGGACTTTGAGGCATAATAGTAAAATGGCATGGGTGATGTATGGGCTGGCCACATTGTTCGAATGCAAAATGTATACTTGCCAAAAAGACTATTTTATGCAGAACTCACAAGGGGCAGGTGATCACATGGTGGTCAGAAGAAGTGATATAAGGACACTCTCAAGGTATCTCTCAAGAACTTTGGATTTGATTGTGCAACATGGGAGACACTGGCACAGGATTGCTCAGCATGGCATGCCCACATCAGAAAGTGTGCTGTGCTCTATGAGCAAAGCAGAATTGAGACAGCACAAAGGAAATGTAGGATGCATAAATTTGGAATATCTACCCCAAATGTTCACACAGACTATCTGTGCCCAACCTGTGGTAAACCATTCCGAGCTTGTATTGGTCTGATCAGCCACAGTCGGAAACACTGAAACTTCACTGGTGATGTCATTTTGGTCCTCCTTGAGAATGAAGGACAGCAACAAACTCCTATTATATGGTAAGGTCCTTGAGGGCAGGGACTAACTTTTGCCTCTTTTTGTATCCTCAGAACTTAGCATAGTGCCTGGCCTATAAGCACTGGTAAGTGCTTAATAAATGTTTATTGAATTGAGTTATTAATTAAATTAAGTAAAAAGACTCTATGATCTCCAAGATCCTCCCCAGCTCCAAATCTAGGAAAATATATTTATTGGATATTTCTAGCACTTCAAAGAAAAAAGGAAATATAGATCCATTCTTATATTTCAATTAATTTTATTAGGGATGAGAAGGTTTACACACTGGTGAAAATTTGCCAAATAGTAGAGGAAAGTAAGTAATTGATTTGTACATCATAGTGTAAATGGAGTCATGAAGATCTGAGTTCAAATCCTGATTCTGACATATACTGGCTATGTGACCCTGGGTAAGTCATCTAACTTTTCAATGCCCCTGGCACTAAGACTAAGTTGAAGAAAAGCCTTAGCTCTGAATTGGTAGAAAATATGAATTTCTCTTTTTTGTCTGTTCAAGTCTTTTTCCACGTGGATCCTGCCTACCTTTGCAATATTTTCCCAGCTATTCTGCCATCCAGCTCCACTGTCTTACTTACTCCTCCTCCCCCATACAACACTCCACCTCCACACTTCATGTCTTTCTGTCAGTTGGCCCCCACACTAGCAACACACTTTCTCAAAAGCTTCCTTTGCCTTCCTTCAACTTTAAGCTTGACACCTACCTTCCTCAGTAAATATCAATTGTTTCTGCTCTGGCCAAAGGGTCTTCAATTCTTTTGTGAAGGCAAACTCGGCTATCTTGTGCTCCAATTCTTACTTATTCTTTAACTACTGGATGGGTGTTGCCTCAGACAAATTGAGACACCTTAAAAAGGATAAGGTCTCCCACTGCATTGAGGCCATCTCTGGTCATCCTGATCTGTGTCTGACCACTGGACTGAGATAGTTCCCAGGGAGAAAGTGAGGCTGGTGCCTTTCCACAGTCCTGCCTCACTTAAATCCAATTTACTTGCAAGTCAAGACATCACCCTCATGATAGCATTGACCCTCTGAAGAACAAACAATGCCTTGCTCAGGAGGACTTCCCAATAATTCGGGATATGCCTCTCTCCAATGCCCCTTCCATTTATATTGTATATAGCTTATGTTAGATAGCTTTTCACCTATCACCTTCCACATCTGGATGTGAGTTCACTGGAGGAAGGAACAAATTTTTTGCCTTTCTTCAGTACCTGGCACAAATAAAACACTTTCTTTTCTTTTCTTTTTTCTTTTTGAGGCAATCAAAGTTAAATGACTTGCCCAGAGTCATATAGCTAATAAGTATTTGAGGTCATATTTGAACTCAGGTCCTCCTGACTTCAGGACCAGTGCTCTATCTACCACACCACCTCGTTCCTCTTACAGAATATACTTAATAAATGCTTGTTGATTCACTGACTGACAGACAGAGGAAGTTTCTTTACCAGGGGGCTTCCTGCATTAGTAAAATCTCAGGTTGGGGCAGCTAGAGTGCTAGCCCTAGAGTTAGGAGATCCTGAGTTCAAATCCAGCCTCACACTTAATATGATGTGACCCTGTCACTTAATCCCGAATGTTCCCCACAAAATTGCAGATTAAGATTCAGCTCTTCTCCACCCAGCTACACCAAAAAATAAAATAAGAGTAATTATAAAACTTATTTGGATATGGATTAAGATAACTAAAGAAGACTTTATAGAGAAAGCAGAAGTGAATATGGACCTTGAAAGAAGCATAAGACTCAGGTAATCCCATGGGTGGAAGTCAGAGGAGAGAGTATCTCAGTGACTGCAAATAAACCCAGAGAAAAACCAAAAAGTATCATTGGAGGGCAGTGTCATTCTGCTCAAACTCGACAGAACAGATTGTTTTCTGCTAAGGAACCACTGCAAAAGGCTGGGATAATTCCCTCCCATGATGTTATGGCAACCCAGACCTTTGCCAATAGATTTGGCAAACTGGGCTAGACTTTCTCCGTAAAATAGAGACATAACCTAAAGGCCCTTGTCACATATCTTCTGGTTTGACTTACTCTCTGTAGTGCAGAAAAGCACAGGTAACAGAAATAGTTCTAGGTGCCACCCAAGTAAATGCATATAAATGAGAAAAATGATTGGATTAGTAATTCTCCCCTCCTACCTTAAAAAATTATTAGGATTCCCTTCCAGTCCATTCACAGAATCTTCCCTTGGTGTACTGGAAGGCGTTTTAACTAGTGTCTCTAGGCAAAAAATATCTAGATGTAATGGTAGGTGTGGAGTTCTTTCAGTCACTTTATGTGTAGTTGATTCATAAGACAGTAGGAACTGTGTTTCTTGCTACAGAGAAAGAAATATGGTCCATTGAAATATGGGTATGTGACTTGTCATGCTAAAGTACTATCCCAGTATAGAATCTGGAATACATCTGCTAGCTTCTTTTGAGGAATAAATGAGAACACAGATAAAAGACCTATTAGATTTGTCTAATTAACAGTCATCTAACTGCCAGCTGGTATCCAAGCTGCAATAAAAAGAAAAAAAATCCAAAACAAAAAAGGATCATTTGGTTTTGCAATTAGCATGACTTGTATTTTCCATGGGGGGGGGGGGGGGGTAGGAGGGAGAAAAGGGAGGAGAAACAAACAACGAATCCTTAATGTGCTATTGTGTACACCTCAATATCTTTATTATTCAAGCCACTTAAAGAATGCTAAACAATTATTTTATATTCCCTTGGCCAAATAATAAGTCAATAGCTATTTGTTGATAACTCCTTGATTTCAAAGCCAATTTAAAAAATCTGTGTATTCCCAGACTATTGGGGGAACTGTAAGAAGCATGGAGGTTCATCTCATCTTTGCTCATTATGTCGGTAGAAGCAAAGGCAGTGTAGTATAATGGAGAGAGCCAGGCTTAGAGTTAAAAGACCTGGATCCAAATCCTGAGGTATATGGACAACCTAACCTTGCAGGTCAACCCTGTGGTTTAGGACAATTACTGGTGGAAAAGTAGAATTCTTGAGGGGAGGGAAGACAGGATAGAATGTGGCTGCAATAGTGATGGGGAATTTTTTTACTCCGTATTTTCTTTGGTATATTCTAATCTGACCTGTAGATTCCATTTTCACTATGCCCTTTCATCCCAATAGTTCTGAGCAATTCTATTCTGGTCTTTCCCGCCTTCCCTCTTTCCCTCCCTCCCTCCGTACCTTCCTCCTTCCTTCCTTCCTTCCTTCCTTCCTTCCTTCCTTCCTTCCTTCCTTCCTTCCTTCCTTCCTTCCTTCCTCCCTTCCTTCCTTCCTCTCTCTCTTCCTTTCATCCCTATACTAGAGTTACAGTATGTCTCACTGTAGCTGATCAGGTCAACATAAGCTCAGAAAGCTCCAACACAAGTCGGGCACAAATATTCTATGATTTCTTGAAATATTTTTGATAGATTAACTACCAGACTTGACCATTCTCTTGCCATGGCTAGTGTTTCCCTAAAAGATACAAATTTTTTCAGAGACTTGGCTGGTGTAAGGGGCTAAGGTTCAAACTGACCTACCTGATGCTGTCTTCTGGTACACTGATGTGGCTTCTCGGTAACCCAAGAGATCCACCCACATGGAATCAAGGCCCTTAAGACTCGGTGGATGTTCCAAGGGCACATGAGTCACCCCACACCACCTTGCAACCAGATATGCTCCAATATGGAGGTGAGGTGGTGACCCTCATGCTAAGGACTCCCTTTCTGTGCTATAGTTAAGTAAACCTTTTGTTGACTGTTGATAAATTTCAAGTGTGTTTCATCTTGTTCCAACACCAAACCTAAATTTCCAAGGAACTGGCCTGAGTCAGGCCTTCCCCTAACAAGTAATTTTAGAGGGAACTGGATTGGGTTACTGTTAGTAGGCCACTTTATCTGATAGCCTTCAGCCTACCTTTTCAGGTTTATTTCACATCACTACCCCCATTGTTTTGGCCAAACTGGCCCATTTATTGTTCCCTGAACAACATTCAAGCATTCAAGATTCTGCCTCTGCAACTTCATGTGGGGTAACTTTTATCCCAAGAGCATATATTTCTGACTTTCTATGTCCTAAAGTACGACCCTGTGGCCTCGAGGCTCCAGGTTCCCCACCCCTGCAACCTGTTTCTTGGAATCCCTGGTTTCTTTCAATATTTTTGTATCACCTCCTATAGGAAACTTTTCCTAATTTTCCTAATTATGAGTACTCTCTCTCTTTCTCAAATAACAACACTTATCCACTTAAATTTTGTATCCTTCCATTAGAACATAAGTTCTTTGAGGTCAGAGATAGCTTTTGGTCTTGTTTTTGTATCTCCAACACCTATGCAGCGTTTTGTATGTAGCAGAAATTTTATAAATACTGGATGGATTGGACTGAAACAGTATTAAAATCAAAAGAGGCTACCTAGGTTTTGTATGTAGTAACATTTGACTTGGTGTTGATCTTATAAAACAACAGGAAGAAAGTATATAATCAAAGCCTGCATGTAATAAGAACTGTAATAGGTGAAGCAGAAAATATTAAGGACTGGTATAGAAGATGGGTAGCTAGATGTTACATCTACTGGTTAGAATACTGTGCCTGAAGTAAGGAAGACTCTTCTTCCTAAGTTCAAATCTGACCTCAGATACTTCCTAGCTGTGCGGTCCTGGATAAGTAACTTCACCCTCTTTGCCTCAGTTTCCTCCACTGTAAAATGAGCTGGAGAAGTAAATGGCAAAACCACTCCGATAACTCTGCCAAAAAATTTTTACCAGGAATCTGAAGAGTCAGACACAACTGAAATGACTGAACAAGACCATAGAAGGCACCAACTTGAATTTTGAGTTGATTTGCCTTCCAAACTTTCTAAAACATTTTCTTTAAATATGGTGCTTGCTCAATGTTGGCACCTAGGAGTTCTAAGTAATATTTTTATTTCTTAAAAAAGAAGAGTATAAAGCATGTTTAGCCCCATTTTACATATCCCTTTAAGTTAAGCCACTAGTAGTGGTTCTACTGACTCTTAAACATAGAGTAGCCAAATTTCAGGTTTAGGATTTTAAAAAATGTCTAATTGTGTTCTTTTGTTACTTTTAATGACTTTCATTTCCTACACACATACCCCTAATACAAATTTCCCTCCAATATCTTGTAAAAATAGCAGAATTGAGCAAAATTAAACAACACTGTGGTCATATGATAATAATAATAGCTTTAATTTATATAGTACCTGCCATGTTGTACTAAGCACTTTAAAAATTTTCTCTCATTTGATTTTTCACAACAATGATAAATACTGTTAGTATCCCCATTTAACAGTTGAGAAAAATGAGGTAGATGCAGAAAGAGGCTAAGTGACTTGTCCGGGGCCACACAGCTGGTAAGTGCCAGAGGCAGGATTAGAATCAGGTCTTCCCAATTCCAAGCCCAGCAATCTATCCACCGAGCTGCCATGTTTGAAATTACATGTCTTAAAAGAAAGCAAACCTCTATTATCATCTTCCTGCAAAGAAGCAGGAAGTATATTTCACCATCAGTTCTTCAAAGTCTTGGTCACTGTATTGATAAGAGTTGTGAAATCTTTCATTGATGTTTTCCTTTACATTAATGTGGTCACTCTGTAAATTCTTCTCCTGGTCCTTCTGCTTACTTCAATGTGCAGAAATTCATACAACTTTTCCCATATTTCTCAGAATTCCTTACTATTATCCCTTCTTACACAGTAACATTCCATCCCATTCATGAGCCATCATCATGAGCACCCACTCTCCTTCTCAATACTCACCATATTTTTGTCACATATGAGTCCCTTCTCTCCATCTTTGACATCCTCAGGGTATATGCCTAATAGTTGTCAGAGGATATTCAGCTTTGCATTTTGAGATGTAAATCTCATTTGTGCATTCAAGTCTGTAAACATAAATGACAACAAATAACAGAATTCTGTCAATCAAAGAGTCTCACACGACTGAAATGACGGAACAACTACAGATAGATCCATGAATGCCATCTGTACCACGGCACTGGACATATTTCTTGTTGCTGTTCATTTGTTTCCGTCATGTGAGACACTTTGTGACCCCGTTTGGGGTTTTCTTGGAAAAGATACTGGAGTGGTTCGCCATTTCCTTCCCCACTTCATTTGACAGATGAGGCAACTGAGGCAGACAGGGTTAAATGACTCGCCCAGGTCACACAGCTAGTATGTATCGGGTTGGATTGACCCCTAAAATTCTGAACTTTTTAGTTGTATTACTTGACTTTAACTTCATTACTGTAACCTTATACTTCTTCATTGATGCTGAACTTACTTTTCAGCCATATTGTTATTCTTGGTCCCTTTTCTTTTCTTTATTCTCTCTATCCATCTCCCCTGGTCTCTCTTCCTTCTTTTCATACCTACCCATGATCCTTTAGTTCCCCACTCTTGTAATGCACATACCACCACCCTTGGATTCTACTAGAATTTCTACCATTGCCCACCCTATCTTTTAACTCTTCACAATTCAGTTCCTCCATTCCTACTCTGCAGTTCCTCAAAAATGCCACAGAAAATAATAAAATTGAGTTGATTTCACCCATTATCTATATAATCTGAGAAGTTACATCCCTGATGCTGAGTAATTCATATCTCTGTTCTTTTTCATTTTCTGTGTCATCATTCACAGCGACTGTTCTCCAATCCCTAATTTCCCTTCTACTACCCCCACCCCCACTCATGTTTATAGCACATGACTTGACCTCCTTGGTGATGGAGAAGCCTAAAGTCATTTGATGAGAAGTTCCTCAAATTACTATCTCTAATTCTCCAAACTCCTCAGCATTCTCAACCATTCTTTCCCTCTCCATGATTTCAGAGAAAGAGTTATTATTACTTCTTCCTAATGCCTTTCCTTCATCCTTCCCCATCTAGGACCTCCCTCCATTTTAGAAGACTCTTGAACTCAGTGTGACCAGTATACCATCAATCACCAACAGGAACATTTAGAGAGATTAACCATCTCAAAAAAATCAGCCTTACCAAGTAGATAAAGCTTGTCTTCTCATCATTCTTCCCCTCAACAAGATGCCGTGGAAACGCTTAATTTTTGGTGTGATCCAACACTGAGGTCATTTCCAGCTTTTATGACTCTTCTCAAACCCAGTTGGAATTCTGGTCTGACTCCTAAAGCATGTGACCTTGACTAGGCTTGTCATTCTAAAATACAGTCTCATGCGATATGACTCACCTCTATCTTATGGTGAGAAACCAAAATCCATATTCTCATCATCCCAATCACAGCTAGACCTTATAAAGCTGTTTCACTTCTTCACACAGTCCTAGGTATTAGGGTTTCTCAGCTAATGATCCCAAGTCATGATATCCATCATATGCAAATTATATGCTAGGAATCTGTAGCATTAGTCATTTTTACTCTACAGGGATGCTTTTTTTCAGTGTTTCTCTCACAGTCATCATTCATCCTATCCCTTTCTCATAGCAAAACTCTCTACATCTGAAAAGACATCATTTTACACAAGAATTCTTGAATGACTTATGTAGTATGCATTGAAAACACCTTATTGGAAAAGAGGGTGTTACAAATTTAGTGCTTTTTCATACTCAACAAACAACATGTACAGTGGGAGCTTACACACTCTATATATTTCAGTCAGTTGTGAAAAGGTAAAGATGTAGGGTGTTGTTGAATAATGTCTTCAACAGCTATAGTGAATACTTTGGGAATAAAGCAACATACTTGTAGTCAAGAGGGCTTGAGTTCAAATCTTGTCCCCAGATATTACTAACTTTGTAACCCTGGTCAGGGGTTACTTAACTTCTCTTAGCCTTAGCTTCCTCATCTCTAAAAGGGGATAAAAATAACACCTACCTCACAAAACTGTTATGAGAATCAACTGAGATAATATATGTAAAATGGTCTGTAAACCTCAAAGCACTTTATAAATATCATCTATTATTACTATTAACACTGCTAATCTCCTCATACAGGATTTCTTCAATTTATACATGTCCCAAAAGTTTTAGAGCTTATTTTAAGCTTTAATAACTTCAGAAAAATAAATGGTACTAACTTGCAAAAAATTTGAAAGGTTAATTATTTAAATTTTTAAAATCTTGATGTTTCCTATTAACATTTAAAATAACCAACATCTTGTGCTGTAAGACACTAGCTAATTTTAGAACTTTGCAAAAAAAAATTTATTCAACTGCTGTTCAAAGATGGAAAAGATTGCATTTATAATCTGCCTAAATATGAACCAAAGAATGAACTGTTGATGGATACATGATAGGCTTAATATGACCCAACAAGAAAAAAATTCTAATGAGGCTAGATCAGATGACTGAGATGGCCAAGCAAGAGGACCTAATTCCTCTGCTAATTCACTGGTCTGAGAAAGTGTCATCCAGAAACTTGCATGCATAATGCATAATGATCTAGAGTCCCATCTTGTTAAAATTAAAATTAAAAATTTCTTATTCTGAATTCACAAAAATAGATGTGTAAAAGAAATCTAAGTTGTCAAACTTTCAAAAGACTTTTTGGTAACTTTTTTAGTATTTACATTTCTTAAGTTATTAAGGCTTAAAACTGCTCTACAACTTTTGGGGCATCTTGTATATGTGTGACTCAAAGATTTTATCTAGGCATACAGTCAGCAGTTTTTATTGTCATCTTTATTGCCTTTTGGGGGTATTAATGATGACCTTTGAGGGAGCCCCCATACTTTTATTATCTTCTCCTTCAGATATTTTGAAAATTAATTTCTTCTTAGCTGCTTATAGTCCCACAGCCCCATCCATGCCTATATTTTCTCAGCTTCTACAAATTTACTACCACAGAAGTTGTACAATCTGGAAACATTAACATATATGAGAGTTTCTAGGATTTAAAGGGGCCCTTGAGATTTGACTTTATATGGTGAGGAATGTCAACATCTTGGCAGTGGATTGTTGGATTAATTCATGTTAAGCCACAAGGAGAGTTTCTGTAATGTGTGTAGTTCTGTACTGCCAATGTAACTCTCCTACCATTTTAATATTTTGTGCTTTGTTTTAATCTAAGAAAAGATGTCAGCTATGGGATTATAAGAAGAAAATGTTTGTTCCTAGGATCCCTTATGAACTCGTCTTTCATGTGAGTGTACTATAAGACGCCTATTTTCATGTAGCTTCAATTTCCATGATTTTCAGAGGACCTATGATTGCATAGAATCACACAAGTTAAGTCAACAAGCATTTATTAAGCACCTACTAGGTGCTAAGTGCTGCCCTCAAGGATCTCACAGTCTAAGGGGGAAAATGACATTCTAATAACTATGGATAAATGAACTATATGCAAGATAAATTGAAAATAATCAAAAGAGAGAAGGCACTAAGGGGACTGGGAAAGTCTTCCCAGACAAGTTGAAATTGTAGTTGAGATTTGAAGGAAGTCAGTTAAGCCAAGAGATGCAAATGAGGATGGAGAGAATTACAGGCATGGTACATGGAATGAAAATATCTGCAATCAGGAAATGGAGTGTCTTAACTTGAGGAGCAACAAGGAGACTAGTGCCATTGGATCACATTGTATGGGGTCACAAAGAGTCAGACACAATTGAAAATGACTGAACATCTATCTATCTATCTATCTATCTATCTATCTATCTATCTATCTGTCTGTCTGTCTGTCTGTCTGTGTCTGTCTATCTATCTCTCTATCTATCTACTTATCCATCTATCATTAATATAAATACATACAAGGCAGTTTAGGAAGGAGAGCACTAGCAATTGTGGGGATCAGGATAGATATAACAAATTCAGAGAATTTTGGAAAGACTTTAATGAGCTAATAAGGAGCAAAATATTTCTTTTCTGGTGGAGAAAATAAATAGCTACCCCATTTCCGATATCTACTTTGTTCATTAAGTACCTTGTTCTAGAAGGGACAGTTCTAGAGGCTTTTTAGAGGAGACCACAGACATGTCATTTTCCCCCAGAACTCCAGGGTGGGGGCACAATGTCTCTAGCTAGAAAAATCCTGACTCCTTTCTTTGGGATCAGACTTTCCAGAGATTGAAATGAATCTGTGTTAAGTCCAGGGCTAGAACTTGTCCTGGGAAAGGGTCCCCTGGACTGTGCTGTAATTTGCTGAGGATCACACAGCCAATAATTATTATGCAGCTAATTAAATGTCTGAAGTCAGATTTGAAATAAGGACAATGAGTTCAGTCCAATGCCACTTAGCATGTATGTGTGTATGTATGTATGTATATATCTGTACAGTGCATGTATGTATATATGATTATGTGTTTATATGCACATATATACACATATGCGTATGTGCATGTGCTTATGTATGCATATATAAATGCACAAATACGTATGAGTTCATACACAGATACACTGGTTTTTCTGATTTGACTGCAAGTTTCTTGCTAATATAATTTATTTTACTCATTATACTTACATCCTTAATACCTACCACAGGGCCTCAAACAAAGTAGGCTCTTAATAAATATTTGTTGATGGACTGATTTATATCACAATCAGTCCATCCACAAAATATTTATTTGGATATTTTGTGGATACAGCACAATTTGTTCAGTTTTCTCCCATTGATAGGTAACTCTTCTTTTTAAAATCTTTTATATGAGATCTTTTGCTTTCATTTCTTCTTCCTTTCCAGATATATCCTTTCCTTGCAACAAAGACAGGAAAAAAAAGCAGTTTAGAAAAAATGGATTGGTGCATCAATTATATCTGTTAATATATGTAATATTCGCACCTATATTTCCCCTACGACTTCAAAAAGGGGACAGAAAGGGCATCTGTTTTCTTTCTAATTTTTTGGCCTTACAAAAAGTGTTACTATAAATATCTTGCCATACATGGGCCTTTTCTTTTCCTTTTTTATTCTCTTGGGGTAGATATTCAATATTCAAATCCCTCATTATACAGTTAAAAAGCTGAGGCTAAGGCAAAAGTGACAAGTATTTTAAATTCCATGAAAACGCTGTTTTTATTTTTTAGTGATACCAACAATTCATGACTGGCTGTGTGTAAGTAGTATGGATAATGCATGTGGATGTATGTGGTGCTTCATATTTCTCCAGAAAGAAATTTTCTACTCTCCATTTTTCTTTTTAGAGAAACAGATGGAAAATATTGCATCAGATGTCACCTTTTGGTACAGGAAACAAAAAACAAAAGAATGCTCCAGCCTCGTCATATTTGGACGAAAATAATGCTGCAGAGTCTATTTCTGTTGAGTCATAAAAAGGCCACTTTATACCGGTTAAGATTTATTCCCTAAGGTGGGTCTATGGGAAAAGTCGCAAAAGACCTTCTCCCACCATTGTGTTTTGAGAGGACATGCCAAAAGAGTAAACAAACAAGGCTCTTCCTCCCTATTCATGCTCTTGTAGCGGGGGGGTTCTGCGGTTGCTCCACTGGCCAGCACAACATTTATAAAGGTTCTAACAATGGCTATCCTTGTTCAGAGATGTGGGATGATCAGCCTTTGAAAGTTCTGTGTCTTTTCGAGCTTATTTTGTCAAGACAAGAGCTCTCTCTGTTGTGGTGCAATAAGGGACTCAGCCCCAAAATGATCGAAAGGATCAAAGCCAGAGGAACGTGACATCTGCCAATACCTCCTCCTCTAGAAGCTTGCTGGTAAAAACAGAGGAGCAAGCAGACATGGATGGCTTATAGACAGCCCAGTTCAAACATTAAACCAAAGCCTGGATGGATAGGGAAATATTTACATCAGATACAGGTCAAGGGAATGTTGACTTTGAGGAAGAAAGGTTAGGTACACAATTGGGGAGAAAATGGGAAGAGCTATAGGATGAGATCGAGCCTTCATTTGGAGGTGGGTTAATATATTAATGCAATATTTATTCATATTGTTAATATAATATTAGTTAACCCATACCATTATATAATTTACATCATTTCTATAAGTTACTATTATTCAGATAATATTATGATTATATTTATAATTTATTATATTTGTCGTTAAGTCTTTTCAGTTCAACTGAACTGAAAAGTTTCATGTTCAACTCTTCTGAGTTTGGAGTTTTCTTTTCAAAGATACTGGGAGTGATTTGCCATTTCCTTCTCCAGCTCATTTTACAGATGAAGAAACTAAGCAAATAGGGTCAAGTGACTTGCCCAGGGTCACACAGCTAGTAAGTGTCTGAGACCAGATTTGAACTCAGAAAGATGAGTCTTCTATCCACTCCATTTTAAATTTCCCATTGGTTGGTTGATCAGTTACTTGGTTGGTTGGTTGTTGTTGGTATAGTGGTTGGTTGGTACAGTGTGTCCAGGGGGCAGCTAGGTGGTACAGTGGATAGAGCACCAGCGCAGAAGTCAGGAGGTCCTGAGTTCAAATATCACCTCAGATACTTGACCCTAACTAGCTGTGTGACCTTGGGCAAGTCACTTAACCCCAATTGCCTCATCCTGGGTCATCTCCAGTCATCCTGATGAATATCTGGTCACTGGATTCAGATAGCTCTGGAGGAGAAGTGAGGCTGGTGACCTGCACAGCCCTCCCTCACTCAAAACAAAGTCAAGTGCAAGCCATGTCATTATTTCTCTGATGATGTGCATGGTCTTCTTCAGCAACGAAAGATGAACGCACAATGTGTCCAACTGTGACCGATCAGACCAAAACAGACTTGGAAGGCTCTATCACAGATCAGGTGCAAATAATCCATATAAACTTTTCTGTTACAGTGATATCACAAATATAAATTTAATATTATTTATAACAACAATAGCATTTATATACTATATTAAAATTTGCAAAGCACTTTACAAATATGATCTAATTTTATTCTCACAGCAACCTGGAGAGGTAAGACATAAGCAGTGAGGGATAGTGAACTCCAAATGACTTTCACCAATTATATAAACTTTCCTAGAGTGTGGAGAAGTTGAAAACTAGCAGGCATGCCTGCACAGAGTAAGAGCTGAGTGAGGCTCTCACCAATAAAGAACATGCTTGTGCTTTGTCCTTTCTTCTCCCTTTTTCAAGGTTGTTTTCCTTCAGATTGTAGGTAGATAGTTTTAGAATAGGCTTCTTAGCTTTTGTTAGGTAACCCAACACTGGGTCATCATTTCCAAAATCTTACAAAAGTTCATATTTGCATGTGACTACAGACAAGAGATTGGATTGAGTAAGTCAGTCCTCTTTCAAGGGTATTAAAGACACATACCACTCATGTGGATTAACATGAAGGATAATAGCAATTATAGTTCCATATACATTAGGTTCTAATCATATTAGCAACAATGAGCAAAAGTGTAGTATAGTAAAGAGCTGGCCTCTGAGTGAGTAAGATCTGAGTTCAGATTCTGCTGCCTGTGTGAGTTTAGGTAAATCATGACCACTCAGTGCTCTCTGAGATTATGAATTATGGGGATGTACTAGTGGTTTGGTGGATCGAGTGCTGGGCCTGGAGTCAGAAAGGTCTGAGTTCAAATTTGACTTTGGACACATGCTAACTGTGTGATCCTGGGCAGTCATTTAATCCTGTTGGCCTCAGTTTCCTCATCTGTAAAATGGGTTAGAGAAGGAAATGGCAAACCATTTTGGTATCTTTGCCAAAAAAACCCCAAATGAGGTCACAGAGAGTCAGGCATGACTGAAACGACAATATTGTTGCATTAGTTACTTTACCAAGAGATTCTTATATCAGTGAAATCACAGGTCTGATTAAAAAAAAATTAAGTGAAACTCAACAACTGACATTAATAAAATGTCTTAAAGTTTACAAAGACCTTCACAGTGATTATTTCATTATTTCACAACCCTGTGAAATAATGCCGCAAATATCCCTGATGTGCAAGGGAGAAACCGAGACTCAAAGGACCTTCCCCTGGTTGCATAGTTAGTTATAGGATCATCGACTGAGAATTAGAAAGGAATTAGAAGTCACTGACTCTTCCCCCACCCTACCCCACAAACATATTTTACAGATAAAAAAACTGAGGCACTGAAAGTGGCTTGACTAGGGGCAGCTAGGTGGTAGGGTGGATAGAATGCTTGGAGCTCAAATCCAGCCTTGTGACCTTGAACAAGTCAATTACTCTGTCTGCTTCAGTTTCCTCATCTGAAGGGAATAATAATAGCATTTATACTCAAGGGCTATTGTGAGGATCCAATGAGATAATATTTTTTGTAAAGCATTTTGTAAACCTTAAAGTGCTATATAAATACTAGACATTATTATTATTTACTACTGTTACTACTGCTGCTGCTGCTGCTATTACTACTACTACCACTACTGAGTGTGTCAGTACTTCATTGCCAAAGAAGACCATGCCATCAGAGAAATAACGACATGACTTGCACTTGACTTTGTTTTGAGTGAGGGAGGGCTGTGCAGGTCACCAGCCTCACTTCTCTCCAGAGCCATCTGAATCCAATGACCAGATATTCATCAGGATGACTGGAGATGACCCAGGATGAGGCAATTGGGGTTAAGTGACTTGCCCAAGGTCACACAGCTAGTGAGTGTCAAGTATTTGAGGTGATATTTGAGCTCAGGTCCTCCTGACTCCTGCACTGGTGCTCTGTCCACTGCACCACCTAGCTGCCCTCCTACTACTACCCCCACTGCCCAAGGTCACCCAGATTGTCAAGATTGAAAACTTTGCTTTCCTGACTCTCCAGCTAAGAGTCAAAGCGCTATATCACAGCTATATAGTTGAATAAACATTGACCATTTAGTCTTTGTCTCTCAACCTGAGCATTTACAGTCAAGAAGAGACAAAATGCTCCTATGACCTCGTGAGAGAGGAAAGAGCTGCCCACATCAATTTCTTCTTCTGCCATAGTGAGATTAACAAAAGGCATCAAACACATGGAAAGGATTGACACTTTGTCCTAGCTTTGTAGTCAGTCGAAGTACTAACATGATTACCACACTACTCAGGATTTAGAGGCTTATGGATGTTAGAAACAAGTTTTCCTGCCAGTATTTACTGATTAAAAACACCCAGCGTCCAGCAGACTGCCTTGAACAAAGCAAGCCATCAATGCGGGCTTGTTCATGGGGACCAGGCTCAGCTCTCTAAGAGCAAACTGAAATACTCAGACCCCAAGTCTGAATCACTCAGCTGGCTGACAAACAATAGAGCATCTGCTGGGTGCGTGAGACCTGTCTATTTGAACTAAATCACTTTTTCTCTTGTTTGATCATTTTTTTCTTTTTCACATATTTCCAAGGAATCTTTGCCGTAGATTTACCCAAGCTAAAGATCTGGTTTAAATTGTCTCCCAGCTGCTTGCTTGTGATTCTTCTTGACCTTGATGATAGTGCTTGAAAAGATATCTAAAATGGATGATTTAGTATATTCAGAATCAAAGATCTGATAGTTGGGGATGCTATCATTGGATAGAAATCTGTTGGAATTAAGGAAAATCTTGTTTTATGATGAAAATAAAACTCCAATCGTTTCATGTATTTATATTTTTGAAGGGAGGGCCCATTGAACATTAGAATTCCTTATGGGATACATAGCTTATTATCTTTAATTTAAAAACAGAGCTAGAGTTGGGGCTTCTGATTCACCCTCTATACCATAAATGCACCATCATGCAATATTCTTTTTTTCTTTCAAAGAGATGCAGAAAAAGTACGTGAGAGTCCCTGAGCTTTTGATTTTTATTTTTTTGAACTGATATATCTCCGTTAAAATCCTATCTTGACTGTTGCGTTGATGTCTGGGTCTTTCTACCTGCCCAGAAATTGTACCCTCCAAATTTAGATGTCTCCCTCACTTAGAATGTGTGTCACTAGAGGACAGAGAATTTTTTAGTTTTCTGTTTATACTCCCAGGGCTTAGCATATAATAAGCACTTAGAAAACGTTTTTTTCATTCATTTAACTTTTCTTTTTTAATTTGCATATGTTATCTCTCTCCTCACCCCCATGGAACGAATAAAAAAAGAAAAAGATGACCTTCATAACAATGTGGATTTTCAGAATAACAAATTCCTAAATTGACCAGGTTCAAAAATGTGTCATTCGTTCTGTATTTTAAGGTTATCACCTCTCTGGGAGAGGCAATTAGGTAATATGGTATGAATACAGCATTGGGTTTAGAGTCAGGAAAATCTGAGTTCAAATCCAGTCTTGGATGTTTCCTTGTTGTGTGACCCTAACCTAATCACTTAATCATTGTCTGCCTCAGTTTCCTCAACTGTGAAATAAGGATGATAACAGCACCTGTCTCACAGGGCTATTATAAGATCAAGTCAAATTGTATTTGTTAAGCCCTTTGCATAGTGCCTGGCACACAGCAGGGACTTTATAAATACTTATTCCCTCCCTCCAAACTCTCCTTCTCTGGTAGGAGGTGAGTAATGTGTGCTATCTTCAGTCCTCTGCAATTATGTTTATCATTGCATTGATCAGTGTTCTAAAGTCTTCCAAAGTTTTTATCTTTTCTAATGCTTTGTAGCTTTCGTTTAGGTACAAATCTATATTTATTATATATTATTGTATTACATATTTAATCATTCTAAGTAGCTGAGTATCCCACTTAGTTTCTAGCTTGAGGCCACTACAAAATAAGAAATTATAATTATTTGACACTTATGGATCTATTTTCTCTTTCTTAGATCTCTTTAGGAGATAAGCCTAGTGGTGGTCTTAGTGAGTCAGATGGTATGCACAGTTTCCTAGTTTTGAAGGCATAGTTCTAAATTGTTTCATTAAATTGACTCGTTAAATCTCAAATGGCAATAGCTGGCATAGATGGACAGACAGACAGACAGATAGATAGATAGATAGATAGATAGATAGATAGATAGATAGATAGATAGATAGATAGATAGATTGATAGAGAGAGAGAGAGACAGACAGGCCGATAGATAGATAGATAGATAGATAGATAGATAGATAGATAGATAGATAGATAGATAGATAGATAGACAGACAGACAGACAGATGGATTGGAACAGATTTAGCAAAGACTTCTCAGGAATGTGGAGCCTTCTCCCTGGAGTGGAGGAGACCTTGGACCCAGTTTTTCATTCCTCCAGAGTCAGGTGATTTCCATATAAGGCTATAAATTGCTTTAGGATCAATGATTGGATATGATTCACTAACTCCTCAATGCCTAATGACGTGTATTTTCGCGGGTTTTGTAACCTTCAGGAGCGGGAAATTTGAACTAGGTTTCAAAAGGGATTGGTTAGATTTAGTGCCTAGAATGTAAGACCGTGCTTCTCAGCCAATGAGAATAATGGTCAGTGGTGGGAGGGGGATTTTCATGTCAGGGTCTATATAAATTACCATTCTGCTTCTGTAAGCCTCCTCCCTACTCCAGCTTTACTGGTGAACGGACCACCCGGTTTTTCACGAGAACCGAATAAAGGGGATTTTCTGTTTTTACCTTGAGATGCCTCTGAGTAGTCAATTTGAGGAGGGGTCTTGCCATCCCATACATAGGGAAATAGACATATATGGGGCAGGTAGGTAACACAGTGGATAGAATTCCGGGCATGGAATTGGGAGGACCTGAGTTTAAATCTGGCCTCAGACACTCACTAGTTGCGTGACCCTGGGCAAGTCATTTAAGCCTGTTTCCTCAGTTTCCTCATCTGTCAAATGAGCTGGAGAAGGAAAATGGCAAACCATTCCAATATAGATAGATACCTAAAGATATATACATAGATATATAGATCAATATACCCACTATATATATAGATATACAATATATCCTATTTACATATAGATAGATAGATAGATAGATAGATAGATAGATAGATAGATAGATAGATAGATAGATAGATAAAGGTCTTTAAGTTAGCCAAGAAAACCCCAAATAGGAGCAAGAAAAGCCAGACATGACTGAATAATAATAGCCACTGCTGCTGCTGTTGCTCCTTCTCACTCTTGTGCCCTTGGGGAGTAATGTAGCCTTCCTAGCTAAGACTTCAGCTTTCTCATCTATAAAATGAGGAGACGATCTAGATCTTCTCTAGCACTTGAATAGAGAGATGAGGGTGAAGGGAACGTTCATTCTCTGCTTTTGGGTGGGTCCAAATGAGCAAGGACACAGACAGACACACAGAAAAGAGCAGGATGAGAACAGAAGGCTAAAACTAGTCTGATATTAAGTACAGAGAGTTGGATGAGATAAGGCTAGAAAGGTAGGGAAGAACTAGATTGCAAAGGACCTCAAATGCCAAGACTATGAGTTTTAAAAAGTATAAAGAAAAGGCAAAAAGATTTCTGTTCTTTTTGAGTAGTGACCTATTGGTGATTGTCCCAGGATGACAAACGAGTTCACTGAATGAATGAGTTCCTTCCTATTCCCTACTGAGATGTCAGAATTTTTCAAAGGATGCACAGATATCCATAGCATTCTTAATGATTTAAGACATTCATTTGGAAATAGTAGCATCGAAAACAGATTCCATTGTGATGCAAACCATCCCATTGTATTCTACTCTTTGTGGGAAAGTCATCATGGTTAACGCTAATCTAAAACAAACTGAGTTGCATAAATTTTAAATTTTTAAAAAAATAATTATTATTAAAGAGCTACCAAAACAACAAAAGCAAAAATTGAGAGATCATATGACCTTTGGTATTATTTCTCTTGAAAATGTTTATGTAGCAATATTGTATGATGAAGAACTGTGAATGACTTAGCTATTCTCAGTAATAAAGTGATCCAAGACAATCCCAAAGGACTAATGAATGAAGTATACTATCCCTCTCCAGAGGAAGAACTGATATTGTCTGCATCCAGACTCTAGAGTGCTATTTTTCACTTTCATTCTTTTTCTTTTATTCAAGTCTTCTTGTACAAAATTACTAATGTGGAAATGTGTTATCCTATATCTGATTGCTTACTGTCACAGGGAGGGGGAAGTGGAGGGAGGAAGGGATAGAATTTGGAACACAAAACTTTTTTAAAATGTAGAAAATTAGGGAAAATAATATATATGTGTACACACTTATGTATCTATATACATATATGTATATGTGTATATATAACATATATATATATCAGTTAGGTATACCATAATTCGAAAAAAAAAATTCTAAAAAGAACTATGGTATGTTCACAACTAATTGATTTCATTCCTCTTTCATTAATAGTTTATGGGTAAGTTTCTAGAACTGTGATGTGACTATAAAAAAACTCCATCCAAGGAAATAAGTCCATAGTGGTAAGGATTATCTAAGTTTCAGACACACACACACACACATATATATGTATGCATGTATGTATGTATACTTTCAGTACTTGGGTGACTGTGGGTGAGATCCAAAGTCATCTAGCCTAGTGCATAACTGACTTGTTTGTTGTCACTATAGCTTCAGGTAAAACAAATGTACTCCATTTGGGGCAAATTGTCTTAAAATTATTGAGAGTAAAAATACAAAATAACAAGAATGCATGCATCATTACTGTCCTAACCTTAATCAGATCACTTTGCATCTTAGGATTCTAAATAACATCTTCATTATATCAAATTTTCTGCCAGAGATTGTATAGAAATATGGCCTGCGAGTTAGGAAGAGTACTGATGCCACTTCTAAAGTGTACTGGCTATTGGACCCTGAACAAAGGGTGGGGAACCTGCAGCCTCAAACAGAACTGTGAAATTTGAATCCAGTCAAAGCGCCACACTTGAGGACCTAGATGGCCACATGTGGTCTCAAGGCTGCAGGTTCCCCATCCCTGATAGCTTCTCAGTGCCTGGAGCTGCTGTCTTAAGCTATCAGAAAAAGTAGAGAGGTTCAAGTTCTGCTTCTCACACTATGTGTGTGACCCTGGGCAAGTCATTAAAACTTCCCTGAACCTGTTTCCACATTGACAAAATGAGGGGGTTGGACTTGGCAGCCTCACAGGGTCTTCCTTGTTCTAATCCTATAATACAAGACCATAGAATGGTTCTTGATATACATCTATAGAGCATGTTTCCTTACCATGAATTCTCTATGCCAGTCCTTTACGTAGCTTATTTGTACATATTTGTCTTTTTGTTACTTTTCCTCATTAGACTGTAAGTTCCTTGAAGGCAGGTGCTATCTTTTACCTTTTTGTATATCCAGTTGTTGGCACAATGCCTGGCCCATGGTAGGTAGTTCAAAAATATTTAATGACAAGCAATGAAATTACACATGCACACACACACACACACACACACACACACACACACCCCTTCCACAACTTCCCATGCTCTTGATTCAGAATACTGATTTCTTACAAGCAAAGGAATATTCCTAGAGATATTTTACTTGAGAGGAGAAATTATGACCATTCTTCCTAAATCTCTGGCAACAATTATAGCCTAAAATCATATTTTGAGTACATGACAAAAGTATATTTCAAGTTATATAGCATTTCTGCCTCTGTGGATATTTATTTATCACTTGTTAAGTTTAGGCTTCTGTCTTTTTTTTCCTCTTGGCTACTCTTTTAGACATACTGGATCTAATATCATCACTATTAGTGCCAAATCAGTTGCCTCCCTAAAATTTATCTATAAAAATTAGAGCATTAAATTTCTCACACAATCCAGAACTATGACTGTGCCAACCTTGTATCAAGCATCTGGATGAAAACTGAAAATTTAATCTATTACCTGGCCATTAATATCCAGATAGCTGGCATCTTTATGCTATACATCATTCCTCCCTATCAAAGATTTTTTAGTCCAACCAGACTGACTTTCTTACCGTTCTTCATAGGGGATGCATCATCTTTTGTCTCCGTACCTTTCCATAGGTTTTCTTCCATGTTCGGAATGCCCTCCATCCTCCTCATCACCTCTTAGAATCCTTGGCTTCCTTTAAAACTTAACTCAGGGGAGGGGAGGGAGGCAGAGAAAATTTAAAACTTATGGAAGTGAATATTGAAAACTAAAAATAAATAATTTATTAATAAGAAAATAAAATAAAATCCCCGCCAAAAAAACTTAGCTCAGCCACTACCTAGTACACAGAGCAAAATCTGATTCCATGTCCCTACTAGCATTGATTGCCTTCCTCCTTTCCCCAATGACCTTTATTTGTTTTGTATATATGTACAAGTATACCTGTTTTTTCTCTTGAAATAATATAAGTTCTGTGGGAATAGTGATTTTTTTTATGCTTGTCTTTGTGTCTCCAGCACTTATTAGTGCCTGGCATATCGTAGGTGTTTAATAAATGCATATTGATTGATTGACTCACAATGCCTCCAAATGATGGGTTATATTGTTTTAGTTTTCATCCATTTTTATTGTTGCCTTAATAAGATCTACTCTATTTACTTATCAATTTACAAATTTTGTATTAACTTATATACGTACATGGTGTAAGGTGGTGTAAATGTATGCTACTTGAGGGTAAAGAAGGTTTAGCTCTTATATTTGCATTTCTAGTCCTTAACATAGTGCCTACCATGTAGTAAACACTTAGTAATGGAAAGAAAGAAAGAAAGAAAGGAAGGAAGGAAGGAAGGAAGGAAGGAAGGAAGGAAGGAAGGAAGGAAGGAAGGAAGGAAGGAAGGAAGGAAGGAAGGAAGGAAGGAAAGACAGAAAGGAAAAAGAGAAGGAAAGGAAGGAAGGAATGAAGGAAGGAAAGAAAGAAAGAAAAAGAGAAAGGAAGAAAGAGAGAAAGAAAGAAAGAAAGAGAAAGAGAAAGAGAAAGAAAAAGAGAAAGAAAGGAAAAGAAAAAGGAAGGAAGGAAGAAAGAGAGAGAAAGAGAGGGGAGGTATGATACTGGCTTTAGAAAGACCTGTGCTTAAATCCTGCCCTCAATTCTAACTGGTTGTGTAACTTTGGACATATAATTTAACTTTTTCTCAGTTTCCCCATTTGTAAAATAAAGGCGTTAGACACTTTTCTCTAAAGAATCTGATTCTAAATTTATCACTAGATTTAGAAATCTTTAGATTTTTATAGACTCACAGATCACTAAACTAATCTATGAGGAACTCCTATGATCTCCTGCAAACCTCAGTTAACATGGATATTTATGAAGGAGAAGCTTTTCTCCCATTACTACATTAGTATGGATCATTTCTCAGATTAGCTTGTGGACACCTTGGACCCTGAATAGAAAAAAATTCTCTTATTATCTTTATGGTTCAAATATTTGAAATTTGAAACCACCAAAATGGGAAAGAGCAGAGCTTACTGGATGGATCTAGAACAATTTAGAAGAGTTTAGTATGTGAACCCAAGAAAAACCAAAAGGATAAAGAATGTCTGTTATCTGAGATACTACATGGCTAGCTCAACAATCTATAATCATTATCCATTGTAAGTATTGTGTGCACACATACATATATACATATATGGTATGTGTATATATGCTCACATATACATATCATATATGCATATATGTACATATGCATGTGTATATTATGTACGTATGTATATAAATATAGATATCTATGTGTGTATGTATATATATGTGTGTGTATATATCTATATAGATATAGCTATATCTTGAACAGATAGACACTGCAAATGAACAATTATTTGGACCCAGGATTTCATGGGCATGGGGGGGGAGTGTTGAGGAGGAGGGAGAGACAAGCATTTGTAAAGTACCTACTATGTGCTAGGCACTGGGATAAGCATTTTACAAATATCTCATTTTATCCTCATGGCAGCTCCGAGTCATGATTCCCATTTTACTGATAAGGAAACCAAGGCATAGAGTTCATGTGACTTCCCCAGAGTCTGATGGTTAGGGAATGTCTGAAGCTATCTGCATCAGCAGAGGGAATATCCTCTTTGGTGAGATTATCAATCCATTTCAGAAACTGGGGAAACACAAAAGTTATTACTTCTGTATCCTTCCATGACTGTCTGACTATAGGCTTAAAGGTAGAATGTGAAGAATATCTCCCTGTCTCTGGCTCCCATCTTTGGAATGTATTACTGGACACATGGCTCCTACTGCCTAGTAACTGCTTTCAACTCCCATCCTATAGTTGTCTTTGCACATGGAAGAGGAGGAAGGAGGAAGGAGTGAATGAAGACCTGTGATCTCAAAAGGTCAGTTGTGTTCCACACAACAAAACTGTACTATGACTTAGGCGAAAGGAAAATAAAGGATCCATTTTACAATAGTTAAGAATTTTGGAAGTTTGAAAAATATATTAATAATCAAAATCATAAGATTCTTTCTTGGTCTAGCTTAGACCCAGCCAGGACAAAGGCTGGGACTCAATCAAGTCTTGTTCATTTCTATATCTCTGTACACCAATACCAAACACTATTATTTTCTATTCTGGTCTCTCTGGTCACAAATAAGAAACAATAAAGCTCAAAAGCAATTAGGATAAATCCTTTTTATCAAATGGACCCACCTTGGTACTAATTAAAATGGTAAGGAAACACCTTTAAAGATTAAAAAACAGGGTTTAAACATTCATCCTTTCAGAAGACAAAGGAGGCAGAAGGGAGGAATTCACCAGTGATTAGTGATTCCCCTTGAGGCCAGTCCAGGGAGCTCTCACCATGCCTCTCCTCCAGAGACAGTCATTAAATGCCCAGGCTGCTCCTCATTCAAAATTCCCTGCCCATTCTCTAAGCACCACTCCCACAAGCATCCTGGAGTCTCCTCCAGGGTAAGATGAAAATAGAAGCGTCTCCTTGAAACTCTATCTCCCAACAACCTAGGCAGCCAGTCTCTGAATTCTTCTCCCTGTCTAGGAGAGATTTGTCTCAAAGCCTGCTACACATCTATCCAAAGACTTTTTCTTTTGTTTCTTTCTAAAAGAACCTTGAAAGCTTAAAAAAGAGCGTCTCTATTTTTTCCTCAAGTTTTTTTGTACAACACAAATATTGTTATGTAGTTAATTAGTCATGGCTTACCCTTCATGACCTGATTTGATGTTTTCTTGGCAAAGATACTGGGGTGGTTTGCCATTTCCTTCTCCAATTCATTTTACAGATGAGGAAATTTGAGGCAAACAGAATTAAGTGACTTGCCCAAGGTCACATAGCAAGTAAGTGTCTGAGACCAGACTTGAACTTAGGAAGATGAACATTCCTGACTTTAGGTCCAGTATTTTATCCACTGCTTCACCTAGTCACCCACTGTATGTGTATATGTATGTGTACATATATGTATATATGCATATGGATGTATATGTGTACACATACATATACACATATAATGGTTTGAACCTTAACGTTTGTGAAAATCAGATTAGTATTAATAACTCTTTTCTCAATGTAATGATTTCCTTATCTAACCAAAACTTTCCCTGATTAGAGATTCTTACTATACCAAAACATTGCTTACTGAGGTAGGAAAACTAATAAAATACATTTACTTTAGCTTTTGTCCAACAGTAGAAGCTTGAAATTACTTTTTTATGGGCTAAGTCAGCTAATAGGGACAATAGCTTTCAATTTTGTAAATGAATGTTTAAAAACAGAAATATTTTTTAAAGTTATAACTCATGGACATACAGGCCTACTGTTTCTAATATTATTGATCAGGCCATAATTAATCACACTGTAAACAATTACAGAACAAACATGATCTTAATTCAGGCTATGTTTGAAGGAATGGTGAGTTATACAAGAGCAAAGGTATTGAAGTTGGTGACTCACGGAGAGAGCCCAAGTTTTCCCTCCAGCAGAGAGGGAAGCCTTGCTCTATCCTCCCCTCAGGGACACTGCTAGAGAGAAAATACTTTTGCCATGGAGGGAGGATTAATGAACATGGGGAGAAAAGAGATGAGCCACCAGTTTCCATGGAGATAACATGAGCAGGAGAGAGAAAGAGAGACAGAGACAGAGACAGACAGAGACAGAGAGACAGAGACAGAGACAGAGACAGAGAGAGAGACAGAGAGTTTAAAACAGGCCAGTGATGACAAGCAGAGGAAGGAGGCAATTTTAGACACAGACTTGGCCCTTCCCTGAAATCTTCATTCCTAGCTTGCTAGGAATATATCCTCCAGCTACAGGGAGATACTTTCACTACCCAAAGCCAGCAACTTGGGCCATCTTGAGTCTCAACTACCTTGAAACTAAAAAGACTCTTTACACATTCAAGAACATGACTGATCCTGGTGTTTTCATTTCTTTACTATTCATTTATGTTTGAATTAAATTCTTAATGTTGCATTCCTGCTCTTGGTTTGAAGCTTGGGCTGAAGTTACTTTCGGAATTTCTAAGCTTTATTTTCCTATGGAAAACCTAGTCTTTACTTGGAGAAAACCTAGAAGAGTCAATTTTGGACATTCCCAGTTTTTAGAACAATAAGCAAAGTTAGATAGACTAATTACCATTAAAAGTCTCAATAATTTGAGTGTTGGATCCATGGAGGTCCACAGAAATGGAGTTTGATGGGCTAGATATTCGTGGAAATGTGATAAGGGCAAATGAAATTTCCTTGGGATTCCAAGTAGATCTTAGGAAACAGTGAACAAGAATAAGGGATGGACCTGTGATTTCACTGGCAGAAGAAGCTTCCCTTACCAAGGCAGGTCAATGATTTCCCAGAAAATGACCCAAAGCATTAGGAATTTAAATGACTTGCCCAGTGTCACCCAGCCAGCACGTGTGAAAGGTAGATCTTGAAACCAGATCTTCCTGGCTCCTAAGACTGTTCACTACATCACTTTTTCGAGTATTCAAGGGATGTATCATAGGTTCAGGGTAGTTAGCTAGTGCAGTGGATAGACAACCAGGAAAAGTCCTCTTTCTGAGTTCAAATCCAACCTCAGACAGTTACTAACTATGTACCTTGGACAAATTACTTAACTGTTTGCCTTAGTTTCCTCATCTGTGAAAATGAGCAGGAGAAGAAAATGGCAAACCACTCCAGTAGCTTTGCCAAGTAAACCTTAAAAAAGTTCACGAAGAGTCAGACATGACTGAAAAAACGACTAATGAACAACCAAAACTATACCTGTATAGATCTAAAAAGAAAGTCTAAAGTTGATTCATTATACATCTTAATGTAGATATGTTTCTATTTGTGATTTTTTTTGTGAGTCCTCATTCTATTAAAGGAATAAACATTCCCTCACAAAGGTCTGTTTTGACTGTGTTTACTAAAAATGAATAGTTCTGAACAAAGGGTCTCTGTCAACAAGCATTTGATAAGGACATTTCCAGGTATTTTATCCTCTCTATTGTTTGTTTTTAGGAGTGGAATAATCTACCTTCGCTGATAATTTAGACCTTTTTTTGGCAAACACTGATTTTATTTTTCTCTCTCTTGTCCCGACTTAACAAAATGTAAATCTCAGTTATAATTTATCTCAGGAATTTGTGGAAAACAATCTCACAGAGAACACAGATTTGAAAGCAAACAATATACCATTGTGTGTCCACACCCGCAAGGGTTTGTATCTGGGCAATCTAAATAAAAGAAGACTCCTTTGAAGTTCTTGTATGCTCAGGAACTGCTGGATCATTTTGTCAGGTGACTTTTTGTGTATGTTTTATTAATATGCTTTGAAAAGCTCACTTTGGAGGATTTAGAAGATAAAGTATGTGCTCTTAGAGATGACCTTTTTTGGACCTACGTTTTTTTTCTCTAAAAAACAGATGCTATACCTTTTGTCTATTGTTTTGTATAAGTCAAATTAAATCAAAACAAGATTTAATACAATTTGTTGTGCAATTATAATTACTTATCTTTGTTTCAGAGAAGAGGCTAAGAAGTGCATTTCCAACATCTTATTGGAGTAGTGGAGGACGCTGGGGTAGGGAATGTTGTACATGGTGTTCACCTAGATTGTTGATTTTTCTTTTGCACAGTGCCTAGCGAATAGTAACGACTTAGTAAATCCCTGTTCTCTCCCTTGCTCTCCTCTTTGTTACAGGGGGAAGGTTAATGAAGGTCAGCAATGATTATTTCTCTCTTATATTAGTAATTAATTATTGAATTAGGACCTGTAGGTTGTTCAGAAAATTGAACTGAAGGACATTGATGATGGATAAGATTACTTTTAGTTACAGGGTGGAAGATCCCACCCAACTGGAGAACCTTCCAAAGAATTTAATCGAAGGTGAATTCTGGTCCATTGTGTTCTACTCAGGCTTGAGTGGGGTAGATCCTTTGTCTAGATTGCTCAGATTGGGGTGGTCTGGGAGCAAGAGTGATCAAAGTCATGTCTGAAGTCCCTCATTAGAATGGACCGATATGTCATTATAATATTCATTCTTCTCATTAATTGTTAACCAATCAGAGTTGATTGCCACCTTTAAGAATATCCACTCTTCAAGGGCATATAAGTATTCCATGATGACTCTTTGGAATTCAAGAGTGCTACTGACCCCTTTAATTAATTCTCTGCTACTATGATTAACAAAATGATTAATTATCCAGAATTGTCTCTTGAACTTTTTCATATGGCACATACATTTAGAAAAGACTGCGTTGTAGAAATAAGTATCATTAAATATGTTTTAAAATTATGATTAAAAACTGAATGGGAACAGATTTAGTGAAGACTTCTCAGGAATGTGGAGCCTTCTCCCTGGAGTGGAGGAGACCTTGGACCCAGTTTTCCATTCCTCCAGAGTCAGGGTGATATCCATATAAGGCTATATATTGGCTTAGGATCAATGATTCACCAACTCCTCAATGCCTAATGATGTGTATTTTCGCGGGATTTGTAACGTCCAGCAGTGGGAAATTTGAACTAGGTTTCAAAAGGGATTGGTTAGATTTAGTGCCTAGAATGTAAGACTTTGTCAGCCAATGAGAACGATGGTGAGTGGTGGGAGGGGGATTTTCGCATCAGGGTCTTTATAAAAATGCCATTTTGCTTCTGTAAACCTCCTCCCTACTCCAGCTTTACTGGTGAAGGGACCACCCGGTTTTTCACAAAAACCGAACAAACGAGATTTTCTGTTTTTACCTTGAGATGCCTCTGAATAGTCAATTTGAGTAGGGGTCTTGCCATCCCATACAAAACAATCAAAAAAGTGTAAATACAAGAATTAGAAAACCCTCAGAGGGAATCCAGTATTACATGTACCTCTAACACGTGCCTGACAAGTGGTCATCCAATATTTGCCGAAAAGTTTCCAAGTGATGTGGATCCTACTTCTTCCTGAAGTAGGCCAGGATACTTTTGGTTAGGACACTTTTCCTACATAAAAGTATCCTGACTTATAAGCCTAAGGCCTTTTGCAAACAGCTGCTTGGGCAAGACTTAAAATTTGGAGCAGTGACACTTATGTGATAATGGGGCAGAGTTGGTGCTGAAGCTCTGGAGAGGAGAGACATTCTACTTTTTCTAGATTGTCTCAGGGCCCATGTCAATACATGGAGGGGAGGGGAAGGAGGAAGAAAGGGGGGAAGAGGAGAGGAAAAAAAGAGATGGGGGAGAGGGTTTTCTTATTCTGGCTCTTCCTCCAGCCCAAAGTAACTAGCAAAATATCCAAAAGAAAGCTTAGGCATGATTCATATTTAGGGACTGCCCATAATGTAGGCACTCTAAAAAAAAGTATTCAATTACAATAGGGGTAACTTGCACTAATAGTAATAAATAATAGATAACAACTGGATAAATAATAAAACAATTATAAATAACAAAGTAATAGATGATAGATAATAAATCAAAATAGATTATAGTAAAAATAGCTAACATTTGTATTGTATTTGTTGAGGTTTGCAAGGCACTTTGCATATATTATCTCAATATTTGGTTGCTGTTCAGTTTAGTTCTATCCAACTCTTCATGGCCTCATTTGGAGTTTTCTTGGCAAAGCTACTGTAGTGGTTTCCCATTTTCTTCTCCAGCTCATTTTTACAGGTAATGTAACTAAGACAAACAAGGTTAAATGACTTGACTAGGGTCAACAAAGCTGCTTAAGTGTCTGAGGTCAGGTTTGAATTCAGAAAGATGAGTCTTCTTGACTCTAAGCCTGGTAGTCCATCCACTTGCCCCCTACTTGTCCAAAGATCGATAGGTAGATAGATAGACAGACAGACAGACAGAGAGAAAGAGAGAGACAGACAGAGAGAGATGGACCGACAGATAGATAGATAGATAGATAGATAGATAGATAGATAGATAGATAGATAGATAGATAGATGGATAGATAGATAGACAGATATAATATAGGACATGCACACCGACACACAGAATTATGTATGTGCAGAACAATTGTTTATTTCCTCCAATACTGATAATGTATAAGATTATCATGAAAAGAAAACATTAATTTGTCTATTACATTTATTATATTCCTTTTGGAAGGTGAAGACAACTTTGCTGAACAGTTGAACAGATATTTTACATTTACCTAAGCCTTTCACTGTCCACACAACTCACAAAATCAGAATAATTTAGTCAATAAATATTTTAAAGTTTATTATTTATTATATAATTCATCATTACTATTTATTAAGGTTAGTATGTGTCAGACACTGTTCTAAGCACTGGATATATGAAGACAAAAGACGATCTGCCCTTTCAAGGAATTTACAGTTTGAATGAGGAAAAACAATTATATACAAATTAGTTTTGTATAGGGTAAATTCTGATGTCCCCAACCTGAGCATGGCTTTCTTATGCTGTTGAGTTATAGGGTGATGCAGGTAGTGGTCATGTGCACCTCTGAGAAGCAGACTGTTTTGGAAATCTTCTCCCTCTATTAAATCGATGCACAAATCTGGAATTCAGAAATTTTCAGCCTTTGAGGTTATCACAGAAGATGGAAGAGTCGGTCTCTCAGAATCTCTGCCTGATGATCTACGCTCAGGGAAGGAAACAGGAAGGCTGGAGGAGGCAGCCAGAGATTCAAGGTCTCATTTCAGGTCCACCTACACAAATAGATGCTCTTATTTTCATTTGCTTCCAAGTTGCCATTGCTACTGGCCATGGCAGAGAAGGGGGATGGAGGTGGGGTGGAATTCCCCTCACTTTTATTGCAAATTCAAGGAAGAGAAATTATGCACAATAAAAAGTCAAAGTTGTTTCTACAACTCTTCTTATCAACTACAGGGGGGAAGCTCCTATTGTCCTGAGTTTGAGTTCTATCACTGAGACATACTTGCTGAGAGTCAATCCTCTAGACTCAAAGGCCATCATCTTTGTCACAGCCCAGTCACTAGGAACCAACTCAAGAATTTCCTGAGGTGATCCCATCAAAGTGTAAGGTCACTCAGCAACTAGTTGATGCAATGGAAAAAGAGTCAGACTTCAGGTCAGAAAGTCCTCAGTTCAAATTCAGCCTTAAACACTTACCAGCTGTGTGACCCTGGGTAGGTCTGCCTCAGTTTCCTCTTCTGTAAAGTAGAAATAATAATATCCTCTACCTCCTACGGTTGTTGCTGTGAGGATAATTTGAGAAAATATTTGTGAAGTAATTGTCAAACCTTAAAGAGTTACATAAATACTATGTAGTTTTATCATCATCATCAACATCAAAGAACAGAGAGTATATTTAACCCAGTAGAGGAGGGAGGAGGAGGTTTCCCAGCCCATTGAGTGGAGTTCCCCTGATTACCTTGCTAGGCTTTTTCGATTGCCAAATTATACTGTTGGTTCGTATTAATCTTGCAGTCTCAAACCTTCTAATTGTTTTAGCACAAACTAATGTCTGCCTGACTTTCTCCTTCTAATCAACACTGGTTGTTTATGAACCAAAGTGGATGATTTCTCATTGATCCTTATTTTATTAGATTTGTTTAGTCACTGACTTCATTTTCAGATATTGACTCTCTTTTTTTACATGTAAGGATCAATGCCATTCGTCCTGGCTTTAGAAACTTTAGAAAGTTGCAGTTGCAGATGCAACTTAAGCATTCATCCAAGTCACACTATCAAAGTGCCACACATTTGGAAGGAGACCAATGGAGAAGAGATGGAAGGAACCTTAATCTAGCCCATCCCTCTTTTTATCATTAATGGAAATGTTGACTAAAATAGGGCCAAGAACACTTACTGTGTTCTCTACATTTTGATTTAATTTTTCTCTGACAATAATTAACATAATGCCCCTTATGATCTTCTATTAGCAAGGTGTCAAAATGAAAAATATATAAAAGCAATTATTGTACATCAAAATAAATTCATTTTTAATGAAGTATTCCAAAGTAAGGTCCAATAGATAAAAAGCCCAACATGGAAAAAATGCAAAATGAAATATGAAAAAAACTAGATGATGAAAAGTAATCCAGATAAATTTTCTGTTGAAAGTCTTGTATTTTTATGAAAGGTGAAAAATTAATGACATTTTAAAATTTGCACAGCAAGAAATAAACATAAGTATGCCTAGCTCAATCCAGGTTAATAGAATGTGAAAAAATAATGCTGTTGATGTAGAGTAAGGAGACTATACTCTGCTGTTGATGTTTTATTCCTGTTATTTCAATTTGTTATGTTCAGTATAGTTTCTCTTTCCTAAGCTTCTGGAAAATGCCCTCTTCAGTTTATTAAGATCACAAGGGATCTAACTTGATGGTATAGATATACCCTGAATTTTAGGGTGAAAATCCATCCATTCTGTTTTGCAAAACCCAGATGGATATGCTGTAGACCCTGATATAGGGGAAGTTCAGTACCTTGAAAGATATTTTTGGTTCCCTGAAAGCAAAACAACTTCAACTCTACTCCATGGCAAGCCTAAATTTGCCTCTCTATACCTTCCATGAAAATCCTCTAGATTCTTGGACATTATTCTCACTTTCCCTCATAAGTCAACTCTTCTCTAAACCGAACATCCTCAGTTCCATCAAATGATCTTTGGGCATAGTCTTGAGTTTGCAATTCAATATTTATTAAGTAGCAATTAGGTACAGAAGCACTGTACAGAATCATTGTAATCCCTCTCACCCAAGTGCTAAGGGAGAATTATCAATATTAGATAAAACATTATCTCTGAACTTGTGGATCTTATAGTCTAGTGGCATGATTTAACATGGACACAAATAATATATAATACTATATGACAAATGCACTGCCACAGAGAGTTGTGAAACAATATGCTAAGTTGTTGGTAGAATTGTGAACTGATCCAACCATTCTGGAGAGCAATTTGGAATTATGCCCCAAAGGACAATCAAACTATACATACCCTTTGATCCAGCAATACCATTTCTAGGTCTGCATCCCAAAGAGATCATAAAAAAGGACCCACATGTACAAAAATATTTATGGCAGCTCTTTTTGTGGTGGCCGAGTTAGAAATTAAGGGGATGCCCATCAACTGGGGAATAACTGAACAAATTGTGGCATATGAATGTAATGGAATACTATTGTGCTATAAGAAATGACGAGCAAGAGGATTTCACAAAAAAAAAAACTTGGAAAGACTTACATGAACTGGCGCTAAGTGAAGTTAGCAGAAACAGGAGAACATTGTACAAAGTAACAGTAACACTGTGAAATGATCAACTGTAATTAACTTAGCTCTTCCCAGGAATACCATGACGTAAAGCAATTCCAAAAGACTAGTGACAGAAAATGCTGTTCACCTCCAGAGAAAGAACTATGGAGTCTGAATGCAGATTGAAGCACATTATTTTAGCTTTTTAGGGGTTTTTTGTGGCTTTTCCCTTTTGTACTGATTCTTCTTTTGCAACATGACTACTGTGGAAATATGTTTCCATGACTGTGTATGTATAACCTATATCATATTGCTTACTGTCTTGGAGAGACGGAGGGAAGAAAGACAGGGAGAAAAATTTGGAACTCAAAAACTTTTAAAAATAAATATTGAAAATGATGTTTTACATATAATCAGAAAAAATAAAATATTATTTACAACCCCCACCCCATCCCACAATATGCTAAGTAAGGTCTGGGAGTGGGTTTTAACAAAAAAAGGGACCATGGAAGGATTCATAAAGGAAGTAGCATTTGAGTTGGATGTTAATGCATGGATAAGAAAGAAGTGGGGAGTGGGGAGGGGAGAAAAGAGAGAAGAGAGAGAGAGAAAGAGAAAGGAAAAGAGAAGGGAGGGAAAAGAAAGGCATTCTAAGCAAGGCGAACAGCATGGACAAATATAAAGAAGTGGGAAATCAGTCAACAAGCTCATATGCTAGGTGGTAGGGATACAAAGACAAAATGAAACAGTCCTTCCCGTCAAAGAATTCACAGACTAGAAAAGAAAATAATCAGATTTGGCTGAAGTATGAGAATAGTTGAGGGCTGTGTTCTCAGCCTTCTCGTCACCCAATTCTGTATACATTCTGATCTGCTAGTGTCCCTTCAAAAACCTTGCCCCCCAGAAGAGAGGGTGATGGGGTCCGGAACACCACAGTGCTGTGTTTCTCCAGGATGTATTGGTTAGATCTGTCACTGTTAGAAGGAAAAAAGTTCAGCGCTTGATTTCCTTCAGTCACCTAGTCAAGCAGTCAGTCCACAAGTATTTTTTTTAGCATTTGCCACATTCCAGGCATGGTATTAAGTGCTGGTGATAGAAAGAAAGGCAAATATAGTTCTTGCTCCCAGAGGATTTACATTTTAGTGGGAAATACAACATGTAAATAAAAACATAAAAAATGCAAGATATGCCAAGTAGATGAAAGAGGGATCAACCTCCTCAATTTTACAGATAGAATTTCTGGGGTTGGCAAGCTACTGTTACTTTTTCCTTGGTCTGCCTTCGCATCGTTACATCTTCCTACCTAGGACACTCTCCTCTCCTCTGTCTCTTTCTCTGCCTCCCTCTCCTCTCCCTCTCCTTCCTCTCTCTCTTTCTGTCCCTTCTCTCTCTCTCTCTCTCTCTCTCTCTCTGTCTCTCTCTCTCTCTCTCTCTCTCTCTCTCTCTCTCTCCCCCCTCCCTCTCTCTCCCTCCCTCTTTCTCTCTTGCTCTCTGCCTCTCTTCCTCTCTCTTTCTGCCCTCCCCCCACACAGAGTAGAAAAGTGTAGATTATTATGCTGTCTGCAGACAAATGCCCACTTGTACACAGGAATGGTCTAAACCCAACTACAAATTCATTTTCTTAATGATCTAATGTCAAAAAATGTATTTTTGAATTTGACAACAAATGTGGCATAGTGAATAGAGAACCTGCCTTGAAGCCAGGAAGATCTGAGTTCAAATTCCATCTCTGACACACATTAGCTGGATGATCCTAGTCAAGTCACTTAAATTCTCAGAGGTCTAGGTCAGCAGTGATAGATTCAAATGGCAGTAAAGTCACTAAACCATGCACAAGAATCCCTGATACCTCATATTAACTTAGAAAACCAAATATCAACATTATCTATGTTTATCATATTTTTTGTTTAGTTTGTCAAAATTTCCCAATTACATTTTAACCTGGTTTGACCCTCTGTTGCACATGGAATATGGAGCATGAGTTTAACAATCTGTTCTAGGTGACTGTATTACAGGGTATGTGGAAGGTGTTCACCTGCATTAGTAGATGGAGCTTTCTCCCCCCAGAGTTCCCTATATGAAATCACAGTCCCTTTTCCTTAAAAATTGCTTATATTTTATGTCCAGTATAATTTAATTTTTTAACTACAGGTTGACTCCTGAGGGAGACAACATGAACAAGAGAAAAGGGATCCTTACAAAATTGTGTCTGGAAGGCCTCCCATAGCAGCGATGTGTGTTGTGCTAAAGAGACAGGTGCCTTCCCCATCCAGAAGACAAATATCTTCTTGCTTACCTGATCTATGTGTTTCTAGGCCAATATGTCAACCTCACAATGGCTGCAGAGAAACAGAGTAATGTGTTTTTGGAAAGCACAGTTGTAATTCACTTTAAAGAATGTATGGGTTCATGAAAAGTTGCTTGTGAAGTGAATTTCTTTCTATCAACTATGATTTTACCATTGACTTTTGATATTTAATTGAATTTATGTTTCTCTCCATTTCTAGAAAAAGCTTAGTTCTAAGACCAAAAAAGAACACATTTGAAAACCGCTTAGAGTTTTACAAGTCAAAAGAAAAAAGATTTCCTGGTAAACTATGAATACTCATGTTACTAAAAGCTGAGTCATAAACATAGCAAACTAGCTAAAAGACCTCATGGGGAAATGATCATTAGAATTTAACTCCGCAGAAGAAGCAGGGCTGAAAAGTCATCCAGTTTCTATTAAACAACCTCCCCAGGGAGAGCCCAGAATGAGAACTGGAGGGGATCTTGGAGACCTATTCCAACCCTCTCCGTTTACAAATGAGGCAACTGAGAGACTGACCACCAGATCACACATTAAGTAAAATCAGAGTTAAGATTTGAATTTTGGTCTTCTGGTTCTTTCTAGGTTTTTTCCATTATACCACAAGATAATAATCCACAAACTGGGTTGCCCACACCCTATTTTTTACTATTTTGCAGAGACATCTGGCTTTCAGAAATGAACGTGTTGAGTTTGTCTGAAGGAAAAAGATGAAAACATAGCAGAGGCCCTGGCCATAAAACAGTCACCGAGATACTGAGGGAGGATATTCCTGAAACAAACACAGAGTCAGGAGTGAAGTTATGGGCAACACGTTTACCAAAAACAACAAGTGAGCAGTCAACGACCCAAAGGAATCTGTGACCTTTTCACTGCAGATAATGCCTCCAAGGATACAGATTACAACCCATCCCTGCTGGTTCATCCCTTACAATTCTCAATGTCTTCCCATATCTTAACCACAGGAGTCCACCCACGATGTTCAAAGCTATCCTTGCTTTCCTCTGACATCCTGAGGAATCTAGAAAAGCCCTGAGGTTGCCCATTTTTTATCTTTTATCCTTTCCACATGCCCAGCCCACCTTCTCTTCCCAGCTTATGTTTTCCCAATTCATTTTCCCAATTTCTTTTACTCTGGTTCCTGTTCCAAGTTCCTCAATGGTTATTCACAGATTCTTAACCTGGCATTATCTGTGGGATTCGTAAACTTTCTTTTTTTTTTCTTTTTTTTTTCTTTTTTTTATTTATTTAACTTTTTGCATTCATTTCCACAAAATTTTGGGTTCCAAATTTTCTCCCCTTTTCTCCCCTCCTCCCACCCTAATACACCGAGCAATCTAATTTTCCCTCTCTCCAATCTGCCCTCTCTTCTGTCATCCCTCCCTTCTCTTGTCCCCATCTTCTCTTTTGTCCTGTAGGGCCAGATGACTTTCTATTCCTCATTCACTGTATGTCTTATTTCCTAGTAGCAAAAACAATACTAAACAGTTGTTCCTAAAACTTGAGTTCCAAATTCTCCCCATCCCTCCCTCCCCACCCATTCCCTTTGGGAAGGCAGGCAATTCAATATAGGCCCTATCTGTGTAGTTTTGCAAATGACTTCCATAATAGTCGTGTTGTGTAAGACTAACTGAATTACCCTCCATCCTATCCTGCCCCTCATTGTTTCTATTCTGTCTTTTGATCCTGTCCCTCCCTGAGGGTTGACTTCAAATTGCTCCCTTCTCCCATTGCCCTCCCTTCCATCATCCCCCACCCCTCTTGCTTATCTCCTTCTCCCCCACTTTCCTGTACTGTAAGATAGGTTTTCATACCAAAATGAGTGTGCATTTTATTCCTTCCTTTAGTCAAATGTGATGAGGGTAAACTTCTTGTTTTTTTTTTCAGCTCTCCTCTTTTTCCCTCCACTAAAATGTCTCCTGCTTGCCTCTTAAATGACATATAATTTACCCCATTTCATTTCACCCTCTTTCCTCCCCTTACCTTTCTCTCTCACCATTTACCTTAATTTCTTTTAAGATATGGTCCCATCCTATTCAATTCACTCTGTGCTCTCTGTCTCTGTATGTGCGTGCATGTGTGTATGTGTGTGTGCGTGCATGCGTGTACATGTGTGTGTGTGATCCCACCAACTACACAGATACTGAAAAGTTTTAAGAGTTACAAATATTGTCTTTCCATGTAGGAATGTAAACAGTTCACCTTTGATAAGTCCCTTATGACTTCTCTTTGCTGTTTACTTTTTCATGCTTCTTCTCATTCTTGTGTTTGAAAGTCAAATTTTCTTTTCAGCTCTGGTCTTTTCATCAAGAATGATTGAAAGTCCTCTGTTTCATTGAAAGACCATATTTTCCCCTGAAGTATTATACTCAGTTTTGCTGGGTAGGTGATTCTTGGTTTGAGTCCTAGTTCCTTTGACTTCTGGAATATCCTATTCCACGCCCTTCGATCCCTTAATGTAGAAGCTGCTAGATCTTGTGTTATCCTGATTGTATTTCCACAATACTGGAATTGTTTCTTTCTAGCTGCTTGCAAGATTTTCTCCTTGACCTGGGAATTCTGGAATTTGGCCACAATGTTCCTAGGAGTTTCTCTTTTTGGATCTCTTTCAGGTGGTGATTGATGGATTCTTTCAATACTCATTTTGCCCTCTGGTTGTAGAATGTCAGGGCAGTTTTCCTCGATAATTTCATGGAAGATGATGTCTAGGCTCTTTTTTTGATCATGACTTTCAGGTAGTCCCATAATTTTTAATTGTCTCTCCTGGATCTATTTTCCAGGTCAGTTGTTTTTCCCATGAGATATTTCACATTCTCTTCCATTTTTTCATTCTTTTGGTTTTATTTGGTGATTTCTTGGTTTCTCATAAAGTCATTAGCCTCCATCTGTTCCATTCTAATTTTGAGAGAACTATTCTCTTCAGTGAGCTTTTGAACCTCTTTTTCCATTTGGCTCATTCTGCTTTTGAAAGCATTCTTCTCCTCATTGGCTTTTTGAACCTCTTTTGCCAATTGAGTGAGCCTATTTTTCAAGATGTTATTTTCTTCAGCATTTTTTTGGGTCTCCTTTACCAAGGTATTGACCCATTTTTCATGCTTTTCTTGCATCTCTCTCATTTCTCTTCCCAGTTTTTCCTCCACCTGTCTAACTTGCTTTTCAAAATCCTTTTTGAGTTCTTCCAAGGTCTGAGCCCACCCGACATCCCCCTGGGATGTCTGGGATACAGAGGCCCCACCCTCCACGTCTTTTCCTGATGGCAAGAATATTTCCTCGTCATCAGAACCGAAAGGCAGGAACATTTGCACCTACTCAAAGAAGCTCTCTATAGTCTTATATTTCTTCCCTTTTCTGGGCATTTTCCCAGTCAGTTACTTGACTTCTGAGATTCCTGTCCACCCCCGCCTAGATCTGCCCAGCTAGTGCTTGGGGGTCTGAGATTCAAATGGGCTTTCCGAGGCAGACTCGGCTGCTATTCAATGTGAGCTTAAGTTCTGGTGCTGGGGTGGGGGCAGGGCCCCCTCCCAGGCTCAGTTCCCTCAGGGGCTTTATGCAGAGACCTGTGCTTCTGCCTGCCTGCTTGGGGAGTCCCGGAGGCCACTGCTGCTGCCTCTGCCTCCGCTGCTTCCTGCCCCTGCCTCTGCCTCCACTGCTTCCTGCTCCTGCCTCTGCCTCTGCCGCTTCCTCCCGAGGGGGCCAAGCCACGGAGACACCCCGCTCCCCTCTCGCCCAGCCCAGACGTCTCTCTCACTGACCTGTAGCGTCTGTAGGTGGAGGGACCTTCCCGGCCGCCGGAGGTTCTGTCCCTGAAGCCTGTTCAGATCAGCTCCTCTGGGGCCGCCCGGCCAGGGCAGCACTGGGGTGGGGTCCACTTTTCGGGGCATGACGGACCCTGGGGACGGCTCTCCAGGGCTCTTTGGAACGGAAATCTCTTCCACTGTGTTTCTGCACACCCTGAAGTGATCCAGAACTTGTGGGGAGCTCTTCTTACATTAAATCCATGGGCTGTGGGTTCGGAGCTAGCATACGTGAGTCTTTCTACTCCGCCATCTTGACTCCGCCCCCGATTCGTAAACTTTCTTTAAAAATATTTTGATAACTGTATTTCAACATAATTGGTTTCCTATAGATTTTGGTCTATGGATTATTCTCCACCAAACTTCCCAAGGAGGGGCACAACACATATAAGTTAAAAATCCCTGGGTTATATGATACAGTCTGCTCATATTACTATGTGGCCTCTATATGACATTCATTTTTAGTTCTTTGGAAGTTGTTTCACTTAATTTTCATGCAAGTATCCATTGGAATAGTTATAATATTTGGCATAGTATTTCACTATAGAATGAACATTTACTCCAGTGTCAAAGAATTCAGGTTCAAATCCAGCCTCAGACCTCCTACCTGTGTGACCTTGGGCAAAGTCACTTCCCTTCCCTTTTAAGGTACCTTCCCATCCCTTCCCTTGGGAATCAGAGTCAGCCCCTCTTGGATTACTGTCTTGTCATGGGAGAGGCTTGCATAGCTTGATAAAACTATGAGCTATGTTGTGCAGTTACCTAAGATGGCCAGGGCATAGTGGGGATGTCTGACAAAAGGCAATCCACTAGAGAAGGAAATGGTAAGCCACTCCAATATCTCTGCCAAGAGAACCCCCATGGCAAGTGATGTGCCATGATCCATAGGGTCATGAAGACTCAGATGCAACGGGATGATTGAACACACATCAGAGGCATAGTTGCTAGGGAGAGAAGAAATATATCCTGGAGTGGTCTGCCACAATGCTCCAAACCTTCTACCCTAAGATAGAGCCCCTATCGCCTAACCCTCCTTAATGATGTGGTTTTAGGTGTACAGGGACCCCAAACTACCAAGATTCAGGGCAGAATTGTCTGGAAAGAATTCACAAACTCAAACTGTGTTCTAGTCAAGTGGCAAAAAGTTTATTGTGACACTCAAACTTACAACCTAGTAAGAGTGATGCTAAAGCTTATGTAGGAAAGACAGTGCATTGCTTGCCAAGTATACTAACTAGGCAGTGACCATACAGCTAGTTTCTGTACTGTGGGCACAGGTGTCATTCACCACTAGTGTGGCCTGGGAGGTGGGGGTGGGGACTTCTAAAGGGTGTGTTTTTGGTCTAATACTTCAACAACATAGCCTTGGGAGCTGATGTCTATAGCTTGACCTCTGAATTTTATACGGTAACTGTGGGAACCAGATAGTCCTGCTCATACCAGGGAAATTCTACGGAGGTCACCTTGTTCTTGTAACTGGGAGAGATGGTTTGCCTCACTGGTCTCACTCATGAGTTATTACCAGAGACACAGTCTTTGGGATAGGGAGAGATATAAGGTCCTAGGGCTGGGGTCCAGGCACAAGCACCCCATCAATGAACATTTTGGCTACTATTCTTGTTTAAGGCAGTTACTGATTATCAGAAAACCAGCATGATACAGTGAATAGGGAACTGCATCCAGAAAGACCTGAACTTAACCTCTGACACATACAGGCTAGGCTGAATGATCTTTTGTTATTGTTTCTGACTCTTTGTGACCCCATTTGGAGTTTTCTTGTCAGAGATCCTGAAGTGGTTTGATATTTCCTTCTCCAGCTCATTTTACAGAGGAAACTGAGGTAGACAGGCTGAAGTGACTTGCCCAGGGTTCACATAGCTAGTACATGTCTGAGGCCAGATTTGAACTTTGAATCTTCTTGATTCTTAGCTCAGTGCTCTATCCACTATGGCACCACCTAACTGTCATTGTATAATGTTGGTCTTCTTCCAATTGTACCTTCTGCAAGAAGCCATTCCAAGTTTTCCTTAGTCTTACATCATTTCCTCTGAGACTATCCTCAATTTATCCTGCATATATCTTGTTTATATAGTTGTTTACATATGTTTTCCTCCATTCAGCTAGTGCTCTGGAGAAGTGAGGTGGATGACCTGCACAGCCCTCCCTCACTCAAAACACAGTCAAGTGCAAGTCATGTCATCATTTCTCTGGTGGCATGGTCTTCTTCAGCACTGAAGGAAGAACACAACAGCAGCACAAGAGCTCTTGGATAGCAGGGATTTTTTAAAATATTTCTTTATATCTCCAGAGCTCAGCACACCACCTGGTATACAGCAAGTGATTAATAAATGTTAATTAACATACTGATCTTGAACTAATCACTTAAATTTTCAGTGTTCTAACCAACTTTATAAGACAATATAAGTTGTAAAGAAAGTAGTGGGAATTTGCTGACCTAGGCTTCCCTATCCCTTTGAGATCACGGGTCCAATGTTTATTCCCAGTGACTGATTGTCATTGATGCATTTTTGAAAAATTTCTGAAAAAAGGATAATGGTTGTGTTCAAAAAGTCTCAGAAATACTTCTGAAAGCATTACATGAATCAGAAGGAGCATGATGACAGAATTAACACACATGTCTTATCGGGCAAAAGAAACTGAGCCACATGTCCATAGATGGAACATAGGAAAGAAGAAAGGGAAAAAATATTTATTATCTACTATGTGCTAGGCACTAATGATAATAACTAACATCCACATAGTGCTTATGTGTTAATTTCTTTACAAATATTATTTCATGTGATCCTTACAATAACCCAAGGACGTAGGTACTTTGCTATCCTAATTTTACAGATGAAGAAACTGATGTAAACAGGAGACAGAGGTCAAGTGACTTGCCCAAGGTAACACAACTAATGAGTATCTGAGGTCTAATTTGAGTTCAGGTCTTCCTGACTCTAGGCCCAGAGTTTTATTCATTGTGCCAGAGTATGCTGGTTGAAGTCTCTGGAATCTTTGAGGCTGATCCTACCAAGGGCTCCCAAACCTTCACTGTATGGTCAGGTTGATACAGACAGGCAATGGCCACTTACAAGCCATGGCCTATTATCTACATTCTAGAATTGCTAGATTGCACTGTGCTCTCCCCATGAGGCTGCTGGGGTATATGATGACCCTTCTGATAGAAGCTTGGCCCAAGGAAAATTGTAAACTTAGCGAAGTTTGTTTCTGCATTCCCTGTACTTCCTTTTTCTGAAACCTTTACCCTCTTTTCGAGGTCTTTTTTTCCTGAGAGCTCAATGCTCTGAGTGTACAGAAGGAAAAAGGATGGTCACTTGTCCCTCAGGCAGGAGTTCTTAACTTGGGATCTATGAACCATTTTTTTAAGCATTTTGAAAAACTGGGTTGAAATATCATTGATTTCTTTTATCAATCTATTTTATGTCTTTAAAAAACGTTGTTCAGGGAAAGGGTTCATAGGTTTCACCAGACATTATTCTTGGGGGTCTATGACACAGAGAAAGGTGAAGAACCCCTTGTTTAGAATAAATTATTTTCTTACAGCCTATCTTTTCAGAATATCTCCATTCTATAGCTAAGGAAACCAAAATCAGGCTATGACCTGACCAGTCATACAGCTCAATCTCAGAGGTTGGATTCAAACTTAGAGCTCATTAGTCACCTGGTCCCAAGTTCCTCCTACATACAATCCTGCCTCCTCAAGTATGTGACATGTTCAGTGATTCAAACTATGACCTTTCCATGTCTTTCATGTCTTTAGGTAGGTGGTGCAGTGGATAGAGTGCTAGGCCTGGAGTCAAAAAAGATTCATGTTTGTGAGCTCAAATCTGACCACTGACACTTACTAGTTGTTTGACCCTGGGCAAGTCACTTCACTCATCTGTAAAATAAGCTAGAGAAGGAAATGGCAAATAACTCTGGTATCTTTGCCAAGAAAATCCTAAATGGGGTCATGAAGAGTTGGATACAGTTGAAAAGACTCAACAATATGTCTTCTCATTCTGTGTGGTTTTTGTTCATGTCTCTCCATGTACGATGCATCCATAGAGTGTCAGCCTTGTTCCAGAATATGTGATAGTGGCTCTGGTTTCTGAAGGCTGTTCAGTGGAAGTCATATCACTGCAAGTCTTACCAAATTGGAAAATTCTGGAACCCAGAAAGAGGGATCCTTTTACAGATAAATAAACTGAGGCTTAGGAACATTTAAGTGATTTGACTGTTCTGTGATTGTCAGTCTTTCCATCTTGTTGTGGGACCTGCCAGAGCTCATATTCTGATAGCTTAACTTTCAAGAGACCCAGTGTAGGGATAATTGAGTCCTCAAAGCCTGGCCTGGTGAATAGCTACCTTTTTCAAGTCCTACCAAGCTAGAAAGGCTTTAATCATGACCATTCATTCATTCTTTCATTCATTCATTCAACAAACTGGTCTGGAGCAGTAATCAAACCACAATGATCTTTGGAAAGAATGTGTCAGTTGATTCCCTTATCCACCCCACTTCATTCCTATAACTTCACTTCTCCATGGTCATCACTCCTTCACATGTGTTGTTTCTATGTACTGGAGTATAAGCTCATTGAAAGCAGGCACCACTTTTGCTTTTGTATGTCTATCCCTAGCACTTTGCACAGTGCTTAGAACTATAGTGAGGGGGCAGAGAGGGAGACAAAAAGCAATTTTTAAGTGTCTACTATATGCTGGGCACTATGCTCAGTACTTTACAAATATTATCTCATTTGATACTCACAACAACCCCTATAAAGTGGGTGCTATTACTCAATCCCCATTTTAGAGTTGAGAAAACTGAGTCAGACAGATTAGGTCACTTGACTTAGGTCACATAGCAAGGAAGCATCTGGAACTGAATTTGATCTAAAGTCTACCTGATTTTGACCCAGGGCTCTTTTCCACTGAGCTACATCTGAGTAAGTGCTTAATACACACTTTCATTCATTCTTCATCGAACTCTAATGGGGACATACCAATGAGAACCAATAGGATTAAATATCAAGTTGTATCCTTAGGTCCAAAAAAAGGAGTGGTGAGTATGAATAAGAGAATTTATCTCTAAACAATCTTGATATGCATGGAATCAATCAATCCCTTGTTAGAATGTCCAGTTAAAGCTGTGTCACCAGGCTTCTTAAGAAGTGGGGAAATTCTGGAAATGCAGAAGCATGATAACAAATACCTAAAGAAACACAAAACAGTTCATGAGAGGACAAGATAAAGGAATTAGCCAAAATGGAAAGCTAAATGATTTCAAATGTTTATGAAGGGGTGCTTGATCTGCTTTCTGGATTAGGTTAAAACTAAACAAGAGGAAATGACTTTCAATTAAATCTGGAAATTTGACTAGACATAAGGAAAAAATTATTGACTCTTGGAGTGGTAAAATAGTAACATGGTTATTGTAGGAGGCTGGTAAGTGTATATTCTTTTGGAGTTCTAAAAAAACCAGACACTGAATTGCATCATTATTTATATTTTTGTGTTATTATTTATCTCCTCATTCATTTAGGTGAAATCAGGAGAATGGACCAGATGATGAGTCAAGGTCCCTTCTAACTCTAGGATGCTAGGATGACTTGACCAGTCTTTTATTTTTAATGAATTTATTTTATTGATGTTATTAAAAAAGAACAGTTCTCATCTCTCTGCTGAAATCAATCAATAAATAAAATTAATAAAAAAAAAATAAGTATGTAGGGCAATTGGGTGGCTCAATGGATAAAGCACTGGGCTTGGAATCAGGAAGACTTATCTTCATGAGAGCAAATCTAGCCTCAGACATTTACTAACTGGGTGATCCTGAGTAGGTTACTTAACCCTGTTTGCCTCAGTTTCCTCATCTGTAAAATTCTCTGAAGGAAATCTCAAACCACCCTAGTATTTTTACCAAGAAAACCTCAAATGGGGACACTAAGGGTCAGACACAACTGAAATAATCAAGCAACTCCAAAGAGTCCAACATATAGAAAGGATGCTGCTCTGATAACTTTTTGACACTGTGCCTATTCCACATATTTTAGCTCCAACTATGTACAAGAGAGAGGTGAGATAACTGAAGCCTAGAAAGTGAAGATATGGAGACCAGTTAGAAGGACATAGCAGTAGTCTAGGTAAAAGGGGATGAGAGCCTGAACTCTTGTGCTGACCACATGACAAAGTGGAGGGAGACATTTTCTCACCTCTTCTTTGCAGCAAGGATTGATCATAACTACTCAGTATTCCCCTTTACTTCAGTATTCCTTTTCGTTTACATGAGCAAAGCCTTTGTGGATCTGGTTCTCTCATTTCTGTCCACAGCCCTTCTTCCAAGGAAGCTATCTGAAATAAACAAGATGACCGCCATAATATGACTCATGAAATGACATTCACTGGCTCCCTGTACAACCTAGAAATAAATGCACAGCCTCTTCCAAAAACTTGAGTTTCCTGCAATATAAGCATCCACTCTTTGTAATGCTTTTTCACAGAATGCAAGATAAAAAGGAATAACAAATAGCAGCTGTAGATTATTGTGTGGGAAGTTCTAAATAGTTCAAATGCTGTGTTGGGTCCTTCTGGCCACTAAAATAATATTGTGGGGCTATAAACAACAGATGCGAGAGGTCAAGAGATACTACAAACTCATGTTCCTGTAAATTTCAACATCATGGAAACCTGCCTAAGTTTTCCCCTTCTAAGGACATAAGCAGCAAAATAATTGATGAAAAATTCTTTCTAATAAGTTTTTGAATGAAATAATTTTAATTACTTGCGGTAGTGATTAGAATCCTAATAACAACCAAGTTTATCTGTACGTAGATCCAAGGATCCTTACTTCAAAGGCAATTCCTATTTGCTCTCCTATACTTGTGACTAAATGCTCCTATAAAAAAAAAATGATTCAGGCCTCAAATCTATTTTTTTTCCTTTGTTTACAGTGTCTATATTTGCCATCTCTCCTCACTAAAAAGATTACACAGATAGTAGTCTTAAGCAATGATACGGATCATAGATTTAGAACCAGAAACGACCTCAGAAGTCAATTAGTCTAGTCTCTGCCTAATTGTGAGTCTCCTTAGGGGAAACTCACCTAGCAGGAGATCATCTAAGGCCAGGGGTGGGGAACCTGCAGCCTTGGGGCCACATGTGGCCTTCTAGGTCCTCAGGTGCAGCCTTTTGACTAGTCCAAGTTTTACAGAACAAATACTTTTATTAAGGGAATTTGTTATGTGAAGTCTGGATTAGTGAGAGAGGTCCTGGCTGAAGCCATCCATTCCACTGTAATTGTTAGGATGCTTTTGCTTTCAACAAACCTAAATCTCCCCAAATTTTCAGCAAATTTCACTGTTTGTGATTGTTTCCTTTTGCCTTACAAGTTACATGATGACCTGACAGCTTCCCTCATAATGAGCCACCGCATCTCAGGTTGTTAGCCATTACAAATACTTCTGATTGATTGGCTAACATGACAAAACTGGAAAATGATAAATGTTGGAGAAGATGTGGGGAAATGGGAATACTAATGCATTTTTGGTGGAGTTGTGAATTTATCCAACCATTCTGGAGAGTAATTTGGAACTATACCCAAAGGGCTATAAAACTTTGCATACCTTTTGACTCAGAAATATCACTTTGAGGTCTGTATCCCAAAGAGATCACAAAAATGGGGAAAGGACCCACATACACAAAAATATTTATAGCAGTTCTTTTTGTGGTAGCTAAGAACTGGAAATGGAGGGGATGCCCATCAGTTACAGAATGGCTGAATAAGTTGTGGCATATGAATGTAATGGAATATTATTGTTCCATAAGAAATGATGACAGGTGGACTTCAGAAAAACCTGGAAAGATATATATGAACTGATCCTGATTGAAGTGAGCAGAACCAGGAGAACATTGTATACACAGTAACAGCAGCATTGTGCGATGGTCAGCATTGATAGACTTAACTCTTTTCAACAATACAAGGATCTAAGACAATTCCAAAAGATCATGATGGAAAATGCCATCCACATCCAGAAAAAAAGTTATGGAGTCTGAATGCATATTGAAGCATACTATTTTCTCTCTCTCTCTCTCTCTCTCTCTCTCTCTCTCGTTTCTTTTTTCCTGTGGATTTTTCCTTTGCTTATAACTCTTCTTTACAACATGACTAATGTGGAAATATGTTTAATATGACTGTACATGCATAGCCTACATCAGATTGTAGGCTGTCTTGGGGAGGAGGGAGTTGCGGGGAGAGAAGAAAATTTAGAAATCAAAATCTTATGGAAGTGAATGGTGAAAACTAAAAACAAATAAATAAAAAAATTTTAAAAAGACAAATATTTCTCATTTCTTCCATTGTTGATTCCTCCCACTCCCACGCCCTTTCCAAAATCCATTCTGCTTTCTCTGAGTGTGATGTGCCTGAAGGAACATTGGGCCTGAAATCAGAGAACATAGCTTAAGGACCCATTCTTCTTCTTCCTCTGCACATGACCTTGGGGAAATCAATTATATTTAAAGTGATAAATATGAAATGAGTCCTTGCTATGTGCAAAACACCATACTAGGCCCTGGGTTTACTGAAATAGCCTTTGTCCTCTAGGACCTTGTATTCTACTTGGGATTGCCCCATGCACACAGGTAAATAAATGCAAAATATATGCAAAATAATATGAAGTTATTTCAAGAGAGAATGAGAGCAGGAGGAATCAGGGAAGACTTTGTGTGCTTTGAAGAAAGCAAAGAATTCAATATAGTGGAGGTGAGGAGTGAGTACATTCTAGGCATGGGGGAACAAAAAGGGGACTCCTTTCTCTCAGCTTCAGGCTCCTCATCTGTAAAAGAATGGTTTAGGTTTCATGATGTCTAAAGTATCTTTGAGCAGAGGACAGTAAAAGAGTACCCATTTGAGAGCAGAAAGACGTATTCAAATTCCATCTCTGACACTTACCTACTTATACGTTGTTGTATTGTTTCAGTTGAGTTCAACATTTTATGACTCCATTTGGGGTTTTCTTGACAAAGATGCTAAAATGGTTTGCCATTTTCTCCTCTGGCTCATTTTACAGATGAGGAAACTGAGACAAACAGGACAAAATTACTTACCCAGGGTCATACACCTGTCTGAGGATTTGAACTCAAGAAGTCCTCCTGACTCCAGGCTAGACATTCTATTCACTATGCCACCTAACTGCCCAGACTGCTCATGTGGCCCAAGGCAGATCACTCAACTTTCCTAGGACTTCTGTTTCCTCATCTGTAAAATGAGGGGATCAAATTGGCTGCCCTCCAAAGTCCTTTCTTGACCATATGTCCTTACAGATAAGTAGATAAGGTCACAGATCCATGAACCTAGCCTGACTGTGCTCCTTTCTCACCCAGGTCCGACGGAGTTTTCCCACTGATCTTCTATACTGTCTTTGGTATTTGTGGGGTGAAAAGTCAAGAAACTGCTACAGATGACAGTGATTCAGTCCCTTGAGACCTGCTCCAACCCTGTCTATGTCAGTGGGACTCACACTGGACTGCACTCCACTCCTCTCCCAATTCGGGGAGAAAAACCCTTCCAGTTGACCTTCCAGGCTGTCTTGAACTGGAGATTAAACCAATGGCCAGGATTGAATCAACTCAATCAGCAGTTAGATGGTCAACATTATTTTGAGGCTGTTGGAGTTGGCTTGCCTTTGAATTGATGCTTTCCCCCTTATAATTTTATGTTAATTATGTGAGTCAGGTATCAAATTATTTAATGTATTTTGAATTCAAAGGAAAAGTACTTTGTAAATCACCCTGTTTGGCTGTGTTAGGTCCAAGGTTTGAAGACTGGACATTTACAGGGTGATAGATTTAAAGTTGGAATGGACCAGAGATGGAATAATTATCAAAATCAAACTTTTCATTTTACAGATGAGGAGACTGAGCCCCAGGGAGATAAGGTGATTTGCATAAGGTGACAGTAGTACCTGGCATACCTGAGATCTGAATTCGGGTTGTCTAATCACAAATCCAATATTCTTTCCAGCCTTCATATTGCTTCCTTCCAGCAATGGAGGACCACATGGAATAATTTAGTCACAGAAGGGAACTTAGAGGACATTCAACTCAACCCTCTCCTTTTAGAGATGACACTGAAGCCCAGAAAATTATGCAACCCATGCAAGGTCACATAGGCAGTTAGTGCCATAGCTGAGGAGGATAGCCCAAGTCCTTGGACTCCAAATCCCTTCTCTTTTTCCCCTGTCACACAGAGTCCCTCTGTATAGGCTGGCCATGGCTCCCATTTTGCAAGCCTCTACACTGTTTGGATGTCATGTTCATGCTTCACTATGCATGCCAGGGAGTCTTACAAATGATCTTCTTGCCTTGTTGATTGACTTGGCAAATTCTTTCCCTGACCTTTCCTAGGTACTGTTGGAGCAGCAGAATTGGGGGACAATGTGCTGACCTTACTGAAAAGCAGCCTTGGACACAGTTTTCTGCCAAGTCACCAAGGACAAGTAAGCATTTCTGCTAGGGAAACAGAAATGACTGACCAGTACATTTCTTTTCAGGGTCTTTTATAAAAACCATACAGTTCAACAGTAGATGAGTAAAATGTTTAAGCCCCAGCCAGTGGTTGATAAGGGGGAAAAATGAGTGAAAATAAGCACTGTGGGAAAAGTGGGCAGGGAAACTGGAGCAATCTGGGCAGGCATCCTGGAAGAAATGGACTTAAAATTGACATTTATATAGAGCTTTAGGGTATTCAGTGAGTGTCACATATATTTCTCTTCTGATTCTGATAATTACCATGGAATATAACAAATCCAAAGATTGTTATTCACATATACGAGAGATTTGGGGAGATTCAGATTTCCCCCTTTTCGCTTAATTCATTTTCATTTCATGTATTTCATTATCCTCAGTCTCTAAAGGCTGAGCTGACCTCCTCCTCTATTCAGACCCACATAGATGGAGCAGCTTTTATGTTCCACTCAGATTTGGGTGGGGATACATTCTTTGAATAGATTGCCCAAGGCTGTGGGGTAACTTAGTGATATAATCAAAGTTCAGGTCCAGCCCCTCATTGTAATATTCATCCCCTAATAAAAAATTGTTAGTTAATCAAAATTTAGAGCCTTCTCCAGTCATCCTGATCTATATCTATATCCAGATGGCTCCAGAGGAGAAAGTGAGGCTGGTGACTTTCTACAGTCCTCCCTCACTTAAATCCAATTCATTTTCAAGTCATGGCATCCCTTCCTGATATCAGGGTCCTCTTCTAGAATGAAGGACAGACAACAACAAGAAGCTAGAGTTGATGGCAACCCTCAGGAACCTTCCTCTTCCAAAAGACCACATAGCTGGTGAGCCCATCTCCATGATTGCCTTTGGTCTAAGAGAGAGATAGCCAAATGAACATCCTTTTATTAAAACACTGGCATTATTAATAAAACAGTTAAAACACCCAGAAATTACATCTCTCAACCCTTTTTAAATGTCACATACAACAAATCCCAGTGTTGCTATCCACATATTTGCATATACACATACTCACAATAACACATGCTATTACATAATACTGAGGCCCTGAGAGTTAAGGTGCTTTGTCCAAGTTAGTAAACGAAAGAGCAAGAATTCAGCATCTGGTCTTCCAACACTAAAGCCAGAATTCCTTACAGGCAACATGGCATAGTGGGTATAGTGGGCATTTGGATCTCAAGATCATAGTTTTAGAGCTGGGAGGAGCCTAAGAGGCTATTGAGTTCCAAACTACTCATTTTGCAGAAACTGACACTCAGAAAAGTCTTGCCCAAAGTTGTACAGGGAGGGAGTAACAGAAACAGAATTTGAATCCAAGGCCTCCAAATCCAAAGCCAGAGGTGGTTTTTGCCCCTGCACTGCAGAAAGTTACTCCTCAAACACTAGTTGTGTGACTTTTGTCTGCCTTAGTTTCCTCCCAGGATTGTTATGGGGATCGAATGAGATAATATTTGTAAAGTGCTGACTCTTTGCAGCTTCAAACAGTGCTCCTGACGCCGCCATCTTCACCCTGGTGATAATAGAGAACCATTAAATATAATCTGTTCAGGGGAGGTACACAATGAAAGTGGTGTTAGTCTAAGCTTTACAAAGGATTTAACATATGCCTGATATATAGTAGCTATGATATTAATGCCATTGTAATGACTAATTATTATTTATTATTACCACATATTACTACCTATTATATTCCATTTTGATTACATATATTACTTTTCTATTACTCTCAAGAAAAACTGGTTCAGATCCTACCTCTGACAGATCTTAGTTGTATGACTAATCAGCCTCTCTGAGCCCAAATTTCCTCATTTGTAAAATGGATATTATAATAATATTACTATACTTACTACAAAGAGCTATGGTGAGATTCAAATGAAATTATGTATTTAAAGCATTATGCAAATTATTTCTATTATAGCAGAATCACAGCATCCTCCATGGCCATCTGATCCAAACCATAGGTAATGAAAGGTCCCCATAGAATGTCCCTAGGACAGCTAGGTGGCACCAAAGTGCATAGAGCACTAGGCCTGGATTCAGGAAGACTCCTCTCTGTGAATCCAGATCTGGCCTCAGATACCTAGTAGCTCTGTGACCCTGGGTGAGTCACTGGACCATCTTTGCATTAGTATCCTCATCTATAAAATGAGCTGGAGAAAGAAACGACAAATCATTCCGGTAAAAAGAAAACCCCAAAAGGGATCACAAAGAGTCAGATACTATTGAAATGACTGAACATTGCATAGCATGTAACAAAAACTTTATTCTAGCAATAAGATTTAGGAACTGCCATTTCTGATATCTCCCAGTACATATCTGAAATCCAATAGCCATTGATTAATGAGCAATGGTGTCAACATGCTTTCAAAGTCTCATAAAATGATGGATAAAACTTCTCTCTCATGACTTTGGCTAAGCAGAATCAACTTATATCACTAAGACTGGAAGCAGGAAGACTCATCTTTCTAAGTTCAAATCCAGCCACAGTCATTTACTAGCTGTGTGACCCTGAGCAACTCACTTAACCTTGTTTGCCTCAGTTTCCTTATCTGTCAAATGAGCTGGAGAAGGAAATGGCAAACCACTCCACTACCTCTGCCAAGAAAACACCAAATGGGGTCATGGAGAGTCAGAAATGACTGAGTGACAACAGAGTCATATATATACATACACACACACACGCATACATGTATAAGGATGTTTCTTTGAAAGCTTTTCAACATTGTATCTATCCCACATGTTTTAGCAACGCTTAAAACACACAGGCATTTTGGGGAAGGTGTCGCTGGGCCATGGACTGACACTAAAATTCTGATCGAAGGCAAATCCTAGCCCTTAAAAACTTTGCTCTAAACGATGACTTCTTTAAACCCTTTCTATTGAAGCACACTACAATGATAACTTTATGCCCTCTTCGGCCAACCTACATCATCCATCTTGCTGTTGTTTTTCATGGTTGTTGGTAGGCTGGTGAGTCATTTTCAGTCAGGTATGTGATGACTTTGTGACCCCTTTCAGAATTTTCTTGGCAGAGACAATGGAATGGTTGGCCGTTTCCTTCTCCAGCTCATTTGACAGATGAGGAAACTGAGACAAACAGGGTTAAGTGACTTGCCCAGGATCACATAGCTAGTTAATGTCTGAAGCTGAATTTGAACTCGGGTCTTCTTAACACCAGACTCATCCTTCTATCCACTGAGCCACCTAGCTGCCTCTTCCTAGATGACATTCTGTCTCTTCCTTCCATGATTTTGCATAGTCTTATTTAGCTGATGAACCTTACTACCAAATGTTACTGTTGTTCTTTGTCTTTGTTCTCAAAGAGGACCACAACATCAGGGAGGTGATGTCAAGACTTACAGGTGAATTGGATTTAAGGGAGGAAGAGCTGTGCAAAGACACCAGCCTCACTTTTTCTTCTGGAGTCATCTGGACCTACAGTAGGTGTAAATACTCATTCCTTACTCCACCCTAACACTTTGCCTCAACCACAGATCCCATCTGTCTGCTAACGTCAAGAGTATGAGACTCATGTCTACTTTTTACTTCATAGATCATAGGGCCAAGCCTTTCATCATAATATCTTCCAAATGTGGGTTGTTGGAATTTATTTAGATGTTGCTTTATATTTCCAAAATAACAATTCATTTTGCAATGGTAGCTTGGAAAAATCATGACTTGGAAGGGAAAATTTTGGAAATCACCACAATACAATAAATTATTGTGGATGGGAACCATGATTTAATTGATGTAAGGACCTCCCAGAAAGGATACTCTCTCTGCCAGTGAAGATAAGCAACTGTTCAGGAATTTTTATTCTTTGAAAGTTGTCTGACTCACAGAGAAATCAAATGACTTGCCCAGGTTCATACAACTTAGTACATTTCAAAAGAAAGACTTGAACTGAGGTCCTTTTGGGGCATTTTTCAATTTTCAAGGACATTTCCATGCTGATAGCAAAAATCTGCTTTCAGAACACTTTAATCTTCCAGTGTCCTGAAGGCCATTGTAGGGGTTAAGGGCAAGTATTAGAAATGTGGGGGAATATTTTTTGGAGACAGGAATGATGACAGAGTTTACAAAATAAAAATAAAAATGATTTATAGGTGCCCCCTTTTTTTTACCTCATTGTGACTGCCTAATATCTCCCCTTTACCCCTGCTTGTAGAACTTTTCCTTGTGAAAAAAACAGTTAAGCAAAAGAAAGCATAGCATTAACCCTGTAGATAAAGCATTTACTCCAGTCCCCTAACCCCCACTCTATTGGGAGGATGGAAATATATTAACGGGAATTTGAAATCAATCTGAATTTGAACATCTTCCAGTTTTCCTTTCCAATATTGCAATTCAATGTGTATGATATACTTAGTTTTATTTTTCCTCATTTTATATTCATTTATATAAATCTTTCCAAGTTTCTCAGAAATCCCAATTGTTGGGGTTGCCTATACTGAAATAATAAACCATTATATTTGTCCATGCCCCGATGAATGAACCTCTTTATTTCCACCCAAATCTCTATCCTGAAATCCATTCTCATATCTAATGGGTCTCTCTATCTTCATGTCCCAGCAGTTATCTTAAACTCAACATGTCCTAACGAAAATTCCTCCTCTATCTAAGCTTTCTCCCCTTACAAACTTTTGTATTTCTTTCAAGGGCACCATCCTTCTTCCAGCCATCCAAACTTACAACCATTGAGTTATCTTTGATCTTTGCCTCTCTCTCATTGCCTACATCCAACCAATGGCCAAGTCTTCAAGTTGATCTTCACAATCTCTCATGTTCTTGTCTTTTCTTTCATATTACTATTGTGATCATTCAGAGCTATATCACCTCTCACTGAGAGTTTTGTGATAACTTCCAAATCATGCTCTCTATGCCCTCTCTTCTCTCCAATGCACCTAATACACAGCAGAGTAATCTTCCAAAATAATAGGTCTAAATTGCATTTATTATTCCGTTGATTTTTTTAGTCATGTCCAACTCTTCATGATCTCATTTAAGGTTTATCCAGGTAACTGTATGACCCTGGACAGTCATTTAACCCTGTTTGCCTCAGTTTCCTCATCTGTAAAAGTGGGTAGCTTTACTCCCAATAAAGGAGGATCAATAAAAAGGATCAAATAAGATATTTGCAAAGCACTCACCCTTGACTTCTATGGCATTTGCCACTGTTGTCTACTCCTGATAGCTTCTGTTTCTGGGAGTAGACCACCATCCTTTCAGTCACCCAGGTTCACAAGTTCAGCTTTCTTTGATCTTTTCTCTCTTGCTTAATTTTCTCCCCCATTTGATCAGTTGCCAAGTCTTAATTTTACTTTTACAACACTCTTCAATCTTTTCCCTTTACTCCACTCACAGCGCAACCACCCTAGTCCTGATCCTTATCGCTTCTCACCTAGACTATTGCACTTACCTCCTAATTAGTTCCCTCTATCCAGTCTTTCCCCTTTCTAATACAACTTCCACACAGCTACCAAATTGGTATTCCTAAAGTGCAGGTCTAAACATGTCACTCCCCTACCTGAAAAAGCTTCGGTGGCTCCCAATTGCCCCTAGGAAAAACTACAAACTTCTCTGGCATTTCAAATACTTAATAATCAAGCTCTGGTACTTTTCCATGTGCTCACTTACTCTACTTTCTCATCAAACTAGCCTACTTATACTTCCCAGTATAAAATATTACTTCTCCGATCAATGCTTTTTTTTAACAGGCTATCCTGTGCGCTTGGAATGAATCCACTCCTCACTTTTACTTTCTAGAAACCCATTAGTAGTTCAGTCATGTAAGACTCTGTGACTCCATTTTGGGTTTTCTTGGCGAAGATACTGGAGCAATTGGTGGTTTCCTTCTCCAGCTCATTTTACAGATGAGGAAACTGAGGCAAACAGGATTAAGTGATTTGTCCAGAGTCACGCTGCTAGTAAGTGACTGAGGCTGGATTTGAACTCAGGTCTTCCTGACTACAGGCCAGAGGTTCTATCCGCTGTTCCACCTATTGCTCTTTTGGGAACTCTAGCTTCCTTCAAAACTTAGCCCAAGTATCACTTCCTACAAAAGATCTTTCTTGGTTCCCAGCTGCTCGTTACTCTTGCAATCATTTTAATTTTATCTGGTATATATTTTATATTTACTTGCATACGCATGTTTTATTTTTCCCATGAATGCAAGCTGAGGGCAGGTATTTTAAAATAGTTTTCTCCACTTAGTATATTGTTTATGTTGTTTCCTTGATACCTAGCATAATTCCTTGCACATAGTCACTGCTTAATATATCAGTTTTTAATTTAATTTGGTCAGGTATAGTATCATATACTTTTAATTCCTGTTACTGATGGGGATTGGGAGCAGCCAAGTGGCACAGCAGCTACAGTGTTGGGCCTAGAATCAGAAAGATATCTTCATGAGTTCAATCCAGCCTCACAAATATACTAGTCGTGTGACCCTAGGCAAGTCACTTGACCCTATTTGCCTCAGTTTCCTCATCTGTAAAATGAACTGGGGGAGGAAAGGTCAAACCACTCCAGTAGCTTTGCCCAGAAAACCCCCAATGGGGTTATAAAGAGTTGGACGTAACTAAAAAAAAATGAGTCAGTAACAACTGTAACTTAGTTAAACGTTAGGAAGATACTTGAGAAGTATGTGAATTCATCTGAATTGTGTTTAAAAGAAAATGTGCAAAGACTGAACATTTTCTAAAAAATTATTTTGCACTTTATTTTCCTGGTTTTGGCTACCAGTAAAGTCCTGGCTAAAGAGATTTATGCTATTTCAAAATATACAGACAACTTGAATAAATCCAGATGAATGGTTTCTTCACCATATTACTGGTCTACTGACATTTTGCCAAAAGGTCTGAGTTCTATCTTCAGGGATGTTAGCGGCCAATGAGTTCAAGGGCTCAATTATATTTCAATTAGTGGGGACAGGCAGGGATCTGAACTCTTACAGTACTTGGAATACAAAATGTAACAAATGTAAAACACACAAAAAATTAAATACTAAAATTTAGGGATTCAGGCAAATGGGAAGATGTTAGTCTGAGTTAGTTAAGAATATCAATGACAGAATATGGGAAAGTCAAAATCACAGATTTTGAGAGTTGGAACGGACCTCTTCAACTATCTGGTCCAAACTCTACCTTAAAGGAACAATTCGTCACTATAGCACACTTGACAAGAGGTCAATCAGCCTTTACTGAACGTCTTCCAAGGAAGAACCCATCACCATCATCCCAAGGTAGCCCATGCTATTTTAGGGCAGTTCCAATTATTAGGATTCCCTTTTTCCTGACACAAAGCTACAAAAATGAACAATAATTGTAATTTTGTTACTTTTGGGAAGATTATAAACCCACTAATTGCTATATGTTCAAAAAGAGGATGATTATTAATGACTTTCATTGTTATAGTTCAGTTCTTTGCAACTCTTTTTGGCGTTTTCTTGGAAAAGATACTAGAGTGGTTTGCCATTTCCTTCTCCAGCTTATTTTATAGATGAGGAAACTGAGGCAAACGGGGTTAAGTGACTTGCCCAGGGTCGCACAGCTAGTGTGATATGAACTCAAGTCTTTCTGACTCCATACCTGGCACCATATAATTGCCCCTTTTTAATAGCTAGAAAATAATCATAATTATTTAATCAATGAAGTATGATGTTTGTGTAAAGAGAACACGTCATGAAAGGGGATAGGGAAAGGGCTGATGATTTCATTAGTATATGAAACTCTAGTGGGGAAACTAGGAGGGCAGGTGAGTACTGTAACTTAGACAGTAACTTGCACAGGATCACACAGATAGTATGTGTTAGAGATAGCACCTGAACCCAGGTCTTTCAGGCTTCCCGGTTTGCTCTCTATCCACTCAAAATTTTGCTTTCTCTAAAAGATTAAACATTTTTCCCTTAATTTCCCCCCCGGAGGGGGGGAATGACAGGAGTCATCCAGAAGGATGACTTTTTAAAATGTCAACTATTGACAACAGATGATGTAAAGATTATTCTTGCTGAAGTTTTGAAACAAAAATTTCAATTGTTTTTTTCTCTTCTCATCACCTACCTCACTAATTCAGATGCCATCAATGCCATCAATGCGAAATTTATAATAATCCTAATATGAACTAAGTTTAATTCTACTTTTACAGATTAGATTAGAACAATCACTTATTAAGTATTGTGTTAAGAGCTGGGAATATAAACAGAAGCATAAAGAAAGACAGTCCCTGGACTCAATGAGCTTCCATTCTCCCTTTTTTGGAGGGGGAAAGGCAAGGCAATTGGGGTTAAAAGTCACACAGCTAGTAAGTACCAAGTGTCTGAGCTAGCGACTACCCATAGGCTCAGCAAAGGTGGGTTCAGAACCTCAGAATTTTAAGCGGCACCAGAGGTCAATTCATTTAAGTGAATTTATATCACAATCAAAACTCCTTTGACAACATTCTTGACAAATGGTCTTCCATCTTCCTCTGAAAGATTTCTAATGAAGTGCTCTTCTCTCCCAATTTCCCCTTTTAGGATACAAATTCTTTGAGGGAAATGACTCCTTTTTTGGCTTGTTTTCTGTATTTCTAGAATTTAGCATAATACCTAGCACATAGGAAGGACTTAATAAATGCTTGGTTACATAGCCTATTGAACTTTAAAAATATTTTTAAATTGAACATTTTCAAATTCAGTAAATAAGACAAATATTAAATATCTACTATATACAAGGCAAATAATTAAATATCTACTATATACAATGCAAATATTAAATACTACATGCAAGGCAATGCATAAAGATAAAATCACACCTAGCTCCTATCCTCAAGGAGATCATAGACTAGGAGGAAGCATACATGTATGCACAGGAAATGCATATAATTACACTAATTCAGCAAACATTAGACACCTATTATGTGAAAGATAAATATCTCTAATATAATAAAAGCATGTTAAGTCTGATCTCTTATCTGACTATGTGACTACTAAAAAGTCACAGCCTCTCAGAGTCCCAGATAACTCTCTAAAGCAATGTATTGCAGGGCAAAAACCAATGAAATATATTCAAAGGAGTTTCCTCAACAAGCCCACTGGACTTTTGACAGTTCTTCGTAAGTATATTTTCACACAGAATCTAAATCTGTAGTTTCCACTCATGTCCAGTCAATCAATCAATCAGCAAGCATTTATTAGGTGCCTGCAATATAGCAGGTACTGTCCTAGGTGCTGACAGCATATAAACAAAAATGAAAACAAAACAAAGCCACTGGCTTCAATGATTTTACATTCTCTGAGGGAGATCACATGGACATATCAAGGTCAACTGTGGTCTGCAGTGTGGGAGAGGGAAACCCTGTTTATGTAATACTCTGAACTCATGTAGACAATGTTCACATTCTGGGGGAGCCTGACCCCTAAGTTAGGGGATCAAACTCTTCACATTCTCTGGCTCATTATGCCCCAACTAGAGAAAAAACAAACTCAGGAGAAATTCTCTTTAAAAAAACTTATATTTGGTTTATATCTAAGGTCTTCCCTAAAGTATTAAAAGATGTCCCTTTCAGAAAAGTCACTCAGTACACACACAGTAATAGATATCAGATATAGAACAGCAATTTATTTCTTCTGCTGCAAAAGAAATGCCCGACATAAAAGACTCATAAGTGCACACTGACAAGTACTTACAATATGAAACAAAAACATACCACTATTATTATGTTCTCTCAAGAGGTGAAGATTCCCAGTAGATCTGTGGCACTGCTGAATGTATATTTCACCTTTTACCTCTAAACTCTACTATCGGCACTGCTGACAACTCCAGACCTCCTGGACAGCCTTTCATCTATATCAGTGGTTCTCAAAGTGTGGTCTAGGGACGTAGGAGAGTTCCAAAGACCTTCTTCTGGGGGTCTGTGAGGTCAAGACTATCTTCATGATAGGACTAAGACATTTTAACTTCTATTATGGTCAGTATTGCTAGATAAAACCCACATAAACAAAATCTCTTTCAGGGGATTCCTCAGTAATTTTCAAGAGTATAAAGGGGTAATGAGACCAAAAAGTTTGAGAACAACTGATCCTTGTGTTTTCTCTTCCAAGCTGTTGTTTTATAGATAACCTTCTACTAGATCACCAAGACCAAAATGTAGATAGACCCCCAAAATGAGTTTATAAGGTAGCACCAAGGCTACATTTCTATTACCATTGTGCTGGAAATCTCATTTATCTCATGATAACCTTGTGAGGTAGGTGCCAATCCATCTCCAGATTAATGTTTAATCTCCTTTCTTCAGGGATGAAAACCCAAAGCAGATGAGGTAACCAGGAACTTAAGGTCCAGTATCAAACTCATCTAGGCAAATATGTGTCCTTGTCACCACATATATGCGGTTGCCATTGGTGATATAGGAAGGAGGGAAAAGAGATTTTACTTTCCCTTCCTGCTAGCTGCAGGTTTGAGGGAGAGGCTCCCTGAGTCTGAGGTGACTTGCTTTAAAAGGAAAATGAGAATTTCTTTTTCCTTTTATGCATATTGAGTGGGTAGCTCCTCCTGGCTTGATGGCCAATCTTCTTTGGCACAGCCCTTGCTTTGTTTCCTTCTTCCACAGCCAACCGGGAGTAAGAGACCAGACCAGAGTACATGTGTCCCTGAACTGACCAGTGTAGTTCTAGCTCTATTATATAAGAAGATACAAGATGTATACAATATAGTTGCAAACTAATTTTGTGTGAGAAGGTCCTAGAAGATTTGGGGTAGGAGGAGAAGGAAAGGCCTAGCTCTCGCCCATATGAGGCAAGGAGAACAATTTTAATTCCTCCTGCTTATGAGTCTTTCAAATATTTGAAGATTCCCCCTACCCCTTACTCCGTCCACTCAGTACGACATTGTCTCAAAAATTCAAGACAAATTCTGTATCTAAGCTGTGTATTATGACATGATAGATTTAGATCTAGAAAGGACCTCAGAAGCTATCTGTTCTAACCCTCTCATTTTACAGATAGGAAAACTGTGACCCAACTAGTACAAATGACTTGCCCAAAGTCACATAGATCATAAGTAGCATGGCTGGGATTTGAACTCCATGTAAACTCAGCTCCAAATTCCAAAGCTTTTTCTATTGCCATTGTACTTAAAATCCCATTTTATCCTCATGATAACCTCATGAGGTAGGTGCTCTTATTATTCCCATTTTACAGTTGAGGAAACCAAGGCAGAGAGTTGCTTGAGTTGCAAATTAGTGTCTAAAGTTAGATTTGAACTCAGATCCAACATTCTACCTATTATATCATGTAGCACCTAACTACCTGTACCACCTGTCTAACCTTGAGTCATACACTTAGCCTCTGTGGGATTCGTTTTCCTCGTCTGTAAAAGGAGGGGAAGCTAGGTGACAAAATGGATTGAATGCTGGACCTGGAGTCAGGAAAATCTGAGTTCAAATCCAGCCTCGGAAATATATTAGCTTTGTGACCTTGGAAAAGTCACTTAATGTCTATTTATCTCAGTTTCCACATCTGTCAAATGAAAACAACTCTTCCCTCACAGAGTGGTTGTAAGGATCAAATGAGATAATTATAATGTGCATTGCAAAACTTACAATTCCAATATATTGTCTACTGTTATTGTTGTTCAGGATTGCCCTTGTTTGAAATCTATGATCCTATATATAAGTTAGATCCTATATCTTGCTATTCAATCAGTGACCTCACTGGACCATCCAATCTTCCAGCAGTTGGAATCTGTGTGAGTTCCAGTGTCTCATTGGCTGGGGTCTGGCCATTCTATTCAAGTCTCCAGTTGGCTGGGTTCCTAGCACATGAGGCCAGTTCTCTCTGATGCTAGTACTCGTCTACTGGGACCTCTACTGATTGCCTGAAATTTGACTCTCTGACAACTTTCTGCCCCACCCTGACTTAGGATGAGAGGATCACAAGGAACATCAGAAGCCAATTCGTCCAACTCCAGGATTTTACAGATGAGAAAATTGAGCCTTAGGAAGGTTTGACGTGCCCTAGGTTACCCAGATAGCAATTATCGGAGACAGGATCTGAATCCAGTTCTTCTGATCCTGCAACTATTATTCTTTCTTAAAAAATATGTATCTTCTTTTTAATTTATGGAATAAAACAAGCATTTCCATGATATAGTATAATAAAAAAAGATGATTGCACATGAAACTGAAAATCTATTATGTACAACTGGTTTTTCCTTTTAAATATACAATAAAGTTATCACATACATTTTTTTTCCTTCTCCTCCTCCCCAACCTTTGCTTAGGTATGAGTTAATAGTCCTCATAACCCACTTGCCCCTTCCCGCCTTACGTTTGAATGCTACATCTATCGTCTGCCTTCATGTTCCCAAATATCTGTTCCCATCATGAAGTCCTAGACTGAGCTTCCAGATGGAGACTCCCAGCCTTCCTCTGACCCTGTGGCTTTCCTGGGACTTGCAATCTTGACCTTTCTCATCCTAACTTATACCAGCTGTTCTTGAATTCTAGTCCTAACAGTATGCTGAGCCTCACTACACAGGATTTTGAGTCAGAAAGACTGACTGGATCCAAATTCTGGCCCTGCTACTTACTACCAATTTGATCCTAGGTATATCACTTAACCTAAAGGGCAGTATGATTTAGGGGAGAAAAACAGTAACTCTGGAGACTTTCCCAAAACACCAGTCCAAACATATCACCCCTTTACTTGGTAAACTCCAAGCTCCCTATCACCTCCTGGGTCAAATACAAAATCTTCCATTTGGCATCCCCCTCTAATCAAACTTCCTAGCCTTTTTTTACACATTACTCCCCAGTGTATACTTTTCAATCCAGTGACACCGTCCTCCTGATTGCTTCACAAACAAGATACTCCATCTCTCAGCTCCAGGCATTTTCTTGGCTGCCCTCCATGTCTGGAGTACTCTCCCTCTAAAACCTTACCTATTGATCTCCCTAAATTCCTTTAAGTTCCAACTAAAATTTTATCTGTATAGGAAGTCTGGGAAAGGCTTTCCCAGTTCCCCTTAATTCTAGTGCCTTCTCCATGTTACTTATTTCCTAATTATCCTGGTATAGTTTGTATGTATTTCTTTCATTGTCTCCCAAAAAAGATTGTGAGGTCCTTGAGAGCAGGGGACTATTTTTTTGCCTCTATATCCAGCAGCATTTAGTGCATATTGCCAGTACAATCACCTAAGTCATGTTCAACTCTTCATGACATCATTTGAGACTTTTGGCAAAGACACTAAAGTGGTTTGCCATTTCCTATTCCAGCTCATTTTACAGATGAGGAAACTGAGACAACAAGGGATTTGCCCATGGTCACATAGCTAGAAAGTCTCTGAGGTCAGATTTGAACTCAGGAAGATGAGTCTTCCTGACACCAAGTCTAGTACTCTATTCCTCATTCCATCTAGCTGCCCTCAGTACATGTAGTAAGTACTTAATAAATGCTTATGAACTGAGTGAGTCAGAGGACCTGAGTTCAAACCTCTCCTTTGACATGTACTCCCTTGGGCAAATTATTCAACCTCCTTGATCCTCATTTTCTTCCTCTGTAAAATAAGAAGATTGAGCTGACTGACCTCCCAGATCCCTTCTGACTCTAGGCAGCTAAGTGTCATCTTTCATCATCATCATCATCATCGTCGTCATCATCCACCATCATCACCATCAACACTAGTATTTATATAACACTCTAATGTTTGCAAAACTCTTTAAAAATATTATTTCATGTTATCTGCCAACAACTCTGGCAGGAAAGTGTTTATTTTATTTTTATCTGCATTTTGTAGATAAGAAAACTGGGGCCAGCAGAGATTGACTTTGCCAAGATCACACAGCTAGTAATTGCTAGAAGTTGGATTTGAAATCAGGTTTTCTTGACTCCAGGTCCAGTGCTCTGTCTACTTCACTACCTACCTGCTCAATGGATACAGAGCTGGATTTGAAATCCAGAGAAGCTGAGCTCAAATACCACTTCAGACATTTAAGAGCTATGTCATCAAAGGCAAATCACTTAACCTTCTTCTTTCAAATGAGGATAAAAGCACCTACCTCCCAGGGTTGTGATGAGGATAAAATGAAATAATATTTGTAAAAACAAAACACAAAACAAAACTCAGCATATAGCAGACACTATATAATGCTTATCCCAAACTCCTCTCTTTCTTCCCCTTTACTTCTCCAGGTTAAACATACCCATAAGTGACTTTCTCTCTTGGAATGCCCTCCAATTGCCTGACTACTCCAATTGCCCTCTTTCGGTCACTCTCCAATTCATCAATATCTTTCCAAAAATGTAAATCTGCTCAAAGTTGTTCTTCAAACAATACTGCTGTTACTGTATACAGCATTCTCTTTGTTCTGCTCATTTTGCTGTTCATTATTTTTTGCAAGTGTATGCATGTTCTTCTAAGATCACCAAATTCATCATTTCCTATAGCATTCCACCATGATCATATACCACAATTTGTTCAGCCATTCCCCAGTTGATAGGCATCCCCTCGATTTCCAGGTCTTTGCTACCACAAAGAAAGCTGCTACAAATACAAAGGACATATGAAGAAAGATGCTATCGCCATCCAGAGAAAGAATTGATAAATAGAAGTATGTATAGAATGATTTTACATATATCTACTATTTGTGTCTAGGTTGGTAGTGAAGGGAAAAAAGGGGGGGGAAGAAAGTTACATGACAACTTTATTATATATTTAATAGGATTAGCAAGTTGTACATAATAGATTTGCAATTTTGTGTGCCATCATTTTTTTTAAAATTATCCTATGCTATTGAAATACTTGTTTTATTTCATAAATTAAAATAAAATAAATAATTTTAAAGATGTAAATCTTCACTCTAAAAATCTTCTCCCTTGATAGTTTCTCTGAATATAGCTTCACTTTATAAATCTCTGGTGATGTGGAACTTAATTCAGTTGCTCTTATTAAGAAGACCCAATAATGCTCCCCAGGTCTAAGGAATTATTTACCTGTTAGGCCCAAATCTCAAGAGTTCAATGGATATGTGAGTCCAGAGATTTATGAGTGAGACCTCGAGTTCAGCTCTCTCAAGAATCATCAATATCCTAGACAGCTATAGCATCATCAAGACCCAATACATAAGTGGTCAAAGAATATGAACAAAAATATTTTCAAAATAAGATTTGCAAACTATTATAAATTCTATGGAAACATGCTCCAGATCACTAACAGAAAAGTATAAAACAACTGTGAGGTTGTATTTTGCATCCTAACACTTTGCAAAGTTGTTTAAAAGAAAAGAAAATATTGGAAAGACTATGGGAGAAAAAGTGCACTAATACACAACGGCAGAACTGCGAATTGGCCAAAACATTCCAGAAAATTATTTGGAAGAGAAAAGCTTTTCCTACTGTTTGATCCATTGGTCACACTGTGGACATCTCAACAAGGTCAGAGAAAGGTCTAATATTGAATAAAATATTCAAAGCATCACTCTGCATGGCAATGAAGAACTGGAAACAAAGTAAGTAACTATTAGTTGAGGAATGACTGAACAAATTATGGCATATGACTATAATGGATTATTAAACAATGATAAAAATGAAGAATTCAGAGAAAATGGGAAGATTTATATGAACTGATATGGAAAAAAAGCAGAACCACAGGAACAAGATACAACATAACTATGATAGTGTAACAACTAAAAAGAAGTCAAACTGAGTATTTGAACAATTAATGCTGATCCTAGAGAACACATCTCTTCATGTTTGACTAAGAATATATTCTACAACCTAACTGATAATCAGTCATCTAGCTTTTTCCTGAAGAATTTAATGAAGGGAAATACAGTGCCTAAAGTTCCTTGAGAATAAAGTTTGTACTGAATTTCTTTGTATCCTGAGGACTTAATATAGAACTTTGCACATAATGGGTATTTAAATCTTAAGATTGTTTACTTTATTGCTTCCTGGAATAAAGAGTTTGGTTGTGGTTATGTTGAAATCTATGGAATTGAAATTTGAAACTAATGTAATGTTCAAAATCTCACAGAATATATGCTTTTTCTCTGTTTGAAAATGTTATGCATTGGAAGTATTTGCTGAGATTTTAAATGCACATTTTAAAACAACACCTAGCAGGTCTTTGAGAATGCTCCCAGTCTCCTCCAATTGCTGAGTTCTTTCTGGAGCCTCCATTCTGAGGAAGATACCAAGGCAGCCATACTTCCTCCTTCATTCCTCTCCCAACTCCACTCCTGACTCCCCAGGCTTCACCATGCCACTATACGGTGCTCCCATGCTCCAACTTTTCAGCTTTTTTATGTGTTGCCTCCTCCCATAAGAATGTAAGCTTCTCCAGGAAAGGGACTGTAATGTTTTTGCTTCTGTCTGTATTTCCAGTTCTTTGCCATGTTCCTTGCACATAGCACTTAATAAATGTGACTTCTTCTTAAATATTTGTTGAAGAGGGATGAATGAAATTACCTTAAACATTTAAACAACAATACTTCAGACTTCAGCTTTACATCTCTCAAAGACTTCTCTAATACAGTTTCACAATCCAAATGATAAATTTTTAGTAAGACTTTCTTTTTCATATAGCTAATCCTGTCTTGAGACAAAGCAAATAACAGAAAATTAATGAAAAATTGATATCACATTAAAAACAGGTGTAGTGCTTATAGACTTTAGGGATCCTTATCCCAATTCCCATTCTGATAATTGAGTTGGACTCCTGGATGTGAATAGTCACATCTTGCTTCATGGGTCACCCAGATAGTAAGAAATCAGGTATTTAACATATAAGTCCTCAAACCCCAAACCCAAACTAAATCACTTTGTTGACTGATTACACTATGGAGACATTAGCCCAACTCCTCCTTTTGCACTGGTAGGCACATGTTAAAAGTTAGGAGGAAAGAAGGAGAAAAGTTTGTTTACACCTCCATTTTGGTGGGTTTTGGGGGAGCATAGGAACCAGAGGAAGAAAAGGTCTGGAATGGACTTGTGATTTCGTAGATGTGGGTAACACTTGCTTTAGCACCTCTCTCTACCATTGCAACCTGACATCTTTTGCATAACTTAAAGTCTTAGTGATTTACTGGGCCAATACTGGCCTTCTTTGTGTTTGTTCTTCATTCTCAAAGAGGACCATGACATCAAGATGATGACTTTGATTTGAATGAAGGAGGGCTGTTCAAGGTCACCAACCTCCCCTTCTTCTCCTGAGCCATCTGGGTCCAGTGGCTTGACATTCATCGAGATTACTGGAAATGTCCCAGGATGCAATGAGGCTCTGACCCTTTCTGGCTTGGGTCTTATCACAATGTTACTTTGAGTGAGATACACCCATTCTATGAATAGACTTCTTTAAGTTACTCAAGGGATAATCCCTTTAATAAAAAAAAAAATCAAACTGGGAGGGGAAGACCCTCAGGGCTGGCCATGGTAACACAGAAGTATTAAAGGTTATTAATGAATGCATTTTGTCTCCAACAGTGGTTCAAGATATCTAGCAAATGATGAATCTTTGCCCAATTTTAGTCTCTGTAATTCAGTTCTACATTGCATTTATATTGACTAACTGAATATTATTCTGGGTGTATATTTCATATGCCAGATGTTTTTGGTAGTCAACCAGCTGAAAAGTTTTGATACACTATAAAGTATAGCAATGAAATTGCTCAGTTATAATAAATCTCTGGAGTGTGCTTTATGCCAAATAGCTCAGTCACAGTAATTCACTGAGTATAGAAAATGCTAAATGTTTTGCAAAGTCATTTTGGGGAAAGTGGCGACATTTGATTTCTTTAAAGACGTATTGCAGCTATTCAATTTCTCTACCCTAATTGGGTAGACTGAACTATCATATCTTCATTCTGCATGGACAAGTTGAAAATTGAAGTGGCTTTTGTGGTCTCTGAGATCTATTTTTCCGTCAGCTCAAGATAACCTCTTCTATGATTTTCACATCTGGTCTGACCCATGGACAGAACTGATCTATCCAGTTCAGAGAAGTAAATAAAAGTTACACGATAGCTCACATCCAAAGTATTTACAATGTCATAGGAATACTGACACACACACACACACACAAACACACATAGTTGTGTAGAATGTCTAATAGTTAAAGAGAGATAAGCACAGAGAGTTGTAAGAGGATGAGCAGAGAGTAAGAAAGAAAGATTTGGAGAGTTTGATCTCAACAACAGGTACTGCCTAAAACAAGACTGTGTGTAGCCTGATATGCTAAGGGAAAATGACATTAATTGGGGGCAATGGAAGGGGGTGGTTACAGATGACCAGTGCTAGGCTGATAAGGGCAGTGAATATAGAAAGCAAAAAGTGAAAGGTATGTTAAATGTAAACTGATTTTGTATTTGTGTCGACCAAAAAAGAGGGCAGTTTTGGAAGGAAGAGACAATTTCTGACTTTAATTTTGAATTAATGAAACACAAAAAGAGTAAGACTTATGGTATCTTGGCAAAGTTAGACATGGTATTTTAGCATCCAATATGACACTCATCACCCTAGGATACAGTGTTTCCTAAAAGCAACCAAAAATTTTGGTTCAGTTCAATCTGATCCGATCTGGTCCCACCCAATCTTAGAAGCACTTCATAAGCGTCTATGACATGCATAACAAATGGAATAGTTCCTACACTCAAGAAACTTACATTTTACTAGAAGAGGGATCCTTAACTTTTGTGTGTATCCTGGATCCCTTTAACAGTCTGATGAAACCTATGATAAATGTTTTTAAATGCCTAAAACAAAATTAATAGGATAACATTTTTCAGTCAGTCATATTCAAATAGTGATCAATTAAAAAAAAACATTAATTCACAGACACCTTGATATCTATCAACTGACTCTTTGGAAGTCTTTGGACCCCAAGCTAAAAACCTTTGTATTAAAAGGAAAAAACTTGCAAGCAAATAAATTTCAGATTAAAAAGCTGAGATTTGACTAACCCACAAAGTCTTCTGTTTACATCAGGAAAATATTCAGATACATAGCCTGTAGGAAATGAACTTGTCTCTTGCATCTTAACTAAATTATCAGTTTAGGGATGTGTGTGTGTGTGTGTATGTGTGTGTGCGTGTGTGTGTGTAACTAGCAAGTAACTAATCTGCAGCTCCAGTAAATTGTGCACATAATTCATAGGTAACGCTTTCCTTAGTCATCTGTCCCATTCCTTGAATAGCAGTGTTCATAAGTTCAGCTAGAAAATATTTACAAGCCCTCTGAAGCCAGACTTTGGCAAACAATGTCTCTTGGGTATGTGTTGAAGGCAATAACCTTCACATCCCTTCCCTCCTCCTCAGCCCCCAACTCAAACAAATAATCCTTCCAGTTCACTAGAGTTGGATGACCTTCCTGGGAACCTTCCACCATGGTCTCTACAGAAATGGCAGCAGCCCAAGAGGGCTTGCTGGGCTGTTCACATTCAAGCATTGAGCTTGCTGGGTTCTCATTCAGGCATCTTTAGACATACTTCCTTCTCCCTTAGCTGAAAGTGCTAATTGGCACAGGAAACATCCCAGCTTTGTTCCTCTTCTATAGGAGTTCGAACTGCCCCTACCTGAGCTGACAGCATTATGGTTTTCTTTTTCTCTTTTGGAAGGCTGAAAGACCCAGACATTTCAATGACAACTTTGGGAGGTGCACAATGAACACAAATAAATTCTTGCACATGAGTGAGTAACAGCACAAGTGATTATCAGGAGGGGTGCCCCAAACTCAGGGTTAAAAAATGAAATGAAATTGGGGCTTAGGATCCGGTCATTTCAACTTGACAGAAGCAACACTTGCTGCTTCTCAGTTCCTATTGACCCCTGCTTTAATTGGGCTAGTTGAGCCATTGTGCTTTTGTTCAGAGAGGTACAAGTTACAAATAGGAAAGGGCTTTGTGGTCTCCAAGGAATATTTTTCCATCAGTTCAAGAAAACTTGTGATGTTGCCAAGAGGAAAGAAAATTGTCCCCGTATTTGTCACTGGTCCAAAGCCTATGCCTCACATATGTCTGTATAACATCTCAACTGCTATTTTTAATCCCTGCCTGTTTCTCATGGGGTTGTGTAGAAAAGACGACAGGCGGGAGTCAAGATTGCTTGTGGGTGCGCTTGGACCATGTAGTGAAATCATGGGAAACAATTGAACTAGATGTGACTTTTAACTGCATCCATACAGACTTTTTTCCACATGATGAGGGTTCTATTTTTTTAAAATTCAATTTTTTTCCAATTTAAAACATTTATTTTCTTTCTCTCCCACTCTCAACTGAACAACACAATATCCAAATCCCTGTAATAAATATGCACATGCAAGCAAAGCAAATTCCTATCGGCTGTGTCCAAAAACATATGTCTTGTTCTGCATTTTGAGTCCATCACCACTCTGTCAAGAGGTGGGAAAAATCCTTCATTATTGATCCATTAAACTTCTGTTTTGTCACCACCTCATAATTCTTTTTTTTATTCTTTTTTTTTTGTAATTTTGTAATTTTTATTTTTAACGTTCTACAATCACTACTATAAAACTTAGAATTTTTCCCCCTACCTACCCTCCACCACTCCCTTTCCTTCCCAAGATGGCATACAATTCTACATAGGATCTACACATGCATTCCTATTGAATATATTTTCACTATAGTCATGCTGTGTAAAGAACTAAAATAAATGAGAGAAATCATATAACAAACAAAAACATAATACACACACACACACAAATGATCTGCTACATTCTGCGATTGAATTCTATAGTTCTTTTTCTGAATGTGGAAGTCATTTTGCCTTAGAAGACTATTGGGAATTTTTTTTTTCATGTCCTTGCATTGCTGTGAAGATCCAAGTCTACCAGAAAAAACTCTTGCCAACTGTGGTCATTGCTGTGCACAAAGTTCTCCTGGTTCTGCTCCTTTCACTCAGATCAGATCATATTAGTCTTTACAGGCCTCTCTGAAGTCTTCTTGTTCACTATTTCTTATGTAATAGTATCCAATAGTACTCCATTACAGTCATATAATTTATTCAGCCATTCCCCAATTGATGGGCATCCCTTTGATTTCCAGTTTTTGGCAACTACAAAGAGTGCTGTGATAAATATTTTTGTACATGTAGATCCTTTTCCCATTTTTATGATCTCTTGGGGATACAGTCCTAGAAGCTATATTGCTGGGTCAAAGGGTATGCACATTTTTGTAGCCCTTTGGGCAGAATTCCAAATTGCTCTCCAGAATGGTTGAATGAGCTCACAGCTCCACCAACAATGAATTAGTGTTCCAACTCTTCCACATCCTCTCCAAAATTTACCATTTTCCTGTTCTGTCATGTTTGCCAATCTAATGTGTGATGTGGTACCTCAGAGTTATTTTGATTTGCATCTCTTTAATCAAAAGTGATTTAGAGCATTTTTTCATATGATTATAGATATCTTTAATTTCTTCCTCTGAAGATTGCCTGTTCATATCGTTTGACCATTTATCAATTGGGGAATGATTTGTATTGTTGTACATTTGACTCAGTTCTCTATATATTCTAGAAATGAGGCCCTTATCCCTGAGATTAGCTGTAAAAATTATTTCCCAGTTTACCACATCCCTCCAAATTTTGGTTTCATTGGGTTTGGTTGTGCAAAACCTTTTCAGGTTAATGTAATCAAAATTATCCATCTTGCATTTCATAATGCTTTCTATCTCTTCTTTAGCCAAAAATTCTTCCCTTTTCCACAAATCTGGTAAATACACTATTCCTTGCTCCTCCAGTTTGTCCATGATATCAATCTTTATACCTAGATCGTGTACCCATTTGGACTTTATTATTGTGTATGCTGTCAGGCATGAGTCTATGCCTCGTTTCCGCCACACTGTTATCCAGTTTTCCCAGCAATTTTTGTCGAACAGTGACAAAAGCTGGGGTCCTTGGATTTATCAAACAGGAGGTTGCTATATTCCTTGCCTACTGTGTCTTGAGTACCTAGCATACTCTAGTTGTCTACTCTTCTGTTTCTCAGGCAGTACCAAGTGGTTTTGCTAATTGCTGCTTTATAATAAAATTTGAGATCTGGTAGTTCTAGGCCACCTTCCCTAGTATTTATTTTCATTAGTCCCTTTTCTATTCTAGACCTTTCATTCTTCCAGATGAATTTTGATATTATTTTATCGAACTCTAGAAAATAATTATCCGATAGTTTAATTGGTATGGCACTAAATAAGTAAGTTAATTTAGGTAGAATTGTCATTTTTTTTATATTGGCTCAGCCTACCCATGAGCAACTGATGTTTTTCCACTTACTTAGATCTGACTTTATTTGTGCAAAAAATATCTTGTAATTGTGTTCATATAGTCCCTGGGTTTGTTTGGGCAGGTAAACTCCCAAATATTGTATAGTGTCTACCCTACCTTTAAATGGGACTTTTCTTTCTATCTCTTGCTGTTGGACTTTGTTACTAATATATAGGAATGAAGAAGATTTGTGCAGGTTTATTTTGTAACCTGCAACTTTGCCAAAGTTGTTTATTATTTCAAGTAGTTTTTTACTTGAATCTCTGGGATTCTCTAAGTATATCATCTGTAAAGAGTGCTAACTTAGTTTCTTCTTTGCCTATTGTTCCTTCAATTTCTTTATCTTGTCTAATTGGTACAGCTAACATTTCTAGTGCCATATTGAATAATAGTGGTGATAATGGACATCTGTGTTTCACTCTTGATTTTATGCTTGCTGAATGTTTTAGGTAGATACTGATTATTATTTTATGGATTTAACTATCATCTCTATAAAGATGAATTTCAGAATGGCATATCCCTTCCCAATCTGTCATCTGGACTTTAATCTCACATCTCCAATGACCTATTACACATTTCAAACTGATATCCTGAAGACAACTTAAACTCACCATATTCAAAACTGAACTCATCTTTTGCCCACTACTGCTTTCAAACCTCCTTATTTCTTTTGAAGGCACTACCACATTTCTTGTCTCCCAGGCTCATAACCTCATCATTGTCCTGTGTACAAACTCCCTCCTTTCCCCCACCTGGAAGGTGGTTATTAAGCATTTACTACCCTACCACTGGTTACATTAACTTAAAACCAAATTCAATCAATGGAACTAAGCATCATGGTATTTCTCCAGTCTTTCCTTGGTTAATTACTCCATTCATCTAGTTTTTGAAAAGTCTCACATGCCTTTCTGACAACGAGCTTCCTAGCACAATGTAAAAGTCCCTGGGGCTGGTTCTGCCTTTAATCCTCTTAAAGCCACTTATGCTCAAGCATTCTTTATTGAAAACAGAGTAGCTGATTCAAACGTTAAAAAAAAAAAAAAGTAAGTCACATTTCAAACCAGTCCAGGGGCTTTTGAGGGTCCTAACTTTGTGCCTGGAACTGGAACCAAAACCCTCTGGGCATGTCTGTTGACAATGTAAAGGTTGTGCTTTCCCGGCTCTCTAGTTCCTTCCTGGCTTGGTTGCTCAGGTACTTCCCACTGTTATTATCAAAGTGAATTTACAAAAACCCAGTTGACACATCCATTTAGGATCCCATGTGTTGGAAAGAAGCAAGGCTCACGAGCAATGAAAGCACTTTTTCTCATTAATTTGTCTTAGATTTTCACAGACGTTTGTTTTATCATTGCTGTTGACAGTCAATTCCCAGTAGTATCTCCTAACACTTAAGCTGCAGATTGTCTCTTAAATAAAGCAGTGTTTTCACACCTTTCTCACTCATAAATGACTTGCATGACTATCAATTTCACTGCAGCAATCAGACAGCCAACAGGTATAGTCCCAAGAGACAGAGACCATCTCATGACATGAAGGATTCAAATCCATATCAGAGAACAAGCTTCTCTATTCTTTTTAAATATGCTAATGATACTTTTTTCTTAACATACCATATTTCACCACATAATTGTCAGATTTTATGCTAATATTTTGCAAAAAAGTGGGGTCCAACCATTATGTGAAGCTTTAAAAAATTGTGCCATATTACTTAAAAACATTTGTTACTAAATTGTCTTTAGTACAAAATTAGGATGCACAGACTACACCTAAATATACATTAAAATTAAATACTGACAATGTGCATGCACTGAGAATTCTAGGCTTACAGCTTGCAACGTCCCACAGATAAAAGAGTACCCATATGCCACAGGTGAATATTACTGTTCTGTTTACCTTTTAAGTGGCATGAGGAACAGAATTATAACATGAATTGATTATGGATGAAAGGTTATAAACCAATTTTTGGACTGAAAAAAATGTGACAATTATGCGGTGAAATACAGTATCACTATGATTTCCAGTAACTTCCTCCTTCCCTTCAAAGGAACTGTCCTTTGTAACAAATAAACACAATAAATGAAACGATCCAATATGTCAGTCCTGTTTGATCATTGATTTTTTGTTTTTCATCCACTGTCTACCACCTCTCTGCTGAGAAAAGGAAAGCAGATTTTCCCATCTGTATCAGGGGATTTTCCTATTCTCTTGACTTATAGACTCCACCAACGAAATTTGGAAAATAATATGCAGAATATCCCAGTATACTTAGAGTGACTTCCATTTGTAAGCAATTTTCAATATTAGAGGAGACTTTTTTAAAAGGAGGCAAATAAAATAGAAATCCTTTAATAAATAATCATTAGTTCCAAAAGTGTGTATAACTCTTAGCCACTTAGCCACTTAGGAGGGTTTCACTTGTCTTTATCCTCAAGATACTGACATTCTAATGGAGAAGACTATGTAAACAATCATCTACTTATACTTACTAGCTGTGTGACCCTGGTCAAGTCACTTAACTGTCTCAGTTTCCTCATCTGTAAAATGTACTGGAGAAAGAAATCACTTCCGGTATCTTTGCCAAGAAAACCCAAAAAGGGGTCATGAAGAGTCAGATATGATTGAAAAATGACTAAACAGCAACAAGCTACCTACAAGATATATGAAATGACTATGGTAGGTAACCTCAGGTGGCAAACATTCTGGGGCAGGAGTAGGGGGTTGGGGGAGCTCTCTAATAGGCTCTAGGTCCTGTCATGATCTGCTACTCTTCTTGCCAGGTGAAGGGGGATAGGAGATACACAAGAGTGGCCATTAGAAAGACTTTATGAATATCTTTTGTGTTTTCTACAGAAATTACCTCTCCATCTTCTCTACACTTAGAGACAGGTAGGTGGTACAATAGATAGCACACTGAGCTTGGAGTCTGGAGGACCTGAGTGCAAATTTAGTCTCAGATCCTTATCAGCCTAATCTGCCTCAGTTTTTGTATCTGTAAAATAGGGGACATAATAATAACTGTCTCATAGAGTTGCTGTGATAATCAAATGAGATAATATTTATAAAGTATTTAACACAGTGTCTGGCACATAGTAGGCACTTAATAAATAGTTTTTTCCCTCTCCTCTTCCATTGAAGTCTTCTTTATCATAGTGAAGAATCAATCATCAAAATGAGCATGTCTGATAGCACATCCAACAGGCTGTGATTCATTATTGAGTCTCCAGATCATGATCGATCATTGCAATTGAAATTACCCACATTTTAGTATTATTTTCATTTACAATACTACAATCCTTACATATATTGTTCTCCTGGCTTGGCTTACACTGCTATGCATTAGTTTGTATAAATCTTCCTACATTTCTCTAAATTACACGATTATTGTTTCTCATGGACATACAGGCATGTACTCATTTATTTAATCACTCCACAAATAAATGGGTATCTGGATTTTTTGCTAGCACAAAAAACATTCCAGATATTTTGATACATAGAGAACCTTACCTTTGATGTCTCTGGTGTATGTGCCCAGTAGGATGACTGGGTATGTCAAAGGGTATAACTTTGTGTGTGGCTCTTCTTAGCAGAGAAGGGTCATTTGCATTCACTCATTTTAATTTCTAATTTTCCTTTAGTGAGATTCTATAGGCTCTGTAGCACCAATAATTTATCGCTTGGTTTCTAGGGTAAGATAAATGACTGAACCTTTCAGGGTCTTGCTTTTGTTCACCTTTAAAAATGACAATTTTGGACTGGATTCCATAAGGTCCCTTCCAACTCTATTAATAGCTGACAGTTATATAACACTTTAAGACTGGCAAAGCATTTCACAGACATTGTTAAATCCCCCACAACATGGTTCCTTCCTTTCACATCTTCTTAAACTTTACTCCCTTCCAGGTACTCTATGATAGAGATATTGATCTTCTTACTGTACATTGCAGGGAACTCTCCATCTCCTAATCCTATGTCTTTGTGCTGGACAGAGAATTCCAAGCATGGGACTGTCCTGGCTCTCCTGGACCCATTTATCACTCAGTTCTAATCTCACTTTCTGTTAAGAGACCTTCTTGTCTCTGCTCTCCTCACACGATCCCACACACAGTAAGAGTGCCTTCCTTCTGTGATTACCTACCATTGACACTGTACACATCTAGAAAGTAGAGTGCTGTTGCTGACTCATTTTTCAATTGTGTCCAACTCTTTGTGACTCCATTTGAGGTTTTCTTGGCAAAGATATTAGAGTGGTTTGTCATTTCCTTCTCCAACTCATTTTACAGTTGAGGAAACTGAAGTAAACAGGGTTAAATAATTTGCTCACGGCCACACAGCTAGTAAGTGTAAATAGTTAAGTCGTTTGTATATCGTCTTATCCATTAGGTCAGCTCCGTGACGGCAGGGACAATGCTTTTGACTTTTTTTTTCATATCCCTAACCTTTAGTACAGTAGTTGTTTCAAAGTAAGTACTTAATAAATTTTTCTAAATGCTTGTCAACTGACATTATCTCTTATCTCACAGTATCCTGTATGAGATAGGTGTCATGACTTTCTTTTTCTAGATGAAGAAATGGAGGCCACAGAAGTGAAGGGATGTGCCCACATAAGAGAACTGTTAAGTAACTAAGACAGTATTGGAAGCCAGGTCTTCCCGGCTCCAAGCCATGCCTTCTATTCACTATGTCATAATTCCTCTAACACTGTGAATAAGTTAAGTCTGGCTGTCATGGGTGCTGCCAACCTTTGGTCAATTGACTGGTTTAAAAATTGAATCTTGCTCCCTTTCAACCCACACAAAGTCACTCAGACAAGCAGAGACCTACCAAAGAACTTTTCATCCCTTGAACTAGAACTCAAGTCTCTGAACCAGGAAGAGGTACAGATCTGTAAAATGGGAAGAGAGGAGCAATGGGAGTTCAATGGTATAGCAATCCAACTGGGTGTTTTCTTAGAATCATTCCCATACAGGCACATGGTTCTTCATGAAATGAATCAGGGAAGTCCAAAAATGCTTTACATTTTCACTACACATATTTTTTGTGTAAGTACTTTTGCCTACATTATTTCATTTAGTACTTAGAACAATTCCATGGCAAAGCAATGTTCTGTAGTTGGCATCAGTCATCAAGAGCTGGGTTCAAGATCTACATCTGACACTCACACTCTGACCCACTGTCTGGCCCTTAGACAGTAGCTTAACCTATCAGGGAAGTAAGCTGCAAACCCACATCCATAGTAAGGGCAAGCTGAACTGGTTCAAATCTGTTTGAGCTGATTGCTAAATTTTCAGCATGAGTATTTACACCTAGGAAATCAGCAAATGCAAAAATCAGGGCACGATTTGTTTATTTGATCGAATATTATATATTGAAGAAATTGATGGAGAATATACGAGTAAATCAGGTTAAACTTAAAAGTGTGTCAAGGTATTTTTTTCAAGAGAGCTGGTTGGTAAATATTTTATCAGCACACACCTCAGGTTGGCAATGACAGTTCTCTATACCAATGAAATCATGGGTAAATTTTCATCATGAGTATTTACACCTAGGAAATCAGCAAATGCAAAAATCAGGGCATGATTTGTTTATTTGATCGAATATTATATATTGAAGAAATTGATGGAGAATATACGAGTAAATCAGGTTAAACTTAAAAGTGTGTCAAGGTATTTTTTTCTTCAAGAGAGCTGGTTGGTAAATATTTTATCAGCACACACCTCAGGTTGGCAATGACAGTTCTCTATACCAATGAAATCATGGGTCCAGTTAAAAAAAATATGCACACAGGTGGTTAGGGAAAAAGTACAGCTCCAAAAGAACATAGACCATCTCCTTCTACTCCTTTGTAAATGAAATTCACATAGATTCAAAAATCAGTTTTTTATTCTTTTTTTTTTTTCATTTTAAAGGCCATCTTGGTGACACAATGGATAGCGTGCTAACGGCATCAGGAAGAGCTCAGTTCTAAATCCAGTCACAGATACTAGTTGTGTGACCCTGGGTCAGGCATTTAATCTTTCTACCTCAGTTTCCTCAACTGTAAAAATAGGAATCAGAATAGCACTTACCTCATAGGGTCGTAGTGAGGATCAAAGGAGGTTATTTGTGTACGTGCTTGGCATAGTGCCTGCCATGTAGCAGACAATAAGTAAACACATAATTGTTTGCTTTGCTGCTGTCCCCCTTTAAAATTTTTTTTAAATAATATTTAAAAAATATTTCTTGTTACATATCCTGACTCCGGGAGGGTAAAGAAAGACAGATATAGGGGAGATTTAGATAATCATATATACAAAAATCTAATTTTTAAAAAAATCTCATTATATACTAAACACTACTGATCAATAACCATACTTAATGTTCAAAATTGGAATGGTGGATGCTGGTCCATTGTATAAAAGAATATGGTCTACTGTAAACCTAAAAGGAAGAGGGTGTAATGCACTTAAATTTCATGCTAGAGCTAACCACCCACAGTGACTGGATTTTAATATAAAAGGATAGTGAGAGGGTCATGTGAAAACGTGGGACTACCAAGGTAGCAGGGAACTAAGTTGTGGACAAAGGCCCACAATCAGCATTTTGGGAAAGGGAGAGGACTCGGGCTGAGAGGAAATCCTTTTTTTTTTTCTGGGAAATATTGAGTCACCCTTTTTGACTGAAATAATTAAAGATCTTTGCAATCATCTATCTAAACCAAACCCATTGCTTTACAGAGGGCAGGGAGGGGAACACAACCTTCAGGGGTTAAGCAACTAGCTCAGGGACCCATAACTAGTAAGTATCAGAGCCAGGGTTTAGATCCAGGTCCTGTGAATTGATCCCCTCCTGGATCATTGCTTTGCCATGGTGGAGGGGCTTCTGTAGCTCCATAAAACTATGAGCTATGCCATGCAGGGTTACCCATGATGACATGTCACAGTGGAGAGTTCTGATGAAAGATGACCCTCTGAAGAAAATGGTAAGCCATTCCAGTAACTCTATCAAGAAAACCCCCATGAGGTCATGAAGAATCAGCCACCATTTAACAACTGAACAACCATCTACGACTGACATACAATGTATAATAAGGAGAGTGGATAAGGGTAGAGAATAGACATGTGATATCATGGGATTTCACTGACACAAAGAACTCCCAGGTGAAGAAATTCCCTATATCAATACACTGATCAAGGTTGGCCCTTTCTGTATAATTTGTGGGCTAAGAAAGTTGCCTAGAGTACTGACTGAGTTAAATAACTTCTCCAGAGTTGAGGAAGCTATTAGGCTTGGAGCTAGGAAGACCCAAATCTGACCTCAAATATTTACTAGCTAGGTGATCCTGCTCTCACTTTCCTCATTTGTAGAATGAGGTTAACACTAACACCTACTAAGCACCGTGCCTGGAGCTGTAGTAGGTGTTACATAAATGCTAATTCCTTCCCCTTGCTCCCAACACAGCCTGGATATCTAAGTTAGAACCCAGTCATGGTGAGTATCTCTCCATCCGCTGTGTCATGCTTCCTTTCTGGGGTTTTATTGGGACCCGATATTCCATCACTTTATTAGAAGCTTACAATGCCGGTCAATAAGTGAGTCTTCTAAAGGTGTGCATTCCATAATTTTTCCCATGAGCCTATATTTCAACAAACTCAAAAAAACTGAACAAAATCCTATGTTTTTTTGCCAGCTGAGACGGCCCCAATCATTTTAGAATGGCAACTCACATCCATCTTGCGTTTTCCTCACAACTCCATGAGGTAGCTAAAACAATTCTATTAAATGCATCTGGTTTACCCAATTTCACACAGCTATTAAGAACTAGGGATCGACCTTAGGTTTCTTCATGCCCAAACCAGCTTTCTTCTCACTCTTCCATGCTATCTATCACACTGGGAAAAAGCTAATGAGGACAGAGTATCATTGCATAGCTTTCAGCAATAAATAGGTAATACTCTGCCCTAATCAGATCGCATTTAGAATTTTCAGTGTTCAGTTCTGGACACCACAGTTTAATAACACCAACCAGAGCATGGCAACTGGGATTGTGTGTTTGTGTGTGTATACATAAACATATACATATATATATATATGCATTTATGATTATTAAATGTAGAATTGATGGAAGAGGGGGAAATCCTAAAGATTAGAACAGTCTAAATGTAGAATGTGCTTCCTTAGGAGGTGATCTTCAAGCAGAGACCAGCTTAGTTAATTTTAGAGTAGGGAATCCTGTTTGTGCACAGGCAACCTCTGCAGTCCGTTCTGTCTCAGGATCTGTAGTTCTACAACTATATGAAGAATTGTGACATCATTAATGACAAGACCATCTCACAATAGTGCATAAAATTCTTTATTTAGAACAATAAAGTATATGTATATATAATGTAATTTCAAATTCAAACCAGTATAAAAAAAAAGAGTCAGAACATACACCTATTTTTAAAAAGTACGCATACGGTATATACACATACACATCACATTTTACAAACTTTTTTGATTTAATTAACCTTCAGTCACAATAAACTATGCAAAGTAGTGTTGACATACATTTACATTAGAACTCCAACCTAAAACAGAACCAGCAATCTACCTGTGCATCCATCGAAAAGGAATCAGGGTCCTTTTTTGCAAGCATACTCATTGCAATTATCATGGCAAGTAGATATCGTGTGTGATCCTACACTAGTGTTTGATAGTGGAGGAGACAAGGATTTTCTGATTGGGGAGATATTGTGAGTCTTGCAGCTCATGAGTCAAATAACTGAAAATGGCACTGTGTTGTTAGGTCTTCCATTCAACAGCTCCTGTGCTTAACATTATAATAACGATAATGTAAAGAGAAAGCAACTGTAGTATGCATGTACTTGGTGATGGTCATCAGAAATACACAAATACCTACATACATATATAAAGAAATATGCATTTTTGCTTAGTTAATATTTCAGGATCTCAGAAATGGACTTTTACAGGAATTGCTTGTAAAAAGCCCTTACTATGAAATTTCTCTCATTTGTCTTACAGAACAAATGCATTTCCAATTCTAGTGAATGTGTAATGAAATATTATAATAACATTCCTTGGAGCACTCGAACTAAAAACTCATCTTCTCCTTGCATGGTACCTGGCACATAGGTACTTTAGAAGTGTGTGTGTTGATTGATGGTTTGATTCTAAGGGGAGTTTCAAGGTGGCACATTCTAAAATTACACTAAGGATGAGTTGACTTATACAATTCTCCTCATTTCTCCATGAAAAAAAAACAAACAATAATAACAAATGGCCAAAAAAGTAATTTACAGATTGGTCTATCCCAAATTGATTTTAAAATATCTTCTGGCATTTTGGACTTTGTGTACATCCTACATTTTAGGCTCTTAGCTTTTAATAAAATAAAGATATTGAAATGCATAATTTGGTGGGTTTCCAAATGTTAAACATACATTAAAGCAACTCTTTCTTACTGCAGGATCTAAAATGTACTTGAATATTGTGATGCATTTGTAGGAGGTGATCCAAACTGTTCATTCAAGTGGAGCTGAAAAGTCATCACTTGTGCAAATAACCATCCAATTTACCTTGGGTGAAACAAATCCTGCTTTGACTAATAGGCCCTGCTTACATTCTAAACAAAAACAATAATGATTCTGAAAGGTTAGCATTTTATACACTCACACCCCAGAACTGAATACTACACATGAAATTGTCAGCTCTATTTTTCTTTCCTTGTTCTGTGTTGAAAAAGAAATGTGGAAGGACTAATAAATGCACCAGAAAGAAGAAATGTGGGTGACAAACCTTAACTAGAGAAATACATCATAGGGACAGCTGTGAATGTGGAATGGAGGTTTTTTTCCTACAAATTCAAAAACTAGATTGAATCTGGTTGATAAAATGCATCACAAAAATCCTCCAAAATGCTTTGATTTATTAGAAACAATCTAAATCTTACCTAAAGGAAACTTTTTTAAAATTCTCATTTAACTTTACAGTATGGCATGATCAATGATTAGTTCACTAAGCAAACGAAGGAGAGTAAGATGTTTCTGATATTTGAGATTGGCAGTGTGAAAAGTGTACTGTGTAACCCAGTGTTCAGGACCAGTCAGATTTCCCTCTCTAAGAACCATTAACCATGGGGCTGGTTTCTTTACAATCTAGGTTTCTCAAAATAAGGTGCAAAGCTTACGGGTTACATATGATGTTCAGACCTTCTGAAGTTACTTCAAAAGGCAACTCTGAAATATAATGTTGGAATGGGAAAGTAACAGGAAATGGCAAGGTGTTCTAGACGTAGATGCCAGCTGGCTAACTCCAATGCTGCATGTTCTCTATTTGGTCAACTCTGGACTATAATAATGAAGCTATGCATTGTCTCTACAGGCAGGCATGTTACAGCCTGTGCCCAACTAACACGCATCAAGCAATTATGCTCAGCATTGTTTTACTGTTAAAGGAATCTAATTGTCTTCTAAAGCTTGGAGAATCGGTCAGTCCATATAGTATGGTCCAAACTGAAGATTCCAACCACCACGGAGACTTTTTGACATTTCAGTACAAAGGAAGGAGAACAATGACTATTTCATGCCTTTCTGGGTCAAGAGATCAGTTTGTCAATGGCCAGTCTGTGGGGATAGTTTGTCATTGTACTGTTGCCTCAATTGTCAGCTTGGAAGGGTACACTTTTGGCTCCATTTATAGCTTTGTGGCACATTAAAACACACACACACACACACACACACACACACACACACACACTGCTTTCTCTTTCTCTCATGTCCAGCAGAAAAAAACTAAGAATTGTTCATTGGTTTTAATGAACTGTCTGCCCTTAGAAGATGGCACATAATCATTAGAAAGGCTTCTCAGGACACTTATAAATCCTAGCTTAAAATTACTAAGTGTCTATATTATGGAGGGTTCTGGTACAGGGAGCTTGGGTAGTACATTCAGTATGAGGCTTGAAGTCAGAAAGACCTGAGTTCAAATTCTACTCACAACACTTGCTAGTTGTGTGACTCTGGGTCAGTCACTAACTTCCATGTACCTCATTGAATTAACCCCTTAGTAGTAGGTTGCAGATTGGTTCTAAGAATCCCCAGTGCTGACAAAATCAGTTCCTTTGTCCTTATTAGCAACCCTTGCCAAGTTTCTCCAAAATATGCCTTTAGGAAGTCATGTGTTATAAATAGCAAGCCAACATGCAAAACTGAAGGAAGCTTTAAAAAAAAAGTCTGAATTATACCCTTAATGAATAGTGCCAGATCTTAAATAAATGGACATTTCAAACATGACAAAGACTTTGTTACCACTAGCTAAAGTTTCTAGATTTCTTGCTCTTTTGAAAAGGCCAAAGTTTTTGATACCAATATTTAGGGCTGTGGTTGTCTCTTGTTAGATACTGAATATTATAAACCATATCCATGTCCCTCCCACAGCTATAGTTTTAAGTGGGATCACCATACATTCATCAGTTTCTCCTAAGACTCTCTTTACATAAGTTTGTGTAAGGTTTCTAGACTATATGTATATAAAATGCTCTAATATATTTTGGAAATGTATCTATACACACCATAGTGGTCATCAAAAGAGGGCAGACATCACCAGGGACACCAAATGTCTTCTTCAGGTAAGCCCTTTTGATATTCAGTGCTGAAAGCTTTTTCATATGTTAACTCTTTCAGAGCTTCTCCATGTGGTGACAAAAATCACCAGTCTAATTCAGTATTGCCTTCCCCTGCATGGACAGCCAAGGACAGCCAACCATATCAGATTATCCGGTAGGCTTTTTTTTTCTTTTGAGATGGAGGGCTATGGTATTCATTGGGCAGAGAAAAAGACTGGATCCATGTCATGTCATCCAAAACATGAACCTAGATTCCATAAGACTAAAGGCCGGCATGCTAACTTTCTGCATCTCTCAGATTTCCCCTCTTTCCATACCAGTGTCTTTAAATCTCTGCTTTCTATAGCTTCTCTTTCATTTACTTTTATTTCCACAATCCAAACTCAAAGCCATTTCTACAGACCAGGTGTGGGATGCAGATGGCAATCGAAGGATTTGAACACATGGATGTTTGGTAAACTCCATGTTGCTGGAGGCATGCAGGTGGTGCATGGAGTCCAGGGAATGTAGTTCCCTTCCCGACATGAGTTACCAGTTCTAAATGAGACAGCAAATCCCCAAATTCTTAAAATAGAGTTTTGCCCCATGCATATTCTTCTTTGCAGATGATTAATTCAGCGCTGGTTTCACAGTAAGACACTTTGTCCCCATTTCTGAATCATCGTTATGGTGTCATGGGTAGCAAGTACAGACAGAGACTCAGTCTGTCACTCCAGACAGAATATGAATTTGCTTAAAGCTGCTTCATTTATGAAGCAAACATAAAACTGTTACCCGCCTAGAGGAGAAGGAGGAAAAAAAAGAGAGATTGTAGTATTTCTGTTTTCTCCATTCTTGATCCAGAAGCAGTCAGAAAAATCTACCAAGTCAGCAATGTAGTTTCACCCACATGACTCTAAACAAGCACTAGTATTCTAGTAGATCAGCAACCACTCTGGTCCTGAATTTCTTCAAGGAGATCTAAGAGATGCCCGAGGGTATCACCAGAAGTCATATGGAATGAATATAGATAAAGAACAAAAGCAGAGGGGAAAGACTGAGCCAATAGGAAAGGGTGAACAGGGCAAGAAGAATGCAGTATCTCTAAGAAGGAATTCTAGAAGATCATCAAATCAATTGGCTTGGATGTTACCCTGCAGACACCAGAGCTTGGAGAGATTACTTAACCTGATCTAGACATCATTTCTCTCTCCAATTCCATAAATATTCAACAACCCCTACTTTGTGCAAGGCACTGTGCTAGCATGGGAGAGATAATTCCAAGATTTAAAAAAAAGGAGTGTAGAGGACAAGAGTGCTGAGAAGTTACAAGATCAAAATTTGAATATTGCCTTTGACATTTACTATGTGGTAATGTTGTTGTTATCATTTAGTCATTTTCAGGTACTCTCTCTGGTCCCTTTTTGGGGTTTCCTTGGCAAAAATCCTGGAATAGTTTGCCATTGCCTTCTCCAGCTCATCTTATAGATGAGGAAACTGAGGCAAACAAGGTTAAGTGCTCAAGGCTGAATTTGAATTTTCCTGACCCCAGACCTGGCACTCTATCTATTGTGCCTCCAACAATAACAAAAACATTTGATCAGAATTAGGTCTTGATTTAAAATTCAACACCCTTCATGGCACCATCTTTATTTCTAAGTCTTGGATCAAAATGAGGGAAGGAAATGTGCCCAACTAAGATTGATGCCCCTAAGCAAAATCTCTGCTAGAAAGATGAAGTTTTAATTGTTCAGTCATTCCCTGAATGGTCCTGCTCAGAACAACAAAGAGTTGTCTGAGGGAAAGGACCTACTGAAGCCCATCTGAGTCTATTCTTGCAGGACCTGATTCAATATTTGAGGCAAAAAAATCAGATAGAGAATCTGACCAAGACTCTTCCTGAGTCCTGCACCACAACAAATATGGTTATGAGGCAGCATGCTTGCATTTGACCAAGCATGGAAACCACACTTCATTTCACTGCTGCAGAGCTGGTTATGAACTATAGAACTTTGGATTAATTATTGATATTTTCCAGCTCTGATTGGAAGCATTTATATTTCCTTTTCTATTACTCTATTACACATAGTATGTTCATAACAACCTCTAGGGAATTATACTAAAAGAATCCTGTAATTTGAGTCAGAGAACATGGGTTAAAATCCTAGCCCTGTTACCTATGTGACCTTCCAGCTTTTTGTGAGGATCAAATGAGATGGAAAAAGTGCTTAGCACCGTGCCTGGTGCATAGCAAGCATAAATCATGGCTTGATTTATTTTGTGGAAATGCATATTAAACTTATAAGGGTGTCAGATATTTTTTTCTTAGATATTTAGTTAGTAAGCTTTTACCAGCACACCCCTGAGTGGTAGTGTGCTAACCCTAACCCTAACTCTAAATGCTTATTCTTTCCCATCCCTCCCCTAATCAGACTCAATGGAACAGCACATTTCTTTGTCCTTTGGTCATGTAAGTAAGCACTGAACTAATTTGTGCTCAAACTCTTTTAGTTTTCGTAGGCATCAGGAAAAAGCAGCAAACTATAGTAAGAGCTGACACATGTATTTCCCTAAGGTTTGCAAAGCACTTTATACGCATTACCTCATTTGTAGACTTCTAAAAGATTTCAGATTTTGGTAGGTAAATAGGTTAAAAGGTCTAATATTTGGTAACAAGCTACCCAATCTGAAGCTACCATCTCCCCAAGATTCCTTAATTCATTACCTATTCCCAATCTAGGCTTAGTTAAGGATTTCACAAAAATCTGTGGTATTTATATCTGTCACTGGTCTCTGTATGCCTAACTCTTTGAATGAGTATGGTTCTAATTTCCCCATAGCAACTGGAAATTTTGGCTCTCTTTATTCTGATTCCCAAACTGTCAAGTTTGCTGAAAAATAGTACTGCCAATTTCTAACTAGCTGCATGACACAGTCAAAAATTTAGAAAGTCCTGAGTTCAAATCTTGTCTCACCCACTTATTAGGTGTGACCCCTAAACAAGTCATTTGCCTCAGTTTCTATGAAACTGCTCTTAACTTAGAAGTTTGTTATGAGGCTAAAATGAGCTAAAATTTTTAAAGTGCTTTGCAAGCCTAGAAGAACTATATAAATATTATGACGACAATAATGATATCAAACCATTGGGGAAGTAGCACTCTGGGTTTTGAAGGGAAGACAAATGGGCTGTCAGGAGGAATAAAAATTTGGAGTTAGGGAGAATGGAAAGAAATCTTAGAGAGTAGAAGAGCCTTTGACCTTAAGTGATCACAGCTTGGCAGCAAAAGGAAGTAGAAAGATTGAACAGAAGTTCCAAAGCCCTATGAGAAAAAGAAAAGTTTTTAATTGCTTTATATTGCTGCTGCTATTAGAATATAAGTTCTCTGAAAGCTAGAAATGTTCCCATGGTCTTGCCTCCAGCCTGTTACATGCTTAAATGCTGTTGATTAATTGATCTTTCTTTCGAGATAGGGAAGACATGAGCATGTCTGGAAGTGGATGGGAACACGTATATGAATATGAGGCAGCTAAAGGACAATGCATGAAAGCTGTCCTTGAAGCCATGAAGATCTGGGTTCAAGTTCTTGCCTTGGATATAGACAGGTTGTGTGACCCTGGATTAAATTCTCAGTGATCTAGGCAACTCCCTAACATCAGAAGTTACAGGACACAATGACAAAACTGAAGAAGTCCTTTCCTATATTCTACTAGAAAGAGGCAGAGGAGGAAGGTTTAGTTACAAACAAGGTCTTATAGAAGATGGTCAAGGATAAATATCAAAATACAAATGGAAGATTTAACTTGAGAGAAGAAGAGACTCATCTTTTCCTCTAAGACTAGAGGGAGAGATGGAGGTGATGACAAGATTCTGGAAAAGTGAATGTCAGAGAAGTTCAATTATTTTTCTGTAAGAGGTAAAAAGCATAGGCTGAGAGTGAGACAAGGGTGGACAAGAATTTAGAGGTTAAAGATAGAAATTATGATGGGTGCTGTGGTGCTGTGTCAGGGATTCAACAGCAGATGGGGGAAGAAAGGGGAGGACAGAAGAACAATCAAGCCGAAAAAAGAAAGTAGTAACTGGTCATGAGTCAGGTCTGTAGCACCGTGTTGCCCTCCCATGGCACTCTGGGGTCTGGGAGGATGATCAGAGAAAAGCATTGGGGAAGTAAGTAGCATAAGAGTTAAGTCACTCCAATTTCTCTCTACTCCTTGACCCCAATGTCCCTTAACCAGACTCATACACTACCTGGTTCCAATCAAAGTGACCTGCTAGGCTCTCCCTGCAGAAGCCTGTCCATCCGCCACCTTTGAGCCTCCTCACAGGCTGACCCCCATTTCTGGAATGTCACTCCCTCCTCATCTCTACCTCTCACAACCTCTCACTTCCTGCAAAGCCCAGCTGTGGAGTTACCTCCTTGCCTAATCTCTCTCCCTCCTAAAATTAGTTTGTATTTACTTATCTGTGTACATAGAGTCATAGAACAAGAGCTAGAAAGGGCTTTAGAGGTCATTGAGCCCAACCCCCTGATTTTGCAGATAAAGAAATTAGGTTCAAGAGGGTTGAAATAACTTGGTCATGGTGATAGAGCTAAAATATGTAACAGAGACAGGGATCTGAACTCACATCCTGTGACTCTAACCTCGGTACTCTTTCCATGGCACCACACATGCTGGGACTCTGTAAGGGCACAGCCTATCTTTGTATCCCTATTGCTTCAGATGTAGCAGTTACCTAAAAAATGTCTGTTGAATCGGATTGGGTTTTGGACCTGCCACCATTTTGTATTCAATGTATCCTGCATTGCTCTTGGGCACACCAGCTTTCATCAGAGAACACACACTACCTGGGTAAGAATCTTTTGACCACTGTACCATTTGCATGAGAATCTACCACCTATGTGATAAATTTACTATTCATCTGCTTCAAGTTCTTATCCACTCCTAGTTCCCTAAATCTTAAGGCTCTTTCTTTAGAGGTATTAATAAAAGAAGACGTAGCTATACGACTTATGCAAAAGACAGTCACTTATCAGGACTATATTTGCTTAATGTTCGTGATTCCCAGCTCATAAAGAAGAAATTAGACATGCATGGCTCTAATAGGGAACAGCTTGAGTTTTAAAAATTGTGCATAAATAAAGGTCCTTATAAAATTATGATTCTAACTTGTGGCCAATGGGAGAGTGGATATTTCTTGTTAAGACTTCCATCTTGTCGTGAAAAACTTACCATTGTGCAAAAGTAACAGTGTTGATACAAGCAACAGTTACACTTCTTGAAACTCTCTCTCTTTTTCTTGCAACATACTGGAGAAAAAAAAAACAATAGAAAAAGCTTATTTGCTTTTGGCTAGAGATTCCCAGAGAACACCATGAACTGATTATTGTGGAAGTCAGTATTTACTGTGGGTCTAAGCACAAAAGATTGCAAAACGGAGCAAGCTTCAGTTTGCTCTAGGTCAGAATCCCAGGCTCACCACTCAGTTAATATTTACTGATTACCCACTGCGCACTGCAGAGTAGTAGAGTCACCTTGAGTAGGCAAAGGAGACAGAAGATACAATCCCTGCCCTGACGGAATTCATAATCTACCTGGAAAGGTTGTGTGTGTGTGTGTGTGTGTGTGTTTGCACATACTTAAGGACTAGTTATTAGTATAGGTAAGTCCCAGAGAGGGAAACTGCCTTCATTAATGCAGGTTAGTATATATATACTCTACAGATTATTCAATTTTAGAGATGAAGTGACTTAACCAGGCAACACAGGGAGGAAGGTGGAGAGGCTGACCTCCTCCCTTCCAGACTGGTTCTGTATTCATGCACCATACCATGCTACCTCATATATATATAAAAATTGCAATTATCCAAAGGTAGAATAAAGAAAAAAGGTGATTAGATTCATGCAAGGTTAACTGGAAAGGGGATTCTGGGGCAAGTCTTGACTAAGACCTTAGAACAGGGGTTCTCACCTGTCTTGGTGTTATGGACCCCTTTGGCAATCTGCAAAGCTTAGAATAATGTTTTTAAATGTGCATAATAAAATATACAGGACTACAAAGGAAACTTAATATGCTGAAACAGTTCTACACATCTGAAACATATTCACAGACTCCATGGTTTAAGAACCTTAATTTGTCTGAAAGGGAGTGGGTGACTATAAACTCCTTGAGGGGAGGTACTGTTTGTTTTTCTTTGTATCTCTGATGTCATCGCTGTGCACAAAGTAGGTGTCCAGGAAATGAGAAACAAAGACTCTAGGAAAAGATGACTACAAAGAGTGGGAACAAGGTTCGAGAGACAGAACACAGATGAGCGTTGCCAGAACATAGGGTGTGGGGGTGGTAATCATATAAAATGAGTTTAAGGAGCTGAGGGAATCTGATAGCGAAGAACTCTGAAGACCCAACTGAAGATACTTTCAGCCGGTAGAGGATGTTCAATTCTGCAAAGCTTCCTATGTATATTACGTCCCTCAAGACTCACAATGGTCCTGTGAAACATGGACTACAGGTATTACTATGACCATTTTATAGATGAGAAAACTTAGATTGGGGGAAGTTAAGAAGTCTGTCCATGGGTCTCATGGTTAAATAAGCTCAGGGGTAGGATTCTGATTCTAAGGCAGGTCTTCTGGATTCTAAGTTCAGTTCTCTGTTCACAATGTCAACCCCCCTCTATTGGCACTAACGATGATGATATTATATAATAAAATATATTAATACAGAAATATAATTTATGATGTAATAAATAAGACATCTTTTTCTTACTAATTACATAAAATTATATATGGTATTATGTATGATATATAACATATTACAGATGATAAAACATGTATTTATATTTATAATCTATAATAAAAACTATACTATATTGTATCACAATATAATTATAATATTTATGATACCATATTATATTATATTACAGTATTTTAATTATAGTACATAAATAGAAATAATTTGATACAATTAACAAGATAATGCCTTCATCTTATTGATTATATAAAAATTATATTCATATGATAAAATCTGTATTTATATATACTTACCTATAAAACTATAATATTATATTATACTATGATATAATTACAGCATTTATGAAAAAGGAAAATACTGTTACAGTATTTTAATTACAGTACATATTACTAATGCTAATAATGTGATAATGATATTGCTCTCTACTATTACATAACTATTGTATCTCTATTATTATATACAATATATAAACATAAATGTCATATAATAATTATTATCATTATAGCAACAGGGAGCCACTTTAAGTTCCTGGACAGGGAAGTGACGTGCCAGTAGTGAGATTAAACTACATTATTATGGAGGTTGTATATAGGAAAGTAAGGTAGGCTTGTCATAATGATTATATGTACTAGGATAGTAATTCAAGTCAAGGGAAAAAAAGAGATAGGGATGAGAAAGTTGGGCATACAAAACAGAAACAAAAGAGTCAAATGTAATTCTTCAGAAGTTCTGAGACCATGACTGTACTGTAGAATAGAAGCTGATACATTCTAATGGTTGATAAGTTTCAAAGGTTAGGAAGCAAATTCTGTGGAAGGATTCCCTGGAGATGCAGCAATGTGTGACTAAGTGAGAGGTCAAGATATAACTGTGAAACTGGAAAGATGGTAGCTGAAACTACTTGAGATGATGTGAATGTTAGGGACAGGTCATACACATAGTGGATTTGCAGTGTAGCAGTCAGGTGTATATTTGGTAAAATAAGTTACCTTATCTCATTATCCTCTTCACTAATCTCTCTGTTTTCACCTTCCATTTTAAGACTCATTTGTTTTTTCTGAGAAAAGAATAATAAAACACAATCATACTAAGGTAGCTTAAAAGGCTGGAAAGTTAAAGAAGTAAATGGCATGCGCATATCTTTCATCTTCTTAATTCCAATGATACTTTTTTTATCATGTAACAATATTTTAAAGATTTGTTATTTTTAAATTAAAAAAATACCTTATTAATTCAGCATTTTCAGAAACAAGGAGGTTGCATCAACAAATATGAAAGCTGAATATCTGAGTAGGATTCAGTCTAAAAAGTGTTTTGGAAACTGACCAAGAGTAACTTGTAATATAGGTAGAGATATACTAAGGGAAGGAGATACATGGGTGAATACAAGTGGCACATTAAAAAATGTCTATTTAGCTTTGGAATGTCATTTTAAAGCATATGCCCTTTTAAAAATTTAGATATATAAATATATACATAAACATATTAGAAGTAGCCTTCATCTCCTAAGCATATACCAGGATAGGACCTTTACCAATATGGCAGGGGACAAAAGAGAAACTCATTTGAGTTTAAATATATATCACAGAAAGAATGCAGGTAAGGGTAATCAGGTTTTTTGGTAGATTGCACAAAATGGTGGCTGATTGGTTAATCATTTATTGAGATGAATACAGACAGCAAATCTTGGGTCTTCTTTACCTTCCAGTATAAGAATCCCAGAACAAAGCCAATTACAAGAGAAAACAGTGACGGCAACACAATGGCTACCCAATGCACACTTGAGTCTTTAGGGGATCCTGATGCCTTCCCTGTAATTTAAAAAGAAAGTATGTTGAAAACAGAAACATACAAGAGATTGTTCCACCATGATGTAGGTAATTAATAATTTCCTTACGACATTCTGACTTAATTCTGTTTAAAGCTTTTAAAGAAGTGATTTTTCTGTGAAAAAAAACATGAATTTAAGGGTATCTTTCCCTGACCCACACAGCTCACACAGATTTGGAGCATGCAAACCACTGGTGAACTCAGGACTAATTGTACATTTATAATCATAGTCTTAGTACTTGGAGGCAGAAGGGACCTTAGAAGCCCATCTAGTTTGGCCCCATCAATTTATAGATGGGGAAATTTATGTCAGAGGAAAGACTGAAATTTAACCAAATTAGTAAGTAGCAGAGGTAAGATTTGAGTCTATATTTATTGAATATCCAGTTGGGTTTGTACACGCCTTGAAGGCTACTAGATGCTTCCCGGTGATTCTTGGAGAAATTTGTATATCCATGGTATAGCAGTGCCTGTTGCTCAGGAGAATTTTGTTTGATGGTCTGGCATTCAGGTTGGTCAATGACTACAAAAGATCATAACAGCTGAAATTTTTGTAGCACTTTACATATTTCAATCCAGGTGATCCTTACAATAACCCAGAAAGGTCATTATTATTATCAGCTCCATTTTACAGATGACAAAACCAAGGCAATTAGAGGATAAGGGGTTTACCCAAAGTCACATAGCTAATAAATAAATATGTGAGGCAGGATTCAAACTCAGGTCTTCTGGACACCAAGTTCAGCACTCTATCCATTATGCCCCCTAGCTGCGTATGACAGCCAGAATTTACACAGCACTCAAAGTAAATACTATCTCATTTTATCATCACAACAACCATAGCAGATAGGTTCTATTGTTATGTATTTTATAGGTGAAGAACCTGAGGCAGACAAGTTAAATGACTTGCCCAGGGTCACATCAGTTATGAGTGTTTAGTTGGATTTGTAACTCAAATATTCCTGACTCCAGGTTCAGCATTCTGTCTAGTGAGCTACTTTTCCTGATGTTATGGGTGAAGGATTAGGGAGATTCAGATGCCATGGTCACTGGAATAAGATGGACTATGGTCTGTTTGCTAATAAATGCAGATCATCTCAGAGCACAAAGGAGTCTTCCTGGATGTGTTACTCTATAATTCTACCCCTGAGCTATTCTTTTAGTTCAGCCTGGGGTAAAAAGCTCCTTTCCCATGGTTTCCACATAGCATCCCACTGATATGTCTCAGCACATTTCTAAAAGGTTTTCACAGAAATGAGAAAGTGGAGATCTTGGCATCTTGACACTGTGCCCTTAGGAGGAAATAAATCATTCTCAAATAATTAAAACTGATGTTAAGGAATGCCCATGTCCCTTGACTTAGAGGGAAGGAAATGACTTTCACTTCAAGAAAACGGTTTAATTTGGATGATTTGCAAATTTCTTGATCAATATCCAATTCCACTTTGGCAGAGCTTGGACAGCTGTTTAGCAGCTTTGGTTTCAATAAGCAGCTTTGCCACGGCCAAAGCTGAGTGAAAAAGGGAACTCTTTGTGCAGGCCTCAAAGCCCAGAAAAATCAATGGTCTTGCAATTCGACCGCATGCTGTCTTTGCTTGGATGGCAGCACCACGGCCAAAAACACTCCCATCAGCACATGTCCTATCAAACAGGCAAACATGGAGGCCCCTTATTCACTTTAGAAAAGCCACCACAAAGGACTGGGGCTCAAAGCTCCTTCTAGGCTCAACTTGGGGGCCAATCTCTCCATGAGGCTTTTCCTGACCCTTGCAGAGGTTAACTGCTGCCATCCCTCCACCTATCCTGAAATTACTTCATCTTGACTTAGTATTTGCTTTGTCTCTACACATGTAGTTCTATTTTTTCTTTGAATCCCCAGGGTCTGGCATATATCTCCCCAGGAGAAAGTATGCTTCTTGAGGTCAAAAACTATTTTTGTCTCCGTATCCACAGCAACTTACCTAAAGCTCCTCAGTAGAAAATAAAAGCATGGATAGCTATGGTTTTGTCTGACAAAACCTGGCATTTTACCTCCCCAGTACATAGTAAGGTTTCTGAGGGTAAGAATTGTGCTACTTTAGTAGAGCCCCTTGAGTAGCACTTATCAGCCAAGTAGAAAGGAAGCTCTTAGTGGGAAAAAAGGGAGGGAGGGAGGAAGGAAGGGAGGAAGACAGGGAGACAAGAAGGAAGGAAAAGAGGGAAAGAGGAAAGTAAAGGAAGGGAAGGTGGGAGGGAAGAAGGGAAGAAGGAAGGAAAACAGGAAAAGAGGAAGGAAGGGAGGGAGAGAGGAAAGTAAAGGAAGGGAGGGTGAGAGAGAGAAAGGGAGGGAGAGAGAGAGAAGGGAGGGAGAGAGAGAGAAGGGAAGGAGAGAGGAAAGGAAGGAACAGAAGAAAGTACAAATATTTCACTTAATCTTCACAACTAAAAAGTAGGTGCTTATCCCCATTTTACAGTTGAGGAAACCAAGGCAGACAGGGATTAAATAACTTGTGAGGGTCACACAGCTGGTGAGTATCTGAAAAAAATCAACTTTAAGGGATTGTTTTACCCTTGCCTTTGTATCTCTTCCCAGCACCTGGTGTGACGCCCAATGCGTAGCAAATTTTTATTGTATTGAATAGTTGAGTTGAAATTAAAGTCTGCCTTCAAGATGTCTTTTTTTTCCAGTTTTGCAAAAAAAACCATATAAACTCTTGAAGAGTCCTGACTTTTGAGATTCCAGGAATTTCAGACAAAGCAGCGTATTCTCCTTCATGTGGGTAACTGGTAAGATGGCAAATGACTCAAAACTACAACAATAAATGCTAATGACCTCCTGGTATGTTGGCATGGTCTCGCATCATGGAATTTCCTCATTCATGCAAAATCAGGGCGAAGCATACAAAGAACTTGTAAACAAATGACCTCTTCTCTCAAGGGAATTGTGTTCTTCAGGTGCTATTGAAATTTCCTAACTAAAAAATCACTGGCGATTTCATAGCCCAATGGCTAGATCACACGGAAGGGCAGGTGCTTTCTGAAAGCCCAGGAATGATTGTTCACATGCTGGGGGGCAGTAACACAAAGGACAGTAACCCCATTAGTGAGTTTTACCAATTGTGGGCTGGGACAATTAAAGCTCATGCAAACTCCTATGGAGGCTAATTGGAGCTGTGCATGCATCAAACCAGGTATTAATACTTACTATTACTGCTACTGGTGTCATTCCTAAGGGAGCTGGCTGCAACGGGGGGTAACAAAAATGGTTTTGTGACATTGACCCTGAAATCTAAATAGAAAGCAACAATGTATCAGTGTTGCGTAGCAACTTACGTATATTACAATGCTCCTTAAAGGTGAAGCTCTATATGGCAGATCTGGCAGCTCTGAGGAGGTCTGGCGCCTTTGGATCATAGGCTGAGAGCTGCAAGGGACCTTAAAGGCTGATGAGTCCAATCCCCTCATTGTACAGAAAAGGAAACTCGGGCACTGTCTCTAGAGGTTTAGAACTCTTATATTATTATCTGGTCACATTGTTGTTTCGCTTGAAAAACCCCCACCACAATCATTATGTGAATAAGCACAGATAACTATCCACCAGGAAAGATTTTAAAAAATACTATATATTTTATATATTTAAAATGTATTATTAGCTTATTTATATATTAAAATACTATATATAACATTTTGTAACAATTATATGTACACATGAATATGCATGTATCTGTGTACATGTGTATTTTGTATGTATGTCTGTATGTGTATATGTCTGTGTATATAGATGTGCATGAGTATATTTGTGTGGATATATATTTGTGTGTATGTGCAGATGTGTATGGGTGTGTGTGTGTGTATATGTGCATGGGTGTATTTGTGTGTATATACTTGTGTGTGCATGTGTAGATATGTATATAGGTGTGTATATATATATATATATATATACATATGTAAACATGTATGTATGTATGGGCCATAAAGAATGTGGACTAGGGGAAAATTTCAGGTTGAAGACTGTCCTGCATAAGAAAAGGGGGCATGGGTCTTGGCACCGAGCCTTTGTACCTATCCAACAGGCTACTGGGATAGAATAAAAGTTTCTTTACCTCAGAAGCAAAATCATAAGGGTAAGGGTTGAAAAATGAAAAGATAAAAAACCTGGATGGTGAAGGCCAAGAAATTTAAAAATTAATGGCAAGCTCCAGGCTAATGCGTAGCTTTTAAACAATGTCTGCATTCAAAACATAGCTACCATTTTGAATAGTCTACTATCACAGATGCAGATCTCCAGATGCATGTATGCATTGGCAGGAATAGGTATGTTTATAGAAACACATATTCCCATAGACACATGACTGAGAAGCCACTGGCTGATAGGCTAATCTTGAATTTGCAGATTCCCTTTTCAGGATTTCCTCCTTACCTTTCTCAGGCCCTATTGTTGGAGGCAGGACGCAGGTGCTGTGCTCCGATGTTTCTTCAAATTCTTTGAAGGCATCGATGGATTTATTAAAGAAGCTAAAAAACTTTTCGGGATAGAACGAGCCTTCTTGATAGATGTTGTTATTTTGTTTTCGGAAATTCTAGAGAAAAGAAGCAGTAGTAACATCACTCAAGTGCCATTTTTGCTCAATGTAGGTCAAGGACATTGGTGGGTTGCTTATCTTCAAAGATTAAAGTGGGATGAGCCCTAGGACACTGAACCTGATACTTTTTCAAAGCTGCCTCAGTAGGAGCAATTTTAAAAAGAAGCACTGATTTGTGGCCCAGGCCAGTGGATTTTGACATGTAATTGCTGGCTGTCCTCTGATGTTTCAGGTCTACAGTTTTCTCTCAGTAAGCCTGAAGAAGCCTTTGGAGCATGGTTGCCAACAAAGAAATCACCCTCAAAGGCAATGAGACTGTTTATTTGCCTCAAAGATTCTTGCTTTCTTTTCAAGGCTCAATTTAATCTCCACCTTCTCTGTAAAGTTTTTCCTGGTTCCCTCAGCTATTAATGCCTTTCAAATAACTTTATTTTTGAGTGTGTTTTTGCATTTGTATAGTATCTCCCCTGTCTAGATCAGAAAATCCTCAAACTTTGGATGGATCAATGATGAGAGCATTTTAGTTGGGCTACCTGGGGGAGTGGGTATGATAGAACAGGAGGAATAAAACGATGGGATAGAAATTAATATTAATGTCAGGAAATAAAGGGACAAGTTGAGCCCTGAAGTAGAAGTCTTTCAGAATACAGACTGCCTAGAACTGGACCTTCAGGCATCATGCCAATGCAAAGCTTCCAGGATCATAAGATCATGGCTTCAAAACTGTAAGAGATTGCTATAGGTTAATGCAAGCACTTCATTTCAGGAAATTGAGACCCTGAAAAGCTAAGAGCTTTGCCCAAGGTCAATAAACAATGAAGTAACTTTATTCCAGCACCCTACAACAGTGGTCCAAAAGCCCAGGATTTGGCATTTTCTCTTTGTGACCTTGGGCAAATCACAATTTTTCTAGTTCTCAGTTTCTTAATCTGTAGACTAGATGTACTAGATGACTAGATCCTACTCTGATCACCTCTGACCCTGGTACTGATTCCAAAATACATATGGAGTTGAGCTCACTCACCCATCAAATGGCCCAGATGGAGACAAAAATGGTCAGTCCATTTTTATGGTCCAAGAAGCAAGGCAAAGATATTACTCCAAAATGGAGCAATTACATTATCAAAAGCTAAGCCTTCAATAGAGAATGCTTTCCATCCAAATTTAATTTAAAATAGCTGACTAATTTGGAATCTTTCCCCAGCTGAATTCCCAGATGAAACAACAGGTCAGATGATCTTTATTTCCCAGTGTGAGGTAATTCTGTTTCCAAATCAAGGGAAATCAACTTTAAAGCATTACCCTCTCTGTAATTTCACACCGCTCTCCCTCTTCCCTGCCTCATGCTATGACTATAATTTAGTTAATGCAGAAAAAGAATTCTGAACAAGGATTATTACGTTGAGGTTTATAATTCCAAAATAATTCAACTTATTAGCATTTAATAATTACATCCTAAAATATTCTATTGAATGCATGTAAGTATGAATCCACAGACATACATTAATCCTCCATATTTCCAATTCCTTCTCCCATCCCAATCCATGTTAAAGCAGAACAAAAATACACCTTCCTCCTCCCATTTTTTGATCCATTACCTTATTTTTCTCTTCTAAGCATCCCATCAGGTCATCAATGATTTTTATGAGTTTATCAATGATAGAATAATTACTCAGACTACTGGAAATTTTGGAAAATTTGTACAAAAGGTTATTCAGGCTGTTGGCCAATTCAGGCACCATCAAATGTAACCAACAATGATTGGGCTGCAAGGGAAAGAGAGACAACAAGATTAGATATATGTTTCGGAGTCCCAGATTTTTACTTGTAAGATGGGGAGCACTCAGACTTGATCCTTGCCAGACTAGATCATCCCTATATGTAACTGATCGGTCACTTAATTAATCTGTATTCTTCTGTGGGCTGTACAAGGGCATGAGAGGCAGCAGAGTATGGTACAGAGAGAGACACATCAGCATCAGGAAGATCTGAGCCTGACTCTGATGCACACTTAACCCCTGCACGGTCCAGATACCTCTCTAGAATATTACATGTTGCATAGAAGGTGGACAAAGTTTCCTTATCCTGAGCTCCCCAAAACCAATGAGATCTCAGATCAAATTTAAAAACATCAAATGTCAATTGCAATAAACTGGCATTCAAGGATATGAACAGGCAGTTTTCAGATGAAGAAATCAAAGTTATCTATATAGTCATAGGGAAAAACATGTTCTAAATCATAACAAAAAAGGAAAATGCTGGATGTTGGAGGGGATGTGGGAAAATTGGGACACATGCACTGTTGGTAGAGTTGTTAACTTATCCAACCATTCTGGAACGTAATTTGAAACTATGCCCAAAGAACTGTACATACCTTTTGATCCAGAATTACCACTAAGTCTGTATCCCAAAGAGATCATAAAAAGGGAAAAGGACCTAACTGTATGAAAATATTTAATAAAGCAGCTCTTTTTTTGTGGTAGCAAAGAATTAGAAATTGAGGGAGTATTCATCAATTGGGGACTGGTTAAACAAGTTGTGATGTGATTGTGATGGTATCACTGTGCTATAAGAAATGACAAGCAGGATGATTTCAGAAAAACCTGGAAAGACTTACATGAACTGATGCTGAGTGAAGTGAGCAGAACAAGAAGAACAATGTACACAGTAACAGCAACATTGCACAATGATCAACTGTGACTATTCTTAACAATACAATGATCCAAGACAACTCTGAAAGACTCACGATACTATCCATTTCCAGAGAAAGAACTGATGGACTCTCAGTGTAGATCAAGCATCCTATTTTTCATTTATTTTTGGGAGGGAGAGGCTGTTTTCTTTCACAACATGACTAAAATGGAAATGTTCCGTGTGATCGTACATGTATAACCTATATAGAATTACTTATCTTTTCAGGGAGGGAAGAAGGGAGGAAGAGAATTTGAAACTCAAAATTTTAAAAAATGAATGCCTTTACACGTAATTGGGGAAAAATAAATTTTTCAAAAAAAGGAAATAAACTAAAAAATTAAAATAAATTGGCACTCTCTTTTTATTTTAGCTGCCCCCTTGTATCTTTCTAATACAAATAACATGCAAGTGAATTCATTAAGCACTGATTAGGGTATCTGCAGTATCCTTAGCACAAAGTAGGTATATGACATTATCCCTAACCTCAAACAGTTAATAATGTTGTTAAGTAGAAAAGACTTAATGAATATTTGAATCCATTCCTACTGTGCATAAATTACTGTACTAAGTATTGGGGAGATAGGAAGTACAAATCTAGGTCCCCTAGTCTAGTCTCTTAATTTTACAGACGAGGAAAAAGAGGCCCAGAGAATTTAAGTGACATGTCCAAGGTCACAAACGAAGTAGCAGAGGTAGGATTTGAAGCTAGACCCTCTTGACTTCAAAACCAACATGTTGTCTACTGCATTACACTCTCCCTGTCTTCATGGAGCTTATCATCTTGTACATGAAAGGTAAAAAAAAAACACACCCAACTGTAATGGAAAATAATATTAAGTGCATAAGAGAGACAACAAGAAAGTATTATAGGGAGAGAGGGGATCTCAGAGGTTGAAAGCTATTTCTGATTGGGTGAAGCAGGGAAACTTCATTTGAGAATACAATTTGCTTTGGGATTTAAAGGCTGAAAATTTAGCATATGGAGGATAGGTAAGAAAGGTATTCCCCAAAGAGGAATGAGTAACAAAAGTCAAGGAAGACTCAGAAGGAAAGAGTGAATACTGTCAAATGCTCTAGAGAGGTCAAGGAGGATGAGGATGGATACTGTCTCCATTTACTGTGAGATGTTTGTACAGACTTTAGTTGGCACGGTGTCTGGCACACAGTAGGTACTTAATAAATGCTTAACTCCTCCTTCCCCTCTATTCAAAATGATTTATCTACATCTTCTATTGGATAGCTTTATTCAATGGAAAGAATACTAGCTCTGAACTGAGAGGTCTTAGGTTTAAATTCTACCCCTGATACTTATTGATCGTGTAACTGGTTAAGTTCCATGGGCCTCAGTTTTCTCATTTATGAAAAGAGGGCATTTTATTAGCTAGCTTATCTAAGGTACCTTCCAACTCTCTGATGCTCACAAGACCCTTCTGAAGAGGTCAACACAAGTATCATTATTGATATTTTGAAGATAAGGAAACTAGCTCAAAGATGATATGACAGCTGGCAAGTAGCAGAACTCCCACTCGAACTCTGGTCTTCTGCCTTTCAATCCTATAAAAGTGCATGAGAAATAGTATGATGACAGCCAGCCATGGTGCCAGGAAGACCTAGGTTCAAAATCTGCTTTCTGATGCATGCTGGGTTCTGTGATTCTGGTCAACTCTATCAACTTCTCTGTGCTTTAATACAACTTTCCAATACTCTAAGCTACAGGAATGAAGCTGATCTAGCATGGATGGGTTGAGATCTGCATCCCAGATTGCACAACATTATCTTCCCCACCAAACCCAAACTTGTCTCCCAAACTTACCTAGTTTTGTCAAGGGCAGCCCCATCTTTCCAGAGTCCAGGTTCATAATCTCAGTCATCCCCCCTCTTCTCACTTTCATGCACCCCAAATATCCAAGCAACTATCAAATATTGTTTCTTTATGCCTTTCCGGGACTAGCACAGTGTCTGGCACCTTTTTGCTGACTCATTTCAGTCATGTCTGTTTCTGTGTGATTTCATTTGGTTTGTCCTGGTTTTTAACTGTTTTTGGCAAAGATAGCGGGGTAGTTTGACACTTCTTTCTCCAGATCATTTCCAGATGAGGAAACTAACGCAAACAGGACTAAGTTACTTGACAGGGTCACATAGCTAGTTAAGTGTCTGAGACCAGATTTGAACTCAGGAAGATGAGTCTTCCTGACAATCCACTGTGCAACCTAGTACATAATTGAAGTTTAATAAATGCTTGTTGCCTTGACCTGACTCAGGTCTATGCCTACTCTAATTTATTCTCCACATACCTACCAAAATCATTTTCCTAAAGTGCAGGTGAGACCACGTTATTTTCCTCCTCACCATAATTTCCAATGGCTACCTACTACTTCTAGCATTAAATATAAACTTCTGTTAAGCATATAAAACCCCTAATAACTTGCTCCCAACCTGATTTTCCAGTCTTTGGGTATATTACTCTCTTTTCTGTACTACATGATCCTCCCAAACAGGCTTTCATATTGATCCTCAGTCTTATGCAGAAACAGAATTAAAATATTCCAAAATGAATCTGAAATGAAGGTTTGACATTATCCATTAAGTGATAGAGAAGAATTGAGTTATGTAGAAAACTTTCCCCTGAGCAGATATCAGAGTCAGCTCACTTTTACTTGTTTTTGCTTTGTGGATGGTGAACCTACATAGAAAAACATGACTTCTCCTGGAAGTCTAACTGTATTAGGTATCTTTCATTTAAAAGTCTTTTTAAAAAATCATCAGTTTATATTAACTACACTGATCAAATTAATTAGCCAATTGATTACAATTATTGTTTACAGTGATTTTAAAAATAAAGATGCATATTCAATTCCACCATTCTTACCAGATTGTTATTGGAAATAACTGGAAATTATTTGAAATTGGAAATAGGGCATTATACTGAAGGACAGAAGAGAGAAGAGGAGAGGAGAAAGTGAATGAAATCAAATCGGAAGGTCTTTTCAACTTCATATTGGGGATCATAATTGAATTTTAATGTGCCTTTTTAAAACATAATTCCTTTTTTCTAAAACAAATACACAGTAAGAAAAAGAAACATTATAAGCTTAAATACAAAATAAGAACAAAAACATGTCATGCACACAACAGAGCATAAGAGAGGATTCGAAATAGATAGCAATAAATTTCCATTTCAAGAAAGCCCCCCCTCCACGGATTCCTCCATTATCTTCCCATTCCCATTAATCTAAACATCCTTTACACCCCATCCCCTTGACCTATTCCCTCACCCTCCCCTCCAGAAGAAAGGAAAGGAAAGAAGAGAATAAAAAGAAAAGAAAGAAAAAGGGAGAATGAAGGAAATAAAACAAATTCATCTTCATATCAGGGGACCTTAATAAAGTAGAGCATTGCTTAATAATTATTTAATAAAGTAGAGTTTCGTTGTGCTTTTTTCTTAATTCACTCCTCTACATCTGTTTATCCAGTGCATCATCCCTTAGTAGAAAGTAAGCTTCTTGAAGGCACGGAAAAGTGTTTTTCTTCCCTCTTTTAATGCCCCCAAGCCATGCATGTAACAAACCCTCAGTGAATGCTGGGTGGATTGAAATTGAATACATGGGTGGGCTGCTCCCTACCTATTTAAAAGCAGCTTTAATTAATATATTATAGCCAACTGGGAAACTAGCCCACTGGCAGATAGGTGAACTCAAATTCTGGGAAACATTTATGATCATTCAAAACCATTAAGATTGTTGGCTAGGACTTCAGGTAAGTGGAGATAAACAAACTCCAAATGGAAACTATTTCTAGCTTTTCAACTCATCAAACTCAACCTTTCCAAGGTTGAAAACTTTTTTTTTTTAATAAGGATATTCAAGGTACCTATCACAAAAGGAGATAACTTACCATTTTTGCATCTTTTCAGAGTTAGGTTAGCAGTCATTTGATTTTGAATGGGTTAGTTCAGTTCTGTCTTCGAGTAAATACAGTCACTCTCGGATCAAAAAAACCCAAAGCAAACAGGACAGACCTTCCTGTAAAAGGTGGGGTTTTACTTTCCTCCTAGAACACTAGGCCAAGAAATTCAGAGACCTCAGAGGTCATCTAATTTAATTCAACAAATGAGGAAACTGAAGCCTAGAAGTTAAAGGACTCACTCAAGGTCATCTTATTGGAGGCACCACATTGGTCTTTCAAAATCATGCTTTATAGTCATCTCACTTTATCCTCACAACAACCTTGTGACACAGGTGTTCGTATTATTTCCATTTTACAAATGAGGAAACTGAGGCAGGGGCAGTTAAGTAACTTGCCCAGCATCATGCAACTACTAAATATCTGAAGCCGAACTGGAACTAGGATCTTCCTGACTCCAGATCTAGTATAATACCACCTAAGTACTCCTTAAACAATGTGATCAGAACTTGCTAGACAATCTTTCACAAAGCAGTGTGTGTACCATGATAACAGGGTAGGCTGTGCCGCATGGGGCTGGTTCAGCTCATTATACTGTTAAACCCTATCACTACCTTTCCCTCCTCATTCACATTCCCTCCCATGTTTCTGGTGGATTTTGTGGTTTGTGGACACAACAAAATTTCCTTGTTGAAGCTGGGTACTTTCTTTCCTGTAGCCTCAGAGATAAATGAGGTTTTTTCTCTAACTCTGCTCATTCACGCGGCCTTTCACCTTCAAAATAGCCCATCATTTATAATGAAATGCTTAAATATTTATTGCCATAAAGGCATTTCTGTTTATCTCACAATGGCCACAGAACTAGATATTTACATCTTATGGCTTAGAACCCTCTTGAGTCTGTGTAATAATGACCTTTTCTCATTTTCTTATGCAAAGAATCACTTCCCCATCCTTACCATCCATACATATAAACTCAACTTGACAAATCTAGTTTATCTTAAGAGTTAACCAGGGGTGGAGAACCTGTGGCAAAATAAAAATCCTTCTATTAAGGGAAGAATTTGTTCTGTGAAGTTTGGATTCAGTCAAAAGGTCACACTTGAGGACCTAGAAGGCCACATGCTTCCCTGCCTCTGAGTTAGACCATAAAGACTTCACTTTCTAATCCCATTCAAATGTTTGACATTTGTACTTTATTTGGACTTGTGATTTCAACAGCATGGGGAACTCCTAGCATGTAAATACTTTCCACAGATGCTTAACACTGTTGTTGCTCTGGTTCTGGCAGAGGACCAAGGACATCAGGAGGGTGATGTCTTGACACACAAGTGAATCGGATTTGGACTTAAGTGAGGCAGAAGTGTCACCAGCCTCACTGTCTCCTCCGGAGACCTCTGGAGTCCAGTGGCAAGACATCGCTGATTGTTAACTTAGAAGTCTTAGAGTTACCTGAACCACTAAAGAGTTGTGATGTGCCCACAGTCACGCAACTACCATGTGTCAGTGGCAGAATCCTAGGTTTTCCTAACTCTAAGGCTGACTAGCTCCCTCTATGAGGCACCTGGATGGCTCAGTGGATAGAGTGCTGGGCCCAGACTTACAAAGACTTGAGTACAAACCTGGCCTTGGACACTAGCTGTGTGACCCTGGGCAAGTCACTTAACTTTGTTTGCCTTAATCCACTGGAGAAGGAACTGGTAACCAAAACTAGTCCAGAATCTTTGCCAAGAAAACTCCACAGGTTCACGAAGAGTCGGACATGATTAAACAACTGGACAATTATTTATCATACTATCTCTCTTGATATTTCTAAATGATAGAAATGTGTATGTTATTATTGATACAATCATTATATAATTGTTATATTACATATTTATGTTTGTTATTATACATTATTGTTATTATAGTATAATAATGACCACAGGTTCCTGAAGGCAGAGGCTGGTTTTACCTTCCTTTGTATCCCCAGTACTTACCGTAATGTCTGGCACAAAGTAAACAAATTTTAAATGCTTGTTGGCTGACTTTAAGGTTTTCAAAGAAATTTACGTACAATATTTTATTTGGGTTTCACAACAGCCAGATTTTTGGGGGGAGGGGATAGTACAAGTAATATAAGTATTATTATATTCATTCTATAGATGAGGAAAGCGGGACATGGGAGAGGAAGGCAGTAAAATATTAGCTTCTTAAGTGTCAGAGGCAGGATTTGAACCCAGGTCTTATTGCCTCCTAGTTCATTACCCTGTCCACAAGACCATGCTGTCCTTATTATTAGCTGATTTTTACGTGGGTTAATTATACTTTTTTGCACTTCAGGATGGTGAAACAATAAATAAAACACCATGAGTTTCCCGAAAGTATGCAATCTCATGTGCTCTTGTGACCGTCATAACTCCCTTAGAAAAGATTATAATCTAAGTCAATGCTTTATCTACCCACTCGTATTTTAGTCTGTTAATATCTTGGCATTTAAGTTCTAGAATTTGTCACAGATAAAACAGCAGAGCAGACAAACCCTATTAACTGTCAGCCAGATTTGACCTGTATGCCTGGAAGAAAGAAAAACCAGTTTCCACTGGCATACCAAGCACTAAGCTACCTTCTTTTTAATTAACTGCAGTCAATGATTTGCAAATGGCATAAACCCAAGTGAACTATTATACTACAGAGAAGAAAAAGAATTTACTATCCTCAAGTATCCTGAGATTGTGGGTTATTAAATGATCCTAAGATCATGGATTTGGAAGGAACCTTAGGGTTCTTCTTGTCTAACACCCTGATACACAGATGACCTCTCTTAACTAAAGGTAGTAAGTACTGAAAGTCCCACAGGTAAGATATGTTTATTTGCTCAAGACTCTTAAAAACCTGGCCATTTCTTGAAAAAGGAAAGGATGCTTCCCTTTCCACACCACTCTCTGGCTACCATTAATTTGATTGGGAATCTTAGTAACACAGGGAAGGATTTGAACAGAAGTCTAATATCTATGGCTCAATAATCTTTCCAAGAGCTTCCACTAATGTAACTTAAGTTTTCTTCATACATCAAAAAATGTATATCTGCTATTATTTTCCACTTTTTTCCCCTTTTCTCTTTTAGAGACTGGATAAACTTAAACAGCTTTAGAAACATTAACTCATTGGAATAATGTGAATAGTGAATAATGTTATCTCTGGAGCAACTAGAAAAGACAAAAAAAGATTAACCAGCTTGACTAAGGGCACACAGATGATTTGAGGAGTAGATTGAGGTTTCTGCTTTATCCAAAAGTCCCCAAAGGAAGATATTTGCCTAAGGCAAATCTTGACATTTTTAAGAAAAGAGAAATCTGTTTCCATTTCTACATCTTCATCTGGCTTCCATTCATTTCCTTTAAATCCTCACACAGTCTAGCCAGACAGAATAGGTAGGGTAAAGAAAGATGATTCTGACTCTTGAGAATGCCTAACTCTTGCGATCTTGGTCATGTCAGTAGGCCTTGGTTTCTTACTTGGTGAAAGGAAGGGTTTGGCCTCTAAGGAACTTTCCCATCCCATGTTAAGTCTTGGCTGCCAATAAGTAAATCTATTAGGATCCTCCTCTATTATCATACAGGCAAAAGTACTTGGTGGGGGCGGTCCCTGACCACAAGTGACCCAAGGGCATGTTAGATGAGATGTCACCAACATCAATGACACCAAGTTTGATCCAAGAAAATTTGAGGACTTAATAAAACAATATTAAACTGAATTTTCAACTTTATTACTAAAAACAAACAAAAAAAGTATGCAAGTTTAAATATATTTGGGGAAACAGGCACTTCCAAAGACTAGCTATGTAAGCTAGCCAAGTAAAATAGGAGTGAACACTGAAAGGCTGTCAGAGAAACAATTTAAAAATAGACAGAATGCACCTAGAATACAGGAGGCAGCATTCTAAAACCTCAGCAGCCAGGAACCTGATATACCAGCTGAAATGAGCCATGTGCTTTTAAAATGTCACGAGGACTAGCATCATTTGCTTCACCTTATATTTGTTTCAAAGGGATCATTTTCTAAAGAAATCTAAACTGTTCTTTTTTTTTAATCAGCTGAGCCAAGTCACAATGCATCAATTTGTGATGGAGGAGGTTGATTTTAGAAGGTAGCTATCTAACTCAAGATCTGGAAAGTAAGAGCTGGAGTGGGGAGAAAGTGACATACAGAGATAGAGAGGGAGAGGAGAAGACAGAGAGATGGGGGTGGAGAAGAAGGGGGAGAGGGTGAAGACAGGAGGAAATAGGAGTGGGGGAGAGCAGGGAGAGAGGGGAGACACTGGTGCTATGTGCAGAATTCTATTCCCATTGGTTTCCCAATTCTGGAAAGAACTAGAGGGAAATTATTTCAGATTTCTTCTTAGTCCTCAGTACTTATGATTTTATTGTTTTATTGTAATCTACTTTTTTCAATTAAGAAGCATTTATCTTCTCCCTCCTTCCAACTCATTGAAGCATAAGGAAAATAAAACCTTGTTAAACAAATATATAAAATCATATTGGCTATGTCCGAAAATTTATAGCTCATTCTGTCTCTTGAGGCTATCACCTTTCTGTCAGGAAGTGGGTAGCATGTTTCATCATCTGTCCTCTAGAACTATTGTTGATTACTGCATTAGTCAGAAGTCTTCAATCTTTCAAAATTATCTGTCATTACAATATTTTTCTTGCTGTACATATTGTTCTCCTGGCTTTAATCACTTCTCTATGCATCAGTTCACATAAATCTTCCCTGTTTTTTCTGAAGTTATCCTTTTTCTCATTTCTTATGGCACAACGATATTCTACTACATTCACATGACATAATTTGTTTAGTCATTTCCAATTGATGGATCCTCCCTTAGTTTCCAGGCCTTTGACACTATTAAAAAGGGATCTGCTTATAAAAGTTCTTGTAAATATAGATCCTTTTTTTCTTCTTTTGAACTTTTTTGAAGGGTGTAATTTCTTACTAGTGGTATCTCTAATCAACAGGCATATACATAATTCAGTGACTTTTTAGACATAGTTTCAAATTGCTTGCCAGAAAGGCTGGACCTCTTTCTAGCTCTACCAACTGTTCATTAATATACCTTTTCCCCATAGTCTCTCCAGCATTTGTCATTGTCACTAATCTGGTAAGTTGGAGTCAGAATATCAGAGTTGCTTTAATCTGTATATCTCTATCATTAACAGAAACACTTAAAAAATATGGTTATGCACCTAACTTTTCAGTTTTGATTGGTTTGTTTCACTTTCTTTGTACACAGTATATTGCTGCAGTTGTTTTGTATGTTATTTTCCTAGTTTTTCATTCACTTTGTACATGTACGTAAGTTTTCTCATGTTTCTATGTGTTCATTATATTCAGCATTTCTTTTACTGCACATTAATAATTCATTACATTCACAAACCCCAATTTGTTCATATTCTCCATTCAATGGGCATTTACTTTGTTTCCAGCTCCTTATTGCAAAAAAAGTTGTGCTTTAAATATTCTGCTGGATATGGGTACTTTCTTTTTTTTGATATTGATCTCCTTGGATTTTATGCCTAGCAGTGGAATCTCTGGTTCAAAATGGATGGACAATTTATTTCCTCTCTTCTCATAATTCTAGACTGCTTTCCAGAACAGCTAGAAACCAACTAATTCTCAGCTCCCCCATCAATACATACATCTTGGAAATACAATTCCATTCCTCAACTATTGTGTATCATAACACTAGGCTGACACCTTGGTGAGTCTGTACACAGTTTAGATAAGCAGTAATGAAGGTTTACATAAGAAATGGTCCCTGACATGTACAGAAAGGTAAAGATGTATTAAAATAGAAAGAACTAACTTGGGAGTCGAAGCAGCTAGGATCAAATCCTACCTCTGATATATACAACTCATACGACTTTTGGCAAGTCCCTAAAACTCCCTGGGTCTCAATTTTCTCACTTAAATGAAGGGGTTAGACCAGACAACTTGTAATGTAATTTCCACCTTTAGAACCAGGAGTCAATTTTGGAAACAGAATCAGCAGAAGTTGGCAATATATTGGCTTATGGGGAGGCAAAGTTAGGGAAAGGGAAGAGTCAGTAATGACTTGATGATCCTGACAAGGTATTTGAATAATACCACACTTAGGAAAACAGAGAAGAACTACAAAGGAGACTGAGAAGGATCAACCAGAGAACAAGGAAAGCTATGTCAAGGAAGCAAAGAGACTGGAGTGTTTCAAGGATGAGTTAGTCAATACAGTGTCAGAAATTAATTCTTTTGTGAAGGCAAATGAAGCCATCTTTTGCCTCACTTCTTACTTGACCTTTAAATATGGAATGGGTGTTGCCTCAGACAAACTGAGACCTGGGAAAGACCTTAGCTTAAAAAAGCCAAGGTCTCCCATTGCATCTAAGGTCATTCCCTTCATCCTGAGCCATGCCTTGCCACTGGACCTTGATGACTCTGGAGGAGAGAGTAAAGCTGATGACTTTGCATAGCATTGCCTCAGTTAAATCCAATTCATTTTCAAGTCAAGACATCACCTCTTATTGTCACTGGTCCTCTTCCAAAAGGAAGGATGAACAGCAGGAAGTCAATAGTGCTGAATGGAGTAGAAAAGTCAAGGAGGATATGAACTGAGAATACAGTGATTAGGTTCCTAAATTGTCAGCTGAAGTGAATTGATGGTCTAGGAGACTTCAATTCAATTCTACCCTACCCCCCCAAATCAATTCTACAAACATTTTTAAGTTCAAGGCATTGTCCTAGGTGCTGAAGCTACAAAATCTGAACTAGACCCTGACCTCAAGGAGAAGACATTCTACTGGGGAAGGTGGAATTAATAACATATATGCAACAAAATAAATAGAAAGCAAGGAATCAAATTGTAATTTTGAGACCTAGAAAGTGCTAACAAATAGGAATGAGGAAGGGAGAGGGGAGTTGATCAGAAAAGACCTCATCTGAACCTGAGTTTAAATCCAGCTTCAGATACTTATAGCTCTTGGTGTGACCCTGGGCAAGTCACTTAACACTGATAGAAGAGAAGGAGGAAGATGAAAAAGGAGAAGGAAGAGAATGAGGAGAAGAAGAAGAAAAAGAGGAAGAAGGAGGAAACATTATTTGGAAGTTGAACCAATAAAATAAATCAAGAAATTCTAAGAAGCATTTGATACAAGAGTGAGGACTGCAGTCAGATATCAGAGGATGTTAAGGATGAATGGGTGATGTCAAATGCATTCAGTGAGTGTAATCAGTTCACAGAGTTTGCCAGTGATGAGATAACACAGCTTGATCTGGCAGCAGGGTCATGGGAGAATTGTACTGTATTTTGCTTTGTTTTGTTTTCTCTAGGATAAATAACACCTGGGTAAGTTTCAAAACCCAGGAAGAGAAGCCCACAGAAAGGCAAAGATTGAAGATAAGAAAGAGGGGAAGGTGGGGCCATCAGAGAATGAATGAAATGAAATCACCAGGACAAGCAAAACAGGTCCTATCAGTAGAGTTTTCATTGTTTCTAGGCCATCTGGGAGCCAGATCAGCTCATTTCAGAGGCTCACTTCCATAAGGTTGGCCACTGGATGATGAAGTGTTAATGTTGTAGCAATATAAAGTGTGGAGGGGGTTACAACCTGCAGCATAGGAGGGGCAGATCGGGACAAGGAATGTGGTAAGATTAAGAGATATTACTTGATTTGCCTAAGGTCACCCAGCAAAGAGGGCTAGACCCCTAGTGTCTTACTTTTAGATGAATTTTTCCCCCACTTAGTATCCCAATACAAGGATAGCCAAATTAGACAGGATGTAAAGATAAGGGACATCTATTTCACTGTGACCTGACTGTGCGGTTATCTAACCCTATAGGACACGCAGACACATAAATCCTGATGGCCTCCAGATAATGGAAATGGTCTTTTCAGTCTCATTTCCATTAATATTGCCAGGACTCAAGGCTGGGTCCAGCTGTCTTTCCACAGTAATGGAAAAAGTGTCTGTGGAAGCCCATTTCAGACAAAGCTAGTGAGACTGGGCATTGAAGCCTGGGTCCATATACTTGATTCTCCTGACCAACTCAACATGCGTTCTGCATGATGAACCCAGCTAGTAAAGATAAAGTTCATTAGTCTAACTAGCTTCAGTGTATACTTCAAGCACCAAAGCCCAGGAGCCCTAAGTCATTCACTGTGTGGTCTTGGCAAATGATGAAGATGTTTCTCAAATATGACTCAAGGCTTCTAATCTACTGAATCTAAATGTTAATGCTTGGTACTTTGTTTGACAGGTTTGTGTTTGGTTTGTTTTTGTTTTTGTTTCATGCACATTAGGCAGCAGAATTGTCAGTAGGCGGGATGGGAATACCCAGGGCATGTAACACACGCCACACTCTTTTATCCTGCATTTCCAACTTCTCCCTGGTTCTAGAGTACTGGAAGGAGCCAAGAACTACAAGAATGTACTATTATAGGATCCAAAAGGATCCTTTAGAGGGGAGTTTTCAAGATGCAGTCCAAGGACCTTTTGGAGGTCTCTGAGACCTTTTTAGTCATGTCAATTTTTTTCAGATCTGACTCTTCATGACCCCATTTTGGAATTTTCTTGGCAAAGATGCTGGAGTGGTTTGTCATTCCCTTCTTCAGCTCATTTTACAGATGAGAAAACTGAGGCAGAGTGATGTGACTTGCCCAGTACTGCACAACTAGGGCTGGATTTGACTCAGGAAGATGAGCCTTCCAGACTTCAGGTCCAGCACTTCACCATCCAGCCTCCTAATCATAATAATATTAAAATATCATTTTCCTTCTAAAATGATTCTCCCCCCACTCCTATATCTAGGAGAGGCCATATTTTTTCATATACTTCAAGACAACATATCACAACAGATTGAGTTCAGAAGCAGATGAGAATCCAACTGTCTTCTAATAAGCCAGATATTAAAAAGATTTGCAAAAATATGTAGGGCAATGTCACCCCTCTCATTAATTTTTTTTTGGAAAATAGTATTTTTTTCAGAAAATGTTTTATTTATATTAACCTGCAATGGTTTTGCTATTTTTAAATGAATTTTTAAAAATGCATCCATTTTAATTTTTAATATGGTAAATTTTGATATGTCCCACATAAATAAAAGCTCTTTGGGGTCTTTAAAGATTTTTTAGAGTGTAAAGGCATCCTAAGACCAAAAAGTTAAGAAATGCTACTTTATAGTTAAGAAACTCAGGCATGATGACTTGCCCAAGGTCACATACAGGACAACTGTGACAGAGTCAAGTCCAGCCCCCCAGCTTCCGGACTCAGTGCTTTTTCCACTCACTGTCCAATGCAAGAATAGCCAAATTAGACAAAGATGGAAAGATGATATTTATTTTTCTGTGACTTGCCTGTGTGACTATCTTACCCTATGGGAGATGGAGACATACAAATCCTGATCCTTCACTAAGAAGGCCTCCAGATAATAGAAATGATCCTCTTAGTCTAATTTTCATTAACCCATGGTTCTGCAGACATAGAGTAAGGGCACTAAGTATGGCATCAAAATACAATATAGCATCAAAAACTAGCTAATGAAAGTCAATGTGTTGCCATTCCATTGTTTCAGTCATAACTGACTGTAATCCTATTTGGGGTTTTCATGGCAAAGATACTGAACTTATTTGCTATGTTCTTCTACAGCTCATTTTACTTATGAGGAAACTGAGGCAAACAGGGCCACGTGACTTGCCCAGGGTCACAGTCTGAGGCTCTATTTCAACTCAGATGTTCTTGACTCCAAGCCTAGGGCACTATCCACCATACCATCTAGATGCAGAGAACATTGGTGTAGAAGTCAAAGGACCTGGGTTCAAGTCTCCCCACTTATTTGGATACTTATAGCCTCTATTATATTAGGTATAATATTTAAGTCACTTGGCTCTCATTTTCCCAACTGTAAAATGAGGAAGCTGGACTCAATACCTTCTGACATCTCCTCTTCTACTACAATCCTAACAACTGTCCCAAATGACCTTAGGTTCACTTAATTATTCATTGTTCTCCCATTAAGGAAACCTCTGATGAATGTTTCTTATACCCGGTCCTCTTTCTTCATGTCCCTCAATATCGTAATACAGATTAATCAAATAAAAGTATTCTGCAGAACCTGGAGTTCTCTGTTCACAGCCCAGAGTTAGTGCCTCTACATCATTTCCTCTGGGATACCTGGGTTACGTAAGGATTTATTTTCATCTTCTCCCTAAACAATATTTTTGGGTCATGACAGTCAAATGTACAACAGTCCTACCAAGAATAGTGTTATACACATAGAGGTGGAAAGGACTATGGAGAGTATTTAGTCTAATGACCTAATTTTACAGATTAAGAAACTGAGGCCCAGAGAGGGTAAGAGACTTTTCCCAAAGTCACATAGGGAAAAACCAACAGAACCAGGATTAATTAGAGTCTCAGGATTCCAAGACAATTTCTTTTTTTTTTTTTTTTTTTTTTGCAGTATCAACCTTAGTTTTCTTTCTCTAATGGAAATGTTAAAAAAGGAAAATAATTAAGTAAAATAGAACAATTAAAAATTATCTAATTCAAGAAGTTATGAACTGAACAATACTGAATTTGAATCAAGAAGACCTAGATTTAAATCCTGGCCCTGGTCTAGGAGCACATTACAAAATGCACTGACCTTCAAATGAGAAGCCCTAGTTTGGAGACCTGGCCTTGACCCTTAAACACCAAGGCACAGCGCGGCTATTTTGTACAACCCTCCTGTTTTACAGTGGAGCAAAGTTGAGGCCCACACAAATCCAGTGACTTGTCCAAGGTTCTATAGGAAATAAGACACAAAGTTGAATTCCAAACCCAGGATTCTTTTTATTCTACAATGTTGGCCTCTCTCCCAGTTCAAAAGAAAATTATTAACTGTCTACACGGTACTAGGCACTGAGGAGATGAAGACAGATATGACATAATCTCCAATTATTATTCAGAGAAAAGAATGATGGTTTTGGAGCCAGAAGCTATGAATTGAAATCACTGTTGAAGATCTACGTGACTTTGAACAAGGTATTTAACACTCATGAACCTTGTTATATTAATTTCTAATTTGGGGATGTCCTTATCCTTAAAACAGATAAGTCATAATCATTAAGATTGAGGACTTATTCTGCATATGGTATCATCCTAGATACTACGGAAGATACAAGAGAAATGAAAGGGAATACACATAAAATTATAAGCAGCTAGGTAGAAAATATATATAGAGTACATGGAATCAGGAAGACTCATCTTCATGAGTTCAAATCTGGCCTCAGACACGTACTAGCTGTGTGACCCTGGGTTAAGTCATTTAACCCTGTTTGCCTCAGTTTCCTCATCTCTAAAATGGGCTAGAGAAGCAAAAGGCAAAACACTCCAGTGTCTTTGCCAAGAAAACCTCAAATGGGGTCACAGGAGAGTTAGACATGACTGAAATGACTATACAGCATCACATCAAGTTACAACAGTACTAACTCACATTTCTATAGTACTTCCAGATATTGCAAAGCACTCTCCACACAACAACCCTATGGGATAAGTGGTCCAATCTACTTATACATTTTTTGTTACTTAATATTCTATTTTTCCTCAATTATATGTAATTTGTTTAAATTTTAACAGTTTAAAAAAATTTTCAGTTCAAAATTCTCTTCCTCTTTCCCTTCCCCTCCTCATGCAGGAAATTTGATATAGGTTATACATGTTAAGTCATGCAAAACATATTAGTCATGTTGTGAAATAAAACACAGACAAAAAAAGAAAAAGAAAGAAAGTAAAGAAATAGTACGCTTTGATCTGCTGAAAAGGTCTCGGAGACCTCCAAAGGTCACATCTTGAGAACTCTCCTCTGAAGTATCCTTTTGGATTCTAGAATATACCATCTTGTACTTCGTGGCTACTTCTAGTACTCAAAAACCAGGGAGAAAATGGAAATGCAAGATAGAAAGTGTGGAGTGTGCCACATGCCCTGGGCATTCCCATCCCGCCTACTGGCAATGAAACAGTTGCCATGTGCAAGGCACTGCCTCAGGTGCTGGGGTTCCAAAATGAAAGTGAAATAATGTCTGTCCTCAGAGGGCTTATATTCTATTGGGAGGATACTACACATACAAACGTGTAAATACAAGAAAATTCAAAGAGGGTGAGAGCTGTAACAAGTGATGGAGAGGAGAGGGGCAAGTTAGGAAAGGCTTAACAGAAGGTGTCCCCTGAGTTTGAAAATGGTAAGGTGAGAGTGCATTCCAGGCACAGGAGTCTATTTAAAGACATAGAGGGGAAATGTTGGGTTGAGGCAAGAGCTAGTATGTAAGTTTGACTGAACTGTGGCGTGAATGGAGAGAAATGAAAGGAAATTAATCTGGAAAAGTTAACACAAGTATATTTATCTTTCTTTTACAGACAAGGAAACTGAGGCACAGAAAAATTTAAGCCTAGTATCAGATAGCTAGTGTAGGGAGCTAGGATTTAAATCCAGGTCTCTTATACCACAAGTTCTTGTTTTAAAACTAGATCTCCCCATCTCACCCAGGCTGGAAGAACTGGGGTCTTTCAAAGGCCCAATCCCTCTACTAATAGACACAGAGCTTTGACTTGTTTTGTTTTCAAACTGGGTGTCTCTGTGGGCAATCCAGTTCCCTTCCCCAACCTTCCCACAGTTTCCCCACATTGAGGTTGAACTTTGTATGAATGCTTCAATCAGTAGGTTAGTCAACAAACATGACTGGTTTGCTTTGCATCTACAAGCCTCAGTATCTCCCAGAAGCTGGATTATAGGCATAACCAGCATTTTCCATGATCCCCAGATTGTCATTTATTGGAGGTTTCATTCATTAAAAAAGTAGGTAGCTATGTAAGGCAGCACTGTGACTGAGATGGGCCAGGAGCACCATATGAGCTGATGCGTTGGCTCTGGGGTTCCTGGTAGAGATGGAGTTTAAGATTACAGGTAAAAGGCAATTACAGGTAATTTGGAGTTCTATGAGTTTATGGAAGGATCTAGACAAGAAGATATTCCAGGCTAGGTCAATAGCATTTTAGAACATTATTTTAGCACATCTGAATAACAGTGAAGACACTAACCTAGAGTGGAGAGTTTGGGATAGCCAAGGTAGGAAATGAGAATTACGATGGGATCAGATTTTCAAGAGCACTGAACGTCAGGTTGAATTTGGATCTTCATCCTCTAGACATTGGGGATTAAGACAAACAGAGGTTAAGTGACTTGTTCAGGGTCACACAGCTTACAAGTGTCAGAGGCTGGATTTGAACTCAGATCTTCTTGACTCCAGGCCCAGCGCTCTAGCCACTGAGCCACTGAGTTATCTAGATTTAGAGCTCAGGGGTCATCTAATTCCCCTCTCTCCAATTTACCAAAGGTAAAAAAAATGAGACCTCCAATGGGGAAGGGATTTGATATATTTCCAGGTGAGTGTGTAATCATGTGATCAGAGGGTCATTAGCTTTACAAATAAAAGCAGGTCATATTTCACATAATTATTTTTGGTCCAACTCTGTTTTACTTCTGTTCTCCCAAGCTCCCTTAGAGTTTGGTTGGTTAAACTGGTAAAGAATCTTTCAGTGCTCAAATGAGGAAAAATCAACCTCTGGGTGCACTTGAGACTTTGAACTGATTTGACAACTGGTAGAAAAAATCTGGATGTATGTCACACAAATAACTGTCACCAAAACTAAACAATTGCCTCTCAAGGGCCTACTGTTCAGAGTACTAGGCAACAATTCGAGCTTTCTCCCTCCTATCCTCATAGGAGGCTGATTATAAAAAGAAAAAGGGAAAATTGCTGGAAAGCTAAAGGAAACCATTAGCTAGCTGGCAGCATTATTGTTCATAATCATTTAAGTAGGACTGGTAATTACGGTTAGGCTTAAACACAGATGTTTTATATTAACAGCATGCGCGCACCCTGCTATTTGGAAGCAGTATTCTGACAGATAATTTGCAAGCAGTGTTTCTGAGGTTCTCCTCCTCAGAACTGGGTTGCCAGGACTCAGGTTTTTCCTTAAAAATCTCTTTTGAGCCCTGCATTTTAGGAATGAGTAAACTGTGGGCAAAGGTAAGGGTGGGGGGACTTCCTCAAGATCATAAAGTTACTGAGTAGCCACGGTGGAGCTTGAACTCTAGAGAAGTCTACTGACTTGTAGTTCAGTTGTCTTTCCAGCAGATCAGTCACCATCCCTTCAGAAAATTGCATCCGAGTGGCTTTTCACCAGGGAGGGTCTAAAAAAATCTCACCAACACAGCAAATGCTAACATTTTGAAACAAAGGGAAGAATCATCTATACTTGTATTCTAGCCCAAAGCCATATGGAATAGCTTGTTCTCCACTGTAATACTGGCATACCACCAATTACCACCCAGGTGGTTGGTTTACCACCAACCAAAGCCACAGTCACTGGCAATATGGTCAGAACTCAGGGAAGTTAATTATCACTTTTGGACTGCCAGGTCTACGTTAGTCGTCTGGGATCCCAAATAGTTCCCAAATGACTTAAAACTCTCAAAAGAATTTAAAGTAAAGGTTTAAAGGTTCATTTCAGTCTGGATGACACTTCTCAGGTTACAGAGTTAACCAAGGAACAAACCACCACACTCTCCTCTAACAGGTTAAATGATAATATTTTTTAGGTAAAATACACAAAACAGGAGCATGTGCTACATTAACTATACAATGACTCTTGGGGGTCCAGGATTTCCACAATCTTGGCTACATAACAGCACAGATGTCACTACAGCATTGTCCAACTTGAAAATAATGAAAGGAAAAAGGGAGAGAAGGAATAAAAGAGGAAAGGAAGGGAGTATGGAAGGAAGGAAAGAGGGGGGGAGGAAGAGAGGGAGAGGCATGGATGAAGGAAAAAAGAGGAAGGAAAGGTAGAAGGAAGGGAGGGAAAGAAGGTAAAAAGGAGGGAGAGGGAGGGGGAGGGGGAGGGATGGAGGAAGGGAGAGAAGAGGGAAGAGAAAGAGGAATGAAGGAGGAAGGGAGGAAAGGAAAAAAGGTGGGGAGGGAGAGGGATGAGGAAGGGAAAAAAGGAAGGACAGAAGGAAGGAAGAAAAGGGGGGAGTGAAAAAGGAAAAGAAGGAAGGGAGGGCTAGGCACAGTTTGGGACCAACTCAGCCCTAGTGGAGATAAAGTAAGTGGTAACTGCAGGTATGGAATGTTTTTAATATAGTTTCAAGTAACAAGATTTAGCACAAATTCTACATCCATCAAAGACTGGTTCATTGGGAATTAAGAACTACATAACCAATGCCCAACAACCGCATAACTAATCATGGGTAAGCATTAACTCTTTCCCAGTCATGACAAGGAAAGGGTCATTATTTCACTTGGATTAAAAAGGAAATCTCCTAAACCATAGACAGAAATATCCAAGGATACATGGCTTGGTAACGCACAAGAACAATTCTGATTGGCAACAGAGAGCTTCATGACCTCTGCCATCAAGGTCTTCTGAACCACCACAAAGTTCACTCCAAAAATGTCTATTATGGCAAATAAACAGGCTTTTCCCCAGAGAGGTGGTACCTGAAATTCTCTGGAAATGACTGCCTTGAAAGCATTTGAGGGGGGCAAGGAGGTGGGTGTGGAGTCAGCAATCGGCACATTTTAAGTCATCCAAAGATAAAGTTTAAATTAGGACATTTTGGTTTATTACTCCACAAGCATTTATCAAGCATTGACTCTTACTGTGCTAGGTGCCAATAGGTTGGGGGTGGGAATGAGTGGCAAAGAATTCCAGATGAACCAAGGAATGGGCTAGAAAAGATCTTCAATGAATGCATGAGTTTACTAGAAGGAAATGACTAGCCCATGAATAGGACTAGGGTATGTGTGCTGGGTGAGGGGGAGGGGGGAAAAGAAATATTTTTTTGCTTCAGTAATTAAATAAGATGCTAAACAAACTGGAAAACACAACCATCTGCTTATGAGAATTCCTTAAAAAATGAAAACATATGCAGTAATGCCAATCACATTTCAAAGACAGATATCTCCTCAAAACCACATTGGGAATCAGGTTTTATAAGAATTTTGCACTTTAAAGATGTGAAAAAATTTTCTAAAATTTCAGACTCAAAAAATATTGCACCAACCCCCCTCACTCATTTGTTTAAGGAAGGAAATATGGAAGATGATTCATTACTTTGTCTTACACCTCAAAAGTGATACTTTTAAAAAATGCTATTATATTCATGACATGGAGATATTTACAGGCTAAGGCTAGAGACTAGATTTGTGATTTCATTTAGGGAGCTTCTCAGAGGGAGTTAGAGTGCAGTGAATAGAGTCAGGAAGGTCTGAACTCAAATCTGGTCTCATATCCTTACTAGCTGTATGACCCTGAACAAGTCCCCTAACTTCAATTTGCCTCATTTTCCTTATCTGTAAAATGAGAGACAAAACAGTACTTACCTCTCAGGGTTTAACTGTTGTGAAAATCAAATAAAATAATATCTTAGTGTCACAATTCCTAATACCTAGTTGGTTGGTTATTGGTTGGATGGGGCGTCATCCTTTATTCTCAAAAAGGACCAAAATGACATCGCTAGGCTGGGGTCAAGGTACAGTGTGTCCGACTGTGGCTGATCAGATCACCACAATCTTGGCTCTGTCGCAGGTTGGGCACAGACAGTCCACATAAACATTTGGAGGAGAGATGATCTAACACATAGGACAAAACCTTCTTGGCAACTCAGAGTTGCCTTGAGCCCTATCACTGAGAGTTTATGTGGCTTGCCCAGGGTCACACAGCCAGAGGCAGGGCTATCACCCAGTCTTTTTGACTCTGAGGCTATCTCTCTATTCATTATGCCACACTGCCTAGACACTGACAAATAAAGGAAGTTTGGGAAAAGACACTAGCTAAGCAAATAAATGAACGAACGAACGAATGAATGAATAAATAAAGAAATGGATGGATGGATGAATGAATGAATGAATGAATGAATGAATGAATGAATGAATGAATGAATTTGCAAGGATGTTTTCCGTTAAATCCTGGAAATTAGTAAAACTCTCAGTCCCAGAGACTTCTACAACAGGAAATGAGTCAACCCATCCCTTCTGGTAGCTGTTGTGTGGAATGAATACATACCAAGAGTTCCATCCCGGGGACATAGTTAAGAGGTATCAAATAGTCACTCGGAAGATTTGCCACCTGCAGACAGAGAGAAAAAAGGAAATAAAATAAGAAAAGTCATACTCTTTACTTAATCATCTCAATTTAAATGATGTCAAGAGAAACCTGACAATGAAAAAAATATTACTATTAATGTGTGGTATTTTCTTCAGAATGGGATATAATATTCAACCAACAAGCATTTGAATCCCTGATTTAGCTCATTTATTTGAATTTGTACTAGGTTTCCATTGGGCTGAAACCGATGGCCATTTTACATAATAATAACTTCAAAATGGTGCCAATTTGAATATACATGCCCACTTCAGAGGATTCATTATTTGTAACAGGTGCCAGGCACTGGGAGTACAAAAGCAAAAGGGAAAAAGCCCTACCCTTAAGGAGTTTAGCAGGGGAAACATTGTATACACACACAATAATCACAAGGTATTGTGAAGCCAGGGAGGTATAAAGGGTTGGAGGATAGGAGGGAGTAGGGGGAGTTTCGTGCAGAAAGTGGTAAATGAACTGAGCTTTGAAGGAAACTGGGATTTTCTTTTCAAACAAAGGACTAAGACCCCAATAATTTAAGCTTCTGTCAATAAAAACTCAATATTGAGTATGAGTATGGTGGGCAAGAAATGAATTTAAATGCCATCATTCAATTCTAGTAAAAAGAAAAGTGGACATTCATCAACATTCTATTTCTCTATTCTGTTCCTCCACTGGGGCATTAAAGTAAAACTTTCTTAAATTGATTCGATTATCTTTCTTTTTGACAAGACTTATGACTTTATCGCTATAGGTCATGGTGGGGAACTTGCAACTTCTAGGTCCTCAAGTATGGCCCTCTGACTGAATCTCTCCCAGAAAATTCCCAGCTGTCACATGAATAAAAAAAATATACTTCTCCTTCCTGGTTTCTGTATTGACAGCCTAAGTCAGAAAAAAAAATCCTGACCTGAATGAACTGATTCAGAGAAGAAAGAACAAGGAAGATGATATAATAATGACGGCAAATATTTTGGGAGCATTTTAATGGGAACAAAGTGTTGAGTTAAATTAAATATCCTTTCCTTCAGTCCTCACATAAGCCCTAGTAGTAGGTGCTATTATTAGTCACATTTTATAAATGAAGAAACTGAGGCAGATAGAAGTGAAATGATTAGCCTAGGATCACCTAGCTAGTAAGTTGTCTGCGGCAGGATATGAATTCAGGTCTTCATGACTCCAAGTCCAGTATTCTATCCATTCCTCCAGATAGCTGCCATTAGAATGTACAGTGATAACAGTAATATAAAGAAAGGCAAGTGAAACTCTGATCAAATACAATGACCCATCTTGGTCACTAAGAACAGAGCAGAAAAGCTTTGCTCCTCCTTCCCTTGGTAAAGAGATGTGGGAGCTATGGATGTGGAAGGTTGTATACACCATCAGACCAGTCCACTGTATAGGGTGATTTTGGTTAACTTCCCCCCACCTTAAGTAAAAGAGTAGAGGCTTCGCTTGAGACAGATGGCTTATCAAGGACTAAATGGGATGTAAATACCAAAAGAATTTTTTACAAAGGAAGGAAAAAAGGGAGGGAGGGAGAAAGAGAAAGAAAAGAAGAAACAAAGAAAACAGGAGAAAAAGGGAGGGAGGGAGAGAGGAAGGAAGCATGGAAGGAAAGTAGGACACACAGATAGACACTGAGTACGGGAGAGCACATATTGGGAACAGCAGGGGATCCGTGGGACCATCATTTAATAACTCAGACTCAGAGAAGGTAAGGGACTTTTCGAAGGTGACACAGGCAGTAGTAGCAGAGACAGCATTTGAACTCAGGTTGTCTGACTCCAAATCCTGCAGTCTTTCCTCAGAACCATGGCATTGCTGGTTTGTTTTCTAAAACTCTGATTTTATTTTCTAACAAGCTTTTGTTGCTTGCCAACTCCATACCCTTTCTGACAAACTCATTGCAAGAGCTTTGGGCATTAAGACCTGCCAAAAGGAAGGGGAGTGGGGGAGGGAGGGTTGAGGAGGAAAAGAGAATAAAAATGAAATGAAGCGTCTGTTCAAGTTGAGAACACTGAAAACTTCGGCAGTTTCATATTAGCTCATTTGATCTGATGCCAGTTTAGCAAAATTAAGTGGCTTTGCCCTATTAGGCCATTGGCTTTGCCATCTTTTATTTCCTTCCTTCCTTTTTCTCTTTCTCACTCCCTTCTTTCTTTCTTTTTTCTTTCTCCCTTTCTTTCTTCCCTCTCCTCTCCCTCTTTCTTCTCTCGTTCTCTGTCTGGCTCTCTATGTTTGACTGTCATGATAGCCCCTCTCAAGTCATCTTTGCCTTTTTACCAGCCCTGTTAGGATAGATACTAAAACCTGAGTTGTTCCAAAGCCAGGGCTGTCAGGGGGAGACTTACCTGAACAACAGACCCTGTGCCTCCTGCCAACTGTCTGCCAAAGTGTGCTCTTCTGGCACTGTCCCCATTCTACAGCTGACCTCTGACCCCTCAACCTCTTAATATTGGCTTAGATTTCTACCGTGTTCAAAGGCAGAGATGTATAGATGTCATAGGAAAAAAATTAGCCTCAGTCTCAGAAAGACTTGGATTTGAGTCCTATTTCCGACACATAGTGACTGTGACAAATGACTTCACTCTCTCTCATGCCCTCTCCCAACCTCTGCTGGATGTAACTCAGAATTTATAAGGGACACATGAGGGTCAATGCACTGAACTGGCAGAAGTCGTTTCTTCATCCAGGCCTAGGATTTCATAGACCTAGAACCCTTCAAAGTTTAGAAGGAATGTTCCTTATTCCATCTGGGTAAAGAGGTGTCCAGGTCAAGAACCCATCCCTTTCAACATTTAGAAGTAGTGTTCCTCATTTCATCTGGGTGAAGGAGGTTCCAAGGCTAGAACCCATAACACATAGAAGGAGTGGTCCTCTTTCCACATAGGTGAAGGAGGTACCACAAGGATTATCAGAGGGTCAGTGAACATGGAAGACTGACCTATGGATTTGGATACCTCAAGAAACATCTGGGTGTGAATTCTGCCTGACATTTATTGTCTATGAGATTACAGGCAAATAGCTTTACTAAGCCTCAGTTTCCTTATATAAAAGATGCATGAGACTCAGAATAGTAGAGAGGGAACAAGCAAGATCTATGTCTGATCTCTGACACACTGGCTGTATGACTCTGGGGAAAGACAATTCAACCTCTCAGTGTTCTAGGCTAGTGGTTCTGAAAGTGTGGTCCTGAGACCCCTCAGGGATTCTTTCAGGAGGTCTAGGAGCTATTTTCATAATAATACTAAGACGTTTTAATTTCCAATACATATTGATTAAATATAACCCCCATAAGCAAAAGCTTTTGGGGATCACAATAAAATTTAAAAGTATGGAATGGGTTTTATTGGCCACTTGGTTCAACCTCCTCATTTACAGATAAGGAAACTGAGGCTCAGAAGGAAAAAAAATTACAAGTAAAGTTTGAATCTACTGAGTAATGAAGTGGTTTGGTATAATTTTAGACTTGACAAGATTAATTGAGAACTATAAGAAGATATTTTACCCCGCCCCTTTGCAGAGAGAGAGGGCCCAACAGGGGGGAAAGACTACGTACAATGTCACATTTTTTAAAAACTGGTTTGATTTTGCAGAATTTTCTCTCTTTTTTAAATGTTATATGGATCCGGATGCAGGGAGATAAAGGAAATTTAAGTGATGTAAAAACAAAACAAAGCAATAAATTTTTTAGAAAAATAAATTCAACTTTACTGCCAAAGGTCAAAAGCAGAATGTGAATGTGGGTCTCCTCAGACTTCAGATGCAATATTCTTCCCAGTCTATTTCCTTCTCCTCTTCTGACTTCTTCCACCTTGACTTCATTTTAGCCTGGGTTAGGTTACCTACCTGTACCTACCTACAATCCTACACACCAGTTTCTTCTTTGTCCCTGGGAACCCAGTTACGCAGCCTCCCAAGAGTAACAACGTCTGAATAGAAAAATAGTTACTCTTACTAAATTCAATTAAACTATCATTTATTAAGTACCTACTGTGTGCCAAGAACTGGGGATCCAAAACAGAAGTAAAAAGAGGATCCTGCCTTCAAAATGCTTACATTCTATTAGGTTGGTGGCTCTTAACCTTTATTTCAATTGTGAACCCCTTTGGAAGCTTATGGACTCCTCAGAATCATGATCTGAAATACATGAAATTAGGATTCTGAAGGAAACTGATTACATGGAAATAATTTTCCAACTTTAGTTTTAAGTTCACAGACTCCAGATTAAGAACCTGTATACCAAAGGAATAAGAAATGTAAAAAGATAAGTTATAAAAAGGGGCAGTTAGGTAGCAAAATGGATAGACTGCTAGCCTCAAAGTCAGAAGACCTGGGTTCAAATCTGACCTCAGACACTTACTAGCTGTGTGACTCTGAGTCAGTCACTCAATCCTGTTTGCCTCAGTTTCCTCACTTGCAAAATGAGTTGGAGAAGAAATGGCAAACCATTCCAGTATTTGCCAAGAAAACCCCCAAATGGGGTCAACAGAGACACAACTGAAACGAAGGAACAAGAAGAATTGTACAAGACAACCTGAGCACAAAGACAGCATTAATAGACTGGGGCAGGGGGAGGAGGAAAGCTATCACAGCATGCAATGGAAAGAGCCCTAGATTTACAGTCAGGGTACTTGGGTTCAAATCTGTACTAAGCCATTTACAAGTTGTGTGATCTTGGAAAAATCATAAGCCCTTTGGACTTTAGGTTTTCTCATCCAAAAAATGAGGGAATTGAACATGTTGGTTTCTAAAGTCCCCTCTGATCTCTGATCCTATGAAACAAGGAAGACTTTCGAGAGGATGTGACATGTGAAAGAATCTTCAAAAAGAGCTAAAGATGCCGAGAGGCAAATATGAAGAAAATATGCATCCCAGGTGCTGGGGATAGTTTGCACAAATGCACTGAGATGAAATGTGAAGGTCTAGACATGACCGGTAGCCCAGTATGGCTATAATATAGGAAAGTCACTTAAAGTAAGCTAGAAAAGTAATCAATCAATAAGAACCTACTATGTTCTAGGCATTCTGAGGGACATTAGAAAGGTGATTAACCCATCAATATGAATTTATTAAAAACCTACATAATATAATTGGTTTCTTTTGTAATTCTGAGTATTTTATGTCTTTAAAAAAAAACCGTGTGCTTCACCAGTTTGCCCAAGGGGTCCAGGACAACAAAAAACATCAGGAATGACTGCTACAGGACTTTTATGACCCACATGTTGGATCTGATCATTAGTTCACAAAATCTGGAGTTTAATACAAGGCAGTTTTTTTTTTTTGGACCCAATTCATGGACATTTAAATCCTGAAATGCTAGGTACTGTGCTAAGATGTGAGGTAAGATAGAAAGGTAAGCAATCAATCCATTACTAAGCATTTATTAAGGACCTACTATAGTCTGGGCACTGTATTAAATGCTAGGTAGGCTGAAACTAGGCTTTAAATGTCAGCATACGGAGTTTATTTTTTACTTTAGAGCAGAAGCTTAATCTGGTAAACATGAGTTTTTTTAATAATGCAATCACTATTTCAATATAATTGATTTCCTATACGA